>CM053029.1:20421555-21138888 GCA_028564925.1 Lithobates sylvaticus
GTGTTTTTTTTTTGGGGTGGGGGGCAAACAACCACCCCCTCTGGTTCAGCTGGTGGCTCCACCACCTCCACTGCTCCCAATCGGTTGGGTCACCCTCCCCCCAGGAGTCTTGCAGCCGGTCATCTAGCCCCGCACTTACCGTCTTCTCCCTCCTCCTCCTAGGCATCCAAAAAGATCACCTGTCCTTTCAGGCAATTGGGTGATGGGCCTCAGGACCCACTTCCAGATTGGCTGGTAGGAGGATCAGTGTTAAGCCCCATACACACGGTCGGACTTTTTCATGGATTCTGTCCGATCGGACAAGGTTGTTGAAAAATCAGACCGTGTGTATGCACCATCGGACAGTGTTCGTCGGTTTGTCCGACGGACAAAGTCTTATCTCCTGCTGGAAATCTTTGCCGTCAACACGGTCCGATCACACCAAATCCGAGCGTGTGTACGCTTGTCCGACGGACAAAGTGCTACGCATGCTCAGAAGCAATTCTGTGACGGAAGCGCTCGGTCAGGTAAAACTACCTTTCCTAATCGACACAGCACATTCGTCACGCTGCAATGTTAAAATGTCTTTAATGCAGCGCATTCTCTTTTTCTTTACAATGCAACAAAAATGACATGTTTTAGCTGCTCCTATTCACCCGCACTTCTCACAAACTTACTTCTTTATTACTTTGCAGCATTTATACACTACATGTTTATTTTTACTCAGATCGTAATACAATCTTTGTTATTTTTTTACCATGATTTTTTTTTTTTTTTTTTTTTTTTTTGGGGAATACATATTTGAAGGAGAATTTTTTGTTTTTTTGGAGGGGGTTTGTATGTCTCAACTTAGCAAAACCACATTATTAACATTTGTATTTCTTTCTTAAATTTACTAGGAGTTTGTTGGTTGTTGGTGCCCCTTGTTAATTCTACTTTAGGATTAGTGAAATGTACCTGCCTACTCAAAGAAAAACTGTCATTGTAGAAAAGTAAAACACAATAGTCAATGATTATTTCAAATCAAAAAAACCTTTATTTAGGTCTCAGCAACAAACCAAAGAGGAACGCAGCCATGGTGAAACTTGGGGAATTTGCAAAGCCTTGGACACCCATGGCAACCATCATTTTACAGACTTAAACAATTGGGGGCATGAAGAGTACCTATCTAAATAATAAGGGAGCGCAATCTGGTCCTGAAGTCCAAAACATCCGGAACTGCAGCAGATGCCATCTAGGTCCCCAGGCTCTGGTCCTACGAGAGGCTCCATCTTCTCTCAGACCAGACTGAGTCCAGGTCGTCACTCTCTTGTCTTCCTTGTACGCTTCCTTCCACGCCGTGGTGCTGGTGCTGGTGGGGTGGCAGAAGGAGGAGGCGGAGCAAGGTCACTCTCGCAAACATGTGTGAGGGGAGTCATCTCCCCAGCCATCCCCTCATTTAGTATTTTGAGGATGACCTCCTCACACATGCTGCGTTGCCCCGCCTCCATACCCGTAAATTTACTGGTAACCAAGGAGGCAAAGGCCTCCTCGTAGGTGGGTGTGGCATAGAGGGAGGCTGAGGCATCTTTTATCAGCTGGAGCGCTGACTCTCCCACCTCCCCCATGTTTTTCGCCCTTCTGTAGGGAAGGCGGAGGGGAGGGACTTGGGAGACAGTCAGGCTCCTACGCCTACCCCCCTCTTGGCTGCCACTACCCCCTGCCTCCTCCTGACTGCCACCTTCCACAGCCACCTCCTGGCTGAGGTCTTCCTGTGTATGAAAAAGGGACATAGTTTCAGTTATTTGTAACACACACAATTCTCATCTAGTGACTGTTGCAAAATGTTTTCAAATACAAAACCATACAATTCTCAGCCCTGCAGTTTAGATTCTTCCCAAAAATGTCTCCCACACCACTGTCTGTTGATATGTCAATCACGTTAGGAAATAAGCAATTGGGGATCCTGAATTAACTGAACATCATTCATTATTCCCCAAACTGGTTCCAAAACTACTATACCTGGAACAAGCTGGGCACCTGCACATCTTCCATACTGGAAGGCCCAGGTTGGTCCTCGGAAGCCTCATCAGGGGTGGCGTGCGTGGAAGGACGCGTGCAAGGAAGAGTCGAGAGTGACTTCCTGACAGTAGCCTGGTCTTTGAGAAAGTGGAGCCTGTCATAGTACCAGAGCGTGGGGACATGGACATCAGCTGCTGCAGCTCCAGATGCTTGTGACTTCAGGACCTTATTGCGCTCCCGGAAATAGGTACTCTTCATGTTGTTGATCTTCACTTTTAAGTTTGCCACGGTTGCCATGGGCAGGGTAGGCTTTACAAATGCCACAAGTTTCAGCAGGGCTGCGTACCTCTTTGGTCTGTTGCTATAATCCCTGTGTTTCGCCTGCCATAAGAGGGGAAATTCCCTGTATTTATCAATGAAGATGGGTAGAAAGCTCGCGTTGTAGAAGGCCTCCATCACCTCTGCAAGACACAACGCCACACCAAACAATAGAAATAATGTCAGCCTAAACTCTCCTAATCTTCTCCATAAAGAAGCCTCAAGTTCTAATCAGTCTAGGCTAGTTATGTACCAACGTCAAATTGTACCTTCGTTTGTAGCGATCGTCTCGTGCGTGAGCTTTCTCTCCCCTCGTCTCCCAGATCGTGGCTACGACACAGGCGTGTGACGTTTTATATACAGTGCGCATGCGTCAAACTCCGCCCGCCCCTGACGATCTTTCTCGTCTATTCCCCACCCCTTCTCTTTACGGCGCAGTGGGGAGAGCACATGGCGGGGACACAGCAGGTGCGCCCCAAATATCCCCCCAACGAGGAGGTGGACGAGGAAAGTCCGGAGGCACAAACGTCCCGATCCCGGAGCCTGAAATTCAAGGCCTCAAATATGTCATTTGGAGAAATGTTGGAGATGGTGGACATATTAAAGAGGAGCGACTATGATGGGAAGTATGGGCCTTACCTCAACCCCAATGTCCGCAAGGCCAAGATCATGTCTAAAGTTGTGAGAAGGCTGTACAATCATTTTGGGGTACAACGATCCAAGGAGCAACTGAGGAAACGCTGGTCAGACCTGAAACTGAGGGAGGCCGATCAGTACAGAAAGATCAAGCGAATTCTTCAAAAAAGTAAGTAGTTGTGTTTTGTGTTTGATTTCTTGCTTGCATACTGCTCCATGTGGTTTGATTTTTACAAAGTTGTACATTCCAAAATGGCCACTTTCATGTTCGTCTGTGCATTCGATCGTACTCAGCCTCGATCTTTCTGCCACTGTCATGGTCGTGTGTGTGTCCATTCGATCGTACGCAACCTCGAACGTTCGGCCACTTATAATACGTGGTTTGGTGTTTTTTTTGGGGAAAGGAAGTTTGTTCTCACTAGAAATGTCATCAAGAATGTCAAGCCAATTTATTCAATGTAAAGGAGAGGTCACCCAGTAGCTGTTTACCCATCTGGACTCTAGAGCACTAGTGCTGGGACACCCAAACCCACTTTTTATTAGGCTTTTCCACACATGTGCTCCAGTGGATACTAGAGGGGGGTCTCCATCACACAAACTTCTACCAAAAAGCTAGTCAGTTTAGCACCTTTACAAAGTGACTACATTCATGTTGTTGCCATTTGTAACTGGCCAAACTAAAATAGTGTCCGTCACTTTCAAGCAATGTTTGTCATTTCCTATTTCTGCCCTCAATAGATAGTCTTGCTAAATCTTCCTTTTGTACATTCTCATAGGGGAGAGAAAACTTGGGCCGTCTGCGGAAACCCCCAAACCAACACCTCCCAAAAAAGGGGAAAGAGCAGAAGCAGAGGAGGAGGAGGAGGAGGAAGGAGAGATCATCGAACTTGGAGAAATTGTCACCACAACAGGTGAGTGTGTGAGAACACAGCTACTGGTAAGCTAATCCATGTATGGCTGCCTCATTTCCAACACCCCATTTTTGTTTGTTTGTGGTTTTTAGGTGACGTGGATGTTGTGGAAGAAAAATCGCACTTTACCACAGAGAGTGCCCACGTACTCATCGGAGAGATAATGGTCTGCAATAGAGATCTAGATTACATAAAGCAAAACATCAATGATGTTCAACAAAAATTGAAGAACATCATTGATGTTTTAGGAAAAATATGAAAACGCACCAAGTAATTAACACACATTTGTGCCAGCTTCTGAACACATTTGCAACTTAAAAACTGTGTGAAATTTGGAACATGCACACATTGTGTCCACATGTGCTAGCTCCCATCATGGTGGATGAATGCCAACGTTTTTTTGGGGGTGCAAACACTTTACGAACTAGGAAAGTGGTTGTGGTGAAGGGGTTGCACCCCCAAAAAACGTCCATTCATCCCCATGATGGAAAATGGCACTTTTGAAGCTTCTAGGCATGTGTTTTACCATCTAATGACCATTTTCAGACCCAAATTGTGTGCATGTTCTAAATTTCCACTTTCCGGGGGTGACCCCCCCATGTGATGAAGGCAAGATCAAACACACTTTGAACATATAGTCATGTCTGATCTTGTCTTCACTTTACAAAGTTGAACTTTCCTAGTTCATAGGTTCTGTTTTGCTCCATGCCTGGTTTTACCAATTGCGGAATGTTTGTAAACAATGTTGTAAATAACCAAGATGTTGTCAGTTTTGGCGTGAAGATTGTAAACGCACTTGTGAAGGTTTTCCTAGTAAACTTTTTTATTTTTCTAAATGTGTGGCTTCCTTATTTAAAAAACACAATGCATTATGTATGTAAAATGTAAAGGATATGGGGGGGGCAATGGGTGTTATTTACTAAAGGCAAATCCACTTTGCACTGCAATTGTCTTTCCCAGGGAACTTTTTCAAGGCACTTGTAGAGCATAGCGGATTTGACTTATGTAAATGACACCCACAGTGCTTTGTACGAAAACACGGAGCACAGCATTTTACAGAATACACACATGTCAGACCTGGTGCTGAAAAGGAGTATTTTGGGTGTCAGTTATGCAGGACAAACCTTCTCTAGACCAAAGATTAGGTAGCAAACACACAACATGAGAAGAATCTTTTTGGGAAGAAGAGACTGTTACCTCCTTTTGCCCAGAAAGTGCATTCCCACTGTCGAAGGCAAAGGGAAAAAATGTCAAGGTAAACTAAGCTAAAAAGAAGACTGAAATGACAAGAAATCATAGGTTGGTTCAAATATCAGATTTATTAAAAAATGCCTCTCACACATCGTCAGGCAGAGCAATGGCCCCCCTACCCACAAAGTACTCCATATATTGGTCGCGGACCACGCGGGCATTTAGAGGGGGCAAGCCTGGACGTGCCACTCGAAGGGCTGTGAGGTCCGCATTTGGAGGGCCCTCCACATCTGGGCCAA
This sequence comes from Lithobates sylvaticus, assembly GCA_028564925.1. Classification (NCBI taxonomy): domain Eukaryota; kingdom Metazoa; phylum Chordata; class Amphibia; order Anura; family Ranidae; genus Lithobates; species Lithobates sylvaticus. The sequence continues at coordinate 20,426,891 of CM053029.1, forward strand.
CGGGCACCACATAGTTCCTGTTATGTCTTTTGAGGAAGTTGTGCAATATGCAACAGGCAAGAACTATGTGGTTCAGTTTGTATTCCGCCAAGTTAAATGCCGTCAGGAACAGGCGGAAGCGGCTGGCCAGGATGCCAAAAGTGTTCTCCACCACTCTTCTGGCTCTGGACAGCCTGTAGTTGAAGACCCTCTGGTCCGGGGTGAGGGTCCTCATCGGGAACGGCCTCATCACATGGGGAGTCAACGCAAACGCTTCATCTGCGACAAAGACGAAGGGGAGTCCTTCGGCATTCTCCTCTGGAGGTGGCAAGCACAGACTGCCACTTTGGAGACGCCAGTAGAACTCCGTGTGCGTAATGGCACCACCATCCGATATCCGGCCGTTCATCCCCACGTCCACATACATAAACTCGTATGTTGCCGACACCACCGCCAACATCACTACACTATTAAACCCTTTATAATTATAATAGTAGGACCCCGAGTTGGGCGGTGGGACGATGCGGACGTGTTTCCCATCAATTGCCCCTCCGCAGTTAGGAAAGTCCCAACGGCTGGCAAAGTGGGAGGCCACAGTCTGCCATTCCTGTGGCGTGGAAGGGAACTGTGGAGTGAAACAAGAAAAAATAATTAGTCACTTTGCACCTAAACATTGCAAGCAGATTAGACAATCAACATCTTGGAACAAGAGCATTGTATAAAATTGGAGGCTGGAAAGTATTTGCACAGAAAAGTAGAGGCTCCCCTTCACAGATGACTCACCCCCCATCAATCCCCACACTTCTGATGGGCCATTGGCAATAACTAGGGTTTTGGGGGGGGGGGGGGCGGGTAACCCTCTGCACTTCATTGATTGGCAAATGGCTCAATAATGTGTGCTAGTTTGGCCAGACCCTCTGTACTTAACACTATTGGCAGCCCCCAGGAAATATAAAATAACATTAACCCCCCCCCCCCCCCACCCACAAAAAAACGCAAGCACATTGTGACATTATGAAATTAACAAGCAAGCTAATAGGAGGGAAAGAAGACAAAAAAAGAGGAAATGGAAAGTATGGAGGCAGCCATTGCACTACATGCTTTGCAGAATTCATCCGTAAAGATGCCCACTATAAAGAGGTAGGTAGATAGTGTGTATTGACCTTGGGAAAGGCAGCAGATAAAGGATTGGTACCATCTGACAGAGCAGTTGGGGGAGGGGGTTCATAATGAGTTTGCCCCCCCCCCCACCAAAAACAAATAAAAAAGGGGCTCTACATGAAGTAAACCACACAGCAAACATTTGTGCATATTTTAGGGGGTGTTTGGGGGCAAACAATACTATGCAGCAGACAAAAGACATTGATTAAGTGACTAGGCCATAGGTGTCTATTGGGGCAGAAGAGCATGCTGGTGAGGTAAGTGAAGGGAAAAATGCATGAAGGAGAAAAGGGGCACAGCATATTAGAACATATTGCAATCATGGTAATTAGGGAAGGAGGTCAAAAATACAAGACATTAGCAAACAGAGCATACATAGAAGGGAATAGTCAAGTAGAAATGTTACCTTAATATAGTCCTCCTGCAGGACCTGAATGATGGCAGAACAGGTCTCTGGAATAATGAGTCCCAGGGCCTGGGGAGAGATACCTGAAGAGAACTTCAAATCCTGAAGACTTCTCCCTGTCGCCAAGTACCTCAACGTGGCAACAAGCCTCTGCTCCGGAGTAATGGCTTGTCTCATGCAGGTATCCTGCCGGCTGATAAAGGGGGTCAGCAAAGCCAAAAGACGGTGAAAATCGGGGTCCGTCATCCTGAGAAAGTTCCTGAAATCATCAGGATTATTCTCCCGGATCTCACGAAGCAAAGGCATGTGCGAGAACTGGTCACGCTGAAGCAACCAATTCTTGGTCCACATACTCCTCGTCACTCTGTTCATTGACGGGTCTTGGGTCAAAGCTAAAAGCCCGACACCAATTCCGCGTACAGCACGAACTCGGCGACGAGTACGCACGGGAAACATCGCTCAGAAGGTCACAAAAGGTCGGCTGGTCAGAACGGACAAACAGAAAGCACCGATAAACAGCAAGGCCTGAAAGAACGAACTGAATACCAGCAACGAGCAGACAATAAGCAGTGCAAATCAAAGCGTCCTATATCAAGATATAGGCCGCAATGACCAACAAATGCGAACTGACTACACGCACTAATAAACAGATACGCACGACAAGCACAAACTGAAGAGCAGTAACGATCTGAGTCAGAAAACTGAGAAGCGCGAATCTTAAGTCACCAAACTTCCACTAACTCTCGATAAACACGGGATCAGCAGAAGGAGCCCAACGGGTGCCTGACGTGGTGCTGAACTTCCCTTTTGTAATCTCGTGGACGACGACTTACGTCACGACGTTCTTCCGGACCGGATATTCCGACAACGTAGTCCGACCGTGTGTACGCAACACCAACATCGGACAAAGTACGTCGGACAGAATCCGACCGACCTGGTCCGCGGATTGTCCGAGCGTGTGTATGGGGCTTTAGAATAGTGAATATTCATTCGCTATTATCAAACAACTGGTTGGGCTTGGAGCACAGTGCTCTGCAACCCGAGCCCACACTATTTTGAAGCCTATTAGAGCCTTTCCAAACCCATTGGAATCCATGTGTCAGGTGCCCTGCATGTAGATTAGGGGGTTGGACACATGGATAGGGGGGCAGCGCCCGTGCACCCCTAATGGACAGGCTGCCACTGATGGTGTGGGGTTGTTTTTCAGGGGTTGGGCTTAGCCCCTCAGGGGTTGGGATTGGCCCATTAGTTCCAGTGAAGGGAACTCCCAAGAAATTCTTTAAGTATATAAACAGTAAAACCGTAAAAAAGGGAGGACAGACCATATTGGCCCCATAAAGAATGAGGAAGGACATCTGGTTACTAAGGATGGGGAGATGGCAAAGGTATTGAATTTACTCTTCTTTTCAGTCTTCACAAGGTTATTGGGGGCCTTCAATAACCAAAACTGCAGTGTTTATCCTCATGACACATCACAGGAAGCACCTCCATGGTTAACAGAGGACAGAATTACAATTAGACTTGGGAAACTTACCATTAATAATCACCAGGACGGTGACTAGGGAAGTCAAGTAATTGCCAGACCATTGTTCCTAATTTTTTACTGACAGTCTACTGACTGGAATGGCACCAGCTGATTTCAGAAAAGCCAATGTAGCACCAATATTTAAAAAAGGGCCAAAATACATGCCTGGGAATTACAGACCAGTTAGCCTAACTTCAATAGTATACAAGCTCTTGGAGGGGATGATAAGGGACTATATACAAGATTTTAGTAATGAAAACAGTATCATTAGCAGTAATCAGCATGGATTCATGAAGAATCGTTCTTGCCAAACCAATCTACTAACCTTCTATGAGGAGGTGAGCTGCCATATAGATAAAGGAAGGCCCGTAGACGTGCACCTGCGCACAAGCACAGGCACACCGGTGTGTGTTGATACATGAACATTGCTGAGTGGTCTTTCAGCTAGTGCCTGCTTACCTGATCTGTTCCAGCTTTCTGTGTCTTGACCTGGCTACACCTGAACCCGGCTTGTGTTTGACTCCGCTTCTGCCTGATGTTCCTGTACCTTGCTGCCCGTCTGTGTACCAAACCTGGCCTGTGTCCCATCTCTGCCTCTTGTCACGGTACCTGCTCTGTCCAGCTGTTGATGACCTCCTGGCTTTTATCCCGGCTACGCCTCCATCTGCTGACCCAGCGATACAAAGCTCCGGTTCTCAGAGCCTGCCCAGGGCTCTTCAGCCACCTGGTTCCTGCCAAGGCTCAGGCAGCGCCATCAGCTACATCAGCCCACGTGCCACTCTGTGTCCTTCACTCCCTGTCATCACTACCAGGGGTGTCGGACAGGAGGTGCAAGAGAAGCCCTCTCTCCAGCTCGATCTCCACCAGGTACGTGACAGCTGATCACAGGCCTCTAGAACAGAGTAGGACCTGGACAGTCTACTTCTACTATAGTTTGTTGCCTACTAGGCTGAAGAGGGGGAGATCAAGAAAAAGACGTGGATTTCCCCAAAAAATCCATACCAGACCCTTTATCCAAGCATGCAACCTGGCAGGCCACAGGAAAAGAGGGGGGGACGAGAGAGTGCCCCCTCCCCTCCTGAACCGTACCAGGCCACATGCCGTCAACATTGGGACAAGGGCCTCATCCCCACAACCCTGGCCAGTGGTTGTGGGGGTCTGCGGGTGGGGGGGCTTATCGGAATCTGGAAGCCCCCTTTAACACTTTTGTCACTTTTTTTGGTGAAATGGTAGGGGTACTTTTGAACCCCCTTACCATTTCACACAGGACCCCCAGATCCCGCCCCCCCTGTGTGAAATGGTAAGGGGGTTCAAAAGTACCCCTACCATTTCACCAAAAAAAGTGGCAAAAGTGTTAAAAATGACAAGAGAGTTTTTGACAATTCCTTTATTTAAGTCTTCTTTCATCTTCTTTCTTCTGGTCTTCTTCCTTCTTCCTTTCTTCATCCTTCGGTTTCTTCATCTTCTTCCTCCATCTTCTTCTTCCTCCATCTTCTTCTTCCTCCGATCCACTCCTTCTTCCTCCGATCCACTTCTTCTTGCTCCGGTGTTCTCGTCCGGCATCTTCCTCCACGGCATCTCTTCTTCGTTCTCGGGCCGCTCCACGCAATGGGAGGCTCCCGCTGTGTGACACTTCACTTGTTCTGACAGGTCTTATATAATGGAGGGTGGGTCCACCGGGTGACCCCCGCCCCCCTCTTACGTCATGGGGAAAGCCATAGGAAAGTCCCCATCAAGTCCCCGTACGTCAGAGGGGGGCTGGGTCACCAGGTGGCCCCGCCCTCCATTATATAAGACCTGTCAGAAGAAGATTAGCGTCACAAAGCTTCCCATTGCGCGGAGCGGCCCAAGAACGAAGAAGAGACGCCTTGGAGGAAGATGCCGGACGAGAACACCGGAGCAAGAAGAAGCAGATCGGAGGAAGAAGAAGATGGAGGAAGAAGAAGATGGAGTAAGAAGATGAAGAATCCAAAGGATGAAAAAAGGAAGAAGGAAGAAGATCAGAAGAAAGAAGATGAAGGAATTGTCAAAAACTGTCTCTTGTCATTTTTAACACTTTTGTCACTTTTTTTGGTGAAATGGTAGGGGTACTTTTATACCCCCTTACCATTTTACACAGGAGGGGTCTGGGGGTCCCCTTGTTAAAGGGGGCTTCCAGATTCCGATAAGCCCCCCGCCCACAGACCCCCACAACCACCAGCCAGGGTTGTGGGGATGAGGCCCTTGTCCTCATTAACATGGGGACAAGGTGCTTTGGGGGGGGGGCCCAAAGCACCCTTCCAATGTTGAGCGCATGTGGCCTGGTACGGTTCAGGAGGGGGGCACTCTCTCGTCCCCCCCTCTTTTCCTGTGGCCTGCCAGGTTGCATGCCCGGATAAAGGGTCTGGTATGGATTTTTGGGGGAACTCCCATTTTTTTTTTTAATATTGCATGGAATTCCCCTTAAAATCCATGCCAGACCTGACGCCGGGTTATTTTTTTTTTTTTATCAATGACTTTCAATGACTGTTCTCTGTATTACGGGAGCCAACAATTCATTATAGCCGCGAGTGCTTTTAAATTACTTTTATTCCTGAAGAAATTACACTTTGTGCAGGGACAGTTCTAAGCACGGGAACACATGCACCCCTTTACAGGCATACTATACACATACCCCCCAGGTAGGACATTTAAAGTAATATTACACTTTTATTGTTTCACTTTAAGCATTATTAAAATCTCTGCTCCCGAAAAAACGTCCGTTTTTAAAACTTTTTTTTGCATTGATACATGTCCCCTGGGGCAGGACCCTGGTCCCCAAAGACTTTTTATGACAATAACTTTTTAAATATCAATGACTTTCAATGACTGTTCTCTGTATTAGGGGGAGACGACAATTCATTATAGCCATGAATGCTTTTAAAATACTTTTTTTCCTGCAGAAATTACACTTTGTGACAAACTGCCAATAACTTTTTAAAAAGCGTCATTACATTGTGAAAACACCGAACTCTAACCCGAACATACAGTAAATTGTTCGGCTTCAGGTCCGGGACTTTACAGTTCGGCTTCGCTCAACCCTAATTATGAGGAAGCTTAGAAAGTGTAAACGTTTAACTACTTCCCGCCCAGCCTACAGCAGAATGACAGCCGGGGGGTGGTTCAGCTATCCTGACTGGGCGTCATATGACGTCTTTTAGGATAACAGCTGCCACGCACCCGTGGGGGCACACATTGCGGCCATCGGTGGTGCGGTGTGTCAGTCTGACACACCTCTATACCGATCTCAGTAAAGATCCAATGGAGGCTCTTTACCACGTGATCAGCCATGTGCAATCACGGCTGATCACAGTGTAAACAGGAAGAGCCGGTGATCGGCTTTTCCTCACTCGGGTCTGAGAGACGCGAGTAGAGGAGAGCCGATCAGCGGCTTTTCTGTCAGGGGGGTCTGCGCTGATTGTTTATCAGTGCAGCCCCCACGGATGCCCACCCAGGACCACCATCAAGCTGCCCAGGACCACCAGGGAAGGGGGCAACATGTGGATGGCCAGGTATGTACACCATGGCCATCCACATATGAAAGAAATGCACAATACATGCCAATCAGTGCCCACAAATGGGCACTGACTGGCAACATTATGGTCCAGCTAAAAAAAGTGATGGCCAGCAATGCCACCCATCAGTGTCATCAGTGTCACCTCTGTGCCCATCCATGCCCATCAGTACCCACCTTTCAGTGACCATCAGTGTCCAACTGTGCCACCTATCAGTGCCACCCATAAGTACCCATCAGTGCCACCCATAAGTACCCATCAGTGCCACCCATAAGTACCCATCAGTGCCAGCTATGAGTGCCCATCAGTGCTGCCTATGAGTGCCGCCTATCAGTGCCCATCAGTGCCCCCTATTAGTGCCCATCATCAGTGCTTATCAGTGCCACCTAATCTGTGCCACCTCATCGGTGCTGCCTTATCAGTGCCCATCAGTGCAGCCATATCAGTGCCTGTCATTTAACCACTTAAATACTGCTAACTGTCATATGACGTCCACAAGGCGTATCTCTCATCCTGGGTGAAAGTCATATGACATCCTTCCATTCCCGTCTGTCTAGGGGGCGCGTGGCGCGCACGCCCGTGGCAACGCTCAGCACCCGGTGCACGTGCCCGGCGGCCGCGATGTCCGCCGGGCACCCGCAATTGCCCGGGAACACAGCAGGACCGTGGATCTGTGTGTGTAAACACACAGATCCACATCCTGTCAGTAGAGAGGAGACCGATGGTGTGTTTCCAGTACAGAGGAACACCAATCGGTCTCCTCCCCTTGTGAGTCCCCTCCCCCTACAGTTAGAATCACTCCCAGGGAACATACATTAACCCCTGCAGCACCCCCTAGTGTTAACCCCTTCCCTGACAGTCACATTTACACAGTAATCAGTGCAATTTTATAGCAACGATCGCTGTGTAAATGTGAATGGTCCCAAACATGTGTCAAAAGTGTCCGAAGTGTCCGCCACAATGTCGCAGTCACGAAAAAAATCGCAGATCACCGCCATTACTAGTAAAAAAAAAAATATGCAATAAATCTAACCCCTATTTTGTAGATGCTATAACTTTTGCGCAAACCAATCAATGTACGCTTATTGCGATTTTTTTTTACCAAAAATATGTAGAAGAATACATATCGGCCTAAACTGAGTAAAAAATGTTTTTTTTTTTTTTTTAATTGGATATTTATTATAGCAAAAAGTAAAAAATATTGTGTTTTTTTTCAAAATTGTCGCTTTTCTTTTGTTAAGCGCAAAAAATAAAAACCGCAGAGGTGATCAAATACCACCAAAATAAAGTTATATTTGTGGAACAAAATGATAAAAAATTATTTGGGTACAGTGTAGCATGACTGCACAATTGTCATTCAAATTGTGAAAGCGCTGAATGCTGAAAATTTTCCTGGGCAGAAAGGTGTCTAAGTGCCGGTATTGAAGTGGTTAAAGGATTTGAATCCTAATAACAGGATAGAATTTCCATGGATAATATGGGAATATTTATCTCACCATAAGGACCATATTAGGAAAGGCATTTCCTTCTTCTATGATATACATTCCTCCCAACCACATAATAAAAATGCTCATATGATGAAATGGGAGAGAGATTTAGATGAAAACTTATCCTGGGCCCAGAGGAAAAAATCATTGGAAATAATGAAGAAATCCTCATGGTGTACAGAACACGGGGACAACGCTCAGAAAATAACTGACAAGTGGTATCTATTCCCTTATAAATGATCCAGAATCTCTCCATCCACCCCGACATCTTTTGGAGGTGTAATGAGCAAACTGGAAATCTTCTACACTCTCTGGAGATGTAAAACCCTGAAAAGATTTTGGAACTCAGTTTCTTCCTTCATAGCAGATATCACAGGAAACCTTTCCACACTTACTCCCGCTTCAGCCTTATTAGGTATAGACCATGAGAAATACCCCACTATACATAGAACTATTGGGGTCCACATTTTAATAGCCCCAAGACTCACAGGAGCTTACCTCTGGAAATCTATGGAAGCACCCGATCGATCTACTGTCATATCCAGATCGAATACCCAAGCACAATTTGAATTATTGCTCGCCTACAAAAACCTCTCCCTCACCATCTTTAGTAGAAAATTGAGAATTTGGTAATCCCACCCTAGAGCCTCCAATTACCTAAAAGAATGTCAAATGTAAATGTATCCTACAGTCTGAAATACTTTGATCAATCAATTAAGCATTATGCCGATGTAGAACACCATTTCTGATATTCTTTATTTTCTGGTTATCCTTTATTTTTCATTTCCCCCTTCCCAATAATATTTCCCTCCTTAAAGTTTGTATTGGCTGAATCAAAGTTTAACGTGGTGACCCCCCAGACCTACAGCTTGAACCCATTAGGGGTAGGCTGGACTAGGCCATCAAGGCTTGAACCCATTAGGGGTAGGCTGGACTAGGCCATCAAGGCTTGAACCCATCAGGGGTAGGCTGGACTAGGCCATCAAGGCTTGAACCCATTAGGGGGGAGGCTGGACTAGGCCATCAAGGCTTGAACCCATTAGGGGGAGGCTGGACTAGGCCATTAAGGCTTGAACCCATTAGGGGTAGGCTGGACTAGGCCATCAAGGCTTGAACCCATCAGGGGTAGGCTAGACTAGGCCATCAAGGCTTGAACCCATCAGGGGTAGGCTGGACTAGGCCATCAATGCTTGAACCCATCAGGGGTAGGCTGGACTAGGCCATCAAGGCTTGAACCCATCAGGGGTAGGCTGGACTAGGCCATCAAGGCTTGAACCCATCAGGGGTAGGCTGGACTAGGCCATCAAGGCTTGAACCCATCAGGGGTAGGCTGGACTAGACCAACAAGGCTTGAACCCATTAGGGGTAGGCTGGACCAGGCCATCAAGGCTTGAACCCATTAGGGGTAGGCTGGACCAGGCCATCAAGGCTTGAACCCATTAGGGGGAGACTGGACTAGGCCATCAACGCTTGAACAAATGTTATACTGTGTGCCTTCACAGTTTTATCGTATTACAAATGTTGTGTAATATATGCAGCAACTTTAATTGTTATGTTCTTAAAAAGCTTGCCGACCGCCTCACGCAGATATACTGCGGCAGAAGGGCACATAATGGCAAACTAACTTACCTGTATGGGGCCCTTTAAGAGGCGGCCTGCGATCGTCTCAGGGAGAGGAAGAACGGGGAGATGCTAATGTAAACAAGTATCTCCCCGTTCGGCCTAGTGACAGTGTCACTGATCATAGCTCCCTGTGATTGGAGCAGAGATCAGTGACGTGTCACACGTAGCCATGCCCCCCACAGTTTGAATCACTCCCCAGGACACACTTAACCCCTACACTGCCCCCTAGTGGTTAACCCCTTCACTGCCAGTGTCATTTACACAGGAATCAGTGCATTTGTATAGCGCTGATTGCTGTATAAATGACAATGGTCCCAAAAATGTATCAAAATTGTATGACGTGTCCACCATAATGTCGCAGTCATGATAAAAATCGCTGATCCCCGCCATTACTAGTAAAAAAAAAAATTATTAATAAAAATGCCATAAAAACTATCCCCTATTTTGTAGACGCTATAACTTTTGCACAAACCAATCAATAATCACTTATTGCGTTTTTTTTTTTTTTTTTATACCGAAAATATGTAGAAGAATACGTATTGGCCTAAACTGAGGAAAAAAATTTTTTTTATATATTTTTGGGGGATATTTATTATAGCAAAAAGTAAAAAATAATGCGTTTTTTTCAAAATTGTCGCTCTTTTTTTGTTTATTGCGCAAAAAATAAAAACAACAAGGGCGATCAAATGCCACCAAAAGAAAGCTCTATTTGTGGGGAAAAAAAGGACTTCAGTTTTGTTTGGAAGCCACGTTGCACGACCGCGCAATTGTTAGTTAAAGTGACGCAGTGCCCAATCACAAAAAGTGCTCTGGTCAGAAAGGGGGTAAAATCTTCCGGGGCTGAAGTGGTTAATTGATAAAAATAAAAATTCATTGTCAAAAAAAAAAAAGAACTCCAGAATGGGAGGGAAATGGTGGTGAAAACCTATTGAGGACTTCCACCAACTACAGAATCAAAAACTAGAAATCAATAATTAAAGTCAAGGAGAAAATAATCAATTGAAATTGAGGGCTTGTGTGCTACACCCTCTGCCTAATGCAGAATAAAAGAAATAAAGATGAGAGGTGTAGAAGGGATAATTTAATTATATCTGGTATTCAAATGTATATTTGGCCACGTGTTGGTGTGTTAGACCCTCTGTGATGTCCAAAATGGCCTAAAACAAGTGTTGGTATGTTAAACCCTCTGCCTTCTACATAAGTGAATACAAAGAAATGTGTTACAAATATTAAATGTTCTGCCTAATTAAGTTTTAGGCTTTATTTAGGAAAAAACACAAACAAATTGGTGACGTGCTAATGTGTTACACCCCCTGGGGTTTACTGGGTGTTTAAATAATTGTGCAGTATAATGCTTGTGTTGTATGGGAATATGAGGCCTCTGTTATATTAATTAATCATTCTCTTACGTGACCCCGCCCCCCTCTGACGTCACAGGGAAAGCCATAGGGATGTCCCCATGAAGTCTCCGTGCATCATTGGGGGGCGGGGTCACTGGGTGGCCCTGCCCTCAGTTATATAAGAAGTGTCAGAAGAACAGAAGCGTCACACAGCGGGAACCTCCCATGGATGCAGATCGTCCAGAGAATGAATCGGGGAAGAAGAAGCCGGAGGAAGATGAGGAAGAGAAGACCGAAGGAAGAAACAGAGGATCAGAGGAAGAAGCAGAGGAAGAAGCGGGGGAAGAACAAGATGGAGGAAAAAAAACGAATGAAGATAAGAAGAAGATGGAAGAAGAAGCGGGGAAAGAAGACATTAATAAAGGAATTGTCAAAAGCAGGCTAATGTATTTTTTTTAACATTTTTGACACTTTTTGTGTGAAATGGTAGGGGTAAATTTGTACCCCATTACCATGTCACACAGGGGGCGGGATCTGGGGGTCCCCTTGTTAAAGGGGGCTTCCAGATTCTGATAAGCCCCCCACCCACATACCCCCACAACCACCGGGCAAGGGTTGTGGGGATGAGGCCCTTCTCCCCATCAACATGGGGACATCCTCCCCATGTTGAGGGCATGTGGATTGGTACGGTTTAGGAGGGGGGTGCTCTCTTGTCCCCCCCTCTTTTCCTGTGGCCTGCCAGGTTGCATGCTCGGGTAAGGGTCTGGTATGGATTTTGAGGGGGACCCCCACGCCATTTTTTTTTTTATTCTAGCACGGGGTTGCCCTTAATATCCATACCAGACCTGAAGGGCCTGGTGTGGAATTTGGGGGGACCCCTACGCCATTTTTTTTTAAATTTTGGTTTGGGTTTCCCTTTAATATTCATACCAGACCCAAAGGGCCTGGTAATGCACTGTGGGGGAATCCCAGGCGTTTTTTTTTCAATGACTTTTATGTGTATTGCAGAGTAGCGCTAGTACTTTTAAATGACTTTCTTTTCCTTTAGAAATGTAATTTTGCTCTCAGGTACGAAATTTAAAGTAATATTTCACTTTTATTGTTTCACTTTAAGTATTATTAAAATCACTGCTCCCGAAAAAACGTCATTTTTTTAAAACCTTTTTTTTCCATTGATACATGTCCCCTGGGGCAGGACTAGGGTCCCCAAACACTTTTTATGACAATAACTTGCATATTAACCTTTAAAATTACTAATTTTGATTTCTCCCATAGACTTTTAAAGGGTGTTCCGCGGCTTTTGAATTTGCTGCAAACACCCCAAATTGTTCGCTATTCGGCGAACAGCCAATGTTTGAGTCAAACGCATGTACGACCCGAACAGACAGACCATCCCTACTCATCAGTGTTTTTGTGCAATTGCGCATATTAAGCCATTTAGTCTCCCACTCCTACATTTCATACTCCGCAGCCAGCTCCCGCTCCCAGTTACACAGATATAATCATTTGGAGTCGCTATCTATAGTTGCAACTGGGTCTCTTGTAAAGAGAAAATGAAGCAATAACCCAGGCCTCCTTTTAGTCTAATGCCTCGTACACACGTACGGACTTTTCCCGGCGGACCTAAGTCCAGCGGACAATCCGCTGGACTTTCCCGCTAGGTACGCTGGACTAAAAAGCGAACGGACTTGACCACACACGATCACGCAAAAAGTCCGGCGGTTCACGCGATGACGTACAGCACGTACGACGGGACTAGAAAAAGGAAGCTCGAGATCCCAAACGACACCCTTTGGGCCCCGTCAGCTAATCTCGTGTGTATCGCGTGTTAGTTGACGTTTGGTTAGAGACGATTCGCGCTTCTCAGACTTCTGCTTAATTCGTTCGCTTCTGCCGTTCAGTTTGTGCTTGTGAGGTTTGTATCTGGCTTTCAGTGCGTGTGGATCAGTTCCTACCTGTTCTCAGGCCGTTCTGGTCCGCTCGTTCCTGTTTTTCAGGTCGTTCTTCATAGGCCTTGCTGTTCTTCAGTGCGTTCTGTTAAGTTGTTTGTTTGATCAGCCGACCGTTTTGAAGCCATGGAGTGTGGACGTACTCGGGAACGAGTTCGTGCTGTGCAGGGGCTCGGTGTTGCGGTTAACACCTTGGCACGAGCCCGGTCCATGAACAGGGTGAGGAGGAGTTCATGGACCAAGAATTGGTTGCGCCAGCGTGACCAATTCTCGCATATGCCTTTGCTCCGTGAGATCCGTGAGAATAATCCTGATGATTTCAGGAATTATCTCCGGATGACGGACCCCATTTTTCACCGTCTGTTGGCTTCGCTGTCCCCTTATATTAGCAGGCAGAATACCTGCATGCGGCAAGCCATCAGTGCGGAGCAGAGGCTAGTCGCCACGTTGCGTTACTTGGCGACGGGGAGAAGCTTGCAGGAACTCAAGTTCACGACAGGCATCTCCCCCCAGGCTCTGGGGCTCATTATTCCAGAGACCTGTTCTGCCATTATCCACGTCCTGCAGGAGGAATACATTAAGGTAAGTCTTCTCTTTTAAAATTACCTATGTCTTGTATGTTTGTTAATGTAGTGCATCAATGTCATCATTAGCTAATTACCATGATAGGACTATTCTATGAATGTCCCCTATTCCTTTTATTTTTGGATTTTGTTTTTTTGTCTAGTATTTTATGGTTGACTTATCGAAATAGCTTTAAGAATGTATTATTTAGTGGGTCACATGCATATTTGCTTGCACCAACCTCCCCAGCATGGAAGCTTGGCCCCCTAAACACCCCTAGCCTAGTCACTTTCTTTGGTTAAAAATGTATATTACCAGCTCCATTGTACAGCTTTACTCACCCCCCCTTTCACCCCCCTTGACCCTCAATTTTAAATTGATTGCATGTGGTTTTGGTCAGCTTGTAATTATCCCCACCCCCACACCCCCCTGATAATTAATAGCATGTGGTTTTGGTCAGCTTGTAATTATCCCCACCCCCACACCCCCTGATAATTAATATCATGTGGTTTTGGTCAGCTTGTAATTATCCCCCCCCCCCCACACCCCCTGATAATTAATATCATGTGGTTTTGGTCAGCTTGTAATTATCCCCACCCCCACACCCCCTGATAATTAATAGCATGTGGTTTTGGTCAGCTTGTAATTATCCCCCCCCACACCCCCTGATAATTAATAGCATGTGGTTTTGGTCAGCTTGTAATTATCCCCCCCCCCCACACCCCCTGATAATTAATATCATGTGGTTTTGGTCAGCTTGTAATTATCCCCCCCCCCACACCCCCTGATAATTAATAGCATGTGGTTTTGGTCAGCTTGTAATTATCCCCACCCCCACACCCCCTGATAATTAATAGCATGTGGTTTTGGTCAGCTTGTAATTATCCCCCCCCCCCACACACACACCTTTAATTAATTGCATGTGTATTGTGTGACCTTACAATTATTTACTCCCCACCCACATCCCCATTATTATCTTCTCTGGTCCATCAGAGGGGTCATCAATCAGAGATTTGTCCCTTTTATCCTTAATCTTTTGGCTTTATTTCAAGGATTTACAAAATAAATACATATGTTCTTCCAAATTGTTTGTTAATTTGTTGCATTTAGTTTGGTGTTTTGCCTGGTTTATAATTTAAATTGTATCTTTCTGTTTGACTTCACAGTGTCCCTCCACACCACAGGAATGGCAGACTGTGGCTTCCCAGTTTGCTGCCCGTTGGGACTTTCCCAACTGCGGAGGGGCGATTGACGGCAAACACGTGCGAATTGTGCCCCCACCCCATTCGGGGTCATACTATTGGAATTATAAGGGGTTCCATAGTATCGTGTTGATGGCGGTGGTGTCGGCACAATATGACTTTCTGTATGTGGATGTGGGGAAAAACGGCCGGATGTCGGACGGAGGAGTCTTCAACCACACGGAGTTCGGTCATCGTCTCCAGACTGGTGGGCTGGAGCTGCCACCAGATGAAGATAATGTGGAGGGACTCCCCTTCGTCTTCATTGCCGACGAGGCGTTCGGTCTGGGTGACCATCTGATGAGGCCATTTCCCCAACGATCCCTCACCCCTGAGAGGAGGATTTTTAATTATCGGTTGGCCAGAGCAAGAAGGGTGGTGGAAAATGCCTTTGGTATTATGGCCAACCGTTTCAGATTGCTCCTTACATCCCTACATCTGGCAGAGTACAAACTCAATACTATTATTCTTGCATGCTGTGTCATGCACAATTATTTACGGAAACATTCAGGAACATACTCCTTACCAATTGGCCCTGAGGCCGGAGTGGAAGGCAACATGACAGGGCTGGATAATCGCCCTCTTGGTTCGGCACCACAATCAGCCCAGCAAGTGCGGGACCTTTATTTACAGTATTTTAATGGTAGGGGGGCCATTGAAATGGCAGCAGACCCTTAAACCATCTTTTTGATTTACAAAGAATAAATACAGTTATTTATGTTTGAAATATTGGTAGTTTCGTATTGTTTTGCTTTTAATTTGGCCTGTTTTTATATGTTGTCCTAGTGCACATCTTAATAGTGGCAAACTTGTTTAGCGTTTAGTAAATAAGCCCCTTTGTCAATGAACCACAACATGTTTTTGTCAAACTGGTAGTATTTAAAAAGAAGAAGCCACACATTTTTGAATTTGTGCAAACATTATTTTTTTTATTATAGTGCACATCCAAAACTTTGTTTTTTATTTTTTGTTTTTTTTTTATTTATTTTTTTGTTGTTTTGGTATTTTTGGTTTTTTTTTTTTTTTTTTTTTTTTTTTTTTTTAAAAAGATTTTTTTTTTTTTTTTTTTTGTTATCTTTTTGACATTTTTTTGGTGTTTTTCACACAACATATTTTTATTTTTTTTGGGATTGATTTTTTAAAACAAACATAAAAACATGTTTAAAATTGTTAAAAAATTTAGGCTTAGCATTTGAAATTATTTACACAATGTAAAAGTCCAGAACTTACAAAGTTCAACAGGTAACCCATGAACAGTAGAAGCCAAATTTTGAATATGCACACTAATTTAACTGGAAAATGGGTAATGTCAACATGTGCTATGTTCCATCATGGGGAATCAATGGACGTGTTTTGTGTGTGAAACCCCTTCCCTCTCACCTACTAGCATTAGGGGTTGCAAACACCAAATGCGTCCATTGAGATCCCCTGATGGCACATAGCACATGTTGACATACCGTGTGCATATTAAAAATTTGGCCTCTAAAATTAGTTAAACAGCGCATCAAAAGGGGAATGAAGGACATGATTGATGTTAAGAAATGTAAAAGGGGTCTTTAGATTCTCCCCAAAACATCAATCATGTCCTTCATTCCCTGCTGCATGGTGGCCATCTCCTTCTGCATATTTTCCAGCTGCAGATTCCAGGCCATGATCTGGCCAATAAGCCTGTGGGCACTGTCAGTGGAAAATGGCTCCGCAGCTTGTCCTTCCACAAACAGATCAGCATCACCTAAAAGTTGGGTAGATAAAACACAAGAAAAAAAGTGTCAAAAACATGCAGACCTTAATTTATTAGCTCAATCTGTGTTCTGAGACACTCACTTGGTGGGGTGCAGATTTGATCCACTTCAACGACCTGTTCCGCCACATCCACGCGCGGGCTTGGGCTAACTGCCCAATTAGTCTGGTGATGCCGGGAGGTCCTCGTAGGTTCGGACTGACGTCTGAGTCTTTTGCCCCCTATGGTAATGGAACACAAAAAGGTACACTTTTGAATCACACTGATATTTGAGTGCCAAAATAGGATTAGTAAACATTGTTTAAAAGTCTTGCCAATTATTAGCAGTTTGTTAGAAGATCCTACTTGAAGACAGAATTGAAATGTCTATCTAATGAAACTCCAATACTTAAACCGCCCTTCAACCCTAAATTTGAACTTCCGCTCATTGGATCCCTGCACCCCTGTGGTGTCTTATTTTGAACCTTTTAGGGGGGATGGGTTGCAGATACCTGTGTAAGGCAGGTATTTGCACACACATCCGGCCCTAGACTCCCACAGAAGTATACGCCACATCCCCTCCCACCGTGCTGTTTGCTGGGACACACAGGGGTCCCCGAGCTCGCGCGGACCAGTCCTATTGCATTGCGCAACTGGCGCATGCCCAATAGTGACCCGGGAAATGAAGCCGCAAACATTAATTTCATGATTGCAAGATCAGAGATTGTAGCTGCACCATCCAAGGGACAGGTGAGTGTACTTCTTTGAAAAGTCACCACCTACAGTATTTATAGATGATGAGCATTTTTTGGGAATTGTGAGCATGAGACCCTGCTTAACATATTTATCCCCCCCCCCCCCAAAACAGCCTCTGGAGTCCCTGTGTAAGTTACCCCTAAAACCCTTACTACAGCAGTAATTGTATAGATAGTGACAATAATAAACAACCTTACAACTCCAACAACCCAAAGCCAGGTAAACTCAATAAACGTTATGAAGACAAACGGAACTTTCATCAAATATGCGCAAGTTTCACGGACGAATGGTAATTACATCTGCACAAGTTTCAGGTACGAATGGTAATTACATCTGCGCAAGTTTCAGGTACGAATGGTAATAACATCTGCGCAAGTTTCACGGACGAATGGTAATTACATCTGCGCAAGTTTCAGGTACGAATGGTAATTACATCTGCGCAAGTTTCAGGTACGAATGGTAATAACATCTGCGCAAGTTTCACGGACGAATGGTAATTACATCTGCGCAAGTTTCAGGTACGAATGGTAATTACATCTGCGCAAGTTTCAGGTACGAATGGTAATTACATCTGCGCAAGTTTCAGGTACGAATGGTAATAACATCTGCGCAAGTTTCACGAACGAATGGTAATTACATCTGCGCAAGTTTCAGGTACGAATGGTAATAACATCTGCGCAAGTTTCACGGACGAATGGTAATTACATCTGCGCAAGTTTCAGGTACGAATGGTAATTACATCTGCGCAAGTTTCAGGTACGAATGGTAATAACATCTGCGCAAGTTTCACGGACGAATGGTAATTACATCTGCGCAAGTTTCAGGTACGAATGGTAATTACATCTGCGCAAGTTTCAGGTACGAATGGTAATAACATCTGCGCAAGTTTCACGGACGAATGGTAATTACATCTGCGCAAGATTAGACATATCAAGTATAACCATAGTAGCGCACGTGCTTGACTTACTTTTTTTGATGGCTTTTCGAATTCTCCTATACTGATCGTGCTCCCTGGATTTGATGTCGGACCATCGCTTGCGCAGTTGATCCTTGCCCCTTCGTACGCCGAATTTCTGCTCCAGGGTGCTGACGATTGTAGTGAGAATCTTGTCCTTGCGCAAGTTGGGTCGAGGGTACGGGCCATTTTCCCCGTCGTAATCTTCCCTTTGGAGGATGTCCACCATCTCCACCATCTCTTCAAAGGCCATATTGGT
Source organism: Lithobates sylvaticus (assembly GCA_028564925.1). Classification (NCBI taxonomy): domain Eukaryota; kingdom Metazoa; phylum Chordata; class Amphibia; order Anura; family Ranidae; genus Lithobates; species Lithobates sylvaticus. Next base: position 20,445,389 of record CM053029.1, read on the forward strand.
GGCCTTATATCTGCTGCTGGATGCAGATGTGTTGGCTTCTTGGCTTTCCTCCGCGCTACTGGCTGAGAATGTGTCCGCCATATTCATGAATTTATTCACCAACAATGCAACGAGGGGAAGCGGGGCGGGGAATACTCGTCAGGAGGAACGTCATGGGCGGGCGACGCGGAGGACGCAGGCGGACTTCGACGCGTGCGCAGTGTATATAAGGCTGTTTGAGGGGCCCACGTGTTCCCGAACGGAAGTAGCGAGCGCTCTGTACGAAGGTAAGTGTTTTCTAGGATGCATTACTGTGTTTTTTTTTGGGTTTTGGGCCAGCATTTTTTAAGGATATGTGTGTGTTGCTGCCTGTGTGTAGGGGTTGCTGCCTGTGTGGATGTGTTGCTGCCTGTGTGTAGGGGTTGCTGCCTGTGTGTAGGGGTTGCTGCCTGTGTGTAGGGGTTGCTGCCTGTGTGTAGGGGTTGCTGCCTGTGTGTAGGGGTTGCTGCCTGTGTGTAGGGGTTGCTGCCTGTGTGGATGTGTTGCTGCCTGTGTGTAGGGGTTGCTGCCTGTGTGGATGTGTTGCTGCCTGTGTGTAGGGGTTGCTGCCTGTGTGTAGGGGTTGCTGCCTGTGTGTAGGGGTTGCTGCCTGTGTGTAGGGGTTGCTGCCTGTGTGGATGTGTTGCTGCCTGTGTGTAGGGGTTGCTGCCTGTGTGTAGGGGTTGCTGCCTGTGTGTAGGGGTTGCTGCCTGTGTGTAGGGGTTGCTGCCTGTGTGGATGTGTTGCTGCCTGTGTGGATGTGTTGCTGCCTGTGTGTAGGGGTTGCTGCCTGTGTGGATGTGTTGCTGCCTGTGTGTAGGGGTTGCTGCCTGTGTGTGGGTGTGTTGTGTAATGTTTGGTAAGAAAAACTGGTTGTGCGTTTTAAGTAACATTTGTGTTTTTGGTCTTTTGTATTGCCATTACTAACAAAACAGAAACAAACATGTCATCACCCCAGTTGAATCCATTCAAGGACCAGCAGTTCATGTCCGAATTCATTGCCCTGTACAGAAAAAATACCAACCTGTGGCAGCTCAAGAACCCTTTATATGGCAATAGGGATGTCCGGAAGGCAACACTGGGGCCACTTGTGGCTTTTGTGAAGACTAAAGTCCCCAACGCAAACACCAAGTTTGTGGAAGCCAGAATTGCAAGTTTAAGGCACATGTACAAGCGGGAGCGCAAGAAGATTGAGGAATCAGTCAGATCAGGAGCAGCAGCAGAGAATGTTTATGTACCCAAGCTGTGGTACTACAACCAACTGACTTTTATAGGTGACCAGATGGAACCCAGGCAATCACTGTCGACTCTTCCCTCCACCCTTCCCTCCACTCTTCCCTCCACTCTTCCCTCCACCCCAGCTGAGGCTTCCACGGAAGGAGAAGACCCCTCCACCTTGGAGCAGGCTGATGCGCCCAGCTGGAGCCAGGTATATATTTAGTAGCCTAAATTGTGATTGTGTGAATATTAATGCTGTAAACGTTAAAATGTGAAACAATTAACACCCTGAACTCAGAATTGTGAAAAAAACTGACAAAAATTCTGCACACTTCTAAAAAGTGTTGGTGCAACATATCGATACATATATAGTGTATACATACATCCAGTAGTGGCAAAAAAAGCGTTAGACAACATTGGTGATCTGCTTGGAAAATGCAGGGGTCCAAATGATAGCCTTTTGGATCTTTTGGAAAATTTAGATGCTCGTTCCTAAGTTTACAATTGGATGATTGAGGAGGCCAGAAACCACAAAACAGGTGTTTGATTTTTGTTTTTATTTGCACACAGGATGAGCTGACCCAGGATGATGCCGGGACAAGTGGTATGGAGGAGGAGGACATGACCAGCGAGAGCCAGGAGGTGGCTGGGCCCAGCACGAGCCAGAGTGACAGCCAGACCCAATTAAGAAGTCTACCTCCACCCCTGCCCTTACCCCCAAGAAGGCCCAGGAGGATGACCATTGTTGAGGAGGAATCACTCCAACTGATTCGGAAGGCGAGTGCGATTCTCGACAAACCCCCCCTTCCAGAAGAGGCCTATGCCAGCTACGTGTCCAGCAGGTTGCTGGAAATGGAGAGGGGCCAACGGCACCTGTGTGAGGGCCTCATTTCTGAGGCAATTAGGGGGGGTTTGAGGGGTGAATTACGAGAATCCACCCGCCTGACCCATGAAGGCCCGACACCAACTTCTCCTCCTCCTCCTCCTCGTCTTCCTTCTTCTCCTCCTCCTCCTCCTACTCCTCCTCCTACCACAAGTCAGCCTCCAAGGAAGCGTGCAGGGAAGACTGCAGGGAAGAGTGCAGGGCAGCGTGGTGGGAAGAGTCGGAAGTGATTGCCTGGCTTCAGTCTGGTCTCACAGAAGACACAGGCTGTTGTAGTGCCACAGCTTGGGGACATAGATGTCATCTGCTGCTGTTCCTGGTCTGTCTGATTCCTGGTCAATCTTCTTGTGCTCCCTATATTGTATGAAATGTGCCCAAGCTTAATTTTTGGCTTCACAAACTTGGTGTCTGCCGTTGGGGCAAAAAGTCTTCACAAAATCTACAAGTGGCTCCAGTGTTGCCTTCCTATTTTGTTTTGCCTTGTTTGTTTTAACCAGAATAAATGGTCATTTAATTTTCATCAAATAATGATATACGTGCTTGTTATTCAAAAACATAGTTTCTTTAGGAGTAGGCAGGTACATGTCTAAACATTCATTTGACAATACAAGTTTAAAGTGCAACTTCAATGGAACTGCAAGTGCAGTCGCTGGAAAGGTGAGGGTTAAGATCTGAATTAAGGGCAAGCTCTGCTGACTCCACAATTGTATCATGTGTAATAACTAATCCTTTTGATAACCAACAAATAATAAAAAATATCTATATAGAGATATATGTACATATATAATATATATATATATATATATATATATATATATATATATATATATATATATATATATATATATATATATATATATATATATATATATATATATATATATATATATATATATATATATATATATATATATATATATATATATATTTTTATACACGTATAGATCTATATATCTATATATATTAATATATATATATATATATATGTAGATATCGATATATATTTTTTTGGGCTTATTGAGAAATATAGATATATTTTTCATTTGGTGATTTGGATATCTATATCTATATCTATATATATATATATATATATATATATATATATATATATATATAGAGATAGAGATAGAGATATAGATATAGATATATATATATATATATATATATATATATACAAAAATATATAACTTCACTAAAGAATGCTGAAGAAAAAACGTTCGGGAGTACTCTGCGTGAATATACAAGCAGCAAGGCAAAATCATTCTTCAAGTACGATAACATACAAATCCCGCTGTCAGAAAAAAAAAAAAAAAAAAAAAAAAAAAAAATTTCAGCAGCGTGACGATTGTGCGAGCTTCAAAACGAAGGCTAGTTTTACCAGACCGAGCGAGTCCGTGACATAATAGCTACTGAGCATGCGTCCTTTTTGGTACGCCGGACCATACTACACACGACCGGATTATCCGCTGGACTGCCAAGTCCAGCGGATAATTTGAGAACAAAACCTGAAACTTTAGTCCGCCGTACTTTGGCCAAAAAAAGTCCGCCGGCGCCCACACACGAGGGGATTATCCGCTGGACTTCGGTCCAGCGGATAATCCCGCGGGATAGTCCCTTCGTGTGTACGCGGCATTATGAGAACTTCCAGAGTCAAGAGCTGCTGACATCCTTCCATATAGAGTGGGTTGAAAGGCATAGTGGGTGTAGTGCAAGATAGATTCATGGGCGCCAGACACTTCTTGAATGCAGATATTATTTCTCTTGAACAGAACAGTGGGAAAGAGGGTTGGGGCCAGGACACCCTTAGCTAGTTGCAATGTTATTTGGCAGACTCAGAGACTTCTACAGGTAGACAGCCATGCAGGGAAAGGCATCCAGCAAGACACCACATCTGCATATGTAGCAATGCTGTCTCCTATGGCAACAGTCTTAGATCAGTTTCTAACTCAATTTGTAACAAACTCCTTTACTTTCTCTACAGTCACTTCTTGTAGGTTCTCAACCCACTGAGCTCCCAGTGTCTCACTAGACCCGCTGATTCACTGCCACCAAATCCCTTGAGCTTTCTCAAGTATCACCCCATTTCCCTGCTGGGTCCCTAGTTTGGCACACCAGATAATTCTCAAGCTTCACCCCACTGGCCTGCTCGGTCCCTGGCTTGACACACAAGGCTGCTCTTCAAGCGTCACCTCCGCTTGTTGGGTCCCTGGCTTGACACCTGCTGAAGTTTCCCAATTTTTCACCGCCCCCGTTTGGTGAGAACACTGCTCCGGTACTTGCTTCAGCTACTCACTGTGGTCCGTGGTAATAAGGTGGTTGGTCCCTTAGTGGCGGCAGCTTCCCCTCTACCTTGGCCCACGAGAGGTTCTCCAACGAGCAGAACCATCACTTCTAGTTGGACTGAAAGCCGCAATCCCAACCCTACCCTGCTCTCTTGCTTCTGGGTAGGTCCTCACACAGCCTGGCAGCCAGATTTGCCCAGGATAGGCCCAAACTCCAGCCTAGCAGCCTGGGCAGTACAACTCACGTCCACCCAGACAGCCGTCCAGGTGGCACAGAACACTGATCACCTGACTCCACCCAAATATATAGGCTCTCCCAGCAGGCCAAGGGATTTAAGAAAACCCCTGCCCATTGGCTGAGGTACCCCATATACTCCTACTCTGTCCTTGCTTTGTTCTTGTCTTATCTAATGTCACTAGGTGGCCAGGTACCTAGTGGCAGAAGAGAAAAGTGCAGCAATTATAGACTTAGTGTGAAATCAATTGATCCCTAACGATGAGCCAAGGTAACTACCCCTGACAGGTAAATTTAGGAGCAACCCTGCCTAAATATCAGGGTGCTCCAAAATATCAGCATCAAACCTACTGGGCAAAATAAGGCCATGTTACGAGTACTTACTGATTTTATGTTGGCAACATTAACAGTCGCCACCTTCAAAGGAGTGGGAACCACCATCAGGATGATTGTGGTAAACGTTTCTTAGCCCGCTTACCCCCCTCCCTACTCGGCGACCCTACACACTTCAATGTACTCTGTGATTCCTCCTCCATTGAAATCACAGATTCATCACACAAAGAACCCTCATCCTCCAACTCAGAAATCACTTCAAATGTGTTGGACACCTCCACCCTCCCAGGTTTAGGTACAGGCACATCCTTCTTGTTCTTTTTGCCTCCAACCACTCCATATTATCATGAGACAATCTTGACTGCAAAGCCCCCTCACCTTCCATTCTACCATAACCCACAACATCATCCACCCACTCCCTCCACTCACCACAACAGTACCCCCACCCTTCACCCCAGCACCCCCACCATCATTCACTCTATCCCCCAGTGTCTCACACCCTTTGATCTTCAGATGCTGGGGAGCAGGGGTCAGTGCAACCATGCACACTGGTCCAGCTCCCATCACAGCCCCCTTACCTCTGGGGAGTATGACACAGGGGGATCAGACACAACATCCATAGACACCGACTCCGGGGGCACAGCACAAGGGGATGACACAACATTGGATGGACCATCAGACACTGATAGCACTGAGACAACAGGGACAGAGACATTGGGGACCCCTGCCACAGCCCAAACCTCCTCTGCCTCCTCCATGTTCTGACAAAAAATCTCTTCCACCAAAGTGACTGATTATGTAAGGCCTCAGGGCACTGACTACACATGCCCAAACTTATCACAACTATTGCATTTGATCTTATTGCAATCCTTACCCAGATGCCCCAGGTCCTGACATAGAGAGCACTTCATCTCTGGACATGAGGATGCAAAATCCCCAGTGGAGTCCCTCCTTAGATCTGGTGTCCTCAGCGGAGTCCCTCCTTAGATCTGGTGTCCCCAGCAGAGTCCCTCCTTAGATCAGGTGTCTCCAGTGCAGTGGAGTCCCTCCTTAGATCAGGTGTCCCCAGCAGAGTCCCTCCTTAGATCAGGTCTCCCCAGCAGAGTCCCTCCTTAGATCAGGTGTCCCCAGCGGAGTCCCTCCTTAGATCAGGTGTCCCCAGCGGAGTCCCTCCTTAGATCAGGTGTCTCCAGTGCAGTGGAGTCCCTTGGCTCCGCCTCTCACAGACCGGTGTGATAAAAATTGGTTTCCCTGCTTCGCCTGGCTCTCGGCTGAGATTGCAACTCCACTTCTCCAATCCAGCTCCTCCTAATCTCCAGTCCTCTCCACTGCAGCTCCTCCCACTCTCTGTCAAAATGTTATTTGGCCATCTAACGCCCCAGCGCAGCCCCCTGGTTTTCATGGGGGGAAACTGTCTCAGTACAACACCATTAAAACAGGGGGCACGCATGGGTGGCCGAATAACATTGTGAGGGAGAGTGGGAGGAGCTGCAGTGCAGAGGGCTGGTGGGGCGGAGTTCTGATCTGAGCCGAGAGCCAGGGGAAGCAGGAATTTTTGGAGCCAGGAGCAACTCCGGTACCAAAAACAGTTCTGACTTCCCAGGACAAAAGCGAAATCCCGGGATTTTATTTGGGACAGCCTCCGATCGGGCAAGGTCCCAAAATCGTGATTGTCCTGGGAAAATCTGGACTTTTGGCAAGTATGCTCTCCATACTGCTCTCCATAGTCCAGAAACATCAAATCAAGGTAATTACTACTCCAGGTGGTATCGCTTGTGTTCACACTGTCCTAGTATATAGGAGAGGAAGAGTGCAAAGTCAAATGGCAGAAAATGGAAAAGGACGGCCACACTCCAAAATAATGCCTTTATTGAATAAATCCTAATCCATACATCAATCAGAGACACAGGTCCAGATGATAACTGATGCGTTTCACACTGTTAAAGGTGCTTAATAGCTGTAGGACTACCGATCACAATCTGTCTTTTATACACAACAAAATAATATATGGTGGTCACCTGACCAATTGTATCTAATCCAGATAGCGATCAGCTGTGGTCCTGCAGAAACCTTTCACACATGTGGGGGAGGAGCAATCAAGGAGGTGATCAAGGCAACCAATATATTAGATAATTTCAACCCATAAAAGAAAAAGGAGATAAATAATAAAGATATATTGGAGGGACATTATAAATTCAGGGTTATGCCTCGTACACACGTACGGACTTTTGCCGGCGGACCTAAGTCCAGCGGACAATCCGCTGGACTTTCCGGCTAGGTCCGCTGGACTTTCCGAGGGTGTGGACTTGCCCACACACGCACGGACTTGTCCAGCGGATAATCCGCCGGCCAAAAGTCCGCGGGACTTTTGAAAATGAACGGACTTGCCCACACACGGAGCAGTCCGTTCATTTCGAACGTAACTTCAGGTTACGTAGCTAGCGTAGGCAGTAAATGCCGCCGCGCTAGCTCCGCAAGCTGGCATGGATTTAAAGGGAATCCCCACGCCGAAAAAACGGCGTGGGGGTTCCCCCCAAATCCATGTCAGACCCTCATCCGAGCACGCAGCCTGGCAGGCCAGGAAAGGGGTGGGGACGAACGAGCGCCCCCCCCCCTCCTGAGCCGTACCAGGCCGCGTGCCCTCAACATGGGGGGTGCCCTGGGGAAAGGGGGGCCGTGCGGCCCCCCCACCCCAAAGCACCTTGTCCCCATGTTGATGAGGACAAGGGCCTCTTCCCGACAACCCTGGCCGTTGGTTGTCGGGGTCTGCGGGCGGGGGCTTATCGGAATCTGGGAACCCCTTTAATAAGGGGGCCCCCAGATCCCGGCCCCCCACCCTATGTGAATGAGTATGGGGTACGATGTACCCCTACCCATTCACCTAAGGTGTAAAATGTAAAGTAAAAAAAAAAACACACACACTTTTGAAAAAATAGTTTATTGCACTGCTCCGGGGGTCTTCTTCCGTCTTGGGGGTCTTCTCGCCGGACTCCCCCGCCATTTACCAAGCTCTTTTACCGAGCGAGGGGAGTCCGGCTACCTTCTTCGTCGTCGTCGCCGCCGTCTGGGGGTCTCGATCCGCCTTCGGGGGTCTTCTTCCGTCTTGGGGGTCTTCTCGCCGGACTCCTCCCCTCTCTTCTGCTCTTTTACCTAGCTCTTTCACGAGGGGAGGTGTCCGGCTACCTTCTTCGTCGTCGCCGCCGTCGTCTGGGGGTCTCGATCCGCCTTCGGGGGTCTTCCGGGGGTCTCTTCTGTTCTTGCGGCGGTCGTCGTCTTCCGCGCCGCCGGCGCCTTGTCCTTCTTCTTGTCCTTCTTGTTCTTCTTCTTCTTCCGATGTTGACCCGTCGCTGTCTCTGCCCGGAATGCCTGTGCCGCTCTGAGCTCGGACTTATATAGGGACATGGGGACAGGGTCACATGCACATGTCACATGGTGACCCCGCCCCCTTGCGTTGTCACAGTCCCGGAGGATGCTGGGACTGTGACATCGCAAGGGGGCGGGGTCACCATGTGACATGAACATGTGACCCTGTCCCCCATGTCCCTATATAAGTCCGAGCGCAGATCGGCACAGGCATTCCGGGCAGAGAGAGCGACGGGTCAACATCGGAAGAAGAAGAAGAACAAGAAGGACAAGAAGAAGGACAAGGCGCCGGCGGCGCGGAAGACGACGACCGCCGCAAGAACAGAAGAGACCCCCGGAAGACCCCCGAAGGCGGATCGAGACCCCCAGACGACGGCGGCGACGACGAAGAAGGTAGCCGGACACCTCCCCTCGTGAAAGAGCTAGGTAAAAGAGCAGAAGAGAGGGGAGGAGTCCGGCGAGAAGACCCCCAAGACGGAAGAAGACCCCCGAAGGCGGATCGAGACCCCCAGACGGCGGCGACGACGACGAAGAAGGTAGCCGGACTCCCCTCGCTCGGTAAAAGAGCTTGGTAAATGGCGGGGGAGTCCGGCGAGAAGACCCCCAAGACGGAAGAAGACCCCCGGAGCAGTGCAATAAACTATTTTTTCAAAAGTGTGTGTGTTTTTTTTTACTTTACATTTTACACCTTAGGTGAATGGGTAGGGGTACATCGTACCCCATACTCATTCACATAGGGTGGGGGGCCTGGGGTGGGGGGCCGGGATCTGGGGGCCCCCTTATTAAAGGGGTTCCCAGATTCCGATAAGCCCCCGCCCGCAGACCCCGACAACCAACGGCCAGGGTTGTCGGGAAGAGGCCCTTGTCCTCATCAACATGGGGACAAGGTGCTTTGGGGTGGGGGGGCCGCACGGCCCCCCTTTCCCCAGGGCACCCCCCATGTTGAGGGCACGCGGCCTGGTACGGCTCAGGAGGGGGGGGGGGGGCGCTCGTTCGTCCCCACCCCTTTCCTGGCCTGCCAGGCTGCGTGCTCGGATGAGGGTCTGACATGGATTTGGGGGGAACCCTCACGCCGTTTTTTCGGCGTGGGGATTCCCTTTAAATCCATGCCAGGTCACGGAGCTAGCGCGGCGGCAGTAACTGCCTACGCTAGCTACGTAACCTGAAGTCACGTGCTAAATGAACGGACTTGCCGATGAGCGGCAAGTCCGTTCATTTCAAAAGTCCCGCGGACTTGCCCACTAACGGCGGGATTGTCCGCTGGACTTCCAAGTCCAGCGGATAATTTGAGAACAAAACCTGAAACTTTAGTCCGCCGTACTTTGGCGCCAAAAAGTCCGCCGGCGCCCACACACGAGGGGATTATCCTCTGGACTTCAGTCCAGAGGATAATCCCGCGGGATTGTCCCTTCGTGTGTACGCGGCCTTAGATTAATGGGCTGCAACAGGTCGTCTCCTTGGCACTCCGTACATATAATATATTTCTAAATCAAATACATAATATTCGATATATTCATGTGTCTGACAAATACTCAATAAAACCATTAAGTGAGGTATAAACATCAATAAATGTGCAAAACAAAACATGTAATATAAAATGTGTTAGAAGATTCTATAAATGTGCGAATACATGTTGTTTTGTGTATGTGGCTGGATATCGATATGTGATGTTCAAATTTTGAATGGGATGTGTTCTACTTTCATGATTGAAAACATCAACTATAGTATATGATTTTCACATAATCCCTTCCATTCACTATTTCACTTGTTTTAGGCATTTTCATTCTCCTGTATATTTTGCCCGTTTGCCCCCCATTCCTATCTATTTAGTTTCATGTTACTTTGTATAAACAGTCCCTTTTCTCCCTCACATAGCTCGGTACTATATAGTCGTTTCACTTCACTTTCTTCTATTGTTATAACACACTAGGACTATATTAGTGATTACATCTTGAAGTGATAATGAATATTCTAATTTTACACAAACATTAAACATCTGGAGTTCTATGGACACATAGATTATGGGGTCTCATGTGACATGTGGCCACATTTAGGTTGTTGAGGGTCAATATGTTCTTATTCCACACATTATACAAAACGGTTTCTGTCCCTGACCTGCCTTTTCTATCATGTAGGGTCTCCATGTACATGTGTGTGTACATCCGTGTGTGTGTCTATTATCACCATGTACATGTGTGTGTACATCCGTGTGTGTGTCTATTATCACCATGTACATGTGTGTATACATCCGTGTGTGTGTCTATTATCACCATGTACATGTGTGTATACATCCGTGTGTGTGTCTATTATCACCATGTACATGTGTGTATACATCCGTGTGTGTGTCTATTATCATCATGTACATGTGTGTATACATCCGTGTGTGTGTCTATTATCACCATGTACATGTGTGTGTACATCCATGTGTGTGTCTATTATCACCATGTACATGTGTGTATACATCCGTGTGTGTGTCTATTATCACCATGTACATGTGTGTATACATCCGTGTGTCTGTGTCTATTATCACCATGTACATGTGTGTGTATATTATCACCATGTACATGTGTGTATACATCCGTGTGTCTATTATCACCATGTACATGTGTGTATACATCCGTGTGTGTGTCTATTATCACCATGTACATGTGTGTATACATCTGTGTGTGTCTATTATCACCATGTACATGTGTGTATACATCTGTGTGTGTGTCTATTATCACCATGTACATGTGTGTATACATCCGTGTGTGTGTCTATTATCACCATGTACATGTGTGTATACATCCGTGTGTCTATTATCACCATGTACATGTGTGTATACATCCGTGTGTGTCTATTATCACCATGTACATGTGTGTATACATCTGTGTGTGTGTCTATTATCACCATGTACATGTGTGTATACATCTGTGTGTGTCTATTATCACCATGTACATGTGTGTATACATCTGTGTGTGTGTCTATTATCACCATGTACATGTGTGTATACATCTGTGTGTGTGTCTATTATCACCATGTACATGTGTGTATACATCTGTGTGTGTCTATTATCACCATGTACATGTGTGTATACATCCGTGTGTGTGTGTCTATTATCACCATGTACATGTGTGTATACATCCGTGTGTGTGTCTATTATCACCATGTACATGTGTGTATACATCCGTGTGTCTATTATCACCATGTACATGTGTGTATACATCCGTGTGTGTCTATTATCACCATGTACATGTGTGTATACATCTGTGTGTCTATTATCATCTTATTTCATGGGGGAAGCGTCTCGCTTTGTTCTGCTTTCATCTTGAACATCACATATCGATATCCAGCCACATACACGGAACGACATGTATTCTCACATTTATAGAATCTTCTAACACATTTTATATTACATGTTTTGTTTTGCACATTTATTGATGTTTATTCCTCACTTAATGGTTTTATTGGGTATTTGTCAGACACATGAATATTGTATGTTATGTATTTGATATAGAAATATATTATATGTACGGAGTGCCAAGGAGACGACCTGTTGCATCCCATTAATCTCACGCGGAATTTATAAGGTCACTCCAATATATCTTTATTATTTCGCTCCTTTTTGTTTTATGGGTTGGAATTATCTAATATATCGGTTGCCTTGATCTCCTCCTTCATCGCTCCTCCCCCACATGTGTGAAAGGTTTCTGCAGGACCACAGCTGATCGCTATCTGGATTAGATACAATCGGTCAGGTGACCACCATATATTATTTTATGTATAAAAGACAGATTGTGATCGGTAGTCCTACAGCTATGATTAAACGCCTTTAATGGTGTGAAACGCGTCAGTTATCATCTGGACCTGTGTCTCTGATTGATGTATGGATTAAGCTTTATTCAATAAAGACATTATTTTGGAGTGTGTCGTCCTTTTTCCATTTTCTGACATGCTGATCTCCATACCGGAGTCCTTACTGACAGTTTTTACCAAACATGACTTTTCAGTAAGTTTTATTTTTACAGGTCCAGGTGCCGAGACCTCACCATCATCCTCATCCACTGAAAACTGAAAGGTTCTTCCACTCAATGGAGACTCCATTTCATGAATAATGTTCAGCAGACCTCCACCATCTTGATGTGCCTCCTGTGTTGTTCCTCCAGCTTGCTGGGGAGGGGGGAGGCAGAGGCTGCCATTTCCTCCGGTGAGACAGATCCTGAGGGGGATGGGATAACAGGGGCAGCATCCAGGACCCCCTCCTCGCTCCCCACCCGTACTGCCACCACCGATGCCTTTCCACAACTGGTGTCATCCCTCATTCTCCGGAACCTTTCCTCATTCTGGAACTTCTCCCTGAAAGATCCACTTTTCTCCTTCAATGATTTCACCAGATTCTGCCGGCACTTCATGGCGTCCTCCAATACTTGAAGCTCTGGTTTAAGGCTCTGTGTCAGGGAAATACCAGGCCTCTTCGCCGGGTTCCAGGGTTGCGCACGCGCGGTAGAGCGGCGCAACGAATGTTACAGGTACGCCGGGCACTCGGGTATCTGACACAACCCAGCCAGTACGCCTCACCGCTGTGCGCGGCGCTGACAGAAGACGAGTGCGCATGCGCACTCGTCCGGGTATCCCACCTGACCATTTACCTGGCCTATAAAAGGCCTTCCCTGTTCGCTTTCAAATTGCTGGTTTGTTGTCTCTTCTGAGTCCTGTCTCCAGTCCAGTATCCTGTATCCTGTAACCTGTATCCTGTACCCTGTACCCTGCATCTACCTGACTACCCGTGCCGACCCGGAATCCGTCTGACTACCGCTGCCGCTACTTACCTGTGTTTGAACCCCTGGCTTGCTTCCTGGATACTTCTACTGCCTGACTACCTGTGCTTGACCCTCGGCCTGTCTACTGGACCTTCTGTGAGTTACTTACCTGTGTTTGACCTCTGGCTTGCTTCCTGGATACTTCTACTGCCTGTTTACCTGTGCTTGACCCTCGGCCTGCCTACTGGACATTCTCTGAGTTACTTACCTGTGTTTGACCCCTGGCTTGCTTCTTGGATACCTCTACTGCCTGATTACCTGTGCTTGACCCTTGGCCTGCCTACTGGACATTCTCTGAGTTACTTACCTGTGTTTGACCCCTGGCTTGCTTCTTGGATATCTCTACTGCCTGATTACCTGTGCTTGACCCCCGGCCTGCCTCCTGGACATTCTCTGAGTTACTTACCTGTGTTTGACCCCTGGCCTGCCTCTTGGATACTTCTACTGCCTGGTTGCCTGTGTTTGACCCTCGGCCTGCTTGCTGGACTATCTCCTGCTCCTTGTGCTGGACCTCCTGCTCGGTGTTCTGGACTTGCAGTTCTCTCATGCTCCCGAGGGTCCTCCTTCAGTATATGCTTTGGTACCTCTGCAACCTCTACCTGATCACAGCTCTGCCAGGTGTCTACTCCCAGTGCAGCTTCAGCCTCTCCTGGTCAACGTCGCTACTGCACACCACCTGCTACACTCCTGCTGGCAACCCGTGCATCTTTGAGCCCGGTGTCCTCTGTACCCACTCCAGAGGCATCGTGCGCTTAGTCGCAAGGGGAGCAGCTCTCAGCATATCAGCCCGGGTGAGTACCTCTGACAGTACAAACCAGCCAATGTCCGAGGCCGACAGAGCTGGTTCACCCCTTGAGGCCTTATGCCAGCAGGTGACAACCCTTACCCAGGCTGTACAACGCCTCCAAGATGGATACTTTCAGATCGAAGGGCGTCTTCAGCACCTGACCTTGTCTCCAAACCAAGCGGACCAGTCACCCCCTGCAGCCAGCACCTCCACTCTTCTATCAACACCTGGAGGTGCTCTCCCTGCCTATGACGTGTCCCATCCTGATCCCAGGGTCCCCACACCAGAACGTTTTTCCGGGGACCGAAGGAAATTTCGCTCCTTTAAAAATTCTTGTTTGCTACACCTAGCACTACAACCCATGACCTTCCAGTTGGAATCCACCAAAGTGGGTTTCATTATCTCTCTACTTTCAGATGACCCTCAATCCTGGGCACACCATTTGATGGAACAAAAGAGCCCACAGTTGAATTTTGTAGAGACTTTCTTTTCCGCTATGGCAGCACTCTACGAGGACTCCCAACGCACAGGTACGGCAGAATCTACCCTGCATACCCTATCCCAGGGGAGAAGACCTGTAGAGGACTATGTAGTGGATTTCCGCAAATGGGCAGCAGATACTGACTGGAACGAGTCAGCCCTAAAATACCAATTCCGTTTGGGGCTATCCGAGGTATTGAAGGATGAACTGGCTCGAGGAGAGATCCCAAGCACTTTCACAGATCTCTGCCAACTTGTTATTAAACTTGACCGTCGATTACGGGAACGACGGGCAGAGAGACTGCAGAGCCCTCGTCCCACCTGGACGATGCCCCGGGTCCCTCCGGCACCTGCTCCTTCTTGGAACTCTCGCTCTCCTCCTCATGAGGAACCTATGCAGCTGGGCCTGGCACGGTCCCCCCTATCTGCTGAAGAAAGGCTCCGTCGTCGTCAAGCCAACCTCTGCCTCTACTGCGGGGGCACGGGGCACTACCTACAGAAATGCCCCATAAGACCCAGTAAGTGCCCTTCTGGGTCCCTCTCGAGTTCGCACTCTGTTGGAATTCCGCATTTTCATCTGACTGTTCCACTCTCCCTACAGGTAGCGGGAGAGTCTTTCCAGTTGGGAGCCATCCTTGACTCCGGAGCCTGCAGTTGCTTCATGGACCTGACCTTGGCACGACACCTGAACCTCCCTTTAACTACCAAGAAACAACCTCTTCAAATCCAGCTGGCTGATGGCTCTCCACCCTGCTCAGGACCGGTTACCCAGGAAACCGCTCCTATCCTGACCTGCACCAAATCAGGTCATCAGGAACTTTTACGTTTTGACATTATCCACTCTCCTATGTTCCCCATCATCCTGGGGTACCCCTGGCTACTGGCTCACAATCCTCGGATTGACTGGGTCAACAGGGAAGTGGAGTTTTCCTCTCCTTACTGCCTGCAGCACTGCCTTCCGGATCAACCCGCAGTACCTCTTTCTCATCTTGCCATGCAACCCGGTATCAAGGACCTGCAACACGTCCCAATACCCTACCGAGACTTCATGGACATTTTCGATGAAAGAAAGGCCGAAGTTCTTCCCCCTCATCGCTCATATGATTGTCCGATTGATCTCCTACCAGGGGCCGAGATCCCCTTTGGAAGGATTTTTCCCTTGTCCGAAACTGAGCTTGAAGCCCTATGGGTATATATTGACGAAAATCTTGCTAAAGGGTTCATCCAACCATCTTCTTCGCCAGCAGGGGCTGGGATTTTCTTTGTTGAAAAAAAAGACGGTTCCCTCAGACCCTGTGTGGATTACAGGGAACTCAATAAAATTACTATCAAGAACAGGTACCCACTCCCACTCATTCCCAAACTTTTTCAGCGGCTCAGGACTGCCAAGGTGTTTACCAAGCTGGATCTCCGTGGGGCCTACAACTTAGTTAGAATACGCTCTGGGGATGAGTGGAAGACGGCTTTTAGGTCCAGATTCGGCCATTTCGAGTACCTGGTCATGCCGTTTGGACTTTGTAATGCCCCAGCTACCTTCCAGCACCTTGTCAATGACATTTTCCGTGAGTATCTGGATAACTTCCTCATTGTATATCTTGATGATATCTTGATTTTCTCCGATTCTCTAGAAGCCCACCGTCAACATGTCCGGAAAGTTCTTCTCATCCTCCGTAAACACGGGCTCTACGTCAAAGGAGAGAAATGCGAGTTCGAGACTGATACCATCCAGTTCCTGGGCTTTATCATAACCACCGGAGGAGTACTGATGGACCCCCAAAAGGTGAAGGCCATCCAGGATTGGCCTGCCCCCACAGACAAAAGGTCAGTCCAACGTTTTATCGGCTTTGCCAACTTTTATAGACGGTTCATTCAGGGGTTTTCTGCCATTGTGTCCCCAATCACCCAACTGACCCGTCAGCAAGTCAAGTTCCAGTGGACTCCCCAAGCGCAAGACGCTTTTGAGAAGCTCAAGGAACTTTTTTCCTCTGCACCCATCTTGCAGCACCCTGACCCTGAACTCCCTTACGTCCTAGAAGTGGACGCTTCAGACTCTGCTATGGGAGCGATCCTATCGCAGAGAAGTGGCCCAAAGACCCTACTCCACCCGGTCGCCTTTGCCTCCCGAAAATTAAGTCCCCCTGAAAAGAATTACGATGTAGTCGACCGGGAATTACTTGCGATTAAATTCGCTCTCGAGGAATGGAGATACCTGCTAGAAGGAGCTTCCCAACCCATTCTCATCTTCACAGACCACCGCAACTTGGAGTACCTCAGGGCTGCAAAACGCCTTAGACCCAGACAGGCCCGCTGGGCCTTGTTCTTCTCCCGATTTAATTTCCACATCACTTACCGTCCTGGCTCCAAGAATGGCAAGGCGGATGCTTTATCCCGTATGTTTCTGGACACTGAATCCTCTAAAGAACCTGCTACCATCCTGTCCGCCCACAATTTCCTCCATGCCATTCAGCCTGACTTGACCACAGCCCTTAAACAGGCTTCCAACCAGTTCTCATCTCCCACATTACCCTTTCTTGAAAGGAAGCAGGATTTGCTCTGGGCCCATGCCCGAATCTTTGTTCCTCCTCCTGTCAGACTCCAAGTCCTGCAGACTCTTCATGATCACAAGATGTCCGGCCACTTTGGAGTACAGAAAACAGTGGACTTGGTAGGTCGATCTTACTGGTGGCCGGGCTTCAGAAAGGACTGTCAGGAATACGTTCTTTCTTGCAACACTTGTCAGAGGAACAAGGGGTCCAACACTAAGTCCTGGGGTCTGTTACGTCCACTATCTGTCCCGGAACGTCCATGGAAGGAGATTTCCGTGGACTTACCCTCCTCAGATTCCTTTACCACAATTCTGGTTGTCATTGACCGTCTCTCACTTCCTACCCATGAAAGGTACCCCCTCGGCTTCTGCTACCACTGACATCTTCATCAGAGAAATTATAAGGTTACACGGAGTTCCAGCTAACATCACCTCAGACCGGGGGGTACAGTTCACCTCCAGATTCTGGAGAGACCTCTGCAAATCCCTTGAAATCAGGACTTCCATGTCTTCAGCATATCACCCACAATCCAACGGTCAAACTGAACGCACTAATCAGACCCTCGAGCAATACCTGAGGTGTTTTTGTTCTTACTCCCAAGATGACTGGTCAGGCCTACTACCCTACGCAGAGTTTGCCTATAATAATTCTTTGCATTCTGCCATTAATCAAACGCCCTTCTGGGCAAACTACGGTTATCACCCTTCTTTTCTTCCAGATTCCATACCAGACGTCCCTACTCCAGCTGCACAGGACCTAGTCAAAAATATCCAAGACAACTTCCTCCGGATCCAACAGGCCATGAAGGAAGCACAGAAGGGTTATGAGGTACAGTACAACCGGGGCAGGAAGGAATGCCCGCCTTTCCAGATTGGTGAGAAAGTTTGGTTATCAACCGCTAATTTAAAACTCCCTTGTCCTTCTCGGAAATTGGGTCCCAGGTTCATCGGCCCCTTTGAGGTCAAGAGAGTGATCAACCCAGTAGCCTTTGAACTAGATCTCCCCAGTTCCTATAGGATTCATCCAGTTTTTCATGCCTCTTTGCTGAAGCCCGTAATTGCCAATTCTTTCCCTGATAGGCAGACGCCACTTCCTCCTCCCATCACCATCCAAGGAGAGGAGGAATTCGAGGTTGAAATAATTCTGGATCTCCGAAGAAGAAGAGGTCAGGTTCAATATCTTGTTAAATGGAAAGGGTATCCCCCAGAAGACTGCTCCTGGGAGCCATCTGAAAACATTCATGCCCCTCGCTTAATCCGAGAATATCATCAAAGACATCCTGAAGTGGGCATCCGGAGGCTGCCCTTAGGAGGGGGGCACTGTCAGGGAAATACCAGGCCTCTTCGCCGGGTTCCAGGGTTGCGCACGCGCGGTAGAGCGGCGCAGCGAATGTTACAGGTACGCCGGGTAACGGGTGCGCATGCGCGGGTCCGCGGCACTCGGGTATCTGACACAACCCAGCCAGTACGCCTCACCGCTGTGCGCGGCGCTGACAGAAGACGAGTGCGCATGCGCACTCGTCCGGGTATCCCACCTGACCATTTACCTGGCCTATAAAAGGCCTTCCCTGTTCGCTTTCAAATTGCTGGTTTGTTGTCTCTTCTGAGTCCTGTCTCCAGTCCAGTATCCTGTATCCTGTATCCTGTATCCTGTATTCTGTACCCTGTACCCTGCATCTACCTGACTACCCGTGCCGACCCGGAATGCGTCTGACTACCGCTGCCGCTACTTACCTGTGTTTGAACCCCTGGCTTGCTTCCTGGATACTTCTACTGCCTGACTACCTGTGCTTGACCCTCGGCCTGTCTACTGGACCTTCTGTGAGTTACTTACCTGTGTTTGACCTCTGGCTTGCTTCCTGGATACTTCTACTGCCTGTTTACCTGTGCTTGACCCTCGGCCTGCCTACTGGACATTCTCTGAGTTACTTACCTGTGTTTGACCCCTGGCTTGCTTCTTGGATACCTCTACTGCCTGATTACCTGTGCTTGACCCTTGGCCTGCCTACTGGACATTCTCTGAGTTACTTACCTGTGTTTGACCCCTGGCTTGCTTCTTGGATATCTCTACTGCCTGATTACCTGTGCTTGACCCCCGGCCTGCCTCCTGGACATTCTCTGAGTTACTTACCTGTGTTTGACCCCTGGCCTGCCTCTTGGATACTTCTACTGCCTGGTTGCCTGTGTTTGACCTTCGGCCTGCTTGCTGGACTATCTCCTGCTCCTTGTGCTGGACCTCCTGCTCGGTGTTCTGGACTTGCAGTTCTCTCATGCTCCCGAGGGTCCTCCTTCAGTATATGCTTTGGTACCTCTGCAACCTCTACCTGATCACAGCTCTGCCAGGTGTCTACTCCCAGTGCAGCTTCAGCCTCTCCTGGTCAACTTCGCTACTGCACACCACCTGCTACACTCCTGCTGGCAACCCGTGCATCTTTGAGCCCGGTGTCCTCTGTACCCACTCCAGAGGCATCGTGCGCTTAGTCGCAAGGGGAGCAGCTCTCAGCATATCGGCCCGGGTGAGTACCTCTGACACTCTGTCTCTTCTTGCTCCATGCTTTATCATGTACGGCTTTCTTCTTCCTGTACTCTGATTTCAGGTCACCAGCTTTTCCTCCTCCTTCTTAATCCTCTTTAAATAATCAGCAACCCGCTGTCTGAAAGCCGGGGGTAGACTCCACTTTTGTGGGGCCATATCCGAGGTCTTCAGGTGAAGATGTGGTTTGGGATTGCAAGTTGGATCCCCCAGGGGGACCATCGCCCGGGTCATCCTCAGAATCTCCCATCCTCACTGGGGCCAGGGAACTCACCTGCCCCCTGGTGTCCGGAGAGGAGAGCTGCAGCACACACAACCTCTATGGTACCGAGACTGATGTGACTGTGGGGGAGGGGACATTAGAGTGTAAGCTCCTCTGTACAGAGACTGATGTGACTGTGGGGGAGGGGACATTAGAGTGTAAGCTCCTCTGTACAAAGATTGATGTGACTGTGGGGGAGGGGACATTAGAGTGTAAGCTCCTCTGTATAGAGACTGATGTGACTGTGGGGGAGGGGACATTAGAGTGTAAGCTCCTCTGTACAGAGACTGATGTGACTGTGGGGGAGGGGACATTAGAGTGTAGGCTCCTCTGTACAGAGACTGATGTGACTGTGGGGGAGGGGACATTAGAGTGTAAGCTCCTCTGTACAGAGACTGATGTGACTGTGGGGGAGGGGACATTAGAGTGTAAGCTCCTCTGTACAGAGACTGATGTGACTGTGGGGGAGGGGACATTAAAGTGTAAGCTCCTCTGTACAGAGACTGATGTGATTGGCTCAGTGTTTTCTGTACAGCACTGCGGTATATGTCAGAGATATATAAATGTATAATAATAATAGTGTGTCTGTGGGGGAGGGGACATTAGAGTGTAAGCTCCTCTGTACAGAGACTGATGTGACTGGCTCAGTGTTTTCTGTACAGCACTGCGGTATATTTTAGAGCTATATAAATATATAATAATAGTGTGTGACTGTGGGGGAGGGGACATGTAACACAGTAAACAAGATAAAAATCTGTAAACTGTTGTATTTCTGGTTTTCTCTCTTCTTCGGTAGAAAATATCTTTGTTGATGTAGTGAAAATTTCTGTGTCAGATTTCTGTCTCTCGGGGTTTGTACAGAAATATGAGGAAACATCCATTCAGAAAATATGATTGGTCTGTGGAGGGGGAGGGGGTCATGGTCAGGGCTGGACTGGGACAAAAATGTGGCCCTGGACTTCATCCAGACCGGCCCAGGACACAACACATCAGGGCACGGTACAGAGCCCAGCACATCAGGGTACAGCACATCAGGGTACAGAGCCCAGCACATCAGGGTACAGAGCCCAGCACATCAGGGTACAGAGCCCAGCACATCAGGGTACAGCACATCAAGGTACAGCACATCAGGGTACAGAGCCCAGCACATCAGGGTACAGAGCCCAGCACATCAGGGTACAGAGCCCAGCACATCTGGGTACAGAGCCCAGCACATCAGGGTACAGCACATCAGGGTACAGAGCCCAGCACATCAGGGTACAGCACATCAGGGTACAGCACATCAGGGTACAGAGCCCAGCACATCAGGGTACAGTGCACAGCACATCAGGACACAGCACATCAGGGTACAGGGCATCAGGGTGCAGCACATCAGGGCACATCAGAGCAGAATACAGAGCCCAGCGCATCAGCGTACAGGGCACATAAGGGCACAGTACATCAAGGCACAGTACATCAGGGTAGAGGACACAGCACATCAGGGTATAGCACATCAGGACACAGGACATCAGGGCACAGGTCACAGTACATAAGGGCACAGCACATCAGGGCACATGACATTGAGGCACAGGACATCATGGCAGAAGACATTGGGGGCATGGGGCACATCAGGGCACGGGGCACAGCACATCAGGGCACATCAGGGCATGGGGCACATCAGGGTACATAGCACATGAAGACCCATCAGGGCACATCGGGCACATAGAACATCAGGGCACATAGCACATCAGGGCACGTCGGGGCACATAGCACATCAGGGCACATCGGGGCACATCAGGGCACATAGCACATCAGGGCACGGGGCACATCAGGGCACATAGAACATCAGGGCACATAGCACATTAGGGCATGTCGGGGCACATCAGGGCACATAGCACATCAGGGCACATCGGGGCACATCAGGGCACATAGCACATCAGGGCACGGGGCACATAGCACATCAGGGCACATTGCACATTATTGATTGTTTACTAGCCTGGCCAGCACGCAGAGTAGCGTAGGAAGCCCCTGTCTATAATAAGTGCTCTCTCTCTCATGTCACGCATCGCTGTTCGCTCCCCGGTGGCCCCTCCTCTCTTCTCATCTATCCCCATTGGCTTGTAAGATGATCTGGAGAGGAGGGGCCACCGGGGAGCTCTGGGACCTTCATACTGGGACTGCAGAAGAGGAAGTTTACAGGCGCTTTTCAGCTTTTAGCGCAAAAATGCCTGTAAAACGCCTCCGTGTGAAAGTGGCCTAACTCTAACATTTAACCCTAACCATAACCCTTAACCCCAACATTTACCCTCTACTGTAACAAATGTCTGTGAAATTACCTGTAAAATTACGTAAAATAATGGCATCAAAATGTTGTAAATTGAAATGCAAAAAAATTGTGTTAAATTTACACAAATATTCTGTAAATACTAAAAATACAATTGTAAAATCCTGAACTGTTACTTTTAGCAGTAAAAATATATTAAAGTGTAACTCCACTTTTGTTGAGGAAAAAACATTCCCCTCGGGGTGATCTCTGTACATTGCAGAACTTTGTTGCAGATTCTGACCTTTTGTTATTCTGAAGAAATCCCTGTGTGTTTGTCTGTGTCCATGTTCACATCTGTATGCTTTCATGATTATAATCAATCATCTGCTGTACCTGCAGGGCTCTAATGAGTAAAGTGACAGGGTCTGCATCCCTTTAGAAGTGATTTGCTATTGGGAGGATCTCACCAAAAATTTGATTTTTGTTGCAGGGGATGCCAAAAATCTGACATTTATCTTAGTGTAGAGCCTGGTCACGTGATGTCGCCATGCACGGAAGTTGCCCATTTTGTTGGTTGGAAACTCGGACATGATTATCGGATTGACATGAATTTTAGGCTTCACTGTTTGTGAGTATTTTGATAGATTTCAATAAACAGCTGTTTTGAAATAGTGTGGAATGAGGTTGTGTTTCCTCCCTCTAGGCTGCATGGTATAACATTGCTTGTGGTGGAATGGTCGGGTCCCGAGGACTAGGAGGACAATCTAGATGCTCTGTTTGGGGTTGATGGGTAATGGAGCGCTGCTGACCACTTTATTTAGGTGGTCCACAATGGAGGGTAAGAGGCTTGGAGTGCTGGGATATGGATGGAGGACATCTTCTTACCACCCTTTGTGATAATAGTGCACTTGTGATGCCTCTACCAATCCCTGGATTTTATTATGGGACTGCAATAGACTTTTTATTCATTGTGTGAAATTGCTGCATATTATTCTTTTTTTATTTTGTATTATTTGTGGCCAACAAAGTTTTGCCAGCTGCATTCCCTAAAGAACCTCGATGGTATATCGCTCTGAGTGCAGGAAATCTGCTTGTATTTATCTTAGTGCAGACTTCTGGGAAAATCAGTGAGCCAATCACACAAGCAGGAAATTATGTTTCTGGGGGGCGCTCTGTATACATTCTGTGTACACAGCGCCTCCAGGTAGCCATATTGCATTTTACAGAGAATAACTGCAGATTGAAAAGGAAAGGGAGTTTTTAATAATATCCAATTACAATATGACTTGTGTAGAAAAATAGATTTTTTTTACTACTTTTTTTCCCACGAAAGTGGAGTTACCCTTTAACTGTTTGCCAGGCGCTCCACTTACATTTCCTGCGGGGAGGAGCTCCTACAGGCAAAATCACGTACCTGTATATCATTTCCTCTTAAGGGTCTGTGCCGGCAGCCAGCTCCCCACTGTTATTGGACAGAGTGGGAGTCAATCAGTGGGCCCAGCAGACTCGATGTCCACTGGGAACCGCCAATCATTCCCAACAGAGGCAGAATGGAGGTGTGTCTATGTAAACAAGGCAGATCGCTGTTCTGTGACAAGGGAAGACAGACATCCTGTGTTTTGCTAAGCAGGAACACAGATCTCTGTCTTCCCCCAGTCAAAGCACCTCCCCCACAGTTAGCAAGCACTCCCTAGGAGCACATTTACTCTTTTGATCACCCCTGATGTTAACCCTTTCCCTGCCAGTGTCAGTAGTACAGTGACAGTGCATAATTTTTAGCACTGAAATGAAAGGAGAAAACAGCACTTTGTTTTAATATACACTTACATCTAAAAATCTTGCCGACTGCATGTAGAGCTGCTGTGGTATCATGCGTGGTAATCCAAGACGGTGGACTGGAGGGCTGCTGGGAATGTCGGGACCCGTTGAAAATGACAACTGGGACTAACGTCATAAACAAACTCCAAGACTCCCACCACCGAGTGACCGAAGGTAAACGGGCAGATGGAGGGACAGCCGCTCACACAAGCCCAGACCCACCACATAAGAGTGCAGGAGAACGGCAGCGTCACAGGCTTTCATGTACCACTACGAGCTGCAACAAGACAGGGCACACAAGTGGGGGAGTGGGTGGGCTGCAACCTGTTTCCAGGGCCCCGCCTCCTTCTTCTGACCCACCCCTCCTGGAGGGGGAGAGTATATACTAAGCCAATCAGGGAGGGGATGGGTGGGGCCGGGATGTCTTCCCCCACATTCAGCAGAAACACCAGCTCTAAACAGCGGTACTAATATAAGACCTGCAGATGCCGCCATTATCTTGGACTGATACCTTGAAGGTCAGAATGTACCTGTACCTCCATGGTCATCAAGCGGTTAAACACGCAATACATGCACAGATTTAGGTCCAAATAGATTTGATCTTCCAGGCCTAACATTTAAGTCTAGTTTTAGTCAGTTAATAAAAAAATGTCAATACAGTAGATTTAGTCATGACTCGTGTAGCCTAGTAAAGACCACCCCTTTTGTTGTGACCCCTTTATTCCAAAACCCCTTTTTGCTACCCCTCTTAAATAATGGGCCACACCGTATTTCTTGTGGAGTAAATGGCCACAACAGCCTTTATTAAACTTAGCTCCAAATATAAATAACCATATAAAACCGTATAAATAACCATATAAAATTAACCATAAATAACCATAAACATTTTATTGTAAACATAAATAACCATCGGTTATACCCTCTTATGTTGGTCAGTGACGGGGCTAACACTTGTAACACAACCATTTTAATTAACCAATATATATATATGACTATATATATATCTACCACCAGGGGGCACTGCAGGATTTAACCGAACCAAGTAGGCCTCCATTTTAACCGCCCGGAGACAAAACCCTATCCCGCAGTGCACACAGAGTAATCATCGACTTCGATGTACTACACCGGAGGGGCCATCTCATGACGAGCCCCCCACACACTCACCAACTACATCACTGCCACCGTCACTGACCAACCTAAACACCGCCAACCCACTTTCTTCCAGACATCCATCTTGATTTCCTGAAATGATAACAAAAGCATTAAAACCTTCACAACAAAACTTAACTATTGGGAGGGTGGGTGGGAAAAACTGCCTCCTCCTGTGATTTCCATACGACGAGTGTTCCCGCTCGGCCACGCCCCCTTTTTATAATGCCGCTCCCCCCGCCTCCTATTTGCTGCCCCCTGCTAACCCCTCCCTGTTACATTCCTTTCTGGTGTGTCACTAGACACACAGTCATGTCCGGCCCTCCCTATCCTCATTGCACTCGTTCCGTCCGGCCCTCTCTTGACTCGTGTAGCCTAGTAAAGACCACCCCTTTTGTTGTGACCCCTTTATTCCAAAACCCCTTTTTGCTACCCCTCTTAAATAATGGGCCACACCGTATTTCTTGTGGAGTAAATGGCCACAACAGCCTTTATTAAACTTAACTCCAAATATAAATAACCATATAAAACCGTATAAATAACCATATAAAATTAACCATAAATAACCATAAACATTTTATTGTAAACATAAATAACCATCGGTTATACCCTCTTATGTTGGTCAGTGACGGGGCTAACACTTGTAACACAACCATTTTAATTAACCAATATATATATATGACTATATATATATCTACCACCAGGGGGCACTGCAGGATTTAACCGAACCAAGTAGGCCTCCATTTTAACCGCCTGGAGACAAAACCCTATCCCGCAGTGCACACAGAGTAATCATCGACTTCGATGTACTACACCGGAGGGGCCATCTCATGACGAGCCCCCCACACACTCACCAACTACATCACTGCCACCGTCACTGACCAACCTAAACACCGCCACAGACTGAAAGGGTGACCCCTTACCCTTGAAGGCACCTCCACACCCGCAGGGCCGTATGTATCCCCTCCTGTAGACCCAACGACCAAAGGTCGATCCCGACATCCGTCAAGTGAACCCCATCCCTCCTCAAATAGAGGCCCACATTTTTCTCAAGTTCCCTGTGGCGAACCACTAAACCCCCTTGCCATGCCAGGAACCTCCCCACTACCTTATTTACACGGATCCTCGCCTTGTTAAGGCGATATACTGATCTAGCCCTCCTCCAGGATGTTCTAGCGACCATATCTGACCATACCAACAGCGTGTCTGGATATGTTTCGTGCAGGTAGGTCAGATCCCTCTTTATGTCAGCAATAAGATCCCTTACTGTCCGCATTCCCAAATCGTTCCCGCCCGCATGTATGACCAGGACCGCCGGTGGCCTGTCCAACCAAGCGAAACGTTCAATTTCGGGCACCACCCTCTCCCACAACATTCCCGGCCTGCCCAGCCAACGTATGGTGGCCTCTCTCCTAGACACCCCCAACTGCCTCCCACCTGGTCTGGCATCCCCTCTCCGTGCTCCCCAACACACATATGAGTGCCCCAGGATCCAGACGAGGCGCGGAAGCCCTCCATCTGAAATGACAAACATAGTGTAATTGACCAGCACTATAACTTAACTACTAAGGCCACCATACTAACCATTGCAAACTATAACAACACAGTAAAACTCCCCTTTTTTTTTTTTTTTTTTTTATTTATATATCTATCCCCATTATTCCTGAATCAACAGTGGTCTAACGTAAGTCCGAAATCGCTTCGATTCCCACCTCCCCATTTTTTGCACATCCACCTCATCCAACCCACACCTGGCGGCTTCGGTGGCCGCCCCAATGCGGAAGGAGTGTGAGGCGTAGGCAGAACCTTCTAAACCCATACTATTTAAGCATTTCCGCAGAACCGCCCCAAATTGGAATCGCGACAGGTATGAGCCGTCCCTGTGCACCAACAACGGGCCCCCAACCTCCGGTCTCACCCCCATGAACTCCCCTACTGCTTTTACTGGGCATACCGCGCAACCTTGTAACCTATGCAAAGAAATCAGAACCCCCACTCCTTTTTGATCAGTCTTGGACTTTTTTAAATTCACCAACACCCTGTCACCCAAAACTTCCACGTCCCCCAACATTAAACCTCCCCCTTCCTTTTTTGATGGGCTAACCAACTCCCCAATCCGAAATGCCCCGAAAAACGCCAAGGAAAAGCCGCTGTAAATAATAGCCCCTCGTACCCATCTTTGCACACCCCACTCAACTGCTCCCTTAATGCCAAAACATTGGCAAAAGTAATCGGCCGCCTCTCATCCCTTGTCCTGTTTGCTTTGCGATACCCTTTTACTGCCTGTTTCACCCAAAATTCTTTTGTCCAATCCACAATGCCTTGTAACTTGAACAAAAAGGCCAACCCTGCCAACCGTTTTTCAATGGCGGACACTGACCTGCCTTCCTCCATATTTCTGGACACGTAATACAGCACTAACAGCCTAAATTGTGACACGTCCTGCCCCACTCCCGATTCCAGCAGCAACTCACCCCACTCCTTCCAGACCTTCTGGTATGCCAACCAAGACGACATACTCACCGACTTCTGGATCCATCCCGCTGCTACCCTAGTGCCAAGTCCCAGATCCAGGCCGGGCAAGGAACGCCCTCCTGCTGAGCCTCCGGTGCCAGAGTCCTGAATCTGTCCCACTGGAACCGAGACAAAGAATCAGCCAGCGTGTTCTCTACCCCCGGGATGTGTACCGCATAAAGAAAAATATTCAATTGCATGCAGCGTAACACTAGCTGTCGCATCAGCCGGATGACAGGTTGTGAAGACGCCGACATACTATTGATTATTTGCACTACCCCCATATTATCACAGTTCAATCTAAGCTTTACATTTTTACAGGCCTTGCCCCACAGCTCCAATGCTACCACCACCGGAAATAACTCCAATAGTGCTAAATTCTTTGTAAACCCCGCCTCCACCCAGGATCGTGGCCATGGTTCCACACTCCAACGCCCTTGGAAGTACGCCCCGTAACCTGTGGATCCTGCGGCATCAGTTACTAGCTCGACATCGAAATTGCTAACTGGACCTGACATCCAAACCGACCTCCCATTAAACTCTTGCAAAAACCGATGCCACACCTCCAGATCATCCCTGTGCTCCCTCCGAAGCCTAATATAATGTGTGGGAGCCTTCACCCCCGCCGTGGCCGATGACAATCGTCTACAAAAAATCCTTCCCATAGGAATGATTCTGCATGCAAAATTCAACTTTCCCAACAGGGATTGTAGCGTGCGCAACTGCACTTTTTTGCACCCATGAATCTCCCTAATTTCCTTTTGTAAGTCCCTCAACTTCTCTTCTGGTAACCTGCATTCCATAGCCATGGAATCGATCACTATCCCCAAAAAACTAAATTCTGTGCGCGGGCCCTCCGTCTTGTCAGGTGCTAACGGCACCCGAAAACTCTCCGCAATGTGCTGCAACGTGGACAACAGTATCGCACACACATTGGAAGCTGGAGGGCCCACGCAGAGGAAGTCATCCAAGTAATGGATGACGGAATCAATGCCTGTCACATCCCTAACTACCCATTCTAAAAACGAACTGAACGCCTCAAACATGGCGCACGATATGGAACACCCCATGGGCAAACAACGATCGACATAAAATTGGTCTTGCCAACAGCAACCCAGCAAATGAAAACTGTCTGGGTGCACTGGCAGCAGTCGAAATGCGGATTCCACATCAGACTTTGCCATCAGTGCCCCTCGGCCATATCGCCGTACCCATCGCACCGCCGCATCGAATGACGTATACGATACCGTGCATGCCTCCGGGTCAATAAAATCATTTACCGATCCCCCTTTTGGGAAAGATAAATGATGTATTAAACGAAACTTGTTGGGTTCCTTTTTGGGAACCACCCCAAGTGGTGACACCACTAAGTCCGTCAACGGCTTAGCCACGAACGGCCCCGCCATCCTACCCAACGCGACCTCCTTGGCTAATTTCTCCGACACAACCTCCGGGTGCAACAATGCTGACCTCAGATTCTTTGCCACCGGAGGAATTTCCGTCAATGTGCACGGGATCTTGAAACCTTCCCTGAACCCCGCACTGAGCAAACCCGCCGCCGCCCTGTCAGGATACCTATTTAGGAAAGGCTGCATTCTTACCCACATCACCGGCGTCGTCCCTCTTGTTGCCAGGCTCTCCGGCGCGCTTTCCTTTTTTGAAGCATCGCGCCAAAGAGTGTCCCCCTCCCCCGCAACCTGAACACTCGTGCTTAAACTTGCACGTGTTTCCAAATTTGCAGGCTCCCTCGTTGAACTGCCAACATATTCCAAATTTCTTTCCGGCTGAGGATCCCGAGGAGTGGCTACCCCCAGCCCCCCCGAGAAATGTCTGTGCCGGCGTCTTTGCCGAAGCCATCAATCTCATCCATAAGCTAATGTCCTTATGGTCCCATCGCAATGCTGGGCGAACCGCCCTGCGCTGCCTAAACTGCTCGTCATATCGCAGCCAAGCTGTCCCTCCATAGACCCTATGCGCCTCCCCTATAGCGTCCATATAGCAGAATAACGCCGAGCAGTGCTCGGGGTTCTTCTCCCCACTTACCCCAGCCAATATGGCGAACGCTTGCAGCCAGTTTGCAAACGTCCGTGGAATTAACCGATACCGCCTCTTCTACTCATCAGCTTTTTTGGTGTCATCCGGTTTCACCCTGTCTAAATTGAATTTCTCCAATGGCAACAGGGAAAAAATCTCCACATACTCACCTTTCCAGATTTTTTCCCTCACTTATTGTTTTAAATGGGCCCCCAGGGGGCCCTCGAAGCAAACGTATACTTCACATTTTGCCGCATCTGCCATCCGTACAATGTCAGCCCTTACCACTTGCTCATCCCCACTCTTCTCTGGCGTACTCACCTGCTCTCCTGCGCCCACCGAAGTCGATGCCTCTCCAGCTGTTGTGACCGAAGCCCCGCTTGGGGGGTTCGCTACCCCACCCGCCTTCTCAAAACGCCCCACCAGGGCCCTTAGGCCCTCCAGCAACTCCTGCACCTGACCCCCCGATGGAGACTCACTCCCAGCCCGCGGTTGGTCATGGCTTGCCACCAGCGGAGCCGGAGGTCCTAATTCCCTCCCCCCCCCGGTACAATTCCCAACAAATTCTGTAAAGCAGTTGTAAAAGTGTTATTACTACTGGACTTACCGGGCCGTCTGGGCACCTCCACCAGGATTACCGGCCTGACATCAACCGACACTTGTGGGCGGCTGGGCACCTCATCTTCTTCGGACAGCTCGCCTTCGGACCTGCTGAACTCCTCCTGCTGAGAGAAAGACGCTGTTCCCCTCGGGGAGGGACTCCTGGACAACT
The DNA here is from genome assembly GCA_028564925.1 of Lithobates sylvaticus. Classification (NCBI taxonomy): domain Eukaryota; kingdom Metazoa; phylum Chordata; class Amphibia; order Anura; family Ranidae; genus Lithobates; species Lithobates sylvaticus. The sequence goes on from CM053029.1 coordinate 20,475,659, forward strand.
CCTGGCTCCTTCCGATCACCACCCCCGATGTTGCTGCACCCCCCCACCCCACCTCCCTGGTTCCCCACGTCCTGAGCGGACAGGCCGGACCCGGCACTGCTCCTGCCCACTGGCCTTCTCGCTTCACTTCCTGGTGGCGTCCGCCTACCCTCTGCTGTGTTGGCCCTTCCGGCGGCCCGTCGCGCTGTACTAGCAGACATATGCACCCTACTGTCCTCCCCCCTCGGCTCGTGCAGAGCTGCTGAAGGGTCCGATGCCGCACTCCTCCGGGGTGTATTACCCCCCATCCTGGCTGTTCCTCCAGACTGAGCTGACCGCCCCCCCCTCAACTCGTGCAGAGCTGCTGGGGAGGACGCCACTGTGGAAAGGGCTGGTGTGCTTCCTGACTGCCCCCTCTTCCCGGCTCCCGTCCGCTGTGACCTCCTCTCCGCTGGTTGTCCCCCCGGTCTGTGAAGATCTGCGGGGGCTGGTGGGTCCTGTGAGGGCCCCCTTCTAGCTGCTGGGGATGGAACTCTGAGTAGGCCCGAAGCCCCGCCCCCCGCATGGCGCCCGCGGCGTGCGTTCCGCCTAGGCCCCATCGGGGTCTCCGTCTGGGCCCTCTTGGCAGGTGGTGTGGATAATTCCCCCCTTGGGCTCCTGGCTGGTCTGGATGGGCCTGCAACCCCCCCTGGAGAGTACCTCACAGGTGCCCTGGGCACCCGGCCGCGTGATCGGTCACCACCATCCGCTGAACGTCCCTCCGGTCCTCTGCTCTGTCCTCCATCCCTGGATGCTGCTCCAGCCAGTATTGCTGCCACCTGTGCCTGCAGCCATTCGGCCCCATTCGTCTCCGCCGCGGCCCTCAGTCGCTCCACGAGGTCGCTGTCGGCCATTTTAGCTGGTTGTAGAGGAGCAGTGAGAAAAACTGCCTCCTCCTGTGATTTCCATACGACGAGTGTTCCCGCTCGGCCACGCCCCCTTTTTATAATGCCGCTCCCCCCGCCTCCTATTTGCTGCCCCCTGCTAACCCCTCCCTGTTACATTCCTTTCTGGTGTGTCACTAGACACACAGTCATGTCCGGCCCTCCCTATCCTCATTGCACTCGTTCCGTCCGGCCCTCTCTTCAAAGCTTCACTTTTGTTTGGTTTTAGTCCAGTCTTCATCAATGAAAAGATGTTGTTGATGAAAACTATATAACTAAAATGATTTGTTTGACAAAATGACCATTGATGTTTTTATCCATTTGTTTGAATTTTTTATTTTTTCTTCAAGACAGTTGATGCTTTTCTATGTGTGGATGAGAAGATTGTACTGGACAACATTCCCTCCTTCATTACTGCTCAGTATGATGTCTGGGATCGATTATTGGTCAATCCATTATCCATCGGAGCCGCCATCCACCCCGGAGTTCCTGCAGAGGTCGGATACTTTTCTGAAACCAATATAAAGTACTACAGTGAGTTGGGGGTTGGGACATTTGTCATGTTACTTTACTATTATAAATGCTTTGCTGCTGAGCCCCGATGATGAGATAATTTTTAAGTATTTTTTCTACTCAAATTTAAAAGTCATGTTACTGTAGAAGCCATTTGTAGACCCAAGTCATGTTAGAATGCAGCATTGAAAAATATCAAAGTACTGTGAAAGACCGCCGGGCACCCCGCCTGTGTGGTGCGTCCTCGCTGTTGGAACACCGGAACAAGGAATTACAGGGGGTCCCCGACTTACAAACATCCGACTTACAAACGACTCCTACTTACAAACGGAGGGAGACAACAGGAAGTGAGAGGAAATCCACCCCTAGGAAGGGAAATTCACTCCTGTAAGAGTTATTATGGGTAAAAGGTGTCTCCACTGATGCTTTATCACCAGTCCATGCTTCCCTAACAACCCAAAATTTTCAAAATCCAATTGTCATTGGGACAGAAGGTGAGGTGAAATCTTCTGAACAGGGGCACAGACAGCAAAACAAATGTTACTGGGGTGATAACCCTTCTCTATGTTATCTAAAAAAATTAAAAATAGATTTTTTGGCTGGAGCTACACTTAAAAAATGTACCTGTTCCGACTTACAAACAGATTCAACTTAAGAACAACCCTACAGTCCCTATCTTGTTTGTAACCCGGGGACCCCCTGTATAGCTGGGAATTGCACCCGAGGACTAGACGACACAAGCTTGGTGCCAACTGGAACTCCCTTTATTGTAAATCCACACAGAATTTATACCACACATAATCAGATAAGAGCTTAACCGCATAAGCCCCGGACCATTTGGCTGGCAAAAGACCAGAGCACTTTTTGCGATTTGGCACTGCGTCGCTTTAACTGACAATTGCGCGGTCGTGTGACGTGGCTCCCAAACAAAATTGACATCCTTTTTTCCCCACAAATAGAGCTTTCTTTTGGTGGGTATTTGATCACCTCTGCAGTTTTTATTTTCTGCGCTATAAACAAAAATAGAGCAAAAATTTTGAAAAAAAAAAAACGTATTATTTTTAAATGTTTGCTATAATAAATATCCCAAAAAAATATAAAAAAATATGTTTTCCTCAGTTTAGGCCGATACGTATTCTACATATTTTTGGTAAAAAAAAAATCGCAATAAGCGTATATTGATTGGTTTGCGCAAAAGTTATACCGTCTACATAATAGGGGATAGTTTTATGGCATTTTTATAATTTTTTTTTTTACTAGTGATGGCGGCGATCTGCAATTTTTATCATGACTGCGACATTATGGCGGACACATTGGACAATTTTGACACATTTTTGGGACCAATGTCATTTTTACAGCGATCAGTGTGATTAAATTGCACTGATTACTGTAAAAATGACACTGGAAGTGAAGGGGTTAACCACTAGGGGGCTAGGGAAGGGTTAATTGTGTCCTGGGGAGTGTTTCTATCTCTCAGGGGGAGGGGCTATGTGTGACACATCACTGATCTCTGCTCCCGATCACAGGGAGCTATAATTGGGGACACTGTCACTAGGCAGAACGGGGAGATGCTTGTTACATCAGCATCTCCATGTTTTTCCTCTCCGTGAGACGATTGCGGGTATCCCCGTGGAGATCGAGTCCATGGGACCCACGATCCGACTCATGGAGCTCACTACGGCGGTGCGTATGCTATGGCACAGCTGCAAATTCAAAGGGACGTACCTGTACGCCCATTTGCCTGTCTGTGCCATTCTGCCGACGTAAATGTACATGCGGCGGTCGGCAAGTGGTTAAACACATTTTCACATGTAAACTTTAATCAGTAACATCATCATTACATCCAATGTACAATAATATCATCATTATATCCAATGTACAATAATATCATCATTACATCCAATGTACAATAATATCATCATTACATCTAATGTACAATAATATCCAAGGTATTTTTTTTCAATCAACCCAGAGAAAGGCACTAAAGTAAAGAAGAAAAACAAATCCCATAACCATGTAAACCCCGAGAGTCCTTACCTTGTTTTTAGGAACTTTCAGATCATGTGTGGCCTGATGTCTGAATTTAGACTTAAAGAGGAGTTTCCATTAAAAAGTCAGCAGCTACAAATACTGCAGCTGCTGACTTTTAATAATTGGACACTTACCTGTTCCAGGGTCCAGCGATGCGGGGGGTCAAAGCTCCGCTCGTCCCCCCATCTGCTCGCCGTGATTGGTCGTGCAGTCATCTGGGACCTGTCACGTGTCCCAGATGTATGACAGGAGGGAGGGGGCAGAGCTGAGCCCGTTCTGCTTCGAGGGGAAGTGATGTCACTAGCCCGGGCACTGAAGGAGGCAGACTACAAGGGACCCCCTAGCAACAGGCATTTAGAGGCGAGTAAAAAAAAAAAATTCCAAATGTTTTTTTTTTATTTATTTTAGGGATTTTAAGCATTTTTCTTTTTTGGGGTGCAACACCACTTTAAGTCAGTAAAATGTGACTCAACACTTAAGCCCCATACACACGCTCGGACAATCCGCGGACCAGGTCGGTCGGACTTTGTCCGACGTACTTTGTCCGATGTTGGTGTTGCGTACACACGGTCGGACTACGTTGTCGGAATATCCGGTCCGGAAGAACGTCGTGACGTAAGTCGTCGTCCACGAGATTACAAAAGGGAAGTTCAGCACCACGTCAGGCACCCGTTGGGCTCCTTCTGCTGATCCCGTGTTTATCGAGAGTTAGTGGAAGTTTGGTGACTTAAGATTCGCGCTTCTCAGTTTTCTGACTCAGATCGTTACTGCTCTTCAGTTTGTGCTTGTCGTGCGTATCTGTTTATTAGTGTGTGTAGTCAGTTCGCATTTGTTGGTCATTGCGGCCTATATCTTGATATAGGACGCTTTGATTTGCACTGCTTATTGTCTGCTCGTTGCTGCTATTCAGTTCGTTCTTTCAGGCCTTGCTGTTTATCGGTGCTTTCTGTTTGTCCGTTCTGACCAGCCGACCTTTTGTGACCTTCTGAGCGATGTTTCCCGTGCGTACTCGTCGCCGAGTTCGTGCTGTACGCGGAATTGGTGTCAGGCTTTTAGCTTTGAGCCAAGACCCGTCCATGAACAGAGTGACGAGGAGTATGTGGACCAAGAATTGGTTGCTTCAGCGTGACCAGTTCTCGCACATGCCTTTGCTTCGTGAGATCCGGGAGAATAATCCTGATGATTTCAGGAACTTTCTCAGGATGACGGACCCCGATTTTCACCGTCTTTTGGCTTTGCTGACCCCCTTTATCAGCCGGCAGGATACCTGCATGAGACAAGCCATTACTCCGGAGCAGAGGCTTGTTGCCACGTTGAGGTACTTGGCGACAGGGAGAAGTCTTCAGGATTTGAAGTTCTCTTCAGGTATCTCTCCCCAGGCCCTGGGAATCATTATTCCAGAGACCTGTTCTGCCATCATTCAGGTCCTGCAGGAGGACTATATTAAGGTAACATTTCTACTTTACTATTCCCTTCTATGTATGCTCTGTTTGCTAATGACTTGTATTTTTGACCTCCTTCCCTAATTACCATGATTGCAATATGTTCTAATATGCTGTGCCCCTTTTCTCCTTCATGCATTTTTCCCTTCACTTACCTCCCCAGCATGCTCTTCTGCCCCAATAGACACCTATGGCCTAGTCACTTAAGCAATGTCATTTGTCTGCTGCATAGTATTGTTTGCCCCCAAACACCCCCTAAAATATGCACAAATGTTTGCTGTGTGGTTTACTTCATGTAGAGCCCCCTTTTTTTTTTCTTTTGGTGGGGGGGGGGGGGCAAAATCATTAGGAACCCCCTCCCCCAACTGCTCTGTCAGATGGTACCAATCCTTTATCTGCTGGCTTTCCCAAGGTCCATACACACTATATACCTACCTCTTTATAGTGCGCATCTTTAGGGATGAATTCAGCAAAGCATGTAGTGCAAGGGGCTGCCTCCATACATTCCATTTCCTATTTTTTTGTCTTCTTTCCCTCCTATTAGCTTGCTTGGTAATTTAATAATGTCACACTGTGCCTGCCTTTTTTTGGGGGGGGGGGGGGGGGTTGAAATGTTATTTGATCTTTCCTGTGGCCTGCCAATAGTGTTAAGTACAGAGGGTCTGGCCAAACTAGCCCACATTATTGAGCCATTTGCCAATCAATGAAGTGCAGAGGGTTAGCTGTCCACCACCCCCCCCCCAAAACCCTAGTTATTGCCAATGTCCCATCAGAAGTGGGGGGATTGATGGGGGGGTGAGTAATCTGTGAAGGGGAGCCTCTACTTTTCTGTGCAAATACTTTCCAGCCTCCAATTTTATACAATGCTCTTGTTCCAAGATGTTGATTGTCTAATCTGCTTGCAATGTTTAGGTGCAAAGTGACTAATTTTTTTTTCTTGTTTCACTCCACAGTTCCCTTCCACGTCACAGGAATGGCAGACTGTGGCCTCCCACTTTGCCAGCCGTTGGGACTTTCCTAACTGCGGAGGGGCAATTGATGGGAAACACGTCCGCATCGTCCCACCGCCCAACTCGGGGTCCTACTATTATAATTATAAAGGGTTTAATAGTGTAGTGATGTTGGCGGTGGTGTCGGCAACATACGAGTTTATGTATGTGGACGTGGGGATGAACGGCCAGATATCGGATGGTGGGGCCATTACGCACACGGAGTTCTACTGGCGTCTCCAAAGTGGCAGTCTGTGCTTGCCACCTCCAGAGGAGAATGCCGAAGTACTCCCCTTCGTCTTTGTCGCAGATGAAGCGTTTGCGTTGACTCCCCATGTGATGAGGCCGTTCCCGATGAGGACCCTCACCCCGGACCAGAGGGTCTTCAACTACAGGCTGTCCAGAGCCAGAAGAGTGGTGGAGAACGCTTTTGGCATCCTGGCCAGCCGCTTCCGCCTGTTCCTGACGGCATTTAACTTGGCGGAATACAAACTGAACCACATAGTTCTTGCCTGTTGCATATTGCACAACTTCCTCAAATGACATAACAGGAACTATGTGGTGCCCGTTGGCCCAGATGTGGAGGGCCCTCCAAATGCGGACCTCACAGCCCTTCGAGTGGCACGTCCAGGCTTGCCCCCTCTAAATGCCCGTGTGGTCCGGGACCAATATATGGAGTACTTTGTGGGTAGGGGGGCCATTGCTCTGCCTGACGATGTGTGAGAGGCATTTTTTAATAAATCTGATATTTTAACCAACCTATGATTTCTTGTCATTTCAGTCTTCTTTTTAGCTTATTTTACTTTGACATTTTTTCCCTTTGCCTTCGACAGTGGGAATGCACTTTCTGGGCAAAAGGAGGTAACAGTCTCTTCTTCCCAAAAAGATTATTCTCATGTTGTGTGTTTGCTACCTAATCTTTGGTCTAGAGAAGGTTTGTCCTGCATAACTGACACCCAAAATACTCCTTTTCAGCACCAGGTCTGACATGTGTGTATTCTCCAAAATGCTGTGCTCCGTGTTTTCGTACAAAGCACTGTGGGTGTCATTTACATAAGTCAAATCCGCTATGCTCTACAAGTGCATTGAAAAAGTTCCCAGGGAAAGAAAATTGCAGTGCAAAGTGGATTTGCCTTTAGTAAATAACACCCATTGCCCCCCATATCCTTTTCATTTTACATACATAATGCATTGTGTTTTTTAAATAAGGAAGCCACACATTTAGAAAAATAAAAGTTTACTAGGAAAACATTCACAAGTGCGTTTACAATCTTCACGCCAAAACTGACAACATCTTGGTTATTTACAACATTGTTTACAAACATTCCGCAATTGGTAAAACCAGGCATGGAGCAAAACAGAACCTAGGAACTTGGAAAGTTCAACTTTGTAAAGTGAAGACAAGATCAGACATGACTATATGTTCAAAGTGTGTTTGATCTTCCCTTCATCACATGGGGGGGTCACCCCCGGAAAGTGGAAATTTAGAACATGCACACAATTTGGGTCTGAAAATGGACATTAGATGGTAAAACACATGCCTAGAAGCTTCAAAAGTGCCATTTTCCATCATGGGGATGAATGGACGTTTTTTGGGGGTGCAACCCCTTCACCACAACCACTTTCGTAGTTCGTAAAGTGTTTGCACCCCCAAAAAAACGTTGGCATTCATCCACCATGATGGGAGCTAGCAAATGTGGACACAATGTGTGCATGTTCCAAATTTCACACAGTTTTTTAGTTGCAAATGTGTTCAGAAGCTGGCACAAATGTGTGTTAATTACTTGGTGCGTTTTCATATTTTTCCTAAAACATCAATGATGTTCTTCAATTTTTGTTGAACATCATTGATGTTTTGCTTTATGTAATCTAGATCTCGATTGCAGACCATTATCTCTCCAATGAGTACGTGGGCACTCTCTGTGGTAAAGTGCGATTTTTCTTCCACAACATCCACGTCACCTAAAAACCACAAACAAACAAAAATGGGGTGTTGGAAATGAGGCAGCCATACATGGATTAGCTTACCAGTAGCTGTGTTCTCCCACACTCACCTGTTGTGGTGACAATTTCTCCAAGTTCGATGATCTCTCCTTCCTCCTCCTCCTCCTCCTCTGCTTCTGCTCTTTCCCCTTTTTTGGGAGGTGTTGGTTTGGGGGTTTCCTCAGACGGCCCAAGTTTTCGCTCCCCTATGAGAATGTCCAAAAGGAAGATTTAGCAACACAAACTATTGAGGGCAGAAATAGGAAATGACAAACATTGCTTGAAAGTGACGGACACTATTTTAGTTTGGCCAGTTACAAATGTCAACTACATGAATGTAGTCACTTTGTAAAGGTGCTAAACTGACTAGCTTTTTGGTAGAAGTTTGTGTGATGGAGACCCCCCTCTAGTATCCACTGGAGCACATGTGTGGAAAAGCATAATAAAAAGGGGGTTTGGGTGTCCCAGCACTAGTGCTCTAGAGTCCAGATGGGTAAACAGCTACTGAGTGACCTCTCCTTTACATTGACAAAATTTGGTTTACGCTCTTGCTGACATCTCTAGTGAGAACAAACTTCCTTTCAATAAAAACTTCACCAAACCTCATATTATAAGTGGCCGAACGATCGAGGTTGCGTACGATCGAATGGACACACACATGACAGTGGCAGAAAGATCGAGGCTGAGTACGATCGAATGCACAGACGAACCTGAAAGTGGCCATTTTGGAATGTACAACTTTGTAAAAATCAAACCACAATGGAGCAGTATGCAAGCAAGAAATCAAACACAAAACACAACTACTTACTTTTTAGAAGAATTCGCTTGATCTTTCTGTACTGATCGGCCTCCCTCAGTTTCAGGTCTGACCAGCGTTTCCTCAGTTGCTCCTTGGATCGTTGTACCCCAAAATGATTGTACAGCCTCCTCACAACTTTAGACATGATCTTGGCCTTGCGGACATTGGGGTTGAGGTAAGGCCCATACTTCCCATCATAGTCGCTCCTCTTTAATATGTCCACCATCTCCAACATTTCTCCAAATGACATATTGGAGGCCTTGAATTTCAGGCTCCGGGATCGGGACGTTTCTGCCTCCGGACTTTCCTCGTCCTCCTCCTCGTTGGTGGGATATTTGTGGCGCACCTGCTGGGTCCCCGCCATGTGCTCTCCCCACTACGCCGTAAAGAGAAGGGTTGGGGAATAGACGAGAAAGATCGTCAGGGGCGGGCGGAGTTTGAAGCATGCGCACTGTATATAAAACGTCACACGCCTGTGTCGTAGCCACGATCTGGGAGACGAGGGGAGAGAAAACTCACACGAGACGATCGCTACAAACGAAGGTACAATTTGACGTTGGTACATAACTAGCCTAGACTGATTTGAACTTGAGGCTTCTTTATGGAGAAGATTAGGAGAGTTTAGCCTGACATAATTTATAGGGTTTTGTGTGGTGTTGTGTCTTGCAGAGATTGATATGAAGGGATTCAACGACATGAGTTTTCTCCCCCTCTTCATTGCCAAATACAGGGATTTTCCCATATTGTGGCACGGTAAACACCCACATTACACCAACAAACCAAAGAGGCACGCAGCCCTGGAGGAACTTGTGGAATTTGTCAAGCCAAGGTTCCCCACGGCAACTGTTGATGATATAAGAAAGAAAATTGGCAGCCTGAGGAGTGCGTATATCAGGGAGCGGAAGAAGGTCGTGAAGTCTGAGGAAACTGCAACTTCAGCAGATGAGGTCTATGTCCCCAAGCTCTGGTACTATCAGAGTCTCCATTTTCTGAAGGACCAGGCTGATGTCACGGAGCCAACCTCAACTCCTCCTTCCACGCTTCCTTGCGCGCAGCCCACCCCTGATGAGGCTTCCGAGGAGCAACCTGGGCCTTCCAGTCTGGAAGAGGTGGAGGAGCCCAGCTTGTTCCAGGTATAGTAGTTTTGTTACCATTTATGGGAATAATGAATGATGTTCACTTAATTCAGGATCGCCAATTGCTTAGTTCCTAACGTGTTTGACATATCAACAGACAGTGGTGTGGGAGACATTTGGGGCCAGAATCTAAACTGCAGGGCTGAGAATTGTATGGTTTTCTATTTGTAAACATTTTGCACCAGTCACTAGATGAGAATTGTGTGTGTTTGATGAACAAATAACTGCAACTATGTCCCTTTTTCATACACAGGAAGACCTCAGCCAGGAGGTGGCTGTGGAAGGTGGCAGTCAGGAGGAGGCAGGGGTTAGTGGCAGCCACCAGCTGGGTAGTGGCAGCCAAGAGGGGGCTAGGCCTCGGAGCCTGACTGACACCCAAACCCCTCCCCTCCGCCCTCCGTACAAAAGGGCGAGAAGGGGGGGTTATGCGGCACAGTCAGCGCTCCGGATGATCAGAGAGGCTTCAGACTCCCTACATGCCACACCCGCCGACGAGGAGACCTTTGGCTCGGTGGTTGTCACAAAAATGATGGGTATGGAGGTGAGGCAACGCAACATGTGTGAGGGGCTCATCCTCCATGTCCTAAATAAGGGTAGGGCTGGGGAGATGACCCCAGTCACACATGTTTGCCATAGCTACCATGCTCCGCCTCCTCCTCCTCCTCCTTTTGCCACCCCACCAGCACGACAGCCACAGCGTGGAAGGAAGCGTGGAAGGAAGACCTGAGAGTGACGACCTGGAATCAGTCTGGTCTGAGAGAAGATGGAGCCTCTTGTAGTACCAGAGCCTGGGGACCTAGATGGCATCTGCTGCAGTTCCGGATACTTTGGACTTCACGACCAGATTGCACTCCCCTTAATATACGTACTCCTCAGGCCCCCAATTTTCTACGCTTGAACAATGATGGTTGCCGTGGGGGGCCAAGACTTTGCAAATTCCCCAAGTTTCACCATGGCTGCGTTCCTCTTTGGTTTGTTGCTGAGACCTAAATAAAGGTTTTTTTGATTTGAAATAATCATTGACTATTGTGTTTTACTTTGCTACAATGACAGTTTTTCTTTGAGTAAGCAGGTACATTTCACTAATCCTAAAGTAGAATTAACAAGGGGCACCAACAACAAACAACCTCCTAGTAAATTTAAGCAAGAAATACAAATGTAAATAATGTGTTTTTGGTAATTTGAGACACACAACCCCCCTCCAAAAAAAAAAAAAAAAAACATTCAAATATGTATTCCCCAAAAAAAAAAAAAAAAAGACAAATCATGGTAAAAAAATAACAAAGATTCTTTTCCGTTCACAGTCAAAATAAACATGTAGTGTATAAATGCTGCAAAGTAATAAAGAAGTAAGTTTGTGAGAAGTGCGGGTGAATAGGAGCAGCTAAAACATGTCATTCTTGTTGCATTGTAAAGAAAAAGAGAATGCGCTGCATTAAAGACATTTTAACATTGCAGCGTGACGAATGTGCTGTGTTGATTAGGAAAGGTAGTTTTACCTGACCGAGCGCTTCCGTCACAGAATTTCTTCTGAGCATGCCGTCGGACAAGCGTACACACGCTCGGATTTGGTGTGATCGGACCGGGTTGACGGCAAATCTTTCCAGCAGGAGATAAGACTTTGTCCGTCGGACAAACCGACGAACACTGTCCGATGGTGCATACACACGGTCTGATTTTTCAACAACCTTGTCCGATCGGACAGAATCCATGAAAAAGTCCGACCGTGTGTATGGGGCTTTACATGTTTGTTTTAGTTCATTAGCTGTCTACCTCTTCAAGCTGAACAACCAAGTTTTATACAAAATTGTTAAAAAGTTTGAAATGTTACAGAGTTTTCTTGCACTGATTTGCATTCCTGTATGTCAATATGAAGAGCCTGTTTGAAGATATACTGGTACATTTAGGGGAAACAGGTATGTAGGTGCTGCAACCTTCCCACATAACAGCTCCTCCTGGTGCTCAGACCTCCAGGCTGCCGACACCTCCAGTGTACCAGATTAAGGAAAGGGATGGTCGGCACTCAGGATGACTTCCATAAAATGGTATTCCTTTATTGAAAAGATGTGTACAACGCTGTAAAAACAGCCTATCCTTTTCGGACGGTCTGAGGCTGTTCTTACAACATTGTACACGTCTTTTCAATAAAGAAATTCCATTTTATGGATGTCATCCTGAGTGCCGACCATCCCTTTCCTTACTCTGATACTGGTACATTTGTTTTATTCTTTCTCTAAGGAAAGTCAAAGTGTTAAAAATTGTCCTAAAAAAGCGCTGGCCCGCTAAAAGAAAAGAACTCTGTCCGGATAGTTTGTTTACATGGCCAGCGATTCCCTTCATCTATATGTATCACCCTCCTAGTTAGGTGCTGGGCTGTCAGGTATATATTTTTTTTTTTTTTGGGCTGTTCTGTAATCCGTGGAGCAGTGATTGATTGCTTTGGACTGATCAAGGTCTCACATGCTGCAGGATTGATTGCCTTCTGGAAAACTCTGACAAAAGAGTGGAATAGGCCAAATGAGTATCCAGAATATTAATGAGGTCTCAGCCAATCCCCGGGGAGGTGTTCCCAGTAGGTGGCTGCACAGCACATAAATAGTCTGAGGTCTACAGAAGTTACTGTTCTTGTCCAGGAGGAGAAGTTCCCAGCCTGGAGGGCTTCTGCCCACCCAGGCAGCCCAGATAAAATTTACTTGAGCTCATCAAGGTCCCGGCTAGGCTAAAGCTGGGGGGGGGGCTACTTGCTAAGAACCTCTGAAGCTAAAGAAGAGGGATTTCAGCTAGGATCCGGATCTGGAGAGTCCACTAAGGAAATTTCTGTTTGACAATGGAAGGAGGCATCCAAGTACCTGACAATGGAAGGCGGCATCCATGTACCTGATGAATTGTGAGTACAAACCTGAGGGCAGGATCTTGGAAGACTGTTGTTGCTGTTAACCCCTGGTGCACTAAGACTTGCCTGTCCTGGAACATTTCTTATGGTGTCCCAGTGCTGTCCATTCCCTAAGCTACCATTGAAGGGACTCTTCCAAGAAGTATCTGCAGAGTGACGAGGGTCCTCCTAGTAATGTTTAGTGTTCTTGAGTATCCCTCTGCTCCCTGTATCCTATCCAAGTTGTTCAGCAATATATAAAGAAATCTGCAAGAATGTTGGTTGATTTCTGAGGACATACAACATACAGATATACCAGGTTCCCCCATCCCTCCACCCTCAGTCCCCCATCCATGACAGATAGACATGCAGTTTGCTGGTTGAATAGCTCTGCAGATCTTTTTATGAATAGACCCCCTTAGACTGGCCATACATTATACAATTTGCCTTAAGATTTATCAAATCCAAATGATATAAGATCAAACCTAAACCCTTTCAATTTGCATGCAATCAGGCAGGCCCTTGCAATACATAGTTGAAGGTAAATCTAAAGGAAATTAAATAAGAAAATTGTATAATATATTCAAGCCTTTGGACATTTTCAGCTCGTTATACAAGATGAGGAATGTGGACAAACCAGTGCTGTGTTGTGTTAGAGAATAATGACGCCTGAATAGTCTATATGGGTGGAGGTGTGTAATGTTACTGGAAATCCCCCCCCCCCTCCCACCCCTCTCTACCTCCGAGGAAAAAAAACATTTTTGCTCACTAGAAATATTTTCAGAGCTCTTCATTATCAGAAGAGAACAAACAATCTAAGGATGTATGGACAGATCTAAGAAGGTGAGACACCAATCATTCTTCTTTTCCTTTTTTTGTAATATATGTAACAATATATTTTTTATTAGAGTATAGCAATAATTACAAAGAAACAGAGTGAAAGAACCACTACAAAAAATAGAATCACAAATCATATAGGGGTCAGGATGGGAGGGGAATACCTCCTCCCACCAATCATATAACAATATTAATCTGGTGCAGAACTCAAAAGTGTATCAAATAGAATTCAACACTTACATAAGAGGACAGCGGAAAGATTTGAAGTAAATGGTCCCAAACTCTAAGAGCTAATGAGAAACCCAGAGATATAAAGCTGGTTTGTGTTTGTAAAGAAGGTAAAGTCCACAATAGAGATGTAAGAGGAGAATCGGACAACTCTTCATCTATTTGAACCAATAGTTTCCCAGAGGAATTCTGAAACCAATCCAAAATACTGGTAAGGTGTATTGCCTTGTGATAGTAACCCAAATGGGGTAAGCTTGCCCCTCCCAAAGATTTAAGCCCAGTGAGGATATTGTATCTGATTCTGGCTGGGGAGTCAGCCCATGTATATCACACAAATAAAGATTTTAACCACTTCCCGACCGGCCACTGCATATATACGTCAGCAGAATGGCACGGGCAGGCAGAATCACGTACCGGTACGTGATCGTGCATGTGCCTGCCCGTGGTCGCGCGCGCGCCGCTAGCGGCGCGCTCGCGACCCGGTCGGGAGCTCCGTGACCCCGGCCGCGGGACCAGCGGACCCGATCGCCGCTGGTATCCCGCGATCGGGTTACGGAGCTGAAGAACGGGGAGAGGTCTATGTAAACAAACCTCTCCCCGCGCTTCCTACACTGACTGTCAGTGATCGGCGGTTCCCTGTCAGACGTACAGCCACGCCCCCCTACTGTAAAAAAAAACACAACACGTCACACTGACTCCTCCCCGCCCCCTAGTGGTTAACCCCCTAACTACAACTGTCATTTACATAGGAATCAGTGCTATTTAAATAGCACTGATTGCTGTATAAATGACAAATGTCCCAAAAAATGTGTCAAAAATGTCCGATGTGTCCGCCAAAATGTCGCAGTCACAATAAAAATCGCTGATCGCCGCCATTACTAATAAAAAAAAAAATATTAATAAAAATGCTATAAAACTATCCCCTATTTTGTAAACGCTATAACTTTTGCGCAAACTAATCAATAATCGCTAATTGCGATTTTTTTTACCAAAAATATGTAGAAGAATACGTATCGGCCTAAACTGAGGAAAAAAAAATGTTTTTTTTATATATTTTTTGGGGATATTTATTATAGCAAAAAGTAAAAAATATTGCATTTTTTTCAAAATTGTCGCTCTATTTTTGTTTATAGCGCAAAAAATAAAAACCGCAGGGGCGATCAAATACCACCAAAAGAAAGCTCTATTTGTGGGAAAAAAAGGACGTCAATTTTGTTTTGGAGCCACGTCGCACGACCGCACAATTGTTAGTTAAAGCGACGCAGTGCCGAATTGCAAAAAGGGGCCTGGTCCTTTAGCTGCAAATTGGTCCGGGGCTGAAGTGGTTAATGAACTAAAAAGGCCTGTGGAGGGTCTGTGGGGACTGTTTGGAAAACAGAGAATTTGGGGTAAAATATCTATTTTTTAATAATGCCGTCCGCCTGAACCAGGAATGTTTCAGAGTTCACCATTCATTAAGTTTACAAATGATAAAAGAGATTTATAGTTTAGGTCATAAAGATCGTCTCGCTTGGATGGAATTTGTATTCCTAAATACTTGATCTCTTTTGGTTTCCATATAAAAGGAAAGGATTTACGTAAACTGACAATGGTAGAATCTGATATAGAGACATTGAAGACCTCGGTCTTATGTACGTTTACCTTAAAATTACTATGATGTCCAAAGTGTGTAAATTCATGTATTAGTGCTGGAAATGTCACTGAGGGGTTTGATATCTATAATAATAGATAATCTGCGTATAAACTCAGCTTAATCTCACATCACCCTATTGGAAGTCCTATAAGTAAGGGTGAGAGTGGGCACCCTTGGCGAGTGCCATTATGTATATGAATGGAATTGGAGAGGATACCATTATTCCTAACTCTACCCGATGAGGGTTTCATAGAGAGACAAGATTTTATTTAACAAGTCCGATGGTCTACAAATCTGTGTAAGGGAGGCTGAGATAAAATCCCACGAGACGCAGTCAAAAGCCTTCACCACATCAATTGTGAGAAGGGAAAATATTTTACTAACATAATCAATGAGAGTGATTGTTTGGGTGGTGTTGTCCCTGGCCTCTCTACCAGGGACAAACCCAACCTGATCTAAATGAATCAGGGAAGGTATATAAGACTGAAGCCTACATGCAACTACTAGTAATGGCGTAATCTGTGGGTGCCGAAGGACATCAAGTCCGCGGTATCCACTGATTGGTTCCCGCTGTGATTATACGAGCGGTGACCTGAAAGTGCAGGATCACGCATATATATATATATATATATATATATACACACATGATCCTGTGCACAGAGGCCATTCTGTAGCAGTAAAGCTACAATTGGACGATCGTAAAGTGATTAATCCAAATGAATGAAATAAAGGTGTCTGTAGCCACAGCATAGTGCCGGATCTTTGTTTGGGTTTTGGAATAACAGTTGTATGCGTGTCTTGAGAGTGCCGTGGAAAAGAACACGTCTGTGAGATGGAATTGAACACTTCTTCCATAACTGGAGACAGATAGTCTGAAAAATGAGAATAGAAATGTGAGGTAAAGCCACCCGGACCCGGACTTTTCCCTCACAGGAAAAATATTTAATTGCAGAGACAATGTCAGAGGACTTGAATGGCTTTGAGAGTTCCTCAGCAGCATCAACTGATAAAGTTGGGATAGCAGGCGACTGAATATAGTGTAATGATGAAGTAGTAGGTGAATAATCACGAGTATACAATGACGTGGCTGAAATGTTATATAAGGAGGAGGAATATAACTGAAAAGATTTGGCTATGGCTTCAGAGGAATCTAGCAAGCCCTGAGATGAGCATGATATCTTAGATATATACATGCTGGAACCCTAATCAATTGAGCTAAGAGCCGACCATTCTTATTGCCAAATTTATGCAAGTGACAATGAGCTAATTCTTTATGTTGCATATACACTAGATTGTCAAAAGTATTGATATATCAAAAAAAATGGACTCTGTGGGATTCCTCACCACTGGTGTAATGTTCACTAATGTTATTTTACCTAAGCAGATCTATGAATCCATCCACGCAAATGTTACATAGACTTAAGATCAAATAAGTGTATCCCGTCATGTGATATGTCTTTTCTCAGCTATAATGTATTACCTAAATGAATCCTTCACTTGTACATTTTCCACCACTGTCAAAATCTTGTACTATGACCTTACTCATAATAAAAACCGTTTGTAAACAAAAAGTATTGAGATGCCCGCCTTTACACACACATGAACTTTGATGGCATCCCAGTCTTAGTCTGTAGGGTTCAATATTGAGTTGGCCCACCCTTTGTAGCTATAACAGCTTCAACTATTCTAGGAAGGCTGTTCACAAGGTTTAGGAGTGTATCTATAGGGATGTTTGACCATTCTTCCAGAAGCACATTTGTGAGGTCAGGCACTGATGTTGGATGAGAAGGCCTGGCTCGCAGTCTTCACTCTAATTCATCTCAAAGGTGTTCTATCAGGTTGAGGTCAGGACTCTGTGCAGGTCAGTCAAGTTCCTCCACCCCAAACCCGTCTCATCCATGTCTTTATAGACCTTGCTGTGTGTACTGGTGCGCAGTCATGTTGGAACAGGAAGGGGCTGTCATGAGAGTCACTTTGGGTGGGGGGGCCTGTGGAACTCAGCTTACCTTAGAGAGGTCTGGAAACTCTTGTTTCGGCTCCCCATCTCCCTCTTTTGTGTAAGTTACCCTGTGTCTATTAGGGGCACAGGGTGACCGAGAAAATGATGGACAACTACTTAATGGCTGCTGAGAGCGTGGTTTGGATTACTTCAAATGGGAACGCTGATAGGTTTTCCTGGCAAACGGAACTATAAGACGCTCCCGGACAGCCCCAAGCTGACCTGTGGTGGATCTAGCTTGGTCTGTCAAACTATGGGATGGGAGGAGGCACTGTCACGGACACTGGCTGCAGGGACCTTTTCTGTCCACATTTACCCTGACATTTGTTATTACTATTTTTCTCTCTCTGTTACATTTTTGAGAGACTTTTTCTCTTGGATTTGCCCTGAAGACTATTTCTGGTTTGTTTGATTCTGAACTATACATGTTAATTGAAAGAGCTGGTCGCATTGGCCTCTGTTCCATGGGCTTCAATGTAGGTGCTGTACAGTATGCAACGGGGAGATCCTGATTAATCAAAGCATTGTCTAGGTGTGAATTTCCCTTCACCTATTGTGTCTGTCTGGTGGCTAATTTGACTAACTCTTGGATGATAGTCTATGATTGGATTAACCATGAGTCAGATCTACTTCATTATCTAAACCATTGTGTGATGTTTTGGGTAAATATTTGGGTTATTGTTCATGTGGTGACTCACCTACTTTTCAAGTGTATAAAAAGTCTGTATTTCTGTTCAATAAAGTGTGCCAGTTCTCATACAAGCTATTTGTGGGCTAGTCTTGTATGGTCAGCTATAATATCTGGTTCCTATGTCCAGACTGGAGGAAGCGTTATACTGGTGGAAACACCAAAGCGTGCTGCTAGACGGTTCCATCACAGGAGACATCCCAAAACTGTTGCTACAAAGTTGGGAGCATTAAATTGTCCAAAATGTCTTGGTATGCTGACACCTTAAGAGTTCCCTTCACTTGAACTAAAGGGCCAAGTCCAACCCCTGAAAAACAACCCCACACCATAATCCTCCTTCCACCAAATGATTTGGAATAGTGCACAAAGCAAGGTCCATAAAGACATGGATGAGCGAGTTTGGGGTGGAGGAACTTGACTGGCCTGCAACACGATAGAACACCATTGGGATGAATTAGAGCACAGACTGTGAGCCAGGCCTTCTCGTCCAACATCAGTGCCTGACCTTACAAATGCGCTTCTGGAAGAATGGTCAAACATTCCCATAGACACACTCCTAAACCTTGTGGACGGCCTTCCCAGAAGAGTTGAAGCTGTTGTAGCTGCCAAGGGTGGGCCAACTCAATATTGAACCCTACGGACTAAGACCGGGATGCCATTAAAGTTTATGTGTGTGTAAAAGGCAGGTGTCTCAATACTTTTGAAATATAGTGTATGATTGATTAAGTAGTCTACTAAGTTCTATATGTTTAGATAGAAGTGGTTGTAGGGTGGCAGAATCATGGGCCTATTTGTGAATTGCCTCTAGGGTACGGATTTCATGGAGTAAAGTCTCTATTGCAAACGGTTTGGCTCTTTTCAAACTGGAGCCATATCCCTCTCAGTACCCATTGAATTGGTTTAGGGGTCGGGTCTCGTATATGAAACTCCTGAATAGCTGCTTCAGTATCTGTTTGTTCTAATGAGTCTCCTAATGCCGCGTACACACGATCGGAATTCTCGTCAGAAAAAGCTCAAACTGTCTAGCCTACACACGGTCACACCAAATTCCGACCGTCAAGAACGCAGTGACGTACAACACTACAACGAGCCAAGTTCAATGCTTCCGAGCATGCGTCAAATTGTTTCCGAGCATGCGTAGGAATTTTGCGCGTCAGAATTGCTGCAGACGATCGGAATTTCCGATAGAAACCTTTTCTGTCTGAAAAATTGAGAACATGCTCTCAATTCTTTGCTGTCGGAAATTCGGCCAGCAAAATTCCAAAGGAGCCTACACACGGTCGCATTTTCCGATGAAAAGCTCTCATCGGTCTTTTTCTGTCCGGAATTCCGATCGCATGTACGCGGCATAAGAGCATCTTATTCAGGGGCCAGAGAGCAGTCCGCTTATTAGTATTTGAAGGTGAAATGAGGTGCTGACTGGGAAATGATCCGACCATATATGAGAACCAATGGTTGCTGTAGGAGACCGGCTCAAGGTGTGATGAGATGCAAAAATATAATCAATCCGACTATAGGAAGAATGTGCTGCTGATTCATAAGTATAGTCCTTGATGGTTGGATTTGGCATACGCCAAATATCTATCTGAAGCCTATGGATAATAGAATGGAGATCTGGAAAGGGTGCTCTACTTTTCCCAGAGGAGTCCGAAAGGGGATCAAATATAAAATTCAAATCTCCACCTAATATTATGCATCCCGAGGCAAATTGTTCTGATTTGGTTAAAATGGAGAGAAAAGAAGATGTTTGACCTGTATTGGGAAGGTAGATATGTACAAACATTGATTATAAAGCGTACATATTAGAAAAAGATGGCGGCCCTTAGAATCAGAAATGATTTCTATCACAGTAGAGAGTACAGAGACATGAAGTCCTATAACGACCCCTTTGGGTTTACTATCAGGCAATTCCTTGTAAACCGATGTTTACTGTATAATAACACGCGGATATTTGGGGGAAGAGGACTCCTTAAATGAGTTTATTGTAGAAAAGAAAATATATTTTCTGCTGATGGATATTATACAAAATTTGGGACCTCTTCTTTGGATTATTAAAGCCCTGAACATTCCGGGTACCCATAATAACTTCAGATATCAGTTAAATAAAAATAAAAAGATGGATACAACAAGTACACCCCCGCCAATGCGGGAAAAGGAAGAAAAAAAGAGAGGGAAAAAGGAAACATTAGTGATTCAGAGGACCACTGAGCAAAGAAAATACTAAACTGGAAAAAACTTCGAGTGTGGCGGCTCCGAATGTATCACAACCAGAGAACGCCAATTATTAGGGGATACTTGCTATATATCTTTATTAATAGATACTTAATTTTGTAACCTCAAAAGCTTAAAAGTAAGAGTAATGCCCCTTTCAAACTGGGGCGTTTTTCAGGCGGTACAGCACTAAAAATAGCGCCTGTATACCGCCTGAAAAAATCCTGCCCCATTCACTCCAGTGTGAAAGCCGGCGGGCTTTCACACTGGAGCGGTGCGCTAGCAGGATGGCAAAAAAAGTCCTGCTAGCAGCATCTTTGGAGCGGTATAGGAGCGGTGTGTTCACCGCTCCTATACCGCTCCTTCCCATTGATTTGAATGGGAAACCGCGGCAATACCGCCGCAAAGCGCCGCTACGGCGGCGCTCTGCGGGGATATTAACCCTTTTTCGTCCGCTCGCGGGGGGTAAAACCGCACCGCGAGCGGCCGAATACCGCGGCTCCCCGCCCCAGTGTGAAAGGGGCCTAAGAGAGTACATCTTTATAAATGCCAATAGATGCCAATTATAAAAGGTGGAGAACGAGGGAGAGACAAAAAACAAATCTCTCTTCATCTCCCCTCCCCCTTTCTCTTCAACATAAAGAAGAGAAAAGAAGAAAAAAGAGGGGGACAAAGGAAAAGAGGAAAATAGAATCTAAACAGTTAAGAAAAGCCGGTGAGTTGAGCTTAGAAATTCTTTGGTTTTATTTGACATGCAAATATAAAAATAGTGCTGCGCTGTAAAATAAATACCAACCACAGGGTGTGGGAGAATGTACACAATGCAATGCTGCATATCATACAGCCACACCTAGGCAAATAACACATAACATGACAATGTGCATAAGTGCAAGTGATACAGTAATATATCATGTGCTCAGGAGTGAATGATCAAGTCAACAGCAAACGTCCTTAATTCTTTATAGATATTCAGTGACATAAAACATGTAGTATCAAATAATGTCGTTATCTTCTTTATGATAATCACAATAAAGAACTGGATTGTATCCGTGCAGTGTCCTCTTCCAAGAAAAACTCTATATACAGTGCAATAGACAGAACTCGATATAAGGTGCAAATAGAGTGATGGTGACTTTTATATAGAGTGCAGATGAATGGTGACTTAGTTACATAGTTAGCTAGGCTGAAAAAAGACACAAGTCCATCCAGTTCAACCATAAAAAAAAATATTAATAATAAATATAAATAAAAAATATAGTACAATCCAATATACCCAATTCTATACCCACAGTTGATCCAGAGGAAGGCAAAAAAAACCCCAGCAGAGTACGTTTTGCACTTGTCCTCAGTGCAGAACGTGGTGTATGGATGTCCCCTCACATTACTGCTGTAAGGTAACAGCGTGTAAATATATTGGGTGTCAGATGTGTTCACTATGGATCTAGGTATCCATCAGAGTACTCACATTTGCAATGTAAGAAAAAATCAAAATAAACACGAGCAGCGAGTTCACCGACGTCCCTTCCGGTGTATGTGCACCCCGACGCGCATTTGTCATGGTCACGTGACTTCATCAGGGAATCGTGATATTTTAGTGTATCACTTGCACTTATGCACATTGTCACGTTATGTGTTATTTGCCTAGGTGTGGCTGTATGATATGCAGCATTGCATTGTGTACATTCTCCCACACCCTGTGGTTGGTATTTATTTTACAGCGCAGCACTAATTTTATAGTTACTTATTTTAGGGTTTTGGTATCACCTCCGGTGTTTTCAGCAGTATAAGTTTTATTTATCTAGTGGGATATTTTTTTTATTTCACATTTTATTTTTATTATAAAATAGGTGGTCTAGATGATATTTTTACTTGACATGCGTTGCCCTTCCAGTGCTCCTTGCTGTAAAGACCAGTTATAGGTGGGAGCAGTGACCATTTTTTGTAACATTCATACTCTATCTATAAGTATATGTAGCACGACCCCCTTGGGGACTGCTTGGATTTACCTGCTCATCTGCATCGCCATGACCTTGTGAACATTCCAACCCACCTGACACTCTGGGTTCAGACATCTTTGCACCACCTTAAATTAATAAGTCAAACAACTCAGTGCGTTTAAATTTTATTAACGTTTACTGGAATAACTCACAGAGAATATTGTTACACAGAGGAGGTAATAGATCCGCTGAGCTTTGGATAATAGTCCTAGCTCAGCAGAATTCCTCTATAATACAAGTTAAAGCGGTTCTGCACCCATTTCATTTAGTAAATCTCTTTGCCTTCCAAATCAGGCAAAGAGTACTAAATGAAATGTTTTTTTTTTTTTTTTTTTTTTACTTACCTTGTAATTGAAGACTTCCGGTCTTCTCTCTCTGCGGCGGCGGGCGGGGTCTCTGCGTCGATCGTCGTCACGGCGCACTGTCTCCTGGGATCTGGTGTCATTGATCCCAGGAGTCAGTGCGGGCATCTTCCGAAATCTCGCGAGATTTCGGCCACATCTTCCGAAATCTCCCGAGATTTCGGCCACATCTGCCGAAATCTTGTGAGATGTCGGCAGATGTGCCGTTACTGCGCACGCGCGAGTAACGGCGGTGCATGCTGGGCCATCTAAAGTTCCTGTGGGTGTTTCACATGCCCACAGGCAAGATGGCCCCCAGCACTAAAGAAGAAGACGAGGAACTTCATCGGACGAAAACCGGCGGCGATCGAGATGGAAGATGGAACAGGTGAGTCCCCTAATAAAGGTAAGCATACTTTATATTACGTCCTAAAAAAAAAATTTTTTTTACAGAGTGCAGAACCGCTTTAAGGTCATTTGTAGATAACGGTAGATTATATACATGTATGTTGGAATACTACTTGAATATGACCTGGAAGGATAGGCAAGAGTTAGACATTAATGCTGGCAAACTTCTGAAGCTGGAACCCAGGCCGGCCTATATAACCTTTAATACTAATGAGAGATCAGTCTTAATAAGAATGGTATGAGGGCCCTTTAATCAGTAATGACAGCAATGTTCATGTTGCTGATGGTCTTCACCGGCAGTCGGAGCTTAATAACTATATCCAGGAAAGGTGCAGTAACAAGACAATGGTATTCCTTGGAGTGGATGAAGCTAAAGATGTCTATGTACAGTGTTCAAAGATAGGTGCAGTAAAGTATTTCCAAGGTAAAGCTGTCTGTACACAGTGTCCCAGTGAAGTAACAATAAAAGGTTTGCAAAGGTGGGAAATTGCCCTCTCACCAACAACCATTCTGATTCAATGCCTTCTGGACAGCAGCTCCCGGAGTTACGCCCTTGCAGTGGATCCACTGCGACGATCTCTTGATGTAAAGCTCGAAGCATGGGTTGTCAGATGACCGAGGTGGTGCAGGATGAATGTTTGACGAACAGCACGCCCTTCTCACCTGGGTTGGGATGTTTCACCCCAAAGTGGTAGGCTGCGACCTCACCCTCCCTGCACAGAGAGGTCCGTCATGCACAAGGCCCAGGAGAAAGAGAGCTTGGGGCTGGTCTCTGGCCTCTTTTATAGCTCTTCCCGACAATCTCACAGAGGGTAGCAAAGATCCCTGGGATATGTAGTCCGGGTGTATATACACGCAGGGCAATTGCCATTCTGAGGATCTAACAATCCCTTTGATTTGGCTCACAAATATGAGGTCAGTTAATGGTGCTGGGCACTAGAGGAACAATACGTTACACGGGGATGATCAGGAATCACTGTACTGTGCAATTGTAATCCACATTGCTACATATAGTAAAGGCAAACCAAATCCTAATTTATGAACATGGATGATAAACATAAATATTAGATATTTTAACCACTTGCCAACCAACCGGCATAATTTTACTGCGGCAGGTCAGCTTGTTCCAGCGAATTGCCGTCATTGTATGTCAGTTGCGGGTTTTGTGGGCATGCGAACGCTCCCACGGGCCAGCAGGGGAGCAAATCAGTGGGTGGGGCGGACTCAGTGTCCACCGGCCACCCGGAGTGACAGAACTGACCAGGGAGATCACACAGATCCTGTCTTTCTGCTATGCAGGAAGACAAATCTGTGTGTTTTCCCAGGCATCCCTTCCCCCATACAGTTAGACCACACACCCAGGGAACACATTTAACCCCTTGATCACCCCCTAGTGTTAACCCCTTCCCTGTCAGTGTTATTAGTACAATAACAGTGCATATTTTTAGCATTGATTATTGTAATAATGTCACTGGTTGCCAAAAAAGTGTCAAATAATGTCAGTTAGGTGTTTGATCTGTCTGCCGCAATGTCGCAGTCCCGCTAAAAATCACTGATCGCCGCCATTACTAGTAAAAAAAATAATAATAACAAAGGCAGTTGTTACCCTCCCTGAATGAACGTTTATCTCATTTATCAAATCAATCCAATCTACCAATTTGATCATTACAAAATCTTTATTTGAATTGTCAAAATTAAATAAATATTTGATTAAACAAATCCCATACTTGTGCAGTTTCACTGCGACCTATTTACAGGGTGAATACTCAGCAATATAGGATTAAATTCTGCTGTAACACCAATCTATTCACTTCTCATGTTCTACCACTTTTTATTATGTCTTTTTAATACATGCAATATACTTTAGTAAGTATTAAATAATGAGTATTAATGTCAATGGCGCTACCTATGACACAAAAGTGTATTGTAAGTACCACTACTCCAAAACTATGGAGATAGGGGTGCAATAAAAATTAATAATAATAATAATAATAATAATGTATTAATAAGTGCCTCTCTGTTAGTGGCTATAAGCCATTTTCCACCAGTGTGTGATCTGTACACATGTGCAATAATAGTTGTGCCTGCCTAGTGTACCACTAGGATATATATATATATAGTACACAAAAAGACAAGTCTAACTAGATGCAAAAACACTCCCATAGTGCAGCGGGTTCAAAAAGTATAATAATGTCCTATTTATTTAAAAAAAAAAAAATTACAAACTGTAAAAGCAGTTTTTGGCTGCATGTTTTTTGCTTTTACAGTTTGTAATAAAAAAAAATATATATTTTTTTTAAATAAAAAGGAAGTTATTATACTTTTTGAACCCGCTGCACTATGGGGGTGTTTTTGCTTTTCCCTTTATGAGGAGTATACTAAACGCACCATAATATCCCAAGTGCCTTAAACATCGGGGATACCCCATTACTGGATCATCTAAACTTGGAGCCAGGACCATCCAGAGTGTGACCTACATGCGTATTACCCCTGCAGGGGTGCGGGGATCTGGTGAGTGGGGAATCTTGAGGGGGAGCACCTGAGTCACCCAGAATATCTGCAAGCACAACAAGTCACTGTCAATTCCTGCTACTGGATGTTCCAAGCTCCACAGATTACACTTTGGACTCTTATGTCGATATAATTATTGTTTAGTGGACGTTTTGCTTATTATTGTTCTTTTTCCATTATCAAATACGGTTGCGGTTTAAAACGCACGCTCAATGCGTTGCGTGTATATGCCGGTTAACACGCCACTGTGTCAGATTATAGAACTCTGTGTTGTGTAGTCCTCTATATAATCATTAACTTGGGTTGACTATACAATTATATACATGCTACTCATGCATATATATCTATAGTTTTACCATACACGTTCTTTTCACATTTTTTTTTTACTTTATTACTATTTTGGTTAATCACCTGCACTAGGTGGACACTTGTGTGAAAAACTATATATAGCACCCTTCATTGAGACTGGATGGTGCATAGTATCTTTTGTCACTTTATTCAACACCTGATTCAGGTGTGCTTGCACTGGTAATCAATCACCAGTGAGTAACGTTGTTCTATTTATCTGTTTTGTTTCACTTATATGGGTTTTTGGTTCTTAGGCATCTAGTTAGACTTGTATTTTTGTGTACTATATATATATATATATATCCTAGTGGTACACTAGGCAGGCACAACTATTATTGCACATGTGTACAGATCACACACTGGTGGAAAATGGCTTATAGCCACTAACAGAGAGGCACTTATTAATACATTATTATTATTATTATTATTATTATTATTATTATTATTATTAATTTTTATTGCACCCCTATCTCCATAGTTTTGGAGTAGTGGTACTCACAATACACTTTTGTGTCATAGGTAGCGCCGTTGACCTCATTATTTAATACTTACTTTCTTAAAAATACAGGGAACCCTGCGTTTTTTCTTGGGATGTCTGCAACCTTAGAACACTTTTCCTAAGCGCGGCATTGCATACATTAATTTATCTGATGCAATATACTTTGTCACCACAAGACTGCCTTCAATTGAAATCCGACGCAATGAATGCTGATTGGACACTTTTTCTTTTAAAATGAGAATGTAGACTAGCGTGGTTTGTTCTGAAGAAGTGCACGATCGTGTGCGCAAAATGCATCAACATGGGCTGCATCGGACAAGCATCATGCTCTACTAGCGCATACCAGCTAATGTGCATGGTATTCCCGCACTAACATCTCCTCCCCTGGCCCTACCAGGATAAGCCTGCACTGCTTGGACTGTTTGGACTAGACGAGCCACCTTAGTGAGACTCCTGAGCACATGACCGGAAAAACCTTGGAACACAGTAGAGACACACTGGACTACAGGTGTATATACATGTCCTATAAGCAGGGCTTTTTTCAGGGGCACTTGGTGGAACTCAGTTCCACCACCTCTGGCTCAGACCCTTGGGGGGGGGAGTCTGCTCACCACAATCACTTGTAAATACAGAAGTCAGGTTTCTGTGTTTACAAGTAGGGATGAGCCGAACACCCCCGGGTTCGGTTCGCACCAGAACCTTCGAACGGCCCGAAAGTTCGCGCAAATTTTCGAACCCTATTCGTTATAATGGACGCGAACGTTCGAAATCAAAATTGCTAATTACAACGGCCAATATGCATTTTAATGTCATAAAACAGGTTTGGGGACCCGGGTCCTGCCCCAGGGGACATATATCAATGCAAAAAGAACTTTTAAAAACTAACGTTTTTTCGGGAGCAGTCATTTTAATGATGCATAAAGTAAAAAAAAAAAAAGTGAAATTTTCCTTTAAATATGGTACCTGGGGGGTGTCTAAAGTATGCCTGTGAAATGGCATGTGTTTCCCGTGTTTAGAACTGTCCTTGCACAAAATGACATTTGTAAAGGAAAAAAAAAAGCCATTTAAAACCACTTGCGGCTTTAATGTCATGTCTTGTCCTGGCCGCCATATGGCTGAAAATCCTTGAGAAAAATGGCATGGCTACCCCATCACCCCCCCCCCTCCCGCCACCCCAGCCCCTTTGGGTCTTGTATGGATATTAAGGGGGACCCCGCACCCAAAATAAAACCCTTTACCTACAACCCTATATACTCTGAACAGCAGTATACAGGCGGTGCAAACAAGACACGGACTGTAGGTTTGTTCTTAAGTAGAATCTGAACAGGTACATTATGAAGTGTAGTTCCATCCGCAAAAAATCTATTTTTAAGCTTTTTGGAGAACATAGGGAGGGGTTATCACCCCTGTAACATTTGCTGTCTTTGCACATCTGTTCAGAACATTTCACCTCACTTTCCGTCCCAATGACAAATGTTTTTGGAAAAGTGGGGTTTTAATTGAAACAAGGATTGGTGATAAATCATCAGTAGAGAGGAGATACCTTTTTCCCAAATTAAATCTAACAGGATCGAATTTCCCTTCCTAGGGGTAGATTTACTCTCACTTCCTGTTTTCTCTTTCCGTTTGCAAGTAGGAGTCATTTGTAAGTTGGATGTTTGAAAGTAGGGGCCTGCCGTATATACTCTGCAGAAATTTGCCCCATTAGATGTTGGTGTAGCCACAAGACTGTAAGCCCTCACAGTTACTCTTGGTGGGCACAGGAATGGGCCCTGCTGTGAGTTATTAGATCAAGATTTGCAATTGCATGCACCTGTTGAACAGGGCAGAAAAATTGGGCCTTTGGTGGTGGTGGTGGTGGACGGTGTTGCCACAGGACTGTAAGCCCTCACAGTTACTCTTGGTGGGCGCATGAATGGGCCCTGCTGTGAGTTATTATATCAAGATTTGTAATTGCATGCACCTGTTGAACAGGGCAGAAAAATAGTGCCTTTGGTGGTGGTGGTGGTGGTAAGTGTTGCCACAGGACTGTAAGCTCTCACAGTTACTCTTGGTGGGCGCAGGAATGGGCCCTGCTGTGAGTTATTAGATCAAGATTTGTAATTGCATGCACCTGTTGAACAGGGCAGAAAAATTGGGCCTTTGGTGGTGGTGGTGGTGGTGGACGGTGTTGCCACAAGACTGTAGCCCTCATAGTTACTCTTGGTGGGCGCAGGAATGGGCCCTGCTGTGAACTATTAGATCAAGATTTGTAATTACACGCCCCTGTTAAACAGGGGCTGAATAATTGTGCCTTAGGCATTGGTGCAACCCCTCACAGATACTGTACTCTTAGCACAGCAATGAGACCTGTTGCAAAGCATTGCCTAAAAATTGTAATTACACGCCCCAACAGGGGCTGAAAAATTGTGCCTTAGGCACTGGTGCTGGTGCCACAACACTGCAACCCCTCACAGATACTGTACTTGGAGCACAACAGTCACACCTGTTGCGAAGCATTTTTTTTAAAAAAATTGTAATTACACGCCCCTGTTATACAGGGGCTGAAAAATTGTGCCTTAGGCATTGGTGCTGGTGCCACAACACTGCAACCCCTCACAGATACTGTACTCTGAGCACAGCAATGAGACCTGTTGCAAAGCATTGCCTAAAAATTGTAATTACACGCCCCAACAGGGGCTGAAAAATTGTGCCTTAGGCATTGGTGCTGGTGCCACAACACTGCAACCCCTCACAGATACTGTACTCTTAGCACAGCAATGAGACCTGTTGCAAAGCATTGCCTAAAAATTGTAATTACACGCCCCAACAGGGGCTGAAAAATTGTGCCTTAGGCACGGGTGCTGGTGCCACAACACTGCAACCCCTCACAGATACTGTACTTGGAGCACAGCAGTCACACCTGTTGCGAAGCATTTTTTAAAAAAATTGTAATTACACGCCCCTGTTATACAGGGGCTGAAAAATTGTGCCTTAGGCATTGGTGCTGGTGCCACAACACTGCAACCCCTCACAGATACTGTACTCTGAGCACAGCAATGAGACCTGTTGCAAAGCATTGCCTAAAAATTGTAATTACACGCCCCAACAGGGGCTGAAAAATTGTGCCTTAGGCACTGGTGCTGGTGTCACAACACTGCAACCCCTCACAGATACTGTACTTGGAGCACAGCAGTCACACCTGTTGCAAAGCATTTTTTTTAAAAAAAAATGTAAGTACACGCCCCTGTTATACAGGGGCTGAAAAATTGTGCCTTAGGCACTGGTGTGGTGGCATGGATCATTGAGGAGGAGGAAGAGGATAGTCAGTGAACATAACAGGACAGTCACTCAGCATCAGCATAGGCAGTCTTGAAGGGATGTGACATTATAAATTATTCCGTTATATTCGCTTCAGGTGCCTGGTAGCTGGTGGTGATCCAAGACTGATTCATTTTTATGAAGGTCAGTCGATCAACCGAGTCGGTGGACAGGCGCACCCTATGATCGGTGACAAATCCTCCAGCAGCACTGAATGTGCGTTCGGAAAGAACGCTGGATGCAGGACAGGCCAGTAGCTCAATTGCATACTGTGCAAGCTCTGGCCAGTGATCCATCCTCAGGACCCAGTAAGCCAGAGGATTTTCGGTGGGAAAGGTGTCCAAGTCTGACCTTGCCCCTAGGTATTCCTGCACCATGTATATCAGACGCTGGCGATGGTTGCTGGAACCGATCATACCTTGGGGCTGCGGACTAAAAAATTGTCTGAACGCATCGGTCAGACGTCCACCTTCCCCACCGCTCCTTCTGCTACTGACCGAAGCCTCAGCAACTCGTCGTCCAGGACCAGGAGTTTGTAACCTCCCAGTTTCTGGGAACGCATTGCACAGACCTTTCTGCAAGGCCTCCCTGAGATGTCTCATCCTCTGCTCCCTCTGCGACGGCAAGATAAGGTCCGCAACCTTACCCTTGTACCGTGGATCAAGGAGAGTGGCCAGCCAGTAATGGTCCCTCTCCTTGATCCGAAGAACACGAGGATCCTTCCGCAGGCTTTGCAGGATCAGGGAGGCCATGCAGCGTAGGTTAGCTGAGGCATTCGGTCCGGAGTCTTCTGGGTCACTGAGGAGGACATGATCGCCAGCCACCTCCTCCCAGCCACGTACAAGTCCACTGGTTTGTTGGGACTGTACATCATCCCTAAAAGACTGCTGCTGCTGATGCTGAGTGCCAGGCTCCACCTCCATGCTCACACAATCCTCCTCCTCCTCCTCATCCTCATCCTCTTTCTGTGTGATGGGTGGGACAGAAGGAACACTGTCTGGATAAAGGGGGCCTTGAGAGGCAAGGAAGTCCTCCTCTTCCTGCTTCTGTTCTGCCTCAAGTGCCCTGTCCATTATCCCACGCAGCGTATGCTCCAACAGGTGAAAAAGAGGTACAGTGTCACTGATGCATGCACTGTCACTGCTCACCATCCTCGTGGCCTCCTCAAATGGTGAGAGGACAGTGCATGCATCCCTGATCATGCTCCACTGGCGTGGGGGAAAAAAGCCAAGCTCCCCTGACCCTGTCCTGGTGCCGTAGTCGCAAAGGTACTCATTGATGGCCCTCTGCTGCGTGTGCAGTCGCTGCAGCATGGCCAACGTTGAGTTCCACCTGGTGGGCATGTCACATATTAGGCGGTTCTTGGGCAGGTTCAGCTCCTTTTGCAGCTCAGTCAGCCGAGCACTGGCATTATAAGATCGGCGGAAATGCACACAGACTTTCCTGGCCTGCCTCAGGACATCCTGTAAGCCTGGGAACCTGCCCAAGAACCGCTGCACCACCAGGTTGAGGATGTGAGCCATAAAGGGCACATGGGTGAGCTGCCCCTGTCGCAGGGCGGAGAGGAGGTTGGTGCCATTGTCAGAAACGACCATTCCTGGCTTAAGCTGGCGTGGCGTCAACCACCTCTCGGCCTGCCCCTGCAGAGCTGCCAGAACCTCTGGCCCAGTGTGGCTCCTGTCCCCCAAACACACCAGCGCAAGCACGGCATGGCATCTTTTTGCCTGCGTACTCGCGTAGCCCCTTGTACGCCTACGGAGCACCGCTGGTTCCGAGGACAGAGCACTGGAGGAAGAAGAAGAGGAGGGGGTGGAGGAGAGAGGTGTGTCACAACCAGTAGTAGCCTTTTGGAGGCGTGGTGGCGGAACAACCTCCAACACTACTGCACCTTGTCCTGCATCCCTCCCAGCTGCCAATAGAGTGACCCAATGGGCCGTGAAAGAAAGATAACGTCCCTGTCCATGCCTGCTGGACCATGAGTCAGCGGTAATATGCACCTTACCGCTGACCGCCCTGTCCAGTGAGGCATGGACATTGCCTTCCACATGCCGGTAGAGAGACGGAATCGCCTTCTGTGAGAAAAAGTGGCGTTTGGGAACCTGCCACTGAGGAACCGCACATTGAACAAACTCACGGAAGGGGGCCGAGTCTACCAACTGAAAAGGCAGCAGTTGAAGTGCTAGCAATTTAGCCAAGCTAGCATTCAACCGCTGGGCATGTGGATGGCTGGGAGTATACTTCTTTCGACGGTCCAGCAGCTGGGGCAGGGAAATTTGCCTGCTACAATCGGACGTCGGTGTACTGCAAGTACTTGGTTGTGACACACCTAATTCTACACCTTCAGTCCTCTCAGAGCAGCTTTCAGAGAGGACTGAAGATATAGTGGGGATGGAGATCCCAGCTGATGAGGAGCAAGGAGAGGTCCGCTTTGTTCTTTGGTGTGGGTCTTTTATGTGTGCTTGCCAACGAGCTGCATGGCAGGTCGACATATGTCTGCTCATGCTTGTGGTGCCCAAGCGGCTGATGTTTTGGCCACGCGAGATACGCTTGAGACAAATATTGCAAATAGCAGTTTTGCGATCTGATGCACTCGTCTCAAAAAAGGCCCACACCAAAGAACTTTTGTGATAACGTGCAGAGGCAGCGCCCTGCACAGGCGGAGCTCTGCGGTGTGTACAGTTGCTGTGCTGGCCTCTAGCTGGCCTCCAGGGGGCATCCTGCCTCGTTGGACATGTGACGCTGCATCCTCCTCCTCCTCCTCCTCCTCCTCCTCCTCTCTCCCTTCAGGCACCCACGTGGAGTCAGTGACCTCATCATCCCCTCCCTCTTCACCACTAGAGCAAACCTGGCAGTAAGCTGCAGCTGGTGGAACATTACTGCCAGATTGCTGTCCTTCAGCATCCCCTCTCTCTGCGCGCACACTACTGCCTTCCTCAAGCTGGGTATCATCATCCGAGCCTTCGAATCGTTGGGCATCCTCCTGGAGCATGTACCCAACACTGTGCTCAAACAGTTCGGGGACTCCTCAGGAGGACATGGTGGGTCTAGGGAAGGGGTGGCTGATGATACCATTGAGTACGCGTTGGCAGCTGCTCTGCCAGTACCCTGAGCCTGGGTGAGAGAGGATGAGGAGGATGAGGAGGGCTTGGTCATCCATTCTACCAAGCCTTCGGCATGATGCGGCTCCACATGTCTAGCTGCCGAAAACAAAGACAAGCGTGTCCCATGGCCACGTGCTGATGACGATGCACGACCACGTCCACGGCCAGCACTGTTGTCTCTAGAAACAGAGCCTGCCTGCCCTGTGTTCTTGCCTCGGCACGCTCTGCCTCTCCTTGGCGGTCTTCCAGCCATTGTAGTCGGTAGTGTATATAGTATAAAAAATAGAGCTCTTATGTGTGCTCACAACACACTGTAGGTCCTATGGGTGCTGACACTAACACACTATAGGTACTATGTGTGCTGCTGACAAGAAAATATAGGAGCTCTGTGTGCTGCCACTAACACACTAGAAGTCCTATGGGTGCTGCTGACACAATAAGTAGTATATGTGTGCTGCTGTCAAAAAATATAGGAGCTCTGTGTGCTGCCACTAACACACTAGAAGTCCTATGGGTGCTGCTGACACAATAGGTAAAATATGTGTGCTGCTGTCAAGAAAATATAGGAGCTCTGTGTGCTGCCACTAACACACTAGAAGTCCTATGGGTGCTGCTGAGAAGAAAATATAGGAGCTCTGTGTGCTGCCACTAACACACTAGAAGTCCTATGGGTGCTGCTGACACAATAGGTAGTATATGTGTGCTGCTGTCAAGAAAATATAGGAGCTCTGTGTGCTGCCACTAACACACTAGAAGTCCTATGGGTGCTGCTGAGAAGAAAATACATGAGCTCTGTGTGCTGCCACTAACACACTAGAAGTCCTATGGGTGCTGCTGACACAATAGGTAGTATATGTGTGCTGCTGTCAAGAAAATATAGAAGCTCTGTGTGCTGCCACTAACACACTAGAAGTCCTATGGGTGCTGCTGAGAAGAAAATATAGGAGCTCTGTGTGCTGCCACTAACACACTAGAAGTCCTATGGGTGCTGCTGACACAATAGGTAGTATATGTGTGCTGCTGTCATGAAAATATAGGAGCTCTGTGTGCTGCCACTAACACACTAGAAGTCCTATGGGTGCTGCTGAGAAGAAAATATAAGAGCTCTGTGTGATGCCACTAACACACTAGAAGTCCTATGGGTGCTGCTGAGAAGAAAATATAGGAGCTCTGTTTGCTGCCACTAACACAATAGAAGTCCTATGGGTGCTGCTGAGAAGAAAATATAGGAGCTCTGTGTGATGCCACTAACACACTAGAAGTCCTATGGGTGCTGCTGAGAAGAAAATATAGGAGCTCTGTGGGCTGCCACTAACACACTAGAAGTCCTATGGGTGCTGCTGACACAATAGGTAGTATATGTGTGCTGCTGTCAAGAAAATATAGGAGCTCTGTGTGCTGCCACTAACACACTAGAAGTCCTATGGGTGCTGCTGAGAAGAAAATATATGAGCTCTGTGTGCTGCCACTAACACACTAGAAGTCCTATGGGTGCTGCTGACACAATAGGTAGTATATGTGTGCTGCTGTCAAGAAAATATAGAAGCTCTGTGTGCTGCCACTAACACACTAGAAGTCCTATGGGTGCTGCTGAGAAGAAAATATATGAGCTCTGTGTGCTGCCACTAACACACTAGAAGTCTATGGGTGCTGCTGACACAATAGGTAGTATATGTGTGCTGCTGTCATGAAAATATAGGAGCTCTGTGTGCTGCCACTAACACACTAGAAGTCCTATGGGTGCTGCTGAGAAGAAAATATAGGAGCTCTGTGTGATGCCACTAACACACTAGAAGTCCTATGGGTGCTGCTGAGAAGAAAATATAGGAGCTCTGTTTGCTGCCACTAACACACTAGAAGTCCTATGGGTGCTGCTGAGAAGAAAATATAGGAGCTCTGTGTGATGCCACTAACACACTAGAAGTCCTATGGGTGCTGCTGAGAAGAAAATATAGGAGCTCTGTGTGCTGCCACTAACACACTAGAAGTCCTATGGGTGCTGCTGAGAAGAAAATATAGGAGATCTGTTTGCTGCCACTAACACACTAGAAGTCCTATGGGTGCTGCTGAGAAGAAAATATAGGAGCTCTGTGTGCCTGCCACTAACACACTAGAAGTCCTATGGGTGCTGCTGAGAAGAAAATATAGGAGCTCTGTTTGCTGCCACTAACACACTAGAAGTCCTATGGGTGCTGTTGGGGTGCAATGCTGTGCTAACAGCACTGCGGTTGGTACTACTGCAATACTGTACTAACAGTAAGCACGCACCAGACTAATCCCCAGCAGCAGCTAATAACACACTAACTGTGCAATCAGCAGCAATGAACGATCAATGACTTAGGTAGCAATGGTTTAGCAAAGAAATAGCCAATGGTTTAGCAAAGAAGAGCAAATCTTTCAGTAGCAATCAAGCAAAGACAGAATCAGCAGACTGATCTCTCTTAAAGCCGGAACTCATGTGACCAGGGCCGACGGCGTGGCGGCCTTTTAAATGGTGGGGCGTGTACTAAAGCCCCTGAGCTTTAATTGGCTACAGGCGTCCTGCCTGTAGCCAATTATTGCTCTCCGAGTTTCCGGCGCTGTGATTGGCCAAGCATGCGGGGTCACAGTGCATGCTTGGCCAATCATCATCCAGCAATGCACTGCACCGGCCGCGCCGGCCGCAATGCATTGCGGGGCCGCTCGCATCACACGAATGTGATGCGAACGGCCCAAATAGTTCTGGGCTCGCCGAGCGAGCGAACGTGGGTTCGAATCGAGCACCGGGCCCATCCCTATTTACAAGTGACAGTTCTGCACTCTGCGTGTAACCCCCCTGAACTCTGCACTCTGTATGTAATGCAATCCTGGTATTTAATGCCCCTTTAGGGCCCTCCATGAAATTTGACTGACCACATCCACTATTTGATGTGATTTGGAGGGTGTGTGGGGGGGAGGGGTTTGGGGGGCTGTGGTTGAGTTCCAGCACCTATTGTTTGAGAAAAAAGCCCTGCCTATAAGCATTGGCAGCATGGATACACACAGTGAAAAGATCACCTGAGCATTTTGATGGTTCAATTTCCCATGACGGATTGGTGAGAGCCTTCAGGCTATGTTATAAATTATATCATCTCCATTTGTTTCTTCCTCTCCATATACTGCAGAAAGTGAGCTCTGAGTGTTTCAATCCATAGTGCATTATACCATGCTAACCAAGTCTCATGACGCTGCAGCTTTGAAATCAAGCTAATCGTTGTGTTCCAACAGGATACTCAGCCTGGGTTCAGACTATAGCGAATTCGCAGCGGTGCAAAATACTGCGAATTCGCAGGACATTTGAAGACCCATTGTTTTCAATGGGGAAAGTTCACACATGTCCGGTGCATGCGAATTGTCGAAAAGACGCAACCGTCCTTGGTGCGTTGCGGGACGGATCAGGTGCAAATTCAGGCCCATTACCTTCTATGGGCACGCATCTGGTTCGCATCTGGCTTGCGTCCTGAACAGAAATTCGCGCCACTCAAACACCTCCCCTTCTTCCTGTTCCTCCCCTGTGTCTTTTGAAATGCTGAATGGAACCAGCATGTCCAAAAGAGGCCGAAAAGCGTCATCAAAGGAGAAAGAAGCAGTGGATTGTGAGGAGTTGATCAGACTTGTGAGGGACAAACCCATGATTTATGACACCCGGCATCCTAAATATAAGGACAACGTTGCCAAAAAACGTGCATGGCAGGAAATTGGCAGAGACCTCTTGCCAGAGTGGAACAGGTGCTCTTCCCAAGTTCAGGCTGACAAATGTAAGTTTTTTTTATTACCTTTTACTACCTGTATATGCTGTTCTGTATTTTTTAGATGGTGGACATTAATTTAATTTCTTTGATTTTACCCAACAGCATGTGGTCACCCCCAAATCTGTACCAGGCCACATGCTGTAAACATTGTGCACATAACAGCTTTATCTAGGGATGGATGAGTCCCTAAATAAATGCATATTCTTATAATTTCTAAGGTCAGTAATATGATATACACCACAAATTACATACAACAGTTTTCATACAGCACACTTAGCATTATATTATCATGCATTTACATCCAGCCAAAAAATACATATTTATTTTTAGTCAATAGAATTCATCTGCCAAGGCACCTCCCCAGCTGGTGACATAAAAAAAAATCTTAAATTCTTCTCTAATAAGTGTACCAGTAGTGCTGCCCCTAGGAATATTGAAATGTGCTGCCTCCATGTTATGGGTTAGGGAATCTTCAAAAAGAAACCCATCTCTTTCACGCACATAGTTGTGCAGGGCACAGGCAGCTTTAATTTCACTGATCGCATGATCAATACTGAGGTTAATAGAGGTATGCAGGAATTCTCCACTTATTGCAAAGAATTCCAAATGTACATTCTACTACTCGTCGTGCCCTAGTCAGCCTATAATTGAACACTCTTTTTTCAGTTGTCAGAGAGCGACTTGAACAAGGCCTGAGCATGTTCTGGGACAATGCAAAAGCTTCATCTCCCACAAATACATGTGGGTGGAGAGGCTCTGTAGTCCCTGGCAGGGCAGAATTATTGGGCAAGTCTAGTGTATTGTCACGCAGCATGCGGCCAAATGAGGAATGTGAGAATACACTAGAATCTGAGCTGCTGCCATAAGAACCTACATCAACATAAATAAATGTATAATGTGCGTCTGCCACTGCCATTAATACCAATGAAAAATATTTGTTATAATTAAAAAATTGGCTCTCACTAGCTGGAGGCTTGAGGATGCGTACATGTTTGCCATCAATGGCTCCAACACAGTTGGGAAAGTTGCATCTCTCCCAGAATAGGTCCGCTATCATCAGACATTCTTCTGGTTTGGGCTTCTTCATCACAATGTCCTTCAGTTCTTCCCATATGACTAGGCAGGTAGCATGAACAATGCCACTAATCGTTGATTTTCCAACCTTGAATTCATAGTGCAAACTTCCAAAGGAAATTCCTGTTGCTAAGTACCTAAAATGACAAAAAATTAAACAAATCATTATGTTGTTCTTTATTTTTCAGTGCGCTACTTACAGACAAGATGGCGTAGCATGGGTGATGCTTACAGAAAATACATGAGGCACCTCAGAGAAACAAGGATTGGCTCGGGGGCACCGACTAGGGTACCCTATATGTATGCCAGGGACTTGGAGTTTCTACAACCCATAGTGGAGATGAGGGAGTAAGTTTTCATTTACATCATCTATGTAACGCAAAATCTGGTAATCATCAATATGCCGAGTTAATTTTTAAAATTTTTAATATATAAAACAGGACAGAATCTAGTTGATGGGAGGAGCAAGATGTTTTGGAGGAAGAACAAGAACAACAGAGGAGGAAGCACCCATTGATATTCCAGAAGACACAGAGGATTTAGCACTAATCCAAACATCTTCCAGTCTCTGGGAAACTCAGCCAGAAGAACAATGTTCAGGGGCCGAGGAGGCTGTTCCTGGGTCATCCTCTGCACAAATTGGTCAGCCTGGCAAATTGCCACGGAGGCGCCCAGCACTATCCCAACCAGACCTAAGTGAGCGGTTATTAGACATGTTAAAAACATGACCGGAAAGGTGGATGCATTTTAATGTCCCGATTCAATCCTGGCGCTCAGTTTTGTACCACTATTTAAAAAGATACCCCCAGAGCGGTACTATGAAATGCAAAAAACTATAGAAAAAATGCTGTACTCCTTCTCCCAGCCACAGGAGGAAGCTGCCATTAAATACCCAAATGTGCCCCAACCAAGACCTCCCCATCACTAC
Source organism: Lithobates sylvaticus (assembly GCA_028564925.1). Classification (NCBI taxonomy): domain Eukaryota; kingdom Metazoa; phylum Chordata; class Amphibia; order Anura; family Ranidae; genus Lithobates; species Lithobates sylvaticus. The sequence continues at coordinate 20,514,199 of CM053029.1, forward strand.
CCAAGATACCCGCACTACCCTGAGCAGCAACACCATCCTTACCCCTATAATCCACCATCATATCCCTCAAGTAACCTTCCCTATCCCATCCCATCCCCACTTCCTTCAATTAGGGCCCCCCCCAAACTCAGGGTATGTATAGGCAAAGTCAACATGGGGAGGCTAGGCCTGCTCCCCACACTGCCAGTAATGACCCAGCTTCCGCAACTCAATACTCCTATGATGCCCCTTTTCAAAAAACATATCAGAATCTGTGATGAGGTCTGTTCATGGTTAAGGACCCACATGACACATTTTGATAAAACAGGGAAGAGGCCTACTTGACAGGCAAGTTTTTTGTTTTTAAGTTATTGCAGAGTTAATTTATGTTTTATGCATGGGTAAAGTTTCTATTTTTATCATATTTTATGATACGTGAATAAATAATTATTCCTACATTTTTTGTGCGGTCCTATTTTTAAAAATACCCAGGTTAAAAAACATAAAAAATACAAAAAGCATGGTCAATATAACGCATGACAAATGACATGAGTGATGATAATTACCTTAATGTGATCAATAATCTTTCAGCAGGCGGGATACTTGGTCTGAAGCTCGTGTTCTGACGCTGAAAGCGAGGGGAGATTAAGCCCAGCAATTCGTCAAAACTGAGTAAAAAAAAAATACATCATAAATACATGTGGGAAAAACATTGGGGCATACTGTAAAAAAAAATAAGGTAAGTGGTTAAGGACATTATTTAGGGTAACAAGGCAGGCATCCTTAGTTCCAATTTAATTATGGCTAAATAAGTGACAGGAACAAAAAAAAAGGCATATGGGTCCTCATTTCAACAAAGAAGAAGCCACTGGCCTTTTAAATTATCAGTAACAATTGTCTGAGCCAAAAATGCTAAACAAAGCTGCGTGGCAACACCAACACCCACAAAGCAACTTGTCACTAGCAATTTTGGGCCAAGGTATTTGGGGGGTAAAACATCCATTAAAAAAAATGGAAATATGACCTGGCTTACACCAGGAGGGGGGTGCAAGGTGAGGATAATTTAGTGGGCAGAGGGGGGCAGTGGGACTTTGTATGAAACAAGGTACTTGGGGTATATTAATAAATTAAAATAAATTCCTATTTTATTGGGAACACATCACAGAGTAGTACAGTGCATATATTATCAAATGGTAATAGACACAATTATACAGTATAGCATAGCATGATGTAGAATGGTAGTAAGAAAAAATATACAGTATGATACAGTATGATATCACAGTAAGATTAATAATACGATAATATCGCTCCACATGGTACAGTAACCAAAAGGCCCACAGTACATTCAATAGTGTGTGTATAAAAATATCCAATAAAATGGATAGTTGATTGAGGTAGGTTAAACCCATAATAATGTCCTGGCTATAGAGACATGGCGTCCAATGACAAGTTTATGTGTATAATTAATCACTATTGATTAATTTATCATCTATCACAGGTGTTTTCAATATACAGCCGCTCCTGATGAGTGGAGATATTCCACGAAACGCGTAGAGCTTTCTGAACTTCTTGTCATTGGACGCCATGTCTCTATAGCCAGGACATTATTATGGGTTTAACCTACCTCAATCAACTATCCATTTTATTGGATATTTTTATACACACACTATTGAATGTACTGTGGGCCTTTTGGTTACTGTACCATGTGGAGCGATATTATCGTATTATTAATCTTACTGTGATATCATACTGTATCATACTGTATATTTTTTCTTACTACCATTCTACATCATGCTATGCTATACTGTATAATTGTGTCTATTACCATTTGATAATATATGCACTGTACTACTCTGTGATGTGTTCCCAATAAAATAGGAATTTATTTTAATTTATTGATTGGAGTAATATACCCCAAGTACCTTGTTTCATACAAAGTCCCACTGCCCCCCTCTGCCCTCAAAATATTAGGGATGGAGTCCTGTGTACTGGATGGTCACGGCTCATATAAAGTCCCAACCACACTCATCTTTTCAAACGAACTAGGGATGGAAACATTGTACTTTTTACTTTTCTTTACCCTCTGGCTATTTGTGAGCAGGCCATCCAATCCAGTTAATATATGTATATGCTTTATTTTTATTGTTAAACATTCCTGCTTATATCATTGAAGTTATCCAGTATGGGGGGTATATCCATTCCTCCCCGGGAGTTGCGACGTGCACCGATGCTATCCCCGCCCCCGGGTTATGGGGGCGGCGGCCTGCTGTCGCTACACGTCGACGCCACGCCCACACGCCGTCGCGCTCGGCGTCATGTCTTTGACGCCGCACGTCTGACGTGGGTGTTATTCCAATCACGCCCTAACACGAGGGACGCTGGGCTCCTCTATATGAGCGCTAGTCGCTCAGACGTGGCTGCCCTTCCCTCCGAGCAGGGCTTGCGTGACGTTGGTGTACATCCTCGGTGTTGTGTCGATACGGGTCCTTTCTCAACACTTTCAGTATGATCTTCGGTCTTATCTGTCCCTATCACTCTTTTACTTATTTACCACACACTTCCCTGTGCAGTTGCAGGTAATAACCAACTCTGCTCTAGGCTTTCTTTGACCATTTAACAATGGTTTGTTTTCTATCTTTTGTCACTTCACTCTATTACACATGATGGACACTCTTGTACTTCTGGGGAGTGGTGACATTAGTCCCTTTACAGTTTTTTATCACTATGTTCTATTTTTCTCCTTCTTCCTTTCCTTTTTTCTACACCTAGCCAACTCACCTCTTCACTCACAATAATCCAATTTTCGTTTTTTCACCAGCCTCCTGTGCCTACCCCCACTGCTGTGGCATAGCAGGACCTGCTTCAATTAATTTTCACTTTACCCATTTCTATGGCCCGGTTACCCACCCTGGATGTCACCTCAGCTCCCGGGGGGATGTTTACATATACCTCCCAGTGTCTCGGATCCATACCACCAGTACCATTTACTACATTTTATATACTACTTGTCATCCATAGGTAAGAGTGGCTAGGACCACCATTATGCTCCCCCTCTTGTTTATGTGTATAATTAATCACTATTGATTAATTTATCATCTATCACAGGTGTTTTCAATATACAGCCGCTCCTGATGAGTGGAGATATTCCACGAAACGCGTAGAGCTTTCTGAACTTCTTGTCATTGGACGCCATGTCTCTATAGCCAGGACATTATTATGGGTTTAACCTACCTCAATCAACTATCCATTTTATTGGATATTTTTATACACACACTATTGAATGTACTGTGGGCCTTTTGGTTACTGTACCATGTGGAGCGATATTATCGTATTATTAATCTTACTGTGATATCATACTGTATCATACTGTATATTTTTTCTTACTACCATTCTACATCATGCTATGCTATACTGTATAATTGTGTCTATTACCATTTGATAATATATGCACTGTACTACTCTGTGATGTGTTCCCAATAAAATAGGAATTTATTTTAATTTATTGATTGGAGTAATATACCCCAAGTACCTTGTTTCATACAAAGTCCCACTGCCCCCCTCTGCCCTCAAAATATTAGGGATGGAGTCCTGTGTACTGGATGGTCACGGCTCATATAAAGTCCCAACCACACTCATCTTTTCAAACGAACTAGGGATGGAAACATTGTACTTTTTACTTTTCTTTACCCTCTGGCTATTTGTGAGCAGGCCATCCAATCCAGTTAATATATGTATATGCTTTATTTTTATTGTTAAACATTCCTGCTTATATCATTGAAGTTATCCAGTATGGGGGGTATATCCATTCCTCCCCGGGAGTTGCGACGTGCACCGATGCTATCCCCGCCCCCGGGTTATGGGGGCGGCGGCCTGCTGTCGCTACACGTCGACGCCACGCCCACACGCCGTCGCGCTCGGCGTCATGTCTTTGACGCCGCACGTCTGACGTGGGTGTTATTCCAATCACGCCCTAACACGAGGGACGCTGGGCTCCTCTATATGAGCGCTAGTCGCTCAGACGTGGCTGCCCTTCCCTCCGAGCAGGGCTTGCGTGACGTTGGTGTACATCCTCGGTGTTGTGTCGATACGGGTCCTTTCTCAACACTTTCAGTATGATCTTCGGTCTTATCTGTCCCTATCACTCTTTTACTTATTTACCACACACTTCCCTGTGCAGTTGCAGGTAATAACCAACTCTGCTCTAGGCTTTCTTTGACCATTTAACAATGGTTTGTTTTCTATCTTTTGTCACTTCACTCTATTACACATGATGGACACTCTTGTACTTCTGGGGAGTGGTGACATTAGTCCCTTTACAGTTTTTTATCACTATGTTCTATTTTTCTCCTTCTTCCTTTCCTTTTTTCTACACCTAGCCAACTCACCTCTTCACTCACAATAATCCAATTTTCGTTTTTTCACCAGCCTCCTGTGCCTACCCCCACTGCTGTGGCATAGCAGGACCTGCTTCAATTAATTTTCACTTTACCCATTTCTATGGCCCGGTTACCCACCCTGGATGTCACCTCAGCTCCCGGGGGGATGTTTACATATACCTCCCAGTGTCTCGGATCCATACCACCAGTACCATTTACTACATTTTATATACTACTTGTCATCCATAGGTAAGAGTGGCTAGGACCACCATTATGCTCCCCCTCTTGTTTATGTGTATAATTAATCACTATTGATTAATTTATCATCTATCACAGGTGTTTTCAATATACAGCCGCTCCTGATGAGTGGAGATATTCCACGAAACGCGTAGAGCTTTCTGAACTTCTTGTCATTGGACGCCATGTCTCTATAGCCAGGACATTATTATGGGTTTAACCTACCTCAATCAACTATCCATTTTATTGGATATTTTTATACACACACTATTGAATGTACTGTGGGCCTTTTGGTTACTGTACCATGTGGAGCGATATTATCGTATTATTAATCTTACTGTGATATCATACTGTATCATACTGTATATTTTTTCTTACTACCATTCTACATCATGCTATGCTATACTGTATAATTGTGTCTATTACCATTTGATAATATATGCACTGTACTACTCTGTGATGTGTTCCCAATAAAATAGGAATTTATTTTAATTTATTGATTGGAGTAATATACCCCAAGTACCTTGTTTCATACAAAGTCCCACTGCCCCCCTCTGCCCTCAAAATATTAGGGATGGAGTCCTGTGTACTGGATGGTCACGGCTCATATAAAGTCCCAACCACACTCATCTTTTCAAGAGGATAATTTAGTGCCCTTAAGGTTGCATGCTGAAATAATGTACAGTTGGTATTTTGGGGGGACTGGATGGACTTGTGTCTTGCAAATATAAAACACACTATACATCTATGGCTACAAATTAAGTATGGTTTGGCAGAAACAGTACTCACCTACTAATTGACATGCAGGTGAAATTGAAAAATTTCCCTTCATGCCCACGGAGGTGCCCATACAATATCATGAACTGGCCTATTTCTTCTCGATTTGCAATGATGGGATGAACCCAGTATCTTCTTCTTCTCCGCATCCTTCTACGATTTTCTTCTTCCAGCAAGATTGCTGCTGTGGCAGCAACAACAGTTGGCATGATCATTGGCAGAGCAGCACACATCTTGCAAAGAAACACACAAAACACAGGTACAGACTGCTGGACAACCAGAAAGTGTAGACTGACTTACCAGGTTTTATAAGCAGCCAGACAATCAGCCAAAAAGCTTGGTCAGCACAAAATTAGCAACTCAAATTAGGCAGGAAGGGTTACTAATGAATTTGCAGCGGCTTCGCACCGAAAATGCGTACAATCCGCACAACAGCCGGTGTTTCACTGCGCAGTCACGCAGGGCCCTGAATTCGCACCGCACTAGTCTGAACCCAGGCTTAAAAAAAAAAGAAAAATCATTGATACATTTCCCCTGGGGCAGGACCCGGATTCCCAAACACTTTTTATGACAATAACTTGCATATAAGCCTTTAAAATGAACACTTTTGATTTTCATTTTAGTGTCCCATAGACTTTAACGGTGTTCCGGCGGCTTTCGAATTTGCCCCGAACACCACACATTGTTCGGTGTTCGCAGAACCTCCGAACAACCAAAGTTCGGCCCGAACTTATGCTCGGGCTGAACCGTTCGCCCATCCCTAGTTATTACCCCTGTAAAAGGTGCATAGTTTGTCAACATAACACACGTGGTAGATGTAAAACTACTGAATGTAAATCAAATGTTACTAACCAAGTTTATTCGATCACCGTTCTGTACATGCGCTACTAAATATGTTGTATATTTGATCATATGCCCTTGTGGCAAGCAATAAGTGGGTAGGACAATACGTACATTTACCATTAGGGTCAGAGAACATATTGCTAAGATTAAAAGTGGTGACACCAAGCACAATGTGCCGAGACATTACAGCAGGTTCTGCTTTATTATTATTGATAAATATCCTCCCATGGAGAGGGGCTGCCATGACTAGAGGTGTTTCACGTCTGGAAATGTATTGGATATATGAACTACAGTCCCACTCTCTGCGTGGTTTGAAAGTTGAGTGGGACATTGACGCCTTTATCAATAAGGGTTAATGTTCACCACACACTTTTTTGGTGTGTTTTTTAGTAATTTTGAATTCTGGGTGCAATTGAAGTCTAGTCTTTTCCAATTTTTTAATTTTGTAATGTTCTTTTTTTATCTTGTTTTTCTTACCTTTTTGATGATTTAGGGCTATATGTATGTTATATATATATCTTATTATTGTATTGCTAGGCAACCCCTTGTTGTAGGTCACGCCTCATGGTGTTGCCCTATGCAAATTTTATTCCCACTTCACCTGTCCTCTTATTGAGGCTTGATTTTTTGTCCAATTTTAGATGGTGAAGTTTCTTATTCATTTCAAGTTTTTTTTTTTTTTTATTGTGTTTTTATTGGGTTTTAAAAGAGCACATACAAAGTTGTTATATAGTGCATGCTGCACTGATAACGAAAACACAATGATAACAGAGAAGACTACAGAAATAGTGGATACAGATAGACAATGTCCATATATACAGAGCACAGGGGTGATCTGCACAATCTATCAAAATTATATTAAGTAAACAGCTCACAGGTAAATACTAAGGTTCAGAACCAAAGAGCAATTACAAAAATAAAAGAGAAAAATACATTTGTGAAGAGTATATGGTGGATAACATAGAATCTAGGAAAGCACCAAGTAGCATACATAGATGTGGAAGAGGGAGGAAGAGGATATAAACGAACTCAATGTAATGTTCAGACATTCTCAGATGTGACCATTGGCATGGGAGTCCCATATTCCAATGGATCCCAGGGTTCCCAAACTTTATCAAATTGGGAGATAGAATCATGTAGAGAGGCCGTTAGATATTCCATCCTCCAAATCTCAGCTACCAGGTGGAGAAATCTGGACCATGGAGGAGGTGTGTAGGGCAACCAGCATAGTGGAATAAGCCTTTAAGCAGCTAATAAAATATAGGAGATATTTTGGATAAGCCTGGAAAAGGAAGCCCCAATAAGCAATTTAAGGGATCTAGCGGAAGTGACACCTCCACCACCTTCTGAATTAGTAGCCTCACAAAATGCCAGAAGTGTTGGTTTAGAGAACACTGCCAAAAAATATGAAATAACGGACCTGTATCAGTTCCACAACGCCAACAGTGCAGTGAGACTGAGGAGTCATATTTGTGAATGACATCAGGAGTTTTATACCAAAACATGAGAATCTTTATAGACGTTTCCCTTTGAGTTACACATTTAGAGGACTGATGTGGAAGTCCAAATCTTGTCCCACATCTGGACCGTAATAGGTCTACCTAATAGATGAGCCCATTTTCTCATGTAGTGATGCGTGGTCTCCGTAAGAGGGGTCGACTCATGGAGGATACGGTGGATGGAGGATATTAGATGCAGCTGTTGAGGACCCTGAGCGCACAAATATTCAAAGGGGGTAGGTTTGTCAAGGGTCAGGGATGAAGATTTGGAGTAAAATAAATGCCTAACCTGTAAATAAAATAAAACAGGTGGTAGTATATATCATATTTCTCACATAGAGTTTCAAAAGCATACATATTCCACGTGATGGGATGTACCAGGTTCCGGTGTTTAAAAAGGGGGGGGGGGTTAAGCCATGTGAATACCCTACCCAGAGATAAACTGTCTGGTATGATTGGATTAAACAACACATTCACAAGAGGAGGAAAAGGTGAGGCAAGAGGGTAGCTTTTGAGACATTTTCGCCAAATAGTTAAAGTAAAGGTCATTGGAGCCATACATTGGCATTTAAAAATGGGATCCAGGGATGGAAGAGTACCCCAAACTAAAGAGCATGGGTGGGTCGGGTATAAAACTCCATTTTCAATATCAGTCCATTGATTAGGTGCGTGTAGAGAGGACTATAAAACAATAGCTCTCAAGTGTGAAGCGTAATAATATTTAATAATGTCCGGGACTCCCCCCTGGATCTTGGTGCAAATATCACTTAACTCGCTAAACGGTGAGCCCTGCCATCCCATATGAACTTTCGAAAGTTCCTCTGAAGTGCTTTTAGTTGGGAGAATGGTGTGGTGACTGGCAACGTTTCAAAGTGGTAGAGTAGTCTGGGTAAAATAGACATTTTCAGGAAATCAATCCTACCTAACAGGGACAGGGGATATTTTGTCCAAGACAACAGGGATCTGTTTATGTCTAAAACCAGAGGCGGAAAATTAGCTGGATATAGGGACGAATAAGAGGAAGTGAGAAGGACACAAATATTTGAGGGAAGCACTGCACCATTTATAAGGGTATGATTCTTTAAGCTGAGAAAATAGGGATTCCGGGATATGTATGGGAAGAGTTTCAGTTTTGAAAGTGTTTACCTTATAACCGGAGATGGCACTAAAAGAGGACAGTAATTTGTGCAATGAGGGGAGAGATATCAATGGGTTAGTAATAGTAAGCAGAATATCATCTGCAAACAGCAACAATTTATATTCTCCCTGTCGCACCACCAACTCACGAATGTCCAGATGAGTGCAAATAGACTCGGCCAGGGGTTCTAGACATAAGATAAAAAGTAATGGCGATAAGGGGCACCCCTGTCGAGCTCGGTTTGTCATGGGAAAGCGAGGTGACAGGAAGGTTGGCATCTGCACTTGGGCTGTGACAGTCGAATAAAGGGCCCCTAAAGCTTTTAAAAAGGGGCCATTAAAACCGTATATATTTAAGGTGGCAAACATATAAGGCCTGTCAAAGGCCTTTTGTGCATCTAAACTTAGAATCAATGCCGAGTGAGACCTATCCAGGAGGTCTATCAGATCTATTGCACGTCAGGTATTGTCCCCCGCGTGCCTGCCGGGGACAAAACCCACCTGGTCTCTATGGATTCGTTTAGGAACAAGCCCAGACAGTCTGGAAGCAAGAATCTTGGTAAATATCTTATAATATGAATTTAAAAGGGCTATGGGCCTGTAGTTATTTGGAATAGAGGGATCCTTACCAGGCTTTGGAATAACTGAGATGTAGTAGTGGGAAAAATGTGGATGTGGGGATGAGCCCTCAAGCAGGGAGCCGAACAAGGTCAGCATATGCGGAGACAATATGTCAAAGAAATTTTTGTAATAGAAATATGGAAGACCATCAGGGCCGGGAGAGTTATGTAAGGGAAGATCCTTAATTATAGTCAAAAGCTCAGCCGTTATAGCCTTATTCAAGCTAATCTAATCTAAATCTGCTAAAGATAATTTTGGAAGTTTTATGTTAGAGAAAAAAGTCTCAAATTTTCCATGGGTGAAATTAAAGTGATTCTCCGGGGTCAGACAGTTAAATAATTTAAATAATTTATGGTAAAACTTGCCAAAAATTCCTGACATCTCACGGGGGCAGTGCGTTTTTGATCCGTCTGTCTGTAAAAGTCAGGGAATGAGTTGAATGGACGTGGGTGTAATTTGTTGACTAACATTTAATGGGGTTTGTTCGAATATCCATAACATTTTTGTTTTGTCCATAGCAGGGATTTGTCTGCCCTGTCAAGCTGTATTGTTTTGATTTGTTCTCTAAGGGAAGTGACCCTACGCAGTTTCTCTACCGTGGTGGCACACAACAGCCTCCGCTCCACGGTTACCAGAGCTGATGTTAGGGACTGTATAAGTCCATTTCTATCTTTCCTTAACTGAGAGCTCTCAACTATGCAAGCGCTACGAAAAACGGCTTTGTGCGCCTCCCACAATGTGGAAAAATCGGAAAACGACCCCATGTTAAGCTGGAAAAAATCTATCAAACCTTTCGCTAAAATAGAACGTGAAACTTCAGACTGTAAGAGATGGTCATTAAGATGCCAGTGACAGGATCTGGTGTAAGCCTGAGATAGCATAAGATCTAACATGATGGGAGCATGGTTCGACCATGTAATGGGTGATATGTCAGACTCGACCACATAGGGAATAAGTGGGGCTGAAATAAAAAAATGATTGAGACGTGAGTACATTTTATGAGCTGGAGAATAAAACGTGAACTGTTTAGCAGAGGGATGTCTGATCCTTCATGAGTCGAAAAGCTGATGAGACCTAAAAAATGTATGGAAAGCATTGGCTTGGGACGTAATCTTTTTAGAAGGTATAGTAGTAAGGAGCGTTTGCCTATCTCTAGTGGGTGACATAACCAGATTAAAATCCCCATCAATAATCATAAAAGGTTGTGCACAGTATTGAGGGGAAACAAAAAGTTTGTTGAGAAAATCAATCTGGCCCGTATTGGGGGCATATAGATTGACAACAGTGAAAGAAGTAGTCAGACATTGACAGTCTAAAATGAAGAATCTCCCATGGGGATCAGCATTTGAGTTTTTAACCTTAATAGGGCATGACTTCTTAAACAGAATCGTCACTCCCGCCCTGCCGGTGGAATCAGAGGCAAGGAAGGAGGTGGGGAAAAACTTTGAGGCAAATTTAAATGAGCCACCTGCCCGGAAGTGGGTTTCCTGGATCATTATCATGTCAGCGCCTGAGGCCCTGAAATCCTTCAGGGCCAACCAGCGTTTACGGATGGAACCCAAACCCTTCACATTATATGACATGATCATTTTTTTTTTGCTTCAATATATTTTATTTATTTTTTAAAATAATACAGTGTACAATTAAACGTTGTACGTCGCGCAACGACGTTAATGGTGTCATGAAAATGGGGTTGAACAATCAAACATGCGTTCATTAACATATAGTAAACAGTATGCTGTATTAACAGTTAACATGTAAAAAGGTCGAACAGTGAGAAGTAGTTTCTAGTATTACAACCTGACCACCCAAATGGGCTCATTAGTGCCACAGGAGTGGACAGGTTCGAGTGCGGATACAAAAATCCAGTAGGTATTGGGTGTATGTAACTTGGCAGTCTAGGTGGAAGTAAGGGTAGGGAGGGTCCAGCAGTGTTGCTCGGTCAAGAGAAAACTGTCGGTCTATGCATTGGAGTCATTAGGTGCTAGTAGCAGCTGAGGTCCAGTGGTTGCCAGTGGATGGCTGTTTGGTGGATTGAGTGTTGTTGGAAGCAGTCACTGTTTCGTAGCTGTGATGCAGGGTTACCAAGTCAATAACTTGGGATAGTGTCAGCGCGGCATCAGATTTCCAGTGTCTGGTAATGTTTAGTCTGGCAGCAAGAAGAATGTGGGTTGTTGTGTATCTTGAGGGGTAGGGAAGGTCTTCAACAGTTAGATTAAGGATTGCAAGTGCCGGTGATGGGGGTGTTGTGTGCTTGAAAATATTCGTGATGAGCTGGAATATGTAATTTCAGCAGTTTTGTAAGTTGGGTCAGGCCCAGAAAATGTGGAGTATATCTCCAACGTTTGAATTGCACCTCCAGCAGGTGGAGGGTTTTCGAGGGTCAAAGGAGGATAGTTTGGACGGTGTAAGGTACCACCGTAGTGAGATTTTCTGTGTGAGTTCCCATAGGGCAGCACATTTAGTGGATTTGTAGATAGACTTGAGTGCACATTGCCATTGGGAGTCAGAGAAGGTGAGTGCAAGGTCTGCCTCCCATCTGTGGTGAGGGTCTAGTTTGATAAAGTCGTTTTTACTGTGTAGTTGGTTGTAGAAATGGGATATACCTCTAGCCCTAGAGGTGGGGTTGGTAAGGTAGTCCCAGGATTTAACGTCAACAGTGTATAGGGGGAGTGATAGAGTGTTCAGGCAGTGGTGTATACGCAAATAATTAAAGCAAGACTGTACTGAAAATTTTTTTTTTTAAAAGCCAGCAGCTACAAATAGTGCAGCTGCTGACTTTTAAAAAAATGGACACTTACCTGTCGCTCGGCTCTCTGCTGTAGCCGGCGCCATTCTCGGTGAGGGAATCAGGAAGTGGCTTCACTTCCCGATTCCCTACTGCGCATGCGCGAGTCGCGCGGCGCAATGAGAATCTTCAGCGCTGTCTGCCGGGACACGTGTGTGTCCCGGCAGACAGCGCGCCGGGACAGGAACTTGCGTAAACTCCCACGGGAGTTTATGCCGGAAGTGGGTGCAGATACCTGTCTTAGACAGGTATCTGCACCCCCCTCCCCCTGAAAGGTGCCAAATGTGACACCGGAGGGAGGGAGGGTTCCGAAAAGCGGGAGTTCCACTTTAGGGTGGAATCCCGCTTTAAAGTGTTCTGAGATAGGGAGGTCGTATTCAGTCTGAAGTGGGAAAGACATGAGGTGGTTGTCTTGGAGGAGGTCCTGTAGGGAGCGGATCCCTTTGAGGGTCCAACTTGTGATTGGCAGGTCTGGCGATAAAAATGATAGAGTTCCTAGTGGAATATTAAATTGGGGGGCGGGTGGGGGAGGATTTGGGACAGCTGTTAGTTTTTTCCAAGCGTAAGCGGAGGCTTTCATAGTTGGAGGGATGGAAGTCGGGATTGGAGTGCCTAAAGGGGTGCTCATGAGCCAGTCTTTTAGATTGGGTCGGGTGAGAGGGGACCTTTCTAATTGTGTCCAAGACGAGCTCGGACCTGGTTGGAACCATTTGGGTAATTGGGCTAGAATGGCTGACATGTAATAATCTTCAAAATCTATGGAACCCACTCCACCTGCAAGTTTGTGTTTGATTAGCTTTTGGTGTGTGCAACGTGGCCTTTTATTATTCCATAAAAAATTGTTGAAGATGGTTCGAAGGGTTCTAAAAAAGGAGGAGGGGAGTGGGACGGGAAGAGTTCTGAAGAAGTACAGTATTTGGGGGAGACAGATCATTTTAAAGGCTGCTAGTCTACCAGACCAAGAAAGTTCATGTTACGCAATTGATTGGGATGTCGATTGAATAGTTTGTAGGAGTGGTAGGAAATTGCACGAGTATAGATGTCTGAGTGTTCTTGGTAGTGTGATTCCTAGGTAGGAAATGTCTTTGGCTGCCCATGTAAACGGATACTGTAGTTGTAGTAGGTTTCTGATGGTAGCGTCGATGTGGGTGTCGAGCATGAAAGATTTAGTTGTGTTTACCTTATAATATGAAATTGAGCTAAACCAGGTTAACAATTTTTGTACTTCGACCAGGGAAGAAATCGGATTAGTAAGGATTAGAATGACATCATCAGCGAATAAGCTGATGTTGTGGGAGATTGGACCGATTTGGAGTCCCGTGATAATGGGATTAGAGCGGACATGTTCAGCCAGGGGTTCCATTAGTAGGTTGAATATAAGGGGGGATAAGGGGCAGCCCTGATGTGTGCCATTAGTGATGGGGAATGGGCGAGAAAGCATGCCTTCAGTGAAGACTTGGGCTTCAGGGTTCGAGTATAATGCCATAATGGCGTTCAGTATACGGCCTTCGAATCCAAATTTTTGGAGGGTAGTTTGGAGGTATGTCCAATGGACTCTGTCGAACGCCTTCTCTGCGTCCAAAGATAGAAGCAGAGAAGGCATTCCTGTGGAGTCAGCATGGTGAATGAGATTGAGCATCTGGTGGCATCTGAGGCTTGTCTGCCTTTCGTGAAACCTGTCTGGTCGCTATGTATAAGGGTGGGCATGATCTGGAGGAGTCTCGTAGCTATTGTTTTTGCATAAATTTTGAGGTCAAGGTTGAGTAGGGAGATTGGGCGGAAGTTTTGGGGAACATTCGACTCCTTCCTTGGTTTCAGTATTGTTATTACAAGAGCGTTTAAATATTCTTGTTTATATTGTTTATAATATTCTCCTGACAGCCCATCTGGACCCGTTGCTTTGCCTACAGGAAGGGAATTCATAGTCAACTGTATTTCTTGTTCTGTGAATGGGGCGTTGAGGGCCTGTAGATGTTCTTTAGTCAAAGTGGGTAGGTGCAGGTGTTGTAGAAATTTGTCAATCTCGCGCTGGGAGGGTTGTGGGGTGCGTGGGTCTCGGTTTAAATTGTAGAGGTCGCCATAGTAGGTGCTAAATGCGTCAGCTATATCTTGTGGGTTGTGCAGGGGTACTTTTGTATGTGGGTGGAGGAGTTGGGTAATGTTGGTCTTTGCGCGTCTGCCTTTGAGTCGTTGTGCAAGGTACTTCCCCGCTTTGTTGGAGGTAGAGTATGTGGTCGCTTTTATTTTTTTGTGGTGGAATTCATATGAGTGGAGTAGTAGGGTTCTGAGTTCCTGTCTTAAGGTCAGTAGTTGGTCAGCTAGTGTGTCTTTGGGATTATGTTTGTGGTTTCATTCTAATGCGGCTATTTGTGCCGTCAGTTCGTCTAAACGCTGTGTCCTCTTCTTTTTATGGAGAGAACTCAGTTTGATCAGCATCCCTCTCATGAAGGCTTTGTGAGCACTCCACACCATGCCAGGATCAGACACTGTGCCCTTGTTGAGTGAAAAAAAAATCAGTGATATGGTTAGATATCTCTGGTATGTAGTTGTTGTGTTGGATTATGTAGTTGTTCACACGCCAGAGGTAGGTATTGCATTGGAGATTGGAATCATTTATGGAGATTTTAAGTGGGGCATGGTCTGACCATGTCGTGGTGTGGATCTCAGATTTGGAATTTTTTTGCAGGAGCCATTTGTCAGATAAGAAAAGATCTATCCTTGAGTACGAACGATGTCTGGAGGAGAAAAAGGTATAGTCTCATTCAGAGCCGTGGTGGCACCTCCAGACATCATACGGGGCTTGAGAGGAAATAAATTCTTTCAGAGGCGAGCTTTGTCTTTTTGCAGTGGATGTGGAGTCTAGGTCGATATCAGGGACTAAATTGAAGTCTCCGCATATGATTAGATGGCCCCTCTGTATGGGGTTTGCAGTGCGGAGCACTTTACTTAGAAAGTTCCACTGGTGGGAATTGGGGACATAGACGTTGATGATGGTGTACGTTACTCGGTTTAAGTTGCAGACGAGATTTATGAAACGACCATCAGGGTCTGATACGGTGTGTAGCAGTTGGAAGTCGACTGATACCTTGATTGCTAACATTACACCTTTGGTTTTAGTGGAGTGGGAAGCAAAGAAGGTGTGTGGGGACTTTTGCAGAGGTGGGTGCCTTCAGGTAGAAGGTGGGTTTCCTGGATGCACATTATGTCACTGTGGAGAGCCTTGACAGTTTTCCACAGTGAATGCCGTTTGGCTGGGTGATTCAACCCATTAACATTAAGCAAAAGAATGTTGAGTGGCATCTTGTGTGTGAGGCGTTTGCAGGGATGTAGGTTAACACTTAACGTTAGTTGTTAAAGGTGGGTCTGGGTACTGCGTACGGCGAGAGGTTGGTGTTCGGTAGTCCAGATATCTGCTGGTAGAGCGGAGTAGAGAGCTGCGGATAGAGCAACACTGTAAAGTCAAATTAGTTATGCGGATAAGGTGAGAAGTTGTAAAAAATAGGTAATAATAAAAAAATAAGGTGGACGACAAAAGGTGAAAAAGATTTAAAAAAACTGGAGTAGGATAGAAGGTTCTGTCAAGTTGTCGTTGATGGGGTGGTTAGATGTATCCTCGTGGAGAGCTGTATTCACACTGGGAGTGAGTAGATACTGTGAATGGAGGAGAGAAAAAAAAACAGCAGAAGGAGATAAAAAAAAACAGTTCAATCAGTCACAGAGGGGGTGCAAGCACCACAATAACCTCTTAGGGGAGGGCACAGAAAGTCAATAGCACTGGAGAGTATATGCAGGGGTGATGGAGTGTCAGACTGCAGGGGTCTCAAAGTTGTTTTTCGGCCATATTAGTTGTTGGGTCCTGCGGATGTCAGGTGTGTGGGTGGACCGGACTTCTGCGGGGTGCGGGTGGGCCTCTCTGGTGGACTGGAGTTTTGGGGGGCTCCAGCAGGATTCCCCAGGTGTGGAGTAGGTGCAGGCCTTTCTCGAGGTCAGCGACAGTGTGGGTTTGACCATTCCTGGTGATGAGAAGGGTTGCAGGGTAGGCCTTTTGTTATCGGATTCAGTTGATGTCTCAGTTGGAGGGTGTATTTGGAGAGGTCAGGGAAAAGTTGAATCCCAGTGTACAGGGCTGGCAGTGGTGTTTTGGTTTTTAACCCCATTAGCATTTTTTCTTTGATGTGGTAAAAGTGTACCTTCATAAGGACATCTCTGGGGACTGAGGCAGCTAGGTGAGGTGGTTTGGCAATCCTGTGGTTCCTGTCTATTATGACATCTCTTGGAGACGCTTCAGATCTTTGGCATAGCGAGGCAGGTCTGCAGGGGGTATGTTCTCAGGGACCCCCCTAAGCCTGACATTGTTCCTTCTGGATCTGTCCTCTAAATCGGCCAGCTTGGAGCGCATCCAAGATTGCTCCTCTTTGATATCATCACAGGTGTCAATGATATCATTCACTGTGTATTTGCAATCAGCTAGGACTCTCTCAGTATTAGTAATTCTGTCATTCAGTGTGCGGATGTCTGAGGAGATATTGGAGAATAATGAGGAGAGATCTGTCATGAGGGAAGTCTGGAGGGAGATCCTTTAAGGTAGTATCCATGACAGGTTGGCCTGAGGTGGGGAAAGAAGCCATAGAGTTTTGCAGGGCCTGGTTGGAAAGGAAGGCATTTGGAGCCTGGGCCTCAATTTGGGAGTGCAGCGGCCACTGCGGGGGTGTATCGAGCCTCATTTTTGCCTTAGCTGGGCTATCCAGGAGGGGGTCATCTTTCTGGGGGTGGGGGAGGTCAGGAGAGGTACCTGTGTGAGGCTGGGGCTCCGGATCGTCGTCCGGGAGGTCCGTGTATGAGGTGTGCTGTGCAGCCAGGCCGGCGCCATCTTGGAGGCCTGTGTTGCGCTCCGCCGGCTTGTAGGCAAATTCAGTCAGTTTCTGAGGCACCCGGTCAGTAAATCTTTTCCTGAAGTGGCTCATTGTTGTCCGCAGAGCGTCTGGAACAAGGATGGCTGAGGATGGAGCAAGGATCGTGGCCTGCGGCGCTGGATTCTATCCCCTGTCTGACGAGCTAGTGAGCGAGCGAGCAGCGTCCATCACTGTCTCCGGTCGGCCACGCCCCCTATGACATGATCCTTAAAGCCATGTATACAAACTATTTAAATGAGCTTGTGTAAGAATGATAAAAACGGAGAACAGCAGAATATAGAAAGCATAAAAACAAATATATAGCTGTTTATAAACATCACTGGTGGTGATAACAATTATTTGGTACCTAAGTGTTAACAAGTATATCCTGCAATGGTACAGAGAAACAGGAACATTGCATCCTCTATAGAGCTGATCTATAAAAATTAACATAGTAAGAAAAAAAAAAACATACAGAAAACAAAAAAAATAATAACTTATGTTTTTGAAAACCTGAGAGATGGCTACACCTCAGGAGACCCTGGACACAATCCAAGGCCAGGTAGGGACATATACGGGTAACCATCAGGAGAAGGGATGAGCCGAACACCCCCCGGTTCGGTTCACACCAGAACCTGCGAACAGACCTAAACTTTGCGTGAACTTTAGAACCCTATTAAAGTCTATGGGACTCGAACATTCAAAATCAAAAGTGCTAATTTTAAAGGCTAATATGCATGTTAATGTCATAAAAAGTGTTTGGGGACCTGGGTCCTGCCCCAGGGGACATGTATCAATGCAATTTTTTTTTTAAAAACGGACTTTTTTTCAGGAGCAGTGATTTTAATAATGCTTAAATTGAAACAATAAAAGTGTAATATTCCTTTAAATTTCGTACCTGGGGGGTGTCTATAGTATGCATGTAAAGGGGCGCATGTTTCCCGTGTTTAGAACTGTCTCTGCAAAAAGTGTCATTTTTGCAAGTAAAAAAGCTATTTAAAATCACTCGCGGCTAATGTGTATTGACGGCTCCCGTAATACAGAGAACAGTCATTCATTGAAACTCATTCATAAAAAAAAGTCATTGATAAAAAATAAAAAAAATGAAAAAATAAAAGTGTGGGGGTCCCCCCAAATTCAATAACCAGGCCCTTCAGGTCTGGGATGGATATTAAGGGGAACCCCAGCCAAAAAAAAAAAAAATGGCGTAGGGTCCCCCTCAAAATCCACACCAGACCCTTCAGGTCTGGGATGGATTTTAAGGGGAACCCTAGCCAAAAAAAATGGCGTGGGATCCCCCTCAAAATCCATACCAGACCCTTATCCGAGCACGCAACCTGGCAGGCCGCAGGAAAAGAGGGGGGGACGAGAGCGCCCCCCCTCCCGCCTGAACCGTACCAGGCCACATGCCCTCAACATTGGGAGGATGCTTTGGGGTCCCCCCCAAAGCACCTTGTCCCCATGTTGATGAGGACAAGGGCCTCTTCCCCACAACCCTGGCCATTGGTTGTGGGGGTCTGCGGGCGGGGGGCTTATCAGAATCTGGAAGCCCCCTTTAACAAGGGGACCCCCAGATCCCGCCCCCCCCCCGTGTGAAATGGTAAGGGGGTACCCCTACCATTTCACCAAAAAAGTGGCAAAAATGGTAAAAATGACAGGAGACAGTCTTTGACAATTCCTTTATTAAAATCTTCTTTCTTCTTTCTTCATCCTTCGGTTTCTTCATCTTCTCCTTCCGTCATCTTCTTCCATCTTCTTCTTCCTCCGATCCACTTCTTCTTGCGCTGGTCTTCTCGTCCTTCTCGTCCGGCATCTTCTTCCATCGGTGTCGGTGTCTCTGTCTCTTCTTGGGCCGCTCCGCGCAATGGGAGGCTCCCGCTCTGTGAGGCCCTGCTCCGTCTGACAGGTCTTTTATAACAGAGGGCACCTGGTGACCCCGCCCCCCTCTGACGTCATGGGGAAAGCCAGCATGGAATTCCCCATGACGTCCCCGTGCGTCAGAGGGGGCGGGGTCACCAGGTGCCCTCCATTATAAAGGACCTGTCAGACAGAGCGGAGCCTCACACAGCGGGAGCCTCCCATTGCGCGGAGCGGCCCAAGAAGAGACACAGACACCGACGCCGACGGAAGAAGATGCCGGACGAGAAGGACAAGAAGACCAGCGCAAGAAGAAGATGCGAGGCCGCCGCCGCGGGGTACCGTGGGGCGTGTACTAAAGCCCCTGAGCTATAATTGGCTACAGGAATCCTGCCTGTAGCCAATTATGGCTCTCCTCGCTGCCGGCGCTGTGATTGACCAAGCATGCACTGTGACCCCGAATGCTTGGCCAATCATCAGCCAGCATTGCACTGCGACTAGCGCAATGCATTGCGGGCCGCTCGCATCACACGAATTTGATGCGAGTGGCCCAATTAGTTCTGGGCTCGCCGAGCGAGCGAACGCCCGGTGCTCGATTCGAACATGGGTTTGAATCGAACACCGGGCCCATCCCTACAAGGCATAGACAAGGCATAGACAAACAGATAGAAGAACTGAAAACTAAACTGGAACCACATAAAGAGTCACCTGAATTCAGTAGATTAGCCAGCCAAATAAACTAGGACCTTATGGCCAAAGATCTAGAGGTACAGCAGAGAAAAATGAAGAAGTATAAAAGAGACATTTCAGATTATAAGGCAGATCAAGTTTTTAAATGGCAGAGCAAACTGGAAGAGCCGATTCCTGCCTCAAGATACTCCACACCCAAGAGAGAAGTAAGAATTTGAGAACCTGAAGTAAGCACCCCCCAACAATATCCATCACAAAATGGATATAGTAGAGAGCAACATCAAACTCCAAGGACCAATCATGATTACCAAGGACAACATAATAATTGGTACCAAACCCCAAAAAACCCAAAGAAAAAAACTTTTAAAAAACCTTACCATAGTGGTGGCCAAAACCAAAAACCCTAAAAAACGATACTCCACACCCAAGAGAGAAGTAAGAATTTGAGAACCTGAAGTAAGCACCCCCCAACAATATCCATCACAAAATGGATATAGTAGAGAGCAACATCAAACTCCAAGGACCAATCATGATTACCAAGGACAACATAATAATTGGTACCAAACCCCAAAAAACCCAAAGAAAAAAACTTTTAAAAAACCTTACCATAGTGGTGGCCAAAACCAAAAACCCTACTATGAGAGACCATATGAAAGACCATATAATGAAAGACCCTATAATGAGGGACAACATAGAGATAACAGAGAACAACCCCACCACAATCCGCAAGGAAGGTGGGAAAGGAGTCCGATATCGACGTATAACAGGTTTGAATCACTAAGAAACCAGGGTGATCCTAACACCTACTACCGTCATCCATATCAGGACCAGGATAAATATAGATCGGATTTTTTAGACAGAGGCTGGAGGGAACACTCTCCAAGGAAGAAACAAGATCGACCATATTATTCCCCAAGGAGACCACCACAAGTAACGCCACCAAGATGTCAACAGGAGGAAAAAACAAGAACACCAGAACGAAGAGGGGAACCAGAGCGGGAAAGAGACTCAAAAAGAAAGTGAGAATAATAGATGAAGGAGTTTTTAATCTTAGTGGACAACAACTAAGCACGGAAGAATTAGCAGTGCTAGATAAGGGGCTCAAATACGCCCCAACAAAAAACCAAAATAAATTCGACACCTATATTGGAATAAGAAAATATGTAAGGAAAATCAACATTAAGAAGGCTATTTTGAGTAACCCACAAGGAAAATATATCATTTTGAAACCACCCCCAAACCTGATCGAACATAGCACTTTACAAAACAAGTCCCTTTTTAACCCACAAATCCATGATGGACAACACATCAATGTTTTTAAAAACTTGGTTTTAAAAGATCTTGAAGATTTAAAAGTCAAGAAAATAAATGACCCTATTCACATCAAAAAGGGTATCCGATCACTGATTGCGAGAAAAGACATAGTAATCAGACCTGCAGATAAGGGTGGAGGAGTTGTCTTACAAACCACACAAAAATATCAGGAAGAAATTAAAAGACAACTAGAAGACTCCACCACTTATACCAGACTATTGGGCAATCCCACCACACAATGCAAGAAATCTTTGGAACAAATAGTACATTTAGGTGTGAAGAAGAATATACTGAACATTAAGGAAGCAAGATACCTAGTTCCAGATTCATGTAGAATTCCGGTTATCTACACTGTCCCTCAAAATACATAAAGATAGTGAAAATCCACCATGGAGACCAATCGTTAATGGGATCAATTCGCTCACATCCTGTATGGGTCAATATATAGACAATTTTATTCAACCAGCTATACAACTCACAACATCCTACCTCAAAAATACTAAACATGTTTTACAGCTGCTAGAAAATCCACCAGTACTTGAAGGAAGAACCCTACTGGCAACAGCTGATGTATCATCGCTCTATACAATTATTAAACACTACAAAGCTTGTGAAGCTGCATAGAATTTTCTCTTAAAAATAATTATTTCTGGCATGACCAATCTTACTATAGTCAAACAGGCATCGCTATGGGAGCCACATTTTCCCCAAGCGTTGCCAATGCCTTCATGGCACAATGGGAAGAAGATGCAGTACACAGTAACCCGCCACATGAACGAGGACTGTATAAAAGATTCATTGATGACATCTTGATAATCTGGAATGGTAGTAAAGATACATTGGAGGACTTCCTAGGCAAACTAAATCAAAATGACAGAAATATAGCACTAACTTGGCAAATCAGTGCGAAAAGTATACAATTTTTAGATCTGGAAATCAGCATAGAGGAGAATAAAATAAATACTAAAACCCATTTTAAAAAGGTAGCAAGGAATAGCTATTTACCAATGACAAGCTGTAATCATAAACCATTGCTATTTAATATCCCGAAAGGCCAGCTAATAAGAATTAGGAGGAATTGCACAACTGAGGCAGATTATGAAACCCAAGCGGCCTATATTGGACAAAGATTTATCACAAAAGGGTATGACCGACGATTTGTTAAGAAACAAATCAATCTGGTACAAACCATGGATAGAAAAGCTATGATACATGCAAAGAAGAAATCACACCAACAATCGGAAGCACCAGCTTTAATTTTACATTACAATGTACAACACAAAGATGTGGAAAAAATATTCAAGAAGCACTGGCATATCCTCAAGGGAGATAAACATCTGCAAAGTATCCTACCTGATCGACCAGTGATCCTGTACAAAAGAGCTACTACACTAAGGGACTTAATAGTGAAAAATGTGGTGGAGCCACCCAGTAAGAATCAATTCACATTTTTTAAAGGATTTTATCCCTGCAAGTATTGTTTTGCTTGCCAACATTCCAAAAAATTCCAAGGAAAAAATAATGATTTTCAAGTAACAAGTACAGGCAAAACTTACCCAATCAGGGACTTTATTTGTTGCCACACAGAAGGAGTTGTATATGTTCTTCAATGTTCATGCAAATTACAATACGTAGGCAGAACAAAACATGAGTTTAAAGTAAGACTTAAGGAGCATATACAGAATATAATAAAGGGGTTCCCGAAACATAATGTCTCCAGACATTTTGCAGCGGTACACAACAATGACCCAACAGAACTCACGTTCTGGGGGATAGAACAATACAACAGGTCATGGAGAGGGATCACAAAATCAGAAAAATTAGCCAAAAAGAATCCCAATGGATTTATAAAATGAACACATTGGCACCTAAGGGGTTAAACATTGATTTTGATTTAAATTGTTTTATTAGTGATTATTAATGACATTGTTTTTTCTTTAAAAATATTTTTCCAATTTTAATTTAATTATTGAATCTTAAACAATCCATACAGATTGATTTAATATTTTAATATTTTAATGTGTAGATAGAAATATACCGGTACTTATTTTATATGTAGACAAAAAACGCCTCTCTACACGGATTTCAATCATGTCCTGGTCTATATCCAATTTGTAGCTAATATACTTTTGAGGTATTAACTGCATAGGCTGTCATATTTATATTTATCCACAAGATGTCCCATATACACATATCTGAATGAACACAAGTAATACCGGTATCTCACCACACGATGTCCTCATGTATACAGTGAGCAAGGTTTAAAGCTCATTGTCATTATATATTCGGATACACACTATATACGTATATTTATAAATTTTTTACATATATGGCCCAAGCAAGGTTAAGGTTACCAATTACGTATGATATGTATTTGTAATATTTATTGCTCTTTGGCGATGCACTGCCGCTTAATATGTACCATTCTAATAATGCCTGACAAACCTCAACAAAATGGCGTTTTCGCCACTTCCTGTCTATGTGATATAAATGGATGGATGTATCGTCCAATCCGATTCCCTGAGTCATGAGGTGCGTAACGTGACGTAACGCGTGGGTACGCAAAAAACTGAAGTAAACAAAGCGGACCGGAAATAGGGTTACTGCGGACTGCACACAGACTCAAGAGGATCTGAATAACACTAGAGAACGCTATATTTCAGCTGTACAAGTAATTGGCCCCAATTTTAAAGCGATTTTAATAATTTTTAATGTAAGCAGCCCATTTGTTGATTAAATTTATTTATTTATTTGGGTAACACACTATTTGAGCCCCGTTTCTTTGCATATACCACTGTGAGCCGTTACTCAGCAGACCGATAGGTAGTCTGCTCCTCCTTGTAGTGGAATCCTATCATCACTGGAGCATTTAAGTGTGGTATACTTTCCCTTAAAGCGGAAGTAAACCCTTTGATTTAAATAGTTAAAAAAATGGCATGCCGGAAATGCTACCTGTCACATTGACTATGCTTTCAACCAAACTGTCAAACCATCCAATGGCTGGTGTCATAACTGATCACATGTGCAGCATCATGGCAGTTGAAGATTGAACAGAGGCAGACGATCTATTCATAGGCCAAATCCCCAAATCCGCAGCACAACTTATATCCACCTACCAGCTACATGATAATCTGTTATTCTCGTGCTTACGCATTTCCCATTTCTTAAAGAAGCGCCCGTTACCTAGACGTGTCGTACCATCTGCTGCTTGGAATTTCTACCTGAAAATGCCTAACTCCAAGAGAGGTATATCCATTTTTTATAACCTGCTTCATAACAAGCGTACCTTTGAAAAAACTACGGCCATTAAGAAATGGGAAATGGAGATGAATACTGTATTCACGGATGAACAATGGCAACAGGCCTTTGTAACAATACAAAAATACTCACATTGCAATAATCATTGGGAGATGACACTTAAAATTACCAATAGGTGGCACTACACACCATATAGACTAGCCAAATTCTTCCCCAATACCTCTGCTCTATGCTGGAGACTATGTGGACAAATTGGCAACTTAATGCATACATTATGGGAATGCCCTAGCTTAACTGGTCTTTAGACTAATTTCCTCAACCACAGGAGTTATTACAAAACCAAACCCAGCCTTAGCGATCCTCAATATTGGTGTGAAAAAATTCCCACATGACTGCAGGGCAAAAATCACTCATATATTATTGGCAACACGTAACCTTATATTACGCAACTGGAAAAGTACCCTAGCCATTAACACTTCTGAAGCGATTGCAATAGTTAACAGAAACCATACTTTTGAGCGCCTTCTAGCCATTAACTCTGCAACATGTAAATCTTTTGATAACCAATGGAAACTCTGGACAGATATTCATAAAAATACCTGATGTGACACTGAATAGTTTTTTCTGAAGCATTTTGAGTGAGAGAACGTTATGACATATGTACTACACACACCGTCTCTGTGTATAAATGTTATACTCTTGTTTTTCTTTTTTTTTTTACTTTTATTATCTGTATTTGTATTTGACTTGACCTAATCCTTTTTCATGTTAACTTGTAAACTTCAATAAAAAATATTGAATTAAAAAAAAAAAAAAAAGATTGAACAGAGGCCAAGATGTCAGCCTCCTTGGCTGAAAACGATAGGAGGGTTTACTTCCACTTTAAGGTAAGAGCTCTGTGAGCACACTGATGGATATCAAAGTCACCATGGTTCACTGAAAGAAACCCACAAGTACTGTGGCCTTTGACCCTATGGTAGAATAACACATTGAACGGAAGGATTGGAACACATGTATGCACTTTTTCTAAGTGAACTATATTATTTGTGCACCGGCACACCATATTGGACATTTCTGCATACAGTTTAGTTCTGTATGTAGTTGCTCCATTGGACACATCATTTTATCTTAATTTATCATTTATTTATATCTCACAGCGTTTGTAAGCACTTTATTGTAAGCATTGCACTGTTATCACTTTATTGGATGTATTGTGTTTTCACTGTAGTATTTGTATTTAGCACTGGTATCTAGCACTTTATTGCATATACACTGGAATACATATTGTCCTACCAGCACCTTCAATTTTTTTAGAGATATGCGCTGAGTCATGTTTATTTAGTATGCAGTTTTATTCTTTTATATTGAGTTGTGATCATTATTAGACTCAGCAGCACTTCATTTCACTATCATTATTTTTTATTAGTAGCGCAGAGGTCCATTACCCATATCACTTCATAAATTAAAAAATTTGGAAATTTGAAAATCCAAGAACAAGAATGAAGATCTGATAATTCAAAAGAATGAAAATCTAAAAATTGGAAAACCAGAAAATCTGAAATAATAACTAACTATTAATTTATAGGTATTGGAATTTCCTTTCAATTTTGGCTGTTAGTGAACCTAACAAATACAAATGTATCCAAAGTTACGAATTATCTGAAATAATGAATGCTGAACAGAGAAATTTGAAAGGAAATTTCAATACCTATAAATTAATAGCTAGTTATTATTTAAAATTTTACTGATTTTCTTTCTTTTTTTCAGATTTCCAAATTTTTTAATTTCTGAAAATCCGAAATTTTGGAAATTTGGAAATCCGAAAATTCGGAATTCAAAATTCAAAATTCCGAATTTCCAAAAAAACGAATGAAACGGAAACCAAAAAATGTGTCAGTGCACATGTCTACTGAAAACATATAGATTATTAAATACATACATATTCCTTATTATAAGTATTACAGTAAAACATAGACATGGTAATATTCTTCTTAACAAGATTGAGTCCTTTTAGATAGTATGATGTCTTATATACACATTAGAGCTACACGATTAATCGTTGAAAATTGCAATCTTGATTCAACTTCCCTTCACAATCTTAATAAGGCATTTCCACGATTCATGTTAAACAAGTGTAGAGCCGTTCTCTGCTCAGAGCTGTCAAAAAAATGGCAAATGTTTATCAACATTGTTGGCACTGAGAAAACTATAACTATAAACAAAGTATAATTTGATTCTTTTATATCAAAGTGATGAACTTCGGTCTGTAAATGAGGTCAGTTTAACCACTTAAAGACAAAGGCTTCATGTACACAGGACATTTAAAAGCCATTCATAAAAAAAAAAGTCATTGATAAAAAATAAAAAAAACAACAAAAAAAAAAGCGTGGGGGTCCCCCAAATTCAATAACCAGGCCCTTCAGGTCTGGGATGGATATTAAGGGGGGGCCCCAGCTAAAAAAAAAAAAAAAAAGGGCATAGGGTCCCCCTCAAAATCCATACCAGACCCTTATCCGAGCACGCAACCTGGCAGGCCGCAGGAAAAGAGGGGGGACGAGAGCGGCCCCCCCTCCCGCCTGAACCGTACCAGGCCACATGCCCTCAACATTGGGAGGATGCTTTGGGGGTCTGAGACCCCCAAAGCACCTTGTTCCCATGTTGATGAGGACAAGGGCCTCTTCCCCACAACCGTGCCCGGTGGTTGTGGGGGTCTGCGGGCGGGGGGCTTATCGGAATCTGGAAGCCCCCTTTAACAAGGAGACCCCCAGATCCCGCCCCCCTGTGTGAAATGGTAAGGGGGTTCAAAAGTACCCCTACCATTTCACCAAAAAAGTGTCAAAAATGGTAAAAATGACAGGAGACGGTCTTTGACAATTCCTTTATTAAAATCTTCTTTCTTCTTTCTTCTGGTCTTCCTTTCTTCATCCTTCGGTTTCTTCATCTTCTTCCTCCAATCCGCTTCTTCTTCTTCCATCTTCTTCTTCCTCCAATCCGCTTCTTCTTGGCCTTCTCGTCCAGCATCGGTGTCTCTTCTGGGCGCTCCGCGCAATGGGAGGCTCCCGCTGTGTGAGGCTTCTCTCCGGTATCTTCTTCCACGGCGTCGGTCTCTGAGGCTTCTCTCCGGTATCTTCTTCCAGGGCGTCGGTCTCTTCTTGGCCCACTCCTCGCAATGGGAGGCTCCTGGTGTGTGAGGCTTTGCTTGGGCTGACAGGTCTTTTATAACGGAGCCCCGCCCCCCTCTGACGCATGGGGACGTCATGGGGACTTTCCTATGGCTTTCCCCGACGTCACAGGGAAAGCCATAGGGAAGTCCCCATGACGTCCCCATGCGTCAGAGGGGGCGGGGTTACCAGGTGGCCCCGCCCTCCGTTATAAAAGACCTGTCAGCCGAAGCGAAGCCTCACACACCGGGAGCCTCCCATTGCGAGGAGTGGCCCAAGAAGAGACCGACGCCCTGGAAGAAGATACCGGAGAGAAGCCTCAGAGACCGACGCCGTGGAAGAAGACACCGGAGAGAAGCCTCACATAGCGGGAGCCTCCCATTGCGCGGAGCGGCCCAGAAGAGACACCGATGCTGGACGAGAAGGCCAAGAAGAAGCGGATTGGAGGAAGAAGAAGATGGAAGAAGAAGAAGCGGATCGGAGGAAGAAGATGAAGAAACCGAAGGATGAAGAAAGGAAGACCAGAAGAAAGAAGAAAGAAGATTTTAATAAAGGAATTGTCAAAGACCGTCTCCTGTAATTTTTAACATTTTTGACACTTTTTTGGTGAAATGGTAGGGGTATTTTGTACCCCCTTACCATTTCACACAGGGGGGGGGCCGGGATCTGGGGGTCCCCTTGTTAAAGGGGGCTTCCAGATTCCGATAAGCCCCCCACCCGCAGACCCCCACAACCACCGGGCACAGTTGTGGGGAAGAGGCCCTTGTCCTCATCAACATGGGGACAAGGTGCTTTGGGGGTCTCAGACCCCCAAAGCCTCCTCCCAATGTTGAGGGCATGTGGCCTGGTACGGTTCAGGCGGGAGGGGGGGTGCTCTCGTCCCCCCTCTTTTCCTGCGGCCTGCCAGGTTGCGTGCTCGGATAAGGGTCTGGTATGGATTTTGAGGGGGACCCCACGCCATTTTTTTGGGCTGGGGTCCCCCTTAATATCCATCCCAGACCTGAAGAGCCTGGTTATTGAATTTGGGGGGACCCCCACGCTTTTTTTTTGTTGTTTTTTTTATTTTTTATCAATGACTTTTTTTTTATGAATGGCTTTCAATGAATGACTGTTCTCTGTGTTACAGAGCCGACAATTCATATAGCCGCAAGTGATTTTTTTCCGGCAAAAATTACACTTTTTGCAGAGACAGTTCTAAGCACTGGAAACATGCGCCCCTTCACATGCATACTATAGACACCCCCCAGGTATGAAATTTAAAGGAATATTACACTTTTATTGTTTCACTTTAAGCATTATTAAAATCACTGCTCCCGAAAAAACGTCCGTTTTTAAAAGTTTTGTTTGCATTGATACATGTCCCCTGGGGCAGGACCCGGGTCCCCAAACACTTTTTATGACTAACTTTTTAAAAAATAAATGACTTCAATTACTGTTCTCTGTATTAAGGGGGACGGGAGCCGACACTTTATTATAGCCATTCAGGTCCCCTTGACTTCAATGGGGTTCGGTGTTCGGGGTCAAGTTCGGGTCAAGTTCGGTCCCGAACCCAAACTTTTTTCTGAAGTTCGGCCGAACCTGCCGAACCCGAACATCCAGGTGTCCGCTCAACTCTATTTATGAGCTTTTTCGTTTATAAGTGTTTTTTCAGATAACACTGATCAGTTATCTGTCTCTCTCTGTCTCTCCCTCTCTGTCTCTCTTTCTATCTCTCAGTCTGTCTGTCTCTCTCTGTCTCTGTCTATCTCTTCTTTCTCTCTCTCTGTCTGTCTATGTCTGTCTATGTCTCTCTGTCTCTCTCTGTCTGTCTCTCTGTTTTTCTCTGTCTTTCTCTCTCACACTCTCTCTCTGTCTGTGTCTGTGTGTGTCTCTCTCTCTCTCTCTCACTCTCTCTCTCTCACTCTCTCTCTGTCTCTCTCTTCTCTCTCCCTCTCTCTGTCTGTCTCTGCCTCTCTCTGTCTGTCTCTGTCTGTCTGTCTCTCCCTGTCTCACTCTCTGTCTGTCTCTCTGTATCTCTCTTTGTCTCTGTCTCTGTCTCCCTCTCTCTCTCTCTGTCTCTCTCTCTGTCTCTATCTCTCTTTGTATATGTATCTCTGTCTCTGTCTCTCTCTCTCTCTCTCTCCCTTCCCTTTCCATTGAAAATGCCTATAAATGAAAAAAAAAAAAAACATAAACACAATGTTTTGCTTAAAAAAAAAGCCACTAAATGACTGTAAACTACTCAGTGTATATGTACAGAGAAGATAGCATAGTCATTCTTCATGCATACTTTATGCAGGCCCTTATGCATTTTAAGCACAATACTGCACTATTGGATATGTGGGCATTCTGAGAGTTCTGGGGAGTCATCCCAGCTGGGGGAAGTTTCATCATCATCAGAGGAGGAGGAAGTGAGAAGAGGACCCACTATGTGGTGTACAGGAGTGATTACCTTTATGCTGTGTTGGCCCTTTTGAGGGTCTTGTCCTGAGGTGAGCGAGTATTTCCACCGATGACGGAGCTCTTTTCTTATATGGTGGAGCACATATTGAAATATGAAGAAGATGCACTAGAGGTCTTTATGTGTGGACTGTTGGGACTTTATTTATTTACCTAATATGTGTTTATGTATTTTATAATGTATCAATGTTTATAGCAATTTTATAGCACAGGAGTTTTTTTCTTTACCAAACACTGAATTGGGTTATTTTCACCAAATAAATGTAACACATTTCCCTTAAATTCCTGAAGATTATTTATTTGCAAAATGTTATAATAGAAACAAAGAAAAACAATTAATTTTCCCCAAATGTTGGGCCTTTTTTGTTTTATTTAGCATGAAATAAAAAAAAACTCTCAGTAATGATTAAATACCACCGAAAGAAAGCTCTATTTCTGTGAGCAAAATGATAAAACTTGTCATTTAAAGTACAACAGAGCTGAAAGCTGAGAATTGTCCTAGACAGGAAGGTAAAAGTGTCCGGTACTGAGTGGTTATAACAGAGGAGGCCCTAGTGGTCTCTGTTATAAATGCCCCCCCGCCTGCCAGCGCTAATGTAATTTTCAGCCACGCATGCGCAGTAGACATGTGCACAACAAAAAAATTTGTTTATTTTCGTTTCGTTTTTTTAGTTTCCGAAAAAAAATCGTTTTTTTTGTTTCGTTTTTTTCGTTTCCGTCGATTCGTAACTATTCGTACATTCGGAAGTCGTCGTTGTTCGGATTCGTAACGATTCGTACATTCGTAAATCTTTGGTGTTCGTATTCGTAACGATTCGTACATTCGTAAGAGTTATTTTTTCGTTGATTCATTTTTTCGTTAGTTTAATTTTCGGACGCATTCGTATTTATTCGTACATTCGTAACATTCGTAACAATCGTAGTAATCGGAGAATAATTCATAATTTTATGTAATGTGTATCTATTATTACATTTTAATAATTTACGAATCGAAAAAAAAAAAGTTACGAATCGAAAAAAAAAGTCACGAATCGAAAAAAAAGTTACGAATGTACGAATTTTTTTGTTCAATAGAGACACGGAAAATTACAAATCGAAAAAAAAAAAATAAAAAAGTTATGAATCGAAAAAAAAAGTTACGAATCGAAAAAAAAGTTACGAATGTACGAATTTTTTTGTTCAATAGAGACACGGAAAATTACAAATCGAAAAAAAAAAAAAAGTTACGAATTGAAAAAAAAGTTACGAATCGGAAAAAAAAAGTTACGAATCGAAAAAAAAGTTACGAATGTACGAATTTTTTGGTTCAATAGAGACACGGAAAATTACAAATCGAAAAAAAAAAAAAAAAAGTTACGAATCGAAAATTTTTTTTTACGAATGTACAAATTTTTTTGTTTAATAGAGACACGGAAAATTACAAATCGAAAAAAAAAAAAGTTACGAATTGAAAAAAAAGAACGACTGTACGAATTTTTTCGTTCATTTTCGTTTTTCGTATTTTCTTCATTAGTACATTCGTTGTTTCTAATTAGTTTTTTTCAGATTTTCGTTTTTTTTTGGATTTTCTTCATTAGTACATTCGTTGTTTCTAATTAGTTTTTTTCAGATTTTCGTTGTTTTTCGGATTCGTTCGATTCGAATGATTCGTTAATCGGATTCGTACGATTCGAACGATTCGTTACGATTCGTTATTCGGATTCGTACGATTCGAATGATTCGTTCATTCGTACGAAAACGAACGAACGAAAATAACGAAAAAAACGAAAAACGAAAAAAACCTAAACGAATTGCACATGTCTAATGCGCAGCTCACATCAAATTTACAGCCCGCTCTGCAGTTTCCGCAATGCATTTTTAGATGCGTGGGCCACACATCCAAAAAAGCAGCATGTTTGCAGGTGTGGGAATCGCAGGGAAATCACATGGTGCACAACCATTTTTTTCTGCGGGAAACACACGCACGGCAGACCATTAAAATGAGTGGGCTTCTGTGCCCATGCAAACCCGAATAGATGTGAACTAGGCCTAAAGAACAAATAAAGGTAATTTCATTTTACTCTTTCACTTCACATGGGATAGATCACTCTGCTACTGATCTTACACAGGATTTGTCTCTCTGACATCCCTTTTCACATACCTGCAGTTTTGCACACATTCCTCCCTGGCATTATTATCCATCCTACCATCGTAACTGTATTGGGTGTATGTTGAGTGCACACACATCACACTCGGGAACTGTGTCGGGTGGTCTGTCTTGTCCAATGGCTGTTCCCCCTGGTCTTCGTTTCTTTGGGGGGTCTCCCACCTCAACCCTGGGTGGGACATTGTATCCTAGGTCACCGATTATTACCATTTAAAGCTGAGCACAGCCTTTAAACTGATTTTATAATCTTGCACCTTACTCCTGATGAGTGGCTGTAAGCCATGAAACGCGTAGAGTTTCAAACTCAAGGTGCCAAGACTAGCCTGCCCAAATTATGAATTTTGAGTTTTCAAATTAACCATTTATTGGCTTCTATTTAGGATGTATGACCTATTTATCCTGTTAATTATGTTTATGTTTATATGATGATCTGTATCATTGTTTCTGAATTCTCTATTATCTGTATTAAATATTTATTATTATCATATTTGGTATGTTAATTCATCTTTTATGGTTTAATCCATTTATATATTTGTATCACTATCATTATTATTGTTTATAATATATTATGTATTTCTCCATCATGGATTATCCTATTTGATTGTGTTATCAAGTTATATTTATATATATAATTCATGTATCATCATTGCAATGACACGCCTCATGCAAAGTCCCATCACCTTTCCTTCCTTTTAGGCCTAAAAGAAGCCCATTAATCAGTGTTGTGTTTCACTGTCTGTGTGGAAGAGGTGTAAGTGCCACTGGTGGGCCACACTTTCTAATTATATTACAACAGCCACAGCCAGGTTTTGGAACAGTCCACAGATTATATATGGGAAGAAGCGCCTACCTGGTCCTGGCCAGCCAAGCTCCGCTCACCATCCGCTGGTTTACCAGTGCTGACAGCTGCCGCTCTCATATCGGCACCTACCCCATGGCCTCCCAAGTACCCAGCATTCAGGCAGTTTTTGGGTCCAAAAACAATAACTGGGCCCCAAGCAGCTGCCCCCTTTGCCCCACATTAAAGATGGCCCTGTCTAAAATTATGAATCTGTAAAAATTGTGGCCATAAAAAGGGTACAATTCCTTTGTGTCCCCCATATACCAATCAGATGAATGCCAGGATGAAGGTTCTGAATGACCATCATAGTTTTATAGCATCCATCCAATTCTGATCTTCTCTGATTGGCAGGCAATCGTTATCCACACAAGGGAAAAAATGCCTTCTTATTGGTTACATTCATTGCACTACAAATGTGTTTATTATTGTTTGTGCTCCTTCCAGGTGATGTCATCTTGGGTCATCTCCTGATGTCATGGGGACCTTATACTCCAAATTCGGCTGTGTACAAGGTATGACTGCTGATCATGACAATACTTTCCAATGTTTTCCTCCATCTCACATCTACAGAGATTGGAATTAGATGATAGGAGATCTTATGTCTCCATTGTCTGGACATTTCCTGTAGACATCCTGTAGACCCATTAGAAGAGTTCAGGAGCTTTCATCAATTCCACCATCACATTCCCGTGTCTTCAGATTTTATTTATCATTGATGGAAATGATCTTCTGAGATGGTCCAGTGATCCATAATGCCTGGAGGACCCCAAATTGTATGGTGATTTCTGTAGTGGTCGGGGGAATCCTTTGTCTATAATCCTAAGGAGAAAACAGCCCCATGTCACATGACACATACTGCTGGGAGATTTGGGGGTAATCAGAGTTCTTAGTTCACACTGATCAGACACATCATTATTCAGGGGGAAGATTTTTAAAGGAGTTATAGTTTTTTAGTTTTACTATGAAACAATCAATAAACATGATGTTTAAAATGGTCATCCCTACATCTACATTAGGAGGTCTATATATGAAAATATATGCTATGAGTTTGTATAATTTCTGCAGCCGTTACTAATAATCCCCATAATGTGTCTAATAGGTTTACTTCCTATAAACATCAGCTTCCTCTAGTGGCCATGATACAGTATTTTCTTGAAATACCTCAACAGTAAGCTATGGAATTATGGCCACTAGATGGAGCTGATGATTATAGAAAATAAACATATTGGACACATTATGGGGATTATTCACTAAGGTGATTTTTTGTATAAATAGACACCTAGGTGTTTGCACTAGACATGTGCGGTTCATTTCATTCTGAATCAAATGTGAACACAGTTTTATTATTCGGTAATCGGATGTATCTGAATTACGAAAATTACAATGGTAACACATTTAAACAAATCTGAAATAATGAATCAAAATTCAGGGAAATTTTAATTAGCAAACAAACTCAAATTGAATTTGAAAACAAATTTGAATGAAAATCAAATAATCGAAATCTGAATGAACAAATTTGAATGAAAATAAAATAATAGAAATCTATTTTCTAAAAAAAGATTACAATAAAATGGAATACAAAATCATAAAGCAATAGAATAAAAATGAAAAAAATACTAAAGAATAGAATAGAATAGACTATAACTGTCTTCCAAAATTCAAATACAACAGATTAGAATAGAATCCAAAACAATGGAATCCAAAATAACAGAGTAGAAAAGAAAAGAATTGAATAAAATAGAATAAAATATAAGGAATATAACCACCTTCAGCAATTCAAATTTTCAAAAGTTTGCGATAAAAAAAAGTAAAAAAACAGACCCTTATCCGAGCATGCAGTCTGGCAGATCAGAAAAGGGGGAGGCGAGCGAGTGCCCCCCAAATAACCCCAGACCAGGTCACATGCCCTCAACATGGGGAGGTGGGTGCTTTGGGGCAGGGGGGCTCTGCCCCCACCCAAAGCACCTTCTCCCCATGTTGATGGGGACAAGGGTCTCTTCCTGACAACCCTGGGCTGTGGTTGTTGGGTTCTGTGGGTAAAGGGCTTATCAAATCCTGGTAGCCCCATTTAACAAGGGGGGCCCCCAGATCCCACCTCCCCCATGTAAATGAGTATTGGGTACATTGTACCCTTACCCATTCACCAAAAATGTTTCAAAAAGTCATAAAAATAAATAGACAGGTTTTTGATAATTCCTTTATTAAAAAATGGTGTCCCCCGATGTAAATCCATCATCAATCACATAACCCGAAAAAAAACCCCCAAAAAAACGCTCCACCCACCATGAAGGCAAAACGCTCAATGGCTGGCTTGCCATTTGATATTTATTATATAGGTAATGGCGACATCACATTCCTGTGTCTCCATGTAATAAATAAATAAATAAAAATGTAGTATGTCTGCAGTCTCTGACCATCTCTGCAATTAAACCTCCCCACCCCCATTGCTAGCAGTATATAACTAAGCATCTATGCAGTCTCTGACCATCTCCTGTAGTACGTCTGCAGTTTCTGACCATCTCCTGTAGTATGTCCGCAGTCTCTGACCGTCTCCTGTAGTATGTCCGCAGTCTCTGACCGTCTCCTGTAGTATGTCTGCAGTCTCTGACCATCTCCTGTAGTATGTCCACAGTCTCTGACCATCTCCTGTAGTATGGCCGCAGTCTCTGACCATCTGCTGTATCATGTCTGCAGTCTTTGACCATCTCCTGTAGTATGTCTGCAGTCTCTGACCATCTCCTGTAGTATGTCCGCAGTCTCTGACCATCTCCTGTGGTATGTCCGCAGTCTCTGATCATCTCCTGTAGTATGTCCGCAGTCTCTGACCATCTCCTGTAATATGTCCCCAGTCTCTGTCCATCTCCTGTATCATGTCTGCAGTCTCTGACCATCTCCTGTATCATGTCTGCAGTCTCTGGCCATCTCCTGTAGTATGTCTGCAGTCTCTGACCATTTCCTGTAGTATGTCCACAGTCTCTGACCATCTCCTGTAGTATGTCCACAGTCTCTTATCATCTCCTGTAGTATTTCTGCAATCTCTGGCCATCTCCTGCATTATGTCTGCAGTCTCTGACCATCTCCTGTACCATGTCCCCAGTCTCTGACAATCTCCTGTATCATGTCTGCAGTCTCTGACCATCTCCTGTATCATGTCTGCAGTTTCTGACCATCTCCTGTATCATGTCTGCAGTCTCTGACCATGTCCTGTAGTATGTCTGCAGTCTCTGACCATGTCCTGCAGTATGTCTGCAGTCTCTGACAATCTCCTGTAGTATGTCCACAGTCTCTGACCATCACTTGTAGTATGTCCCCAGTCTCTGACCTTCTCCTGTACCATGTCTAGTTTATATACTGTTTTTGTGTGTGTTCGCAAAATAAAAGTGGGCCAGTCTGGATAAATTCCAGGGCCAAATTGTTGTCCCAGTCCAGCCCTGAATCAGACCAATTTTCAGCTTTCGGTGCTCTCACATTTTGAATGACAATTACTCAGTCATACAACACTGTACCCATGTGAATTTTGTCCCTTTTTTCACACAAATAGAGCTTTCTTTTGGTGGTATTTAAAGTGGGGTGGCCCTTAAATTTTTTTTTTTTAAAGTCAGCAGCTACAAATACTGCAGCTATTGACTTTTAATAATCGGACACTTACCTGTCCCAGGGTCCAGCAATGCAGGGGAACAAACCCCCCCTCATTCCCTGCTCCGCTCGTGGCACCGGAATTCTTACTGTGGGCACCCAGCTGTGGCTTCACAGCCGGGCACCCACTGCGCATGCGCTAGCAGCACCGCACGCCGTGATACGCCGCACAGTCATCTGTGACCTGTCACGTGTCCCAGATGACTGACTGCGCTGAGGGGAAGTGATGTCAGTGCCCGGGCACTGAAGAAGGCCGACTACGAGGGACCCCCTAGCAACAGGCATTTAGAGGTGAGTGAAAAATGTTTTTTTTTCAATTTTTTTTTTTTTTTTTTAATTTTAAGCTATTTTTTTTGGGTGGAAACACCACTTTAATCACCACTTGGCTTTTATTTTTTGCACTATAAATGAAAAAAAAAATAAGTTTTTGCCAAATGTTATACTGCTACATATCTTTGGTAAAAATAACCCAAATCGGTGTATAATATTTGGTCTTTGTGAAAGTAAAGGCCCGTACACACAATGTGAAAATCAAATGGAAAAATTTGTACGACGAGCTGTGTGACGATTTCCGACAGCCAATTCAAATTTTTCGTCAGACAAAAGCTGGATGAGCAGACTATAACATTTTAGGTGTATGTGAACACAACGTCCACTTTTCGTTTCATTAGTACGGTTTTTGTATGAAAAAAATTGCAAGAGCAAGATTACGCATGCTCAGAAATGAAAGAATGCATACAAAACTATTCAACACATTACGTCACCTCTGACGTTGTATTCTGTCGTACGAAAATTTTCGTATTGTGTGTAACCTCTTCACTTTCCACATGAGACTCGCATGCCACAAAAAAATTAACGATCCGTCATCCGAAAATAGAAGCATGTGTACGAGGCTTTACAGTCTACAAGCTATGGTGCCAATCACTGAAAATTGATCACACCTGATGTACTGACGGCCTATCTCATTTCTTGAGACACTAAGGCCCCTTTCACACTTGAGCGCTTTGTAGGCGCTACATCGCTAAAATAGTGCCTGCAAAGCGCCCTGAAGCAGCCGCTGCTGTCTCTCCAGTGTGAAAGCCCTGGAGCACCAGGACAATGGAAACGCCCCAAAAAATGACCCCATTGTGAAAAGAAAACACCCAAACATTTATTCTATGAGGGATAATGAGTCTTTTGAACATGTCATTTGTTTCCACAAGTTTTTGGAAAACGTGGAAATAAAATTAAAATGCATTTCTTTTTACACAAAGTTGTCTATTTATAAGATATTTCTAACACATAGCATGTATGGATGGGCTTTATGTTCGGGGCGAACATGAGTTCGACTCGAACATTGGCTGTTCGCCCATTTGCCGAATAGCGAACAATTTGGGGTGTTTGCGGCAGATTTGAAAGCCGCAGAACACCCTTTAAAAGTCTATGGGAGAAATCAAAAGTTCTAATTTTAAAGGTTAATATGCAAGTTATTGTCATAAAAAGTTTTTGGGGACCCGGGTCCTGCCCCAGGGGACATGTATCAATGCAAAAAAAAGTTTTAAAAACTGCAGTTTTTTCGGGAGCAGTGATTTTAATAAAGCTTAAAGTGAAACAATAAAAGTGTAATATTCCTTTAAATTTCATACCTGGGGGGTGTCTATAGTATGCCTGTAAAGGTGCGCATGTTTCCCGTGTTTAGAACAGTCTGACAGCAAAATTACATTTCTAAAGGAAAAAAGTATTTTAAAACTACTCACGGCTATAATGAGTGTATAATGAGTGTATTGGTCCCGGCAATACACATAAAAAAAATGGTGTGGGGGTCCCCCTCAAAATCCATAACAGATCCTTCAGGTCTGGTATGGATTTTAAGGGGAACTCTGCGCCAAAATTAAAAAAAAAAACATCAGACCCTTATCCGAGCACACAACCTGGAAGGCCGCAGGAAAAGAGGGGGGAAAGAGAGAGTGACCACCCTCCTGAACTGTACCAGACCACATGCCCTCAACATTGGGAGGGTGCTTTTCGGTAGCCCCCACAAAGCACCTTGTCCCCATGTTGATGGGGAAAAGGGCCTCATCCCCACAACCCTTGCCCGGTGGTTGTGGGGGTATGCGGGCGGGGAGCTTATCAGAATCTGGAAGCCCCCTTTAACAAGAGGACCCCCAGATCCCGGAATATTTTTGCATTGATACATGTCCCCGGGGGTAGTACTCGGGTCCCCAAACACTTTTTATGACAATAACTTACATATAAGCCTTTAAAATTAACACTTTTGATTTTTTATGTTCGTGTTCCATAGACTTTAGCGGTGTTCACGTGTTCAAACAATTTTTTTGCATGTTCGCATGTTCTGGTGTGAACCAAACAGGGGGGTCTTCGGCCCATCCCTAATAGCATGTACATACCAAAAATTACACCCCATAATACATTCTGCTACTCCTCCTGAGTATGGCGATGCCACATGTGTGAGACTTTTACACAGCCTGGCCACATACAGAGGCCCAACATGCAGGGAGCGCCATCAGGTGTTCTAAGGACATAAATTACACATCTAATTTCATTCCTACCTATTACACTTTTGTGAGGCACTGATGGGCACTGTAGTGGCATGGATGTGGCAAAGATGAGAACTGATGTGGCATGGATGAACATGAATGAGGCATAAATGAGCCATGGATGGGGATGGATGAGCCGTGGAAGGGGATGGATGAGCAGGTTCTATAGATGGTACAGATGTGCTACTTCACCGGCAGACTAAGGGGACCCGACAGGCACGCTTTTAAAATAGTTTTTTCATTTTTATTGTTGCACTTTAAGCATCATTAAATCACTGCTTCTGAAAAAAAATTGTTTAAAAAAAAAAAATTGCATTGATACATGTTTCTTAGGGCAGTACCCGGACCCCCCATACCCCTTTTATGGCCAATACCTTGCATATAAGCCTTAAAAATTGTCACTTTTGATTTTTCATGTCCGACTGAACTGTATGTAACTATGTGCTGTTTGGGGCAAACCTTTCCCCTGTTTGGGAGTTCTGCTACAAACCAAATAGGAGGCCCATCTCTATCACTGGCTGCCAGTGCAGACTCATCTGCTGTCATGTGTCAGAAATCAACCAATCAGGATGAATGTATATGATTAATGATTGTCTTCTCTGTAGGGTCGGCTCCTGGTGTGGGGGGGAATAGGAAACAAACCCCCGGGGATCTTATCATATATTCTCTGGAGGATCTGAATACAAGTGACTTCAAGAGATTTAGGAACAAATTGTCTGATTTCTCCTATGGAGATAAACGTCCCATCCCCCGAGGGAGACTAGAAAATGCAGACTGGATCACCACCAAGGACATCCTGATAGACTCATATGGAGAAGAGGCTCTGGATGTCACCATTGATGCCCTTGAACTGATCGGTCTGATGGGACCTGCAAATGACCTTCGGGAGAGGAGAGCACAAAATGGTGAGTTCCCGTCTATAATGTCCATTTCCTACCAATTCCTGTTCAATATCTGTGTGAGGAAGAACTAGGAATGTCATCCAGGGAAAGCCAGTGACCAGTTAGGAGCTGCAAACTGGATGAACCCCTTCCCACTGACAGTACGCACATATGGGGCCTCACAGAAAGGGGTCTTTATCCTGGGGACCACATATCTGGGTACCTCTCTTTGTGCTGAGGGCACTCAGTATTGTTAATATTATTAGTATTGTTCTATTGATCAGGACCCAGGACTCATGGTTTCTGGTCACCTGATTGCTGTGATAGTTTCTGACTGGCAATCAAAGTGATCAGTCACTGTGCAGCCCACCCCTGTGTATTCTTTGTCTTCTGAATGTGGGAGGGGGGGGGGGTTATATACTAAAGCAAATCCACTGTGCACTACAAGTACACTTGGAAGTGCAGTCACTGTAGATGTGAGGGGAAGATCTGCTGATGTTTATCATCCAATCATGTGCAAGCAAAAATTCTGTTTTTTTATTTTCCTTGCATGTCCCCCCAGAACTACAGCGACGGCACTTCCAAGTGTACTTGTAGTGTACAGTGGATTTGCCTTTAGTAAATAAACCCCCATTGTGTACATACAGGATCCATTATATAATACATTGTATACATACAGGATATATTATATAATACATTGTATACATACAGGATATATGATATAATACATTGTATACATACAGGATATATTATATAATACATTGTATACATACAGGATCCATTATATAACACATTTATACATACAGGATATATTATATAACACATTTATACATACAGGATATATTATATAATACATTGTATACATACAGGATCCATTATATAATACATCGTATACATACAGCATCCATTATATAATACATTTTATACATATAGGATATATTATATAATACATTGTATACATGCAGGATATATTATATAATACATTGTATACATACAGGATACATTATATAATACATTGTATACATACATGATAAATTATATAATACATTGTATACATACAGGATACATTATATAATGCATTGTATATATAAAGGATCCATTATATAATACATTGTATAAACACAGTATATATTATGTAATACATTGTATACATACAGGATCCATTATATAATACATTGAATACATACAGGTTCCATTATATAATACATTGTATACATACAGGATATATTATATAATACATTGCATACATACAGGATAGATTATATAATACATTGTATACATACAGGATACATTATATCATACATTGTGTTCGTTCTAATGAAGAAAAAAAATACCTAGATCAAGGTTAGATCCGGGTCAGTGCCATATTTAGTTTTAGGGTCAAAGGTTAGAGGTTGTGTTAGGGGTCAGGGTTAGTGTATTTTGGGTAGGATTCTTTTTAACAACTTAGGGACTGAGCCTCTTTCTAAGATTTGGTGTTTACAAGTTTAAACATTTTTTTTGCTAGAAAATTACTTAGAAAAAAATATATAATGTTTGGGGGTTCTAACACCCTAGAGAATAAAATGGCGGTTGTTGCAATACTTTCTGTCACACCGTATTTGCACAGCGGTTTTACAAGCGCACTTGTTTTGGGAAAAAAATACACTTTTTTGAATGAAAAAATAAGACAACAGTAAAGTTAGCCCAATTTTTTTTATATTGTGAAAGATAATGCTATGCCGAGTAAACTAATACCCAACATGTCATGCTTCAAAATTGCGCCCGCTTGTGGAATGGCAACAAACATTTACCCTTAAAAATCTCCATAGGTGATGTTTAAAAAAAAATTCTACAGGTTGCATGTTTTAAGTAAAAGAGGAGGTCTAGGGCTATAATTATTGCTCTCGCTCTAACGATTGCGGCAATACCTCACATGTGTGGTTTGAACACCGTTTTCATATGTGGGCGCTGCTCACGTATGTGTTCGCTTCTGCACAGAAGCTCGGCGGGACGGGGCGCGTTTAAAAAAAAAATCTTATTTATTTTACCTTTTATTTTTTATTTTTACACTGTTCTTTTTAAAAAAAAATTGTCACTTTTATTCCTATTACAAGGAATGTAAACATCCCTTGTAATAGAAAAAAAGCATGACAGGTCCTCTTAAATATGAGATCTGGGGTCAAAAAGACCTCACATCTCATATTTACACTAAAATGCAATAAAAATACATTTAAAAATGATCTTTAAGAGCTATGGGCAGAAGTGACATTTTGACGTGACTTACACCCTGCAATAGTATGGAGAGGGGTGGGGGCCATCTTCCCCTCACTCAGCTCCATACCACACACAGGAGTGGACGCGAAAATCTCTGCCACTACCAATGGCTCTGGTAAGCGGCGGAGGGCACCAGATAGCGGCGGGATGGGAGCCCCTCTCCCACCACTGATAAAAGTGATCTTGCGGCGAATCCGCCTCAGATACCACTTTTATCAGAAACCGGACCGCTCACTGAAGAAGAGGATACCGGGGTTATGGTAGCTAGCTGCTGCCATAACAACAATATCCCTCGTCAAAATGCCGACGTATATCGGCGTGAGCCGGTCAGGAAGTGGTTGAAAAACATTTTCTAAATTAGTATCAGTGTCAGTTTTTTTTAGGTAGGATAAAAAAGCAAAATGTGGGCAATGTTTTTTAGGCCGTACTACGGGTATAAACCACAATTAACAGTGTTAGTGCCAGTGTTACCAAAAGAAGCTCAATTTGTCCTGAAATGAATACGGTATAATCCACCTGGATACACAATGTAGTTGTGACCTGCCAAGGGGCCACTGATACCAGGTTATATTGCCATCTCCAAATTCTATCAAGCTTATATATACAGAAGTAAAAAATACAGAACACAGATGTCCGTATCAGCTCCGAGCTTGAAGACCCGTGCCTCTAAAATGTTTTATTGCATTTATATATGGGCTACGAAAGCTGACAAAAACAGACTGTTGGCACACAGCTCTATATAAGGTCATACAGAACATCACGCGATGTGACTTATTTGTCATGTATAATGACTAACCATAACCACAAGAACAAAAGAACATAATGATGAAAGTTTACATCCTGAGAAAGTACATGTTGAGAAAATGTTCATCACAGAAACAAACAACAATAAAGGGTAACTCTAACTTGCGACTTATATCCATATATTCAGCTAAACCTGATCTTCTCATCTTCCCCCTTTGACATCATCCTTCTCCCAAATCTGGGTCCTCACAAGTGGGTTCTAGCTAGTACTTCCTCAGGTACTATCCCTGACCGCGAGTTGTCAGAGGAGAACTGAGTTCTCATCCCCCAGTTTCATACCAGCATCCCAGAAGCGAAGAGAATCAAAGAGGAGGACGATGTCAACCCATTTACAATTCTGTGGAGAACCTTCTCTTTAGTCTTCTGACTTTCTTTTTTATTCTAGCATATATGCAACAATTAATAATTGTCATTATAGCAAAAGCAAGTATGAGTATCAATATAGGACTAAATATCCAAGTGAATATTTTAGTTGCAGTAGGAGACCATCCACTGAAAACATCATACCAGTGGTGGGTGGTCTCTTCATTGATTTGTGAAGACAGATGAATAAGCTTTCCCTTATCAATAATTACGGATAATAGGTTGTTCTGAAGGGTATGTTCATGTGTCTCTATGTTTTTCCTAAGTATTTCCGATTCCGTTAAAACCTGTAATAGGGGTTCTAATGATATTACAAAAGGTGTGGTGTCAGTGAGGTTATCTACTGCCCACTCCCTATTAAATGTTTTATCAGCATCTGATTCAAAAAGAAAAGTATCATTTAACCATTTAAATACTCTAACATTTTCTATACATCCTGCAAAAGGAGCTGTTCTATTTAAACTCCCCATGGTGTTGTACTGCCTGAGTTTTATCAAAAACTTCTTTCCATGTTTCTAATGGACCTAATTTATGACACTTATGGGGTGTGTAGTTATAAGGCCATGGTAAATTTTCCCTCCAATGGAAAGTTATGTTTACCAGTGCCGGTGGTCTGGCTTTTACAAATACTACGGGTGAACGTGGGTAATAGTCATTATCTTTTACATAAAAGGGGCTCTCATGTCCTGATACAACAATACTTCCTACAGTATACAATCGTGTCCCATCCTTAGGCCCAAAGCCTACCCATGTTAGGTCTGTATTGTTCTCATGAGTTGTCACATCTATACCAGGAGTGAAAGCATAAATACATCCTAAAAGACATTCTAGTACTGTTATTGTAGCTAAAAAGTTTATCATTCTGTGGCTTGTTCCGGACTTTTTCTACAATGTGATGCGTGGATCCAAGTGGTCTTTCCTTCCAATTTTTCTGAGGTTGGGGTGCTCAACAGCACTTAGTATGGTCCTTCAAACCGTGGTTCCAAAGTCTTTCTAGTATGTTTCTTTACATCCAATTACATCCAATCTCCAGGATTTAATAAGTGAGTACCTGCTACAGAGTCAGGATCTGGAAGGGAAGAATACACATCTCGGTGGATCTTAGTTAGATACTGTTGTAATTGTATCACATATGCAGTCAAGCTTATCACATTGTAATTGCATACACTGTGGAAAATATAAACCTAACCTAGGCGCACTTCCAAAAAGTATCTCACAGGGAGACAGTCCTGTCCTCCCTGTGGGAGTGTATCGGATGGAAGACAGAGCCAAAGGTTACATAGTTACATAGTTAGTAAGGTTGAATAAAGACATCAGTCCATCCAGTTCAACCTGAGTGAGTGTCTACAATTGTCCCTATCCCTGTACATTGCACACTC
This sequence comes from Lithobates sylvaticus, assembly GCA_028564925.1. Taxonomy (NCBI): domain Eukaryota; kingdom Metazoa; phylum Chordata; class Amphibia; order Anura; family Ranidae; genus Lithobates; species Lithobates sylvaticus. The sequence goes on from CM053029.1 coordinate 20,558,910, forward strand.
ACATCAGTCCCTACCCTCAAGGAGCCCACAATCCAAGGTCCCCATTCATATACTAGGGCCAATTTTTGGACAGAAGCCAATTAACCTACCTGCATGTCTTTGGATTGTGGGAGGAAACCGGAGTACCCGGAGGAAACCCACGCAGGCACAGGGAGAACATGCAAACTCCAGGCAGGAAGTGTCGTGGTTGGGATTCGAACCAGCGACCCTTCTTACTGCTAGGTGAGAGTGCTAACCACTACACCACTGTGCCGCCAAGGTAAAACATTCTGGCCATGGCTTCCCCAATTCTGCCCTCTATAATTTTAATTTTATTGTTCCATTTACTCTTTCTACTGACCCTGAACTTTGAGGATGATAAGGGGTGTGAAAACTTTGCTGGACCCCTAACATTGCCATCACATTCTGCATGATTTCTCCTGTGAAATGTGTTCCCTTAATTTAATTCTATGGTTTCAGGAAGACCAAACCTAGGTATTACCTCAGTGATCAGTTTCTTTGCTGTAGCCTTTGCTGTGGCTGATTTGACAGGGTAACTTTCGGCCTAAAACGGAAAACAGATCGATACACAAGAGAACAAACTCAAAAGGGCCACTTTTAGGCATTTGTATGTAATCAATTTGCAGTCTCTGAAAGGGGGGTATTGTGCTTGGACCTGATGTCTCCGGGGTGTTTTAACTTTCTGTCCTGGGCTATTCAGGAGACAGATTTAGCAGGCTGCACAGTAGTTTCTAGCAATGCTACTGAATCCAGGGGCGAGCCATCTCTGGCTCACAATCCTATATATAGAATTGGAGCTGATATGCGTGGGAAGGTGAACTGCTGCCGCCATTGCCGGGTACAGAGAAGCTGGTAGACAGACCTTGTCCCCCCCTCTCCATACTTGGTCAGGGTCTGGCGCTGCTCCCATTTTTGCCCACCTATCCTTTTCGCTCACCTCTGCTTGTTCCTGTAACTTACTCAGCTTCTGCCATGTTGGTTCTGGGATACTTACCTGTACTGCTGCTGCGGTCTCAGAGCTTATTTCCTTTAGAGCTGCTTGTTTTGCAGTTAAATCTGCAAATGTATTTCCTTTTGCTTCAATTGTTTTTGCATTCGTGTGTGCCGCTATCTTCATTATGGCCACCTTTTTGACTTTTTGTAGGTTATCTAAGACTCTTTTTATTCCTTCCTTTGCTTTACTGGTGTACCTGCTGCTGTCAGATACCAGCAATCATGATCAGATACACCCTCAGATTGAAGAGTATCAGTACCATTTTCACTATTATTTTTTTACTATCATCACCACTATTCCCCTTGCCAAACCTGTTGACTGAAGAGGCAAATAGGTAGCTAAATTTCAGTAAGTACATAAGGTACGGCTTTTACACAATTCATACAATGGTTGCCTCAATGAGGCATGAGGCATCCACTGTCTACAATATGACACTATGCCTAAAACCTTTAAAATTTTGTGGTTGCAACTTCCCTCTTTTTTTTTTTTTACGCGCACCCTGTGCTCTGTGATATTCAGTGACAGAGAGAGAAAAAAAAAATTTCCTCTTTGCACATTTGTAACTTTTTCTCATTAACCCCTAACAACCCTTTGTTGCTAAAACTTGTAAAAGATTGAGGGTACTGTCTACACATATTTTTCTCATTGGGGCAACATAACAATAAATCATTCACATATCGTAAAATGCAAACCATAATTGACATTATTCCGCTAGTGGCACAGAAAAGAAAGCATTAGCTAAATCTATCACTGTGAAACACATGCTATTTGAAGGTATCTGGGATAATAAGGTATGCGGGTTTGGCACTAGTGGAGTCATTGGCGCTAGTATTTTGTTTACTGCCCTAAGGTCCTGTACCATCCTATACTTAATTTGACCACCGTCCGTTTTTTTTTAAACTGGGTACAGAGGAGTATTTGCGGGCGATTTTACTTCCCTCAGGGCTCTACTTTTAAACATTGGATCAAATTACACATTTCTATATTTTTCCAGTTTGTCACCTATATTTAAGGCAACGGTACCATCCCATCCGGATGATATGAAACATATATAAACCATATAAAACATATTAGACATATTTAACATATAAGACATGAACTCCAACACTTTCCACAATATCGCTTAATATGTCCAACCTTATTGCAGTAATAACAGGTAAAGTTTTTACGAGGGAAGGCCTTGTTTGAATTGGTGACAGCATTAACTCCATGATGTCTTCTTCCCTTTATTTCTGAGTCTAAGTCTGCTGCTCCCTTTCTATCTTGAATTTCCGACAGATCTTTCTCTCTATCTCTAGCCCCCACTTTCCCATTTTATTTCTGATTTCCTGTGGTATGATATAGGAACATACCCCTGTTCCTTGACGGGGTTTGGTTTGCTTCTGGCCCATTCTAACCCGTGCCTAGGTAGCTTATTGGAATACTGGCAATATGCCCCAAAACTATGGCCAGAGCTTCAGACTGACCTCCTTTGGGGACCCTACACCAGTTCCTCGTTGCCTTCTTCCTAGGGTGCTAGAATACCGAATATCTCTCCTGGATATTCCTTCTAAAACTGCCTTTTGCGTGGCCAGATCCTCAATTAGACCTCCAGGCTTTTTAGAGATCTAGTGGATGGTCTTACTCCCTCCCTCCCCCGTATCTGGGATTCCTCTCGTACTCTAGTACACTCTTCCTTCGTTCATGGAGCAGCCAGGGCTTATACTTTCAACCCGTCCTATGGTTTATGAGTCAGATGTGAGGTTACACAATCTCCTTTTAACTCATACCATTCCTAACTGACAAGGCTCATTCCCTTGCTCTGCAGACAGACAAACGGACAATTTAACAATTAACACATAGTTACAGCAATATAAACCAAATGTGTATTAGTTCTAAACTCACCACTACGGAAGTTGGTACACAATTCCTGGAGATCAATAGCGGACGGAACGGATAGGCATAAATTGGGGGAGTGCAGAGCATATAAGAAAAAATAAAGCTTTTTTTCTTACCTGCGCAGTTTTGGTCTGTAGTTCCCAGAATGCCCGTCCTTTTTGTTCCGTCAACTTTGTTCGTCCGCTTCCTGTAGCATCATTGGTGAGTCCCTGTTCCCGGGCGCCAGATTATGTTAGGTGTGACCTGCCAAGGGGCCACTGATACCAGGTTATATTGCCATCTCCAAATTCTATCAAGCTTATATATACGGAAGTAAAAAATACAGAACACAGATGTCCGTATCAGCTCCGAGCTTGAAGACCCGTGCCTCTAAAATGTTTTATTGCATTTATATATGGGCTACGAAAGCTGACAAAAACAGACTGTTGGCACACAGCTCTATATAAGGTCATACAGAACATCACGCGATGTGACTTATTTGTCATGTATAATGACTAACCATAACCACAAGAACAAAAGAACATAATGATGAAAGTTTACATCCTGAGAAAGTACATGTTGAGAAAATGTTCATCACAGAAACAAAACAACAATAAAGGGTAACTCTAACTTGCGACTTATATCCATATATTCAGCTAAACCTGATCTTCTCAATATGTACAGATTTACTAACACAGGTCAAAGATGCAAAATTGTGTTCAGGCATTAACATTTGTTTTCCCCTCAGTCACTAAGGGGTTAAACAATATTTACTGAGGGAGTTTACAGAATAAAATAAATTTGGGTTTACAATTGTGGATGAAGGAAAAGGCTACAGAGTTCAGGAACAATGTAAAAGGGAAGCAGAGTAACACTTCTCCAGGATGCCGGCAGTCAGTCACCATAACACAATGACATCACTCAGCATGCCGAGCAGAGCAATCCAATCACAGCCACTTGTCTATTATACAGAACCTCCATATTTATAGCTGTATTCCTAAGAGACCCTCATGATTGTTGCTCGGGGTTCTGAGCCTTGTGCCCCATGCATCCACCTGAACCTCCATCAGAAAGAGGAGTCAAGGCTCCAGATTCTAGGTGTGTGCCTGTAAACCTGCATAGAGAATTGGGGGCTTTTCTGGTCCCCCCACCATGGTCACATGTCACTGCAATGTGCTGAGTTGTTAAAAGGGAGACAAAAACACTCCCCATCACCTGGAGGAGGAGAGACTCCAATCTACAGAGGGTTGGTGGGATGATGGTGTCTGGGAGGATCTGCTACACTAATAACTCTTATGCCGCGTACACATGATCGGAATTCTCGTTGGAAAAAGCACTGATGGTTTTCCCGACAGAATTCTGACGGAATTTCACTCAAACTGTCTTGCCTACACACAGTCACACCAAATTCCAACCGTCAAGAACGCGGCGACATACAACACTACAATTAGCCGAGTTCAATGCTTCCGAGCGTGCGTTGAATTTCCGATAGAAACCTTTTCTGTCGTAAAAATTGAGAACATGCTCTCAATTTTTTGCTGTCAGAAATTCGGTCAGCAAAATTCAGATGGAGCCTACACACGGTCGCATTTTCGGATGAAAAGCTCTCATCTGTCTTTTTCTGGTTGGAATTCTGATCGTGTGTACGCAACATCAGTTATTATTTTATACATTTCAGAGGTTTGTCAGGACTAATCACTTCCCTAATCTTATTTCCAGCCAAACTGAAGAAGACGACACATGGCAAAACATTATCAGGTTAGTAGGACATCCACGTTTCATATAAAATCTCTTCTGGATGAACATTTTGTTTTTATTGTAGTTTGGATCAGTGGTGGAACTACCAGGGTCACAAAGGTTGCACTTGAGACCGGGCCCTGTCATTCTGCCACTGTAGGGGGCCCAAGATGGCAGGAAGGGGGCCCATTGCAGGAGATGGACTCAGTTCAGACTGTTGTTATCCCGAAGTTGTGTAACTTGATTGAAATTTCCTTGTGACTTGTTTGCAATTTTGTGATTTAATGTTGCAGTCTATGCCACTCAAATCACACCAAAGTCATAGAAAAGTATTGCCTTTGTCTTTGTTGCTGTGACTTTAGTCACATTAATTAGGACAGCACCCATTGAAATGAATGTGTTTTGACTTGTCATGTGGCTTTGTATTGAAAGTCACATGATAAGTCGCAGCAGTGTGAACCAGGGCATATAAAGGCCCCCACTACAGGAACAAGCGGAAAGGGCCATGGGCTGAAGAAAGGGCCCCTGCCTCAGAGAGAACCTGGGACCAAAGGAAACGGCCTGAGACTGATGGAAAGGGCCCCAGCAGTCAGGGGGACCCTTTATGGTTTCTTGCACCAGAGCCCTGTAGGTTATATTTATGCCTCTGGTTTGAATGATGTGTCCATAGTTTGGATGCTTCCACAGTCCTCCTTTATGTCATGGGATATCTTATTTTAGGGTTCCATTCTTTTTTGGTTAGAATACAATATTCCCAATTATGTCTTATAAATACTATTTCATGTGTGTATGAGGAATAAAATATTCTTATTTCTCTCATAAAGACTTCAGTAAGGAACACAGAGAGACAGAGAAAGAGAGGTTCCAGAGGATTAAAGAATATAATTCACGTATGGGGGAGGCTGTTCAGCTAAAGGAAAGATTCACCAACTTATTGATGATAAAGGGACCCCAGAATAAAGAGGGAAAAGAACAAGCAATAAGGAGTTCAGGCAGAAGACATCTACAGATCATGGAGAAAAGATCCCCAACCACAATCCAGGCCCTCTTTGACCCTGATGAAGTAGGGTTCATCCCTAAGATTGTGGTGTTACAAGGACCTGCTGGGATTGGAAAGACAATGACCTCCAAGAAGATCATGCTGGACTGGGCCTCTGAGGATCTCTACAAAGACAAGTTTGATTTTGTGTTTTATTTGAGCTGTAGAGAAATCAACACCATCCCTGGAAACATAAGTCTTGTGGGACTTTTATCCAGAACCTGCAGACTGAGTTCAGATGACCTGGTGTCTATTCTGGAGGATCCTGGAAGTCAGAGAAAACTTCTCACCATAGTTGATGGGTTTGATGAACTGAGGTGGACTCTGGAGGAGAAATCTGAGGGTTGTCCTGACATTTCTATGGAAACTCACAAAGAAATGATTTTCCAAAGCTTGTTCAGGGGACATGTTCTCCCAGAATCTTCTCTGATCATCACCACAAGGTCACTGGCCATGGAGAAACTTAACACATTCATTGATGATTCTCGCAATGTGGAAATCCAGGGATTTACAAGGGACGATCGAGAGGAATATGTCCATAAAATCTTTGGAAATAAAGAAGATGCAGACAAGGTTCTCAGTATAATAAAAGACAATGAGGTTGTGTACACCATGTGTGCCGTCCCCATCACATGCTGGATTGTCTGCACTGTAATGAAACAAGAAATAAGAAAAGATTTGGATATAATTCAGTGTAAAACAACGACTTCAATTTACCTTCTCTTCCTGGAGGTTTTACTAACCCATCACAGCAAGAAGGAGCAGTCTGTACACAGGAAACAAACCTGTCTGAAGAAGCTGTGTGCTCTGGCCAATCAGGGAGTTCTGAACCAACAAATCTTATTTGAGAAGAAAGATCTAGAAAGACATGGACTTTCTCTGGATGAGGTGGAGTCTGTATTTCTGAATGAGAACATCTTTCATTGGGACGTCCGTAACCAGACCTGCTACAGCTTCATCCACCTGAGTGTACAGGAGTTCCTTGCTGCTCTCTATTATGGGATGGATGATGGGTCTGGGTCTATGGAAGGTACTTTCCTCCCGGAGATCTGTAAAGGGAAATCACTCGATGACCTCAGTTTACATTACTCACATTTATCATTATCTGTACAATTCCTGTTTGGTCTCTTAAATGAAAATCAGGTGAAGACATTCTCAGAGATCACAGGAATCACCATCTCACTCCGAGCCAAACCTGCAATGAGAAAATGGGCCACGAAGAGCAGTGATCGGAGTTTCTGTACTCAGAGCATCTTCTGTCTGTATGAGACTCAGGATGAGGACTTCATTAGGAGCATCATGTCTGGTTGTACAGATTTGAAGCTATACGGCTCACTTACTGATCACTTGTGGATGAACAGGAATTATTCCAAGCAGCTGAACTATTGTTTGAAGACTTTGAAGAGAGAACGTTTTGACTCTTTCTATTTTGTAGATCTCGCTGTGGGTCCAGAGTGCCAGAAACTTCTATCTCCATTCCTACACAGGAGTCATAAGGTCAGGTAAGTGAGTGTGAGGATATCCTAACTGAATTCAGAGAATGGGCAGGAACCGGCATACAGTATAACAGTGATTATCAGACATGTTCTCCATCTACCACACTTGTTAGAAGTCCTGGGAACTCACACTTACCTCAGCCCTAAGCCCTGGTTCACACTACAGCAATTTTCCAGAGACATTCAGATGACATGTAAAGTCGCAGGTCAGGTGAAAACATAAAGATTTTATTGGGTGTTGTCTTAATTGCTGCGATTTGAGTCGCTGCAACAAAAGAAAATACTTCCTGCACTACTTTTGGGCGATTCTTGTGCTGCACGACTCCCATAGACTTCAATGTAAAATCACCAGAAAGTCGCACATTTGTCTGAATCTTTAAGACTTTGCTGCGACTTCTGAGGCTTCTTTACCCCTCACCTCTCCGCCCTGGTCATCCTTGCTGCCTAAAATCTTCCTCCCAATCACATCCCAGTCACACCTGAGCGTAGCGGAAATGCACATTCCCACTTCCATTATTTGTTTATTTTTCATGTGTAATCACACATTGTGTATAGGGAGCCCATTCACTGGAATGTTCTGCCCGACATGCAACAAACACCCCAAAGTAGCTCAAGAATCTTCTCAGTCATGGAGCGTCATGCATCTTGGCAGCAACACATGCGTCTGATAACTGTGATTGGGGTGTCATTAACAATTAGCCGACATTCTTATCTGTGTGTTTCCGAATACGAGGCGACCCACACAGAAAATGTGCGCTTTTTCATACGTCTAAAAAATGCACAGCAACGCACGCCACACATGCGCAGATGTAAATGAATGGTAACACAAAAGCAATGCTCCTTGCTGTGTGTTTTTGAAACATACAGCAAAGCGCATGTATTCTTGTGGTCTGCCGTGCATACAAAAATGTGCAGAAGCAAATGAATAATAACCCAAGTGTGACGCACATTGTCGCACATTTATGAAACGCACAGCAAAGCATGGATTTTCTTGCAGGTTGCTGTGCAGTTGGAAATGTACAGATGTGAATGAATGGAAACAGATTTACAACTGACAGCAACCCCCAAGAAAACGCATGCTTTTCTGCGTGTTTTGTGTGACAATGCGCATCACACTTGTGTTACCATTCTTCTGCATCTTCATGTTTTTGAACGTACGCCAACCCGTAAGAAAACGCATGCTTTGCTGTGCATTTTGAAGATGTGTGACAACACACGTTGTACTTGCGATACCATTCGTTGGCGTCTGAACGTTTCTGAATGCCCGGCAACCTGCAGGAAAATGCATGCTTTGCCACACGTTTTGGAAACATGCATCGTGCTCGCCTTGCCATTTTTGCAGTACAAGCGTGACGCACGGTCGCAGCGCATTTCTGAAATGTGCGGCAAAGCACACAATTTCTGTGCGGTTGATATGCATTCAGAATCATGCAGATGTAAATGCAGCCTGATTGTTAATGACTCCCCAATCCCGGTTATCAGACGCATGTTTTGTCATGTGACAAAACACGCTATAAACACGGATCCATCAAAGTCACATAGGAATGCTTCTCAGTAAAGTCACTTTGAAGTCGCACCTGGTCGCCGGAAAGTTGTAGAGCAAAGTCAAGCTGGAAGTGGCTGCGACTTTCATGTTGTGCTGTGTGAACCAGAGCTAAATGGTGGTTCCCACATATCACCTTCTACACAACTTCTGGTAACAATCACATAATTTACATCGGATTAACTCTTTCCCTGCCCCCCCTCCCCCAATTATACCATTTATCACACAGAACATTTGGAGGGAAAGCTTTGTGTTCTGAGATGTGGGGGAGGAAAATAATGTCAGGGGTGTGACATCATCATCCCAACATTGGAGGGGCCAATTGTCTGCAGAAGTGGGCGGAGATGGGAATGTCTGGACTGCATTTTATATCTGGAACCAAAGTGGTGTTCCAGGATTTTCCAGAAGCTGAATGGAGACCCCTGTGTAGGAAGACCGGAGACCCCGTATACATATCAGGGGCCTCCTTTAAGTTTTGTCTGGAGTGTGACTTCAAAGACCACTCATAGCCACCAATGAGGAGACTGTAGAGCCAGAGGGAAGGCAGCCATGTGGAAGGGAAATGTTGGGGGTTACATTGTTATTCTTGGGGTCAGAGGTCACACATTCTTGGTGATAATTATTATCTCATTATTGGCTTTTAGATTTGATGGTTGTACTATTTCCAGTAAAGATTGTCCGGGAGAGGACAAAGCAGAAGAAGAAGATTCCTCCTCTTCAGGATATGAAGGGAAGTCGGATTCTCTTTCCTTTCTGATGAACCCGGAGAGTAAAATTCAGGACTTAAAGTAAGAGAAATGTGTGATGTGCAGTGATGGGAAAATGTGACGTCTTGTGATTGTTCCCGTCTCTCAGTGTCTCCTTCTATCTCTGGGTGTCCTCCATCCTCACCCATGTAGAATCTTCCATCACCTGTCCTCTTCTCCTCTCTCTGAGGGAATCTTTCTCTTTGGAATCTCATCCATGGGATTTGGGGTTCCCCTTATAGTAGAACAGTGACCAGGCTATGTACATATGGAATGACCATCCATATTCCTAATAGGGTGACCACATTTCCAGACTTCCATTCAGGGACACCCCCCCCCCAAAAAAAAGATGATTTTCGATACAATTCTTTTTGGCCAATTTTTGGTGCGATCGAGAATGCATGTTTCTGTGTTTAGGGCAGCCCCTTTATTTCAATAGGCTGCCCTACATGTGGGAAACTTGGAAAAGTCCCTGACCCCTTTTAAAATACGCCCCACACCAAACCACATGATGCTGCGGCACCATGCAGTTTGAGGCCCATGAAAATGTGTGCATTAGTAGACACATAGGGGTGCCATCAATGGCACTACTGTGTGTCTGCTAAAGGGAAGCACATTCCTGTGCATAATGGGAAAACATGTGATTTTGCAGGAACGGGCCAAGATTTGATCCATCTGTGGGCTGGCTGGTTGAACCAAGTCGATCCATCGATTGACTTGGGCACAACCTGCCTGTTGGATCTTTTACATGCGATTACTGCCAGTGGTTATAGAAGCTAGCAATAATCATGCGTTCTGCTGGCCAGGAAGGCTCCCCACTAGCAGAACACAATAGCACTGCGGGAGGGATTCCCCCATCAACACTGACTGTGGGAATCGGGCAATTTAAGGAAAGAAAATTACATCTGTGCCCTGCTTATCAGGCATGTATAACACTCAGTACAAGGAAAACTTTTCCCATTAAATATGTTTTTCAGCAAACCTTTCATAGACTACTTAGCAACCTTTAAATCTGAATCCCCCATCACTTCAGGAGTCCACCTTTACATCAAGAGCCCCCCTCCCTTCACATCAATAGTTCCCCTTTCAATCAGGAGTCCCCCTTGTCGCTTGTCTTTCCTTACATAAAAAGTAAATCCTTACATAAGAGGTCTTCCCTCAACACAATAGTCCCCCTTTACATCAGAGTTCTCCCTTACACCGGAGTCCTTCCTTACATAAATGTGCCCTCTTCCAGTAAAGTCCCCCCTTACATTAGAGCACCCCCTCCTTACATGAGAGCACCCCCTCCTTACATTAGTGTGCCCCGCCTTACATAAGATCACCCCCTCCTTACATTAGTGTGCCCCCCTTCCTACATTAGAGCACCCCCTTCTTACATAAGAGCACCCCCTCCTTACATTAGTGTGCCCCCTTACAAAGGTGTGACCTCCTCCTTCCCCCCCTTTACATTAGTGTGCCCCCCTCCCTACATTAGTGTGTCCCCTCCTTACATAAGAGCATCCTCTCCTTACATTAGTGTGCCCCCCTTCCTACATTAGAGCACCCCCTCCTTACATAAGATCACCCCCTCCTTACATAAGATCACCCCCTCCTTACATTAGTGTGCCCCTCTTCCTAAATTAGAGCACCCCCTCCTTACATAAGATCACCCCTCCTTACATTAGTGTGCCCCTCTTCCTACATTAGAGCACCCCTCCTTACATAAGAGCACCCCCTCCTTACATTAGTGTGCCCCCTTCCTACATTAGAGCACCCCCTCATTACATAAGAGCACTCCCTCCTTACATTAGTGTGCCCCCCTTCCTACATTAGAGCACCCCCTCCTTACATAAGAGCACCCCCTCCTTACATTAGTGTGCCCCCCTTCCTACATTAGAGCACCCCCTCCTTACATAAGAGCACCCCCTCCTTACATTAGTGTGCCCCCTTCCTACATTAGAGCACCCCCTCCTTACATAAGAGCACCCCCTCCTTACATAAGAGCACCCCTCCTTACATTAGTGTGCCCCCTTCCTACATTAGAGCACCCCCTTCTTACATAAGAGCACCCCCTCCTTACATAAGAGCACCCCTCCTTACATTAGTGTGCCCCCCTTCCTACATTAGAGAACCCCCTACTTACATAAGATCACCCCCTCCTTACATTAGTGTGCCCCCTTACATAAGTGTGACCTCCTCCTTCCCCCCTTTACATTAGTGTGCCCCCTACCTTAAGCAGCATGGCTTTAGCTCACAGTGGGAGATTGGAGGCGGAGCAAGTATGTAACAGGGGATGTTCTATCCTCCTCTGGGAGCTGGGGGTTTTGACCCCAGGGGACTTAGCATCCAATAACTGGAGGGAGAGGGGGAGCATGTAGGTGTTCAGAATTTTAGAGCCCTATCTTAGGCAGTGCAGTAGTGATTACAGAGAACGGATCTTTCAGCTGCTCTTGTCTTTGTGTCACTATTCACTGCTCAGGAGAGCTCAGCTAGGACGGCATTCCTCTGTGTGTGCAGTGTAGAAGCACACAGTGGGCATGGCACAGGCTATAGGAGACAGATTTATAACTGCACACATAAGAGATTGAGACATAAGGCAGAGTGAGGATCGTTACAGAGCCACAAATGAGGGAGAATGACAATCACTCCTGTCAATGAGGCAGGAGAACCATGGAAGCTCCCAATGCACTCACCTCACTGCATATTGGAACACCACCCAGGGCAGGTGCCCCTTCCACCCACCCCTTGTACCAGCCCTGCCTGTGTGGCTTACTGCAGCTCCTTGTTGGTGTCACTTGCTCTCGGTCTTTGCAGTGAAGTGCAGGGAGGAGGAGTTCCGGGACTGGAGTCTGGATACTTTGTGCTCCTCTGGGGTCAGCCTGACAGCCTCTGCCACCCCTGCTTCCTCGCTGGTAACCAGACCCACCGCTGCCACCTGAGCAGTAGCAGCAGTCGGGCAGGCTGACACACAGTAGGTGGACTGGTCAGGGACTCAGGAGACACTGTTCTGGCTCCCTGCTGCATGCTGGGTGCCGGAGAAGGAAGTGGTGCCGACTGCCGAGGTGGGTGGAGAGTGAAGACAATAGGGCAGCATTAGGCGCATGCCTTGCTCCCGGCCTCACTGTCTGTGACGTCACTGGTTACTAGACGCCAAGCGGGGCCGGCCCTAGCAACCAGTTCAGCAAATTAAGTTAATAGGGTGGCAGGACTGGCTGTGTCCACTATTTCATTCCGGGACACTGTATTGTCCCGGAATGAAGGTGCCCGGGACCAGGGACAGACATGTCTATTGCGGGACAATCCCGGGCAATCCGGGACACGTGGGCACCCTAATTCCTAACAAGCAGGAAATAGGATGGAATAGACCCCCTTAGGACTCGCTCACATGTCTGATGATTATGTAGAAGGAAGCAATGCTCAGTAACACTTCTATGACCAGTGATATAAGTAACTGAGTTAAAATAAACTGAGTTACCTAACGCAGTTACTTTAGAGGGTAACGAGTAATCTAACTGATTACTTTTCCCCTCATGGTAACTCAGTTCCCATTACTTTGGCTTAGTTACCTCAATTACATCTACCGCCACTAGATGGCAGTAGTGTAATTCCGGTGTCCTGCCGAAAAAGTTCCCCCGCCGGATAAGGACCCCCCTGTACTGCGCAGGTGCAGCGCTTGCACAGTACGAAGCACTACGGAGCTTCCGAAAATTGCCGAACCTAAACAGCTCTGAGTGAACTCTACACCGCGCAGGTGCAATTAACATGTAATTGTACGAGGCGATGCCGCATGCTCCCGATGCTCGTGCTACTCTGCAAGGGGCGTCTATCGTGTAACTAAGGGGCGGGTCTAGTATTACTGTAACCAAGGGGCGCATTTATTATTATTGTTATATATCGAGCTCTGCCCATTAATTTAACATTCGCCCTCTTCTGTAGCCATCAGCCCCTTACACGATATAATAATAATAGACCCGCCCCTTGCTTACACGCTATAACAGATCTGCCCCTTGGTTAGAGTAATAATAGAGCAGCCCCTTGGTTACACCATATATAACAATATTAATAAATGCGCCCCTTGGTTACAGTAATACTAGACCCGCCCCTTAGTTACACGTATAGAATATTTAAAAAAAAAGTCAGTTACTTTGCTGCGTAACTAATTACTTTTCCAATGTAGTAACTGAGTTACTAACGCAATTACTTTTTGGGAGAAGTAATTTGTAACTTAACTAATTACTTTTTTAAAGTAAGATGACCAACACTGTCTATGACATTTATCATGTGTCTTCATTGTGTTTATGAAGCTCTGAAAACACTATAAGAATGCTGGAGAAATGTCCGGGGGAGGGGTTGCTCTTCTAGTGGGAGGAGCCTAAAGGGGAAGTGATGTAGAGGAAATGATCTCCTCTGATATGTGGATTTCCGATATATTACAATAATTCTATAAAATGAAAACCAGCCGCCATGTCATCATACTCACTATCGCTCTCCTGCCCCCTGGAGGACAGATTTCCCGGTCTGAGGATAATACCCGCTTGGTGACTTGTTACCAGATCTCTTTTATTTGTATGTGTCACAATAGCTGGGATACTTGGGTCATTAATAGTTTATTAATAATAACATGTAATATATCCTCACATAGAATCACAATATATCCTTGTAAGAATGCACAAAGCGGCCGACGACCCTCCTCTCCTTCGTAACAGTATAGCAGCGGCTCTCCTAGTGTATCTGACAGGCGTGATGACGTCTCCACCTTACACGTTACGTCCTAGGCGGGGCTTCATCATGTATATCTGTGTTGTTTGTTTAAAATGTGTAAATATTATCACTTTTAGGTTTAGGGAGTCTCACTTCTAGCGCTGCACAGCTATCTTTATATCTATCCTGTAAGGGAGGTGTCACCGCACATCACCAATCATAAGTGGCCGACCACAAAGTAGGTTTTTGATTGTACATAGTATGCTAAGTTTTGGGTGGTCTCACTCATCATGCTGCAATATTGAGCACTTTGACAATATCTTACTTATATTGTGTTTTCTAACATTGTAATATTCCTGTATAATTGAGCTGAGACACGTGTGGATTGTTTAAACATTTGCAATACAAATCCTATTTTTAGGTTTAGGGAGTCTCACTTGTAGTGCTGCACAGTTCTCTATGTATTTGGTGTTTGATTTTGTGGATGAATCCTTCTGTGTTCAGCTGATTAGTATATATAATTGGAGGAGGTTTTTGGCTGTGCAGTGACACATTTCCTGCCTAGCGCTGTCAGTATTGCCAGCTGGTTGGTGATTTTGCCGGCACACAGAAGCTATTGGGGTTACCACACGGCTGTTCTGTACAACCAGAAGTGATCGGATGTCAGGGAAATACCGTACTTCGGCGCCGGGTTCCAAGAATGCGCACGTGCGGTAGAGCGGTTCGGCAAACAACACAGGTACGCGGGGCAGCGGGTGCGCATGCGCGGGTTTGCGGCACTCGGGTATCTGCTGTAGCTCACCCAGTGCTGCTCACTGCTATGCGCAGCACTGACAGAAGGTGAGTGCGCATGCGCATTCGTCCGGGTACCCCACCTGACCATTTACCTGGCCTATAAAAGGACTTCGCCTTCCCTTCACTAATTGCTGGTTTGTTGTCTCTACTTCCTGAGTCCCTGGCTCCAGTCCCTGTATCCTGTACCTGCTAACCTGTATCTGCCTGATTATCTGTGCCTGACCCGGACCTCTTCTGACCACCACTGCTGTTACCTGTGTTTGACCCCTGGCTTGCCTCTTGGATATCCTTCTGCCTGATCATCTGTGCTTGACCCTCGGCCTGCCTCCTGGACATTCTCTGAGTTACTTACCTGTGTTTGACCCCTGGCTTTCCTTTTGGATATCCTTCTGCCTGATCATCTGTGCTTGACCCTCGGCCTGCCTCCTGGACATTCTCTGAGTTACTTACCTGTGTTTGACCCCTGGCTTGCCTTTTGGATATCCTTCTGCCTGATCATCTGTGCTTGACCCTCGGCCTGCCTCCTGGACATTCTCTGAGTTACTTACCTGTGTTTGACCCCTGGCTTGCCTTCTGGATATCCTTCTGCCTGATCATCTGTGCTTGACCCTCGGCCTGCCTCCAGGACATTCTCTGAGTTACTTACCTGTGTTTGACCCCCAGCTTGCCTTCTGGACTCTCTCTTGTTGCTACCGGTGTTTGACCCCTGGCTTGCCTTCTGGATCCCCACTTGCTTGACTACCTGTGCTTGACCCTCGGCCTGGCTTTCTGGACTTCCAGTTCACGTATGCACCTCAGGATCATCCTCCAGTGTGTGTTCCGGTACCTCTACAGCCTCTGCCTCATCGTGGTCCTGCCAGGTGTCTACTTCCAGTGCAGCTTCAGCCACACCAGGTCTACGTCGCTACTGCACACCACCTGCAACCCACCTGCTGGCAACCCGTGCATCTTTGTGCCCGGTGCCCTCTGTACCCATTCCAGGGGCATCGTGCACCTAGTCGCAAGGGGAGCAGCTCTCAGCATTTCGGCCCGGTGAGTACCTGTGACACCGGAGCTGCTTTGTCCTACTTCTCTATTTCCCAGTGCATTCTGGGATACCGGAGCCTCCGCTGTCTGTCCTCCAATGCCCAGCGATTATTGGACATCACCATGAAATGAATGGAGGCGACTGACAAGCGTGGATGTCTCATGACAGCGACATGCGGCTTCATTTATAACATGACACAACGCTACCGCTCCTGTGTGACCAGCACTGTGTGCTGCCATTGTAACATTCATGGCAGGCATGGAAGGCAGTTATCAGGCTTTAGAAATGCTGAATAAATGTCACATTATCACATGGTACTGACACACGTGTGACCGAGACCTCACTGACCTCTGTAGCTATAGACACCACGGATCAATTCATCCTCAATTTTCACACAATATGCAGTGAGGTCCCTCGGGTCGGTTTCAGCAATCTGCTCCCCCTCTCCTCCCCCTCCTCTTAGTCATTCAGTTATGAAGGGAAATTACAGCTTGAGCTACTGAGCTCTGTAAATAACATGGATTGTACAGTGATCCGGGAAGGACAGGCAGGTAAACATGTGGAAAAGAGATTTCAGCTCCACCTGCTGGCTGAAAATAAAAATGTGAATTATTTATATCCAATATTTAATATTTACAAATCTATGAATGGAATGTTTTGTCCTGACCATAATAAAGACAGAAAACACAATCCATTCCTCTGAAGACAAAGACCTCAGACAGTTCTCACTTCTGTACAAAAGTTACCCCTCCCCCATCACTAGAAGAAATGATGAACATCCCTAACTCCCATCCTCTTTATGAGTCCTTGTCTGCCATAAAAAGTCCCAAGTCTTCCTCTGCCAATGGCTCCCCCTGCTGTGTCTGAGACAATGAGGAGGGAGAGAGCCAAGAGAGCCTCTGCTCTTGTGCACATTGCTGGATGGAGATCAGGCTCAGGTAAGTATTGGGGGGATGGGGGAGCTGCATGCAGAAGATGTTTTACCTTAATACAGAAAATACATTAACCGTTTCCTGACCAGCCGACACAGTTGTACTGCAGAAGGTTGGCTCTCCTGTGTGAATCGCCATCATTGTACGTCGGTCACATGTGTGGGTATGGGGGGCGCATGCCCCCCCACCGTCCCCACAACAATTGGATCAATCAGTATACAGGCCCAGGTCAATGATTTCTGGTCTGGACCTGCTGATCGGTTCTGGTGAATGGCAGACTGTCCTCTACCTGTGTAATGTAAACACAGGCAGAGGAAGTGATGTCATCTCCCCTCGTGGAGCCCTTTTAGTTTCCAGCGAGTGAGGAGAAGACATCTACTGTGAGTACACCAACACTACACTGACACCAGGACATGTAGGTACACATTTAACCCCTTGATCACCCCCTGATTTCCCCCTAGTTAACCATTTCACTCCCTGTCACAATGTCACCAAGTGCAGTTTTCAAATTTTTCACATTTTTTTTAACCCTCTGATCTCCCCCGTTAATCCTTTCACTCCCTGTCACAGTGTCACTAGTATAGTGTACAGATCTCTTTTCTGATCACTGTATTAGTGTCACGGTGACATCAGTTGGGTTTTAGAGTCAATCCCAGACAGCGTCAGATTAGTGCCAGGTACACTAACATGCACACTATATAGCTCCATTACTAGTATAGTATCTGAATGGATCAATATCTTTGATCTGATCAGATCTATATGAGCGTCCCCAATAGTATAGCGTTCCCAAAAACATGGCGTTAGCAGGATCAGCCCAGACACCTGCCAGCACCTGTGTTTAGCCCCTCCGCCCAGCCCAGCCCACCCAAGTGCAGTATCAATAGATCACTGTCACTTACAAAACACAGCACACAAAACTGCAGTGTTAGTAGAGTCACGCCTGATCCCTGCTAGCACTAACAGTTCATTTTTTGTAGCGATTGAAGCAGTCGCTGACAACCAGGTGCTCTTTTACCTGTGAGTCACACTAGCTGTACCTATAAATTTAGTGGGCAAAATGTCCAAACAGAGGTACAGCATTGAAGTGACCTCACTGTCAGATTCAGGCTCAATATACAAACCGGTAGACAGCACCGCAGTAACAGTTGTTGACGTGGCGAGTCCCATAAGCGCAGTTCAAGCTGGTGCGGTGGCTAGCACAAAAAGTGCCCTGCAGTCACCAAAAATTCAAAGAAAGACCCATAGAGCCCATAGTGCCCTTCCTGATGCGTTTGCTAATCCTGATTGGCAGCCCACCACTTCTGCAGCGCCCGTACCTCCCCCATTCATTGGCAAACCTGGAATTTATGTGGAAACAGCAGATTTTAGTACAATTGACGAGGGATGAGCCGAACACCCCCCATTCGGTTTGCACCAGAACTTGCAAACAGACAAAAAAATTGTGTGAACACGCGAACAACGTTAAAGTCTATGGGACACGAACATGAAAAATAAAAACTGCTAATTTTAAAGGTTTGTATGCAAGTTATTGTCATAAAAAGTGTTTGGGGACCCGGGTACCTGCCCCAGGGGACATGTGATTTTAATAATGCTTAAAGTGAAACAATAAAAATGAAATATTCCTTTAAATATCTTGCCTGGGGGGTCCCCTTAGTCTGCCTGTAAAGTAGCACATTTTCCCCATGTTTATAAAAATTACATTTCTAAAGGAAAAAAAAATCATTTAAAATTGCTCACGGCTGTAATGTATTGTCAGATCCCAGCAATATACATAAAAAATCATTGAAAAAAAAAAAAACGGCGTGGGTTTCCTCCCCCAGTCCATACCAGGCCCTATCGAGTCTGGTATGGATAGTAAGGGGAACTCCATGACAATTTTTTTTTAAATGATGTGAGGGTCTCCCCCAAAATCCTTTTCCATAGTTCTAGAAATTATAGCAGCTAATCCTTATGCAAGGATAGATTGGTATTCATTTGAGAGGTGAATAATAACCAAGGTTGTCACATTTCATTAAAGCTGGTACTATTTTCCTTTTTCATCGCCAGTATTTCTTCCATTTTGTACATGTATTGGACTCTGTCCAACCAATCCTTGACCGTCGGGATGTGAGTGGATTTCCAGTGCAAAGGAATTAAACTTTTTGCTGCCATTAATAGATGCCTAGATAAGGACTTCTTGTATTTACTTATCATAAAGGAGTTAATGTGTAATAGGCAGGCAGCAGCATTTAAGATAATCTTAGTATCTGTTATGTGTTTAATCCAAGTAGTGATTTTATCCCAGTAGTCAAGGATTGGGGGACATCTGCACCATATATGCATGAATGAACCTGTTTCTTTCCCACAGTGCCAGCATGTGTCTGAAGCTGTGTGGAACCACTTCTTAGACTTTTGTGGTGTCATATACCACTGTGTGAGGATTTTGTAAGACATTTCTTGATATCTTGAGCTAAGTGAGCACTTATGTGCTAGAATGCATGCTTTTTTCCCCATTGGGTGTCATTTATGTTGGTGCCTAAGTCAGCTTCCCATTTTTCTTTGTATTTGCTTTTCTCATCTTGTGATGGGTGGGTTAACCACCTGTGTGCTAACAAAGTTTAAAGATCTGAGATCCCTTGTAACAAATATCTTCTAGAGGTGTTAACCTTTGGCAATATGAGGCTTTGTATTTGCTGTTGAGTAAAATGTATTTTATCTGCATGTAGAACCAGAGATTTGAGAATGAATCCCCGAATTGTGTTTTGAGAGTTTCTAGTGGTTTGACTTTGTTTCCGTTAATGAAATGGGTGGCTAAGAGTTTTGACTTACAACCTGGGGATGGTAATGTTTTCTGGTTTAAACCTGGTAGGAAATCAGGGTTATTAGAGAGTGGGGTCAGTGGGCCTGGGATAGTTGCAAGTTTATACTGTGGGGCGATTTTATGCCATATGTTTAGTGTATTAGCTATCAGGGGATGCATTATGTTTCTGGTGGACTTGGAGTGTAGAGACCAAGGGTAATATAGTATTTGTTGTTTGTTGTGGTGGTATTCAAGTTGTACCTAGTCAATTATTCTGGTAATATGTGTGGCATAGTAGTACTTTTTGAAGTCAGGAAGACCTATGCCTCCTTTGCTTTTGGGCAATGTTAGTAGGTGGAAATTTATCCTTGGTCTTTTGTTGGCCCATAAGAATCTTCTTTGTAAACTGGAATAGGTAGTGCATTAAAGAAATCTAGTAGTCTTGGGAGAATTGTCATTTTTAAAATTGAGGCTCTACCGAACCATGAGAACAATTTGGGGGTCCATTTTTGAAGCTCTCTGGTTATTGAGTTTATCAGGGGGGTGGAATTAGTAGTAACTTGATTCATAAGTATTTAAGTGTATTTTGTTTCAATTTAAATTTGTAATTTCCTTTTAAGGAGTTTGAGTTTATTTGGTGGGAGGTTGAGATTGAGTGCCTCAGATTTAGATTGGTTTACTTTAAAGTTAATGTTAATTTTTTCATGAGATTGGGTAAAGATATATATGGGGTTGTGTGATGAAGAACAAGAGGTCATCCGCATAAGCGGCTACTTTATATTCTCTTTTGTGTATTTTGAAGCCATTGATTTCAGGAGTCAAATTTATAGTTCTGATGAGGGGTTCAAGTGTTAAGATGAAGAGCAATGGTGAAAGAGGGCAGCCCTGTCGTGTACCATTATGTATGTGGATCGGGTCAGATAGTATATTGTTAATTTTGATTTTGGCCTGTGGATTTTGGTAGAGGGCTTTAATCCAATTCAACATACTTCCACCCAATCCTATGTGGGTGCAAGTGGCTAACATATATTCCCAGGAAACTCTATCGAAGGCCTTTTCAGCGTCTGTGGACACCAGAAGGCCTTTGATTCTGGAGTCGTGGGCGTAGTGAATGAAGTTCAAAGATTTGGTGATGTTGTCCCTTGCCTCTCTGCCAGACAGACACTTGTTCTGGTTCAATGATTATTGAGAGGAGGGGTTTTAATCTATTGGCTAAGATTTTCGCTAGTAATTTGATGTCTACGTTCAAGAGTGATATTGGTCTGAAGTTTGCACAATCTGTGTGGTCTTTGTCTGGTTTGGGAATAACTGCTATGTGTGCCATGAGGAGGGAGTTGGAGTCATTATCATGTTTAGCTAGGTGATTGAAAGCCTTTAGAAGGGGTTTGGAGAGTAGTTGTGTGTAAATTTTCTAATATTGGAAAGTGAATCCTTCAGAACCTGGACTTTTCCCCGTTTTTAATTCTTTAATTGCTTCTTGTAGTTCTATAATGGTAATGGGGTCATCTAAATTGTTTTTATCCTCTGTGTGAAGGGAGGGGATTTTGCTGTTCTTCAGGAGGTATTGGATCATGTCCGCTCTTGGGTGTTGTACATGTGTAGGCTTGTGTTGTGGAGGCAAATCATATAATTTGGAATAAAACTTGTGAAAGAGTTCTGCTATTTTTTGGGATTTGTGTTCAAGTGTGCCTGTTTTGTTGCAAATAGCATGAATATGGTTTGCTATTGTTGCATCCCTTAAAGCTCTAGTGAGCTGTTTCCCACTCTTGTCTTCGTGTTCGTAGAATACGCTTTTATGGAAAAAGAGAGATTTTTGGGTTTGAAAATGTAGTATTTGTAACAAAGAGTTTCTGCACTGAGCAAGTTTGTCTGCTGCTTTAGCTGTAAGGGATTACTTATGTTGTGTTTCAAGTTTGGCTATCTTCTTATTAGACAGTTTAGTGATTTATTTATCCCTTTCTTTTTTCTTTCTGGCTCCCCATTTTATAAGTTCACCCCTTACTACATTCTTATGGGCTTCCCAATTGTTAAGGGGATTTGTGTCAGAGTCGACGTTGTGAGTGAAGTATGTTTTGATAGATTTGTGTATGTCGTCATGTATAGTCAGATCGGTCAGTAAAGTAGCATTAAGTCTCCAGTTAAAGGAGGTTTATTTGGGCGGGGTTAGTTTTAGGGTGACCGCGTTAGGGGCGTGGTCTGATAGTGTGATAATTCAAATATCAGCTTTGACTAAATTAATCCGATCTCTTTGAGACACAAAAATCAGATCTATCCTTGAGTACCTTTTGTGGGGGGATGAAAAGTATGTGTAGTCCTTCCCTATGGGGTGTGTGGACCTCCAAAAGTCGACCAGGGCTAATGATTGTAGTAAAACTTTGATTCATTTTAAAATTTTGTATGAGACATGGGAATATCCTGTTGAGGTGTCTTGGAGTGGTGAGAGTGGGATATTAAAATCTCCTCCGAGAACAATGCAGCCTTCCGCAAACCACTCAAGTTTGTTTATTATTGTGTTGCAAAAAGTTATATGGGCTTTGTTTGGGAAGTACACATTTCCCAAAGTGATAGGGAAGCCTTCCCAGGAGCCTTTGAGAAAGATGTAGCGACCTTCAGGGTCTGTAAGTTGGTGTTTCAGTTCGAACTGGGAATTTTTGTTCATGAGAATGGAAACCCCTTTAGTTTTCACTAATTGGTTTGTGGCATGATATACTTTTGTAAAAAAAAAGCTGTTAGTGAGTTTGGGAATATTTTGGTCTTTAAAGTGTGTTTCTTGTAGAAAGACTATTGATGGATTTGTTTTTTTAAGTTCTCTTAATAGTTTGGTTCTTTTTTCGGGAATATTGAGGCCGTTCACATTATGTGAGATTAGGGTAGGGGATTTTCCCAAAAAGGAGTATGTCATTTTGAAGGTAAATATGAGGGGGAATGGTTGGGGAGGGATTTAATTAAGGGGGAATAATGGAGGGGTAGAGGCGGCGGGTAGAGAAGTATTGAATTGTTAGGGTGGGGTACAGAGGGAAGGGGTGATAGTGCCCTACGTGAGTCTTGGCTCAGATACACGCCTGAATAGCGTGGAGCCAGTTCATGATGTTATTAATTTAACACCAAAGTTGACTCTGGGGGGTAAGTGGGAGGTGCACCTGTGGATGGGAGGTGGTGGTCTAGTATTATAGATTTTCCTCCAGGTATAGGAGGTTTCAGGAGGACCTAGGTATAAGGTGCAAGTAACAGTGAATAGATTTCTTTGACTTTATTGAAACTAAAGTGTTTTCATTTTGTATAGGACAATTGGATGAGTGTCTTGGGACAACTATTCATTATTAACAAGGTTGATTAACTGAAACCTTAAACATGTCCTTGGTATTGTCCTAAACTTAACAGTGGTGTAAAGATTCTTCCAAAAAATTCAATTACTTAAAGAAGTTTTAGTTAGTACATCCCATCAGCGAGCTCCACCACTCATAGGTCTCGCTGGTAGGATATTTGCTATCATTCTCCAATACATTTGTATTTGGTTAGAGATAATATAAAAACAAGATTATAAGTGGAAATAAAGGTAAAATAAAACCATATAACTATAAGAGCGTTTTTGTTGGCACTGAACTTAAACTGCATGTTGGGTGATTTCCTAGAGTTCCGCTTGAACAACCATAACATCCCTTTGAGGATGAAAGATATTGTGGGCCATGTTGTCAGGTGTGATAAAGTCTTGTATACCAGTAGTGATGGACGAACTTCCGACGGGACGTTTCGCGAACGCGATCCGCGAACGTGCCCAAATGTTTGTGAACCACAGGTTCGCGGTGGGCCCCATTGACTTTAATGGCAGGCGAACCTTAAAAACCTCCAGGTCATATTTTCAGCCACAACATGGACACTGACATACCACAAGTATTAAGTGAATCTGGGATCGACAACGACAAGCATTCTTTTTTTATCTGTGAAATGTTGTCAATTGAAGGCCATGGAGGAGAGGCAAGGCCAGGCCAGGCCAGGCTATGAAAGGGGTGCAGGAGATGATTGATCAGTGCCACAGTCAGGGCAGCGCAGTCCTGTGCCAGTGTCCCAGTGTGCCAACCTGTGCTTGAGCCCCTGACCCCTCCCTCTGGCCGGCCCTTACCCCCACCTATGCAGGGCTCCACTGCGGTGGTCCGGAGGTGCCAGTCCAGTGCTGATCCATTCCTCAGCCATGGTTCTGGCACTGACTGCTGATTGGCTTCTCTGCTGCTATCTCCCTCACTGACACCAGCACTGAGATAGAACACTGACACCAGCACCGCGATAGAGAGCACTGACACCAGCACCGAGATAGAGAGCACTGACACCAGCAGCTCGCTGTGGGACCCAAAAATATGACACCCCTCAACCTCTTCAAACACAAGGGTACGGGCATATAGTACGGTGTGCTTTTTTTGTACAAGTGAGCCAAAGGTAGAAAAAAGGTCCGTGTGCTAGATTATATAAATAGTTTATAGAGCTATGCATATACATGGTCTACTGGTCACATGTGTTGAATTCCTCCGAGATCCATGCCTCATTCATTTTTTTATAAATGTGAGGTAGTCAACAATGTTGTGAGCTAGGCGAGTGCGCTTATCGGTCACGATCCCCCTGCTGCGCTGAACGTCCTTTTGGACAGGACACTGGACGAGGGGCAAGCCAACAGTTCCATTGCAAATTGTGCAAGCTCTGGCCAGAGGTCAAGCCTGCCCACCCAGTAGTCCAGGGGTTCATCACTTCTCAGAGCGTCCACATCGGCCGTGAACCCGATGTAGTCGGACACCTGTCGGTCTAGGCGTTCCCTGATGCTAGATCCGGATGACACCTGTCAATGGGTCGGCTGAAGGAATGATCTCATATCAGAAGTGACCAACACATCTTCAAACCGCCCTCTTCTTGCAGGCGCTGTTGGATTGGTACCCGCAACTCTTTCTCTGGGAGTGGGAATTCCTCTGCCAGCGCACGCAAAAGCAGAATGCAGAATTTCTCTAAGCAAGGCCTGTAAGTGCTTCATTCTGACAGCCCTCTGTGATGGTGGTAACATTTCCGCCATTTTGTGTTTGTACCTGGGGTCTAAGTACGTTGCCACCCAGTACTGGTCCTTGACCTTTATGCTTTTTTTTTTTAATTCTTTATTTGCGGTACAACAAGGTACAAACATCAAACATAAGTGGTACATGAAACACAGCCATTGTTGTTTATGTTGAAAGTACAGTTAGATTATGCACATCCAAACAGGCTATTAATGTAGTATTATTATGTGTATAAATTCTATAACCATGGTCTAGCCACTCAAACTTTATAATAGAAAGCACACTGTGTGCCATGTCAGTCTAGGTGTTATATGTTTTTATTTTTATTTTTGTTTTTTTCCTTTTCCCCTTCCTCCCCCCTCCCTCCTTATTTCCTATGTTGTTTTCTGTAAAAATGGATAGGCGGCGTGGGAGGATGGCCATTACCTGTATGCTTTTTATACGGGGGTCCCTGTTAAAACACTGGAGCATGAAGGCCCCCATTTGCACTAAACTGGAAGCGGTGTGGTGGCCTGGCTCCTGCTCATCATCCAGGATAATGTCATCTTCCTCGTTCTCCTCCCCTCATCCACAAACAACAACAGGGATCCCAGAAAGGTTTAAAGCATGCTCTTGTTTCTCCTCCTCATCAGCCCCGGCACCATCCTCCTCTGACTCCTCTTCAGACTCCTGTTGTGGACTTGTCTCAGATAGAGTAGCCCCCCCTGGGAATTCATTCAGCATTGCGTCTTCCTCATCTTCCTGCTCCTCCACGGCTTGATCAATGACACAACGCAATGCACGCTACATAAAGAAGGTGTAAGGTACGATGTCACTGATGGCGCCATGGCTGCGACTGACCAGTTTGGTGATCTCATCAAATGGCTGCAGAAGTCTGCATGTGTCGCGCATGAGCAGCCACTGGCGCGGTGGGAAAAAAAACAAGTTGAATGAATGTCAGCAAGGCGAGCCATGGCCGTGTAAGATCTTCTGAAATGGGCCCGAGATTTTCCTTGCCTGCCGCAAGATGTCCTGGACCCCAGGGTATTTGACAACGAATCGCTGCACGACCAAGTTTAAGATGTGTGCCATGCATGGCACATGTGTAATTTTGCCCTGTTTCAAGGCGCTCAGCAGATTGGCACTGCTGTCGCACACCACTTTACCAACTGTCAAATTGAGCGGTGTTAGCCACTGATCTGCCTGTGAACGCAAAGCTGAAAGGAGTGCAGGGCCAGTGTGGCTCTTGGCTTCCAGGCACAACAGACGCAGCACAGCATGGCAATGTCTCACCTGGCATGTCAAATAGGTTCTGGGGATCTTGGGCAGTGCATCGGAAGAGACGCTAGCAGTGGAAAAGGAGGAGTCAGCCGAGGAGGAGAGGGAGGATGGAGTAGGAGGAGGAGAAGAAGAGGCAGGCCTGCATGCAATCCGTGGCGGTAAAACCAAATCTACATGGGTGCCACGCGTTACATGCTTGACGGCCGTCAGAAGGTTCACCCAGTGGGCAGTAAAAGTTATATACCTTCCCTGCCCGTGTTTTCTAGACCACGTGTCTGTGGTCAGATGTATCTTGGCACCGACACTGTGTGCCAGAGATACATTCACTTGCCGCTGAACATGGCCATATAGCTCTGGGATGCCCTTCTGTGAGAAATACTTCCTTCCTGGGACCTTCCATTGTGGTGTTCCAATGGCCACAAATTTTCGAAAGGCCTCCGAGTCCACCAGTTTATATGGCAGTAGTTGGCGGGCTATCAGTTCTGACAAGCCAGCGGTCAACTGTTGGGCAAGAGGGTTATCCGGCGTCATCATTTTTTTATTCTCGAACATTTGGCCCAAGGAAGCCTTCTTTTTTCCAGAAAAACATGAGGACGGCATGATGGAAGGTGGAGTGGAGGACAATTCTGAGGAGAGAGGAGAAGTAGAAGAGGCTGGACGGTGAGAGCCTGGAGTGTGGCTTTGTGGGTTCTGACGGCGTTGCTCCCACTGGGCTCGGTGATGGCAGCTCATGTGCCTTCTTAAGGCGGTCGTCCCTAGGTGAGTGTTGGGCTTACCGCGACTTATGCGTTGACTGCAAAGGCTGCAGATGGCAACACTATTGTCAGCAGCGGACACATTAAAAAAAGCCCACACTGCGGAGCCATGTGTTGGCGTCCTGGGAGCGCCAGATGTGACCGTGCATGGTTGATGGCTCGCTCCTGATACATTAGCAGTCTGGTTTGTCCCTCCTGTGCAATGTAAGTTCCGCCTGCTTCTCCTCCCTATCTGCTGGTCCATCTCTCCCTCTGAACTCCCCTCCTCTTCCTCTCTTGTGGGCACCCACGTGATGTCCCTAGACATGTCATCATCGACGTCCCCTTCCCCACTGCTATAATTAGAGATCTCCGAGTAGGCAGCAACAGCGGGGACCAACCTTCTTGGGCTGATCTGGGTACTGTCGTCAGACTGCTGAGTGGCGGTTGTTGCTACCTCCTCTTCCTGATCCAATGCCAAGAATGGCTGCGCATCGGAAATGTCTTGTGATGAATCGAAAAATAATTCCTGTGACTCAAGCGGAGGGTATATGGTGGTGGTGGTGTTGGTGGTAGTGTCTTTGGGGGTGCACACAGCAGAGAGTGAAGAGGGTGCAGATCGAGAGGATGAGGAGGGTGCAGAAGAGTAAGGCTGAGTGAGCCACTCAACCAAGTCTGGTGCGTCCTTTGACCTAATCAAACGCACCTTCTGCAACTTCCCACTTTGGCTCAAGCCTGTTGCTCCTGCCCTACCCCTACCACCCCTGCGGAAGAGCCTGCCTCTTCCTCTGCCTGTCATTTTTTAAATGACCCTGTGACAAAAGTCTCTAGAGAAGTGCAGTATATGTGGAAGAAGGTATATAACACCCCGCTTCAATCTGTCATTTTGGGGGGCCACTGGTCTATCACACCAGTTATAATACCTTTTTCTAATTGCGTTTGTCACTCTTTGTAGTATCGCTGCAGAACCGCTCAGCAGTCACAATGCTGCACAGTAGAAATGCACTATAATATGCTTTCTATATTTGAAAGTACTTTATTATATAAAGTATATTATCAGTGTATTTCACCCCTATATACTGTACACCTATACCAGTCCTTAAAAGGACTTTTGTGGACCTAATAGTAGCTAGCTAGTGTATAACATTCTATCCCTGCTCCAAACGCCAACCTTTCCCTACACTGCAAAATGACAATTGCACACTCGCTGAGCACTGCACTATAATATGCTTTCTATGTTTGAAAGAAAGTATATTATCAGTGTATTTCACCTCTATATACTGTACACCTATACCAGTCCTTAAAAGGACTTTTGTGGACCTAATAGTAATAGCTAGTGATTACACACTGACTGTCCCTGCTCCACACAGCGTCCTTTCCCTACACTGACAAAAGACAGAATGTAAAATGGCCGCCAGATCAGGTCTATTTATAAGGTGGGGGGTATGTCCATGTGCTGAAATGTCTCAATTGGCTGTCCTGTACCCCATGATGGATGTGTCATGGGTCAAAGTTCTTCACAATGTAAACGAATATGGCCACCGCGAACAGCGCCATAGGTCCGGCGAATCGTGAACAAGCAAAGTTTGCCGCGAACCGACCGCCGGGCGAACCGCAAGGCCATCTCTATATACCAGTGTCATGAATGGTATTTTGGACTCTGGTTATCATAACATGTCTTTTTGTATTTGTGGTTGGATGTATGCCAGTTAGTTTACTCACATTTTAACTCACAGTTAGTTTAACCACATACAGGATGTCACAAAATGGGATCCAGGGGTGTTTATGGCAGGGGTTACGGTGATCTTCCATCCTCTTTGAAGTAGATAGCCTAGAGTTCAACCACCATCTAAAACACTTAGGGTGGAGAGAAATAGTGTTAAATCAAGCTAATTTTAAAGACAGAGGGATGTGGAAGTCTCGTCCTTAAAGGTTTACATAGCGTGTTTCCTGCTTGCTGTAGTTTGAAATGAATGGGTATGTGCGCGGATGGGACATTCCCAGCTTTGCTCTTTTGCTTTCTTGAGTATATGCCGCTTATTGGGGATTCTGGTTTCCTTCAGGTGTATCTGTAGGTATTATGTGGGTGGTCTATGTGAGGTTAAAAGTTTTCCATATAAAGTTAATAGCAGGGTCTCTGTGAGGTATCTTGAGCCTTTGTTCTGTAGTTGCATATTTGTCAGATTAAGGACAGCAAGTTACCAGGATAGTTTGGTGTTTGTGTTGTTCGGAGTCTAGTACATGTTACTAGGTTGTTGCTGAGAAAAGAAGTCCCTCTAGTGGTAAGTTATGGTAATAAGTATAATTTATCATTACTAGCATGGTTCTCGTAATCAACTGCTGTTGAGTTGCTGCCATCTAGTGGAAAATTGCACAAATGGCTTCAGAAAGAACAGATTTTCTTTGGTGATGAAATTAATCAAAGTGGTGTATACCACATGTGTTTAGCAAATCAAAGTAAACAGGTTTTTAACAACAGTTTAAACGTATAACCAGTTAGAAAGAGAAGATTCTAATCTCATTTTGGTGGCTCACATTCTGGGGCTTTTGGTAAAAGGGAAGTTGTAGTTGTTTCTGCTGGTGTTTCCTTGGTTTTTCCTGTGGTGGTAGGGTGATTTTGCAGGAGAGGGGCCTGGTAAGGAAGGCATATTGTGGATGGAAGGGGGCAGTTGGTAATCTGCCTACCATTCAGGGAGATCTACAGGGGCAATATGCAGATTCTCACAGAATTTTTTCAGTTCCTCTGGGATTCTGAGCATGTATTGTTTGCCACTGTATGTGGCGTGAAGGGCAATAGGAAACTTCCACCTGTAATTCCTTTTTCTTTGAGAACTTCAAGTAGTGGTCTCAAAGCTCTTCTGTTTCTCAGTGTGATCGGAGAAAGGTCTTGAAAAAGCTGGACATTTACACCATTAAATATCACTTGCTTGTTTGTCCTGGCTTTCTGCAGAATCTCCTCTTTCAAAGAGAAATTTGGTAGACAACAAATTATGTCTCTTGGGGGGTTGTTGTCTGGTGCTCTGGGTCTAAGAGCTCTGTGGGCTCTGTCATATTTGATAGGTGAGTCTTCAGGCCTTTCCATGAAGCTATTAAATATGGAGGAGAGGGCAGGTTTAATTTGTTCTGGGGTGACAGACTCTGGGACACCTCTCACTCTAATGTTGTGTCTTCTCCCTCTATTGTCTAGGTCCTCGATTTTCCTGTTCATATCAACCATGTGTTGGGAGTGATTGTGATGTCGTCCAGCCTTATCAGAGCCCTGTCTCTCCTCTTTCCTGCTCTCTCATTTACCGCCATTTGTTCTGAGAGTCTGAGTAATTCTGTTTTGATGTCAGTAATGGCTGCCGAGAAGGAGTTCTTTATGTCAGCTGCTATTTCAGTCATAGTGGAATATGTCAAGGGGAGATCGCTTGTTGTGTTACCTCTGGAGGAGTCCTCTGACGCTGGCAGATATATCTCATCGTCCTCCATGTCCTCTCTCCCGGCCATTCTGTGTATCAGCGCCATCTTGGAGCTGCTGCCTTCACCGCTGTATCTGTATTTGCTGAGGTTAGCTGTGATGGTTTGCTTTTAGGGGTTCCGGACAATTGTAGGGATCGATTGTGTGTCCCTCTCTTGATGAAGGTGGACATAGTCATCCAGTGTACAGGTCGTTTCGCTCCCTAGGTCTCCTGAATCGCCGGAGCTCTCTCACTCAGCGTCCATCCACGCTGCGCGCCAAGCCACGCCCCCCGTTTGAATGTATTATATATTGTACACTGCAATATATACCCTGTACTGTAATATATATATATATATATATATATATATATATATATATATATATATATATATATACTGTATTTATCGGCATTATAACACACGCCAGCGTATAACATACACCCCAAGTTTAGGAGGAAATTTTAAGGAAAAAAACACTTACATTTAAATGCCCATCAATGCAGCCTTATCAGTGTCCATCTGCAGCCTTGCACAGCATCCATCTGCATGCTTGTCATTGTAATTTGCAGCCTTGCAGCCTTCTCAGTGTCATTTGCAGCCTTGCATCCTTGTCAGTGTCTTTTGCAGCCTTGCAGCCTTCTCAGTGTCATTTGCAGCCTTGCATCCTTGTCAGTGTCATTTTCAGCCTTGCATCCTTCTCAGTGTCATTTGCAGCCTTGCATCCTTCTCAGTGTCATTTGCAGCCGTGCATCCTTGTCAGTGTCATTTGCAGCTTTGTATCCTTGTCAGTGTCATTTGCAGCCTTCTTAGTGTCATTTGCAGCCTTGCAGCGTCCATCTGCAGCCTTCTCAGTGTCATTGGCATGTCAGTGTCACTGCAGTTTGAAAATTGGCGCCATTGGCCGAAAACTGCCAAGAAAGGCCAAAGGCGGGCGAGAATGGCCGAAAGCTGCCGAGAACGGTCGAAGGCAGGCGAGAGCGTGCGAGAGCGGCCGAAAGCTGCCGAGAATGACCGAAGGCGGCCAAAAGCTGCAGAGAACAGTCGAAGGTGTCCGAAAGCTGCAGAGAACGGCCGGAAGGGAAGACCGGCATGCTGTTGTTAGCAGAAGCAGATGCAAGTCAGCGATCCGGTGAGCTGGGTGATGCAGGATCAGCAGCAGGCTGGAGCAGGTTGAGAAAAGCCGGGTCAAACACAGCTAAGCAGGTAGAGTAAGGCAGCAGGCTGGAGCAGGGTGAGATAAGCCGGGTCAGCAGAGGTAATCAGGTAGAGTAAGGCAGCAGGCTGGAGCAGGGTGAGACAAGCCGGGTCAGCAGAGGTAAGCAGGTAGAGTAAGGCAGCAGGCTGGAGCAAGGTCAAATGGACAGGCAGTAGTTGTCAACCGGCTATCATGCAGGAGAGGCTTTAGCAGAGTCAGGGCAGGCCGAGGTCAGGATTGGAGATAACAGGTAAGTCAGCAGAGCCGGGTCAGTACAGGTAATCAGAGCAGGTACAGGTTTCAGAACACGGGTAAGCTGCAGATCAAACCGCACTGCACAAGTGCAGCTGCTGTTTTTTTAAAGGCCCATTGGAACCAAGCAGAGGTTAGCACGTGCCCTCTTGCCAGTGATTTCTTCATCCACTTCGATCAATGTAAATGGAGGTATCTGTTGTTTTTTTTTTTTTTTTATTCAGCCAATGGGCTGAATGAAAAAAATGAACGGTGCATGTATGCCCATCATTAGAAGTGGGTGGATGAAGGGCGTTATTCTAATGGTGGGCATACCACCGATCAATCAATGTGAATGGAGGAATCTGGCTGCATGAAAAAAAAGAACATTACAATATATGCCCAACAAGGACCAGAGACATACTGGTATGTTGCTGGACTTTGAGTGGTTATCCTGGAATGATGCCTGCAGGTTTAGGCATCATCTTGGTATATTTTGTTTCAGGCGGCGGTCGGCTTTCATGTAAAAGCAATCCTAGTGGCTAATTAGTCGCGTGACTGCTTTTACAAGCAGTGAGAGGGAATGCCCCCCTGCCGTCTTCCATTGTTTTCTCAGGCTCTCCTGTCCCACCGTGGTACCCGAGAATGCATCCGGTGGTTCCGCCAGATGATCATAGAGCTGATCGGAGACCAGAATGTCTCCAATCATCTCTATGGCCTAAGAAACCGGAAGCTACGAGCATTTCATGACTTCAGTTTCGCCGGATATAAACAGCGCCATTAGGAAATTGGGAAAGCATCTTATCACACCGATCTTGGTTTTATCAGATGCTTTTAAGGGCTGAGGAGAGTTCTAGAGTCTAAAAGACCCAAAACTTTTCAAAAAAGTGTACCTGTCACCAGGGGCGGACTGACAACTCATGGGGCCCCTGGGCAATAGGAGATTATGGGGCCCCCAGGATTAGAGATGGCTGCCGCATGTTGACGCAACATGAATGTGGGAATACCCACTGAGGGGATGGGCACCAAGCTCGGTGGCATGCTGAGTGGCAGGAGACTTGAAGCTGGTGACCCAGGAAATTCACCAGGAGATTCTCATGGGCATTGCCACCTTAACAGCATCATGGGCCCCAGGGCAAAATACTGCACTGGGACCCCTACCAGGGAGATGATGACCTGCGGCATACATAGTGCACCATGGCGAACAATGGGCATGACCAGTGGGAGAGTCTTAAAAGAGGATTGAACAGAATATGCATCTGCTGTATACAATGCAAACATACCACAGACCTTGTACCCATACAATTCTAATTACTGTGTCACAGCTGATAATCTCAGACACAAATGAATCTCAGTCAAAGGATCATTTGTTTGTTAAATAAATGTTTCCATTATATATGTTTTTTTATGCACAAAAAAAATGAATATTTTTGGCTTACTGAGGGAACATTATAGAAGAACTGAAAGCGGAGCTCCACCCTAAAGTGGAACTGCCGCTTATCGGATTCCCCCCCCCCCGGTGCCACAATTGGCACCTTTCAGGGGGAGGGGGGTGCAGATACCTGTATAATCCAGGTATCTGCACCCACTTCCGGGACTTGCTAGCCGCCCCTAGCCACAGATGCCCCGTCCCTAGCCGCAGATGCCCGCCCCCCCCCCCCCCGTTGTGTCCTGGGAAACACACAGTTCCCAGGACACAACGGGGACCAGTAAAGACGCGCAGCGCAACTCGCGCATGCGCAGTAGGGAACCGGGCAGTGAAGCCGCAACGCTTCACTTCCTGATTCCCTGACAGAGGATGGCGGCGGGGGCAGCCGAGAGACGAGCGATTGCTCGTCATCTTCTGCTGACATCGCTGGAACCTGGAATAGGTAAGTGTCCATTTATTAAAAGTCAGCAGCTGCTGACTTTTAATATTTTTTTGTGCAGGTGGCCATCCTCTTTAATTAAAACCAGTAACTGTTGAGGAAATGAACACCTTGGTCAGGTCTATGTACAATATAATGTACAGAGTGCGGGGGACAGGAGTAAGTAACAAACAAAACAACATATAGAGTACAGCAGTCAGGATGAGCACTACGCTCATATCAGAGTCCTCCCTTACATCAAAGTCCCAACATTCTCCCTATAATCACAGTCCACAGAGTGCCACAGGCAGAGCCCCCAGAGTAACACCTTACAGCAGAGCCCCCCATTGTGCCACCCTACGGCAGAGCCCCCCAGAGTCCCACCCTACGGCAGAGCCCCCCAGAGTCCCACCCTACGGCAGAGCCCCCCAGAGTCCCTCCCTACGGCAGAGCCCCCCAGAGTCCCTCCCTACGGCAGAGCCCCCCAGATTCCCCCCAGAGTCCCACCCTACAAGTGGATTTTTCACAGGCATGGGATTGTTGGAGCGACTTCTGTTGGGCACATATTGATCATACAGCATACACCAGTGGCGGCTGGTGCTCATATTTTTTTGGGGGAGGCGAAAACAAAATGGGAAAAATGCAGAAAAATACTGGAAAAAAACCATCAATTTCAGCCCCACTATGCCCCATCAAATGCAGCCACTGTGACCCTTCGGCGGCATTTAACCAGCACCCACGCCCACGTCTGACCGACACTTACCCCTATCTTGGTGGCGGGTCAGGCAGCGGGTGACATCGGTGAGATGTGGGACGGGCAGTGGCAAGCTATGGGTCGGGCGGTGGTGAGCTGTGTCCTCCATGCTTACTCCATGTGTCTCTTCTTTCCTCCTGCTCGGCGTTCAATAGGAGCGCCTGTCCTTTCAGCCAATCGCCTGGTGGGTATAAGACCCGCACTTACTGATTGGCGAAGAGGCGGTTCAGTGTTAGAAAAGCAAATATTATTTTCTTTTCTAACACACCTGGATGGGCTCCGAGCACTCTGCGCTCTGAGGCCACCCTATTTTGAAGCCTATTAGAGCCTATGGCTCTTATCAGGTGCTTCAATAAAAAAAAAAAAAAAAACTCATACACCCGTAATTCATACACCCGGCATCTTGAAAGGGGCCGGATACATGAATAGGGGGTGGCCATGAATAGATTTATGCTATGAATGAATCTATCCATTCTACATATAGGAGGTGGTGTGATAGAGGGGGCAGCACCCTTAATGGATTGGCCACCCCTGGTATACACACACATGCACAGTATACATACATATATACACATATACATACATATATACACACACATGCACAGTATACATACATATATACACACACACGCACACATGCACAGTATACATATATACAGTATACATGCACATGCACAGTATACATACATACATACATACATACATACATATATACACACACATGCACAGTATACATACATACACACACATGCACAGTATACATACATACATACACACATACACAGTAAACATATACAGTGGTGTGAAAAAGTGTTTGCCCCCTTCCTCATTTCCTGTTCCTTTGCATGTTTGTCACACTTAAGTGTTTCGGAACATCAAACCAATTTAAACAATAGTCAAGGACAACACAAGTAAACACAAAATGCAATTTGTAAATGAAGGTGTTTATTATTAAAGGTGAAAAAAAATCCAAACCATCATGGCCCTGTGTGAAAAAGTGATTGCCCCCCTTGTTAAAACATACTATAACTGTGGTTGTCCACACCTGAGTTCAATTTCTCTAGCCACACCCAGGCCTGATTATTGCCACACCTGTTCACAATCAAGGCATCACTTAAATAGGAGCTGCTTGACACAGTAAGGTCCACCAGAAGATCCTTAAAAGCTGTTGTGCTTTTTTAAGGAAAGTTTCCCGCACATTTTTATTAAGTAATTTTTAACGAAGATATTTTTAAGATACAAGATCAATCGATATGACACAGTCTATATATGCGAAACTGGTTCACGGAGACGAGTGATCATACTTAATAGTCACATTTATTGGTTGACAGAAAACAAATATTTACATGAAATTAAAATACAGATTGCATTATTTGAACATTTGACAATGAATGGAAATACCCTTAAAATGGGCGTAGTACCTTGGACACAATATCACCATGATAACTTCTTCAGTAGAATCAATAACCTTATACTTGACAATTTAACATAATGTCTGTATTTCACACACCCAGCCGTTACTATGCTGCAGGTAAGTAACGTTGAACAATGCGAAACAAATTAGACATTTGTTTGTCAATAAAAAGCAACTATGCAAAAAGTAATATATAATAAAAATTGAATATTAGAGAAAAATCTATGAAAAGGCGATTATTGATTCTGGAGAATGATTATCAATATTAGAATATTCAATACATCAATAATTAAGAGAACATACAAGATAAAATCAACATGTTATATTTACCCATTCCAAAATGGCTATTAGTCTGGATTTAAGATAGCTACCGGGTTCAGGAATCTCCTTGGAGGTTAAAGTATATTTCCAGTCATGGCTGTCAGTCTATCTGGGAAGATGTTTCTCTCCCAGTGTCCCTTCCCCAGGGTGGGTCCCTGAGCTCTCAGGTTCCCCTGAGCTGTCCCCCTTCACTATCTATCTAGCTTCTTAAATATACTCTCACACAATAAGATCATAAAATTTGTAATATGTTCAGCCCAAAAGATATGTGTCTCTTTCCTATAGGCCTAACTGTTGTAAATGTAATTGCGCCTTCAACCACCAGGGGTCTCACATGTGTTTTGGGGCTGCTCTGTAACGTAATATATTTTATTTTATACTGTATATTTTACTTTAGTGGAAAATAACTATATCTTTAATATTTGGGAATTCTACTAACCCCATACTATCAAATACGCTTAGCATAATTATTGATCAATCACTTTGCATAAAAATGGTGATATATATGCATATCATTGTATATCTGTAAACATTTAGTCCATTTAAAAAGGACACAAGTTATATGTGTATATATATATATATATATATATATATATTAATCAACATCACATACAGTTTTTATCTATCTGGATACCTGTATAATTTGGGTATCCAATCAATATTTGTTTATCTAAGCATTTCAATTCTAATACATTCATATCATAATCATATATTTGTCTTAATACTAATTTGTTCCTAAAACAATTCTATTAATAATCACCCTTTATTTATTATGTTTTCTTTATAACCGATTTCATCAATTCATCGGATACTTATACAGATATCATATATACTATGAATTGACTGGTAACGTCATGTTTTGAGATGAACTTTAGACATTCGGGTGAACAATCTCATGTTTATTCTCATTATTTGTCCTGTTGAAAAACAAACCTCACTTGGTATCCTAGTCATTGTCTTATGAGAAGTGAGGACTCCTTAGCTCCTTAGCTTTATTTATCTCTCACTTTCTGAGCCCACATTGAGACAATCAATTTATTTGCTCAACCTTCCCTTGAACCAAGGAACTTGTAGTTGTATTTACTATCACACATATAGGAACTCATCTCTTTTGTTTTCGAAATTGTCTCATTGTCCTACAGTTTCTGTCTAAATACAGGCTTGTAAACTTTATATATTTGAGACTTGTAAAATGGGCAGCCAGTTCATCTGCTTTTTAAGGGCAAAAGTTCATTTCTATTTTTTTTTTGTTAGGCCCATTGAATCTCCCATCTCTGCCAGCGAATATTAGATATTTTTCTTCATAAATTCACAACAAAGCCCCCCTTGGAAAGTTGTCGGTTGCCGGAAGTCATCTGACAGACTTTCCCAATGCCACTTGTTGAAGAAATATGGCTTCGTTTGGGCCTTGTAAGTGTATTGTGGATATATTTAAAAGGTTTAGACACCTGCAGATGGGTGTAATTCTTGGGGAAAAAAAAACGGGTTTGTGATCGATGTGTGCATCTCAGGGCCGTCATCCGTTCTTTGGCGGGAAATGGATCACTCCGGGCACCTCTTGGTTCTTGGCTGTCCTGGTGGGTTTTGTCCCTGTAGACTGGCCATCAATGATGTCCCTGGATTCCACATACGGTTCCTTCTCTGGATGTTTCATACATGTTGGACTCTCGGTTCTGTTGACCGGCTCATGGACATATTGGTTCTGTAAAGGAAAATAGATTCCATGAGAAAAACATATATGTCCTTTTCTTTTTATACGATTTATGTTTGAGATATTCATGTCAAGCAGGTATCCTGGGCTTCCTCAGAGCCCCCCTCTTTCCCATTGTGTTATCAGTCCTTTAACTAAACACCTTGGATATAAAGACAATGTATGACACATTTGCTATGGGAGACCAAGCTCCAGGGCTCATTATCATGAGGACATTTATTAATAGCTGTGGATACCAGACATTTATGACTGACTTATGTTCTTCAGAACCATTTTTCTTTTTTTTTAGCTTAATTGTAGCGGTTCTGGAGTAACAATAAAAGCATTTCAGTTTGACATGTAAGTGACAACTCACTGTCAGTAATAAGATATTTGACATCATAGTCAACCTTCTACTTGTGAGGAATAAAACAAATAAATTCTCCCCCCTTTGGGGTGTCAATATAACTCATTTGAGGCAATCAAACTACCTTATGCGGGTGACTCCTCATCTTTTACCAAAATATCAAACCATTTAGGCCTCCTGATATTAATGTCTTTAGGATTCGGTCTTCCTCTGGAATTACCGTCTTCGTCGACTTCTTGAAATTAGGCTGTTTGGAGCGACCTGTTTATGTCAGAGGAATGAAGTGACCACTGAAAAATAGGAGAATAATTAATATCTAACAACCACAATCCCCCGGAAGGGATTTCAGGATCCTCATTACTGTGACCTGGGAGAAACATAGTGTTAGAACCTCTACTTCCTATATCTTTATTCAGTGCATTCCTCTGATTTATTTTAACATAGGCGCTTAAAAGGCTCTGTGGCCCTTGGCTGGCCACATGATTTGCCCCTTGAAGAATTGCTATTCATGTTCATTTTAGCAATGAAACCATTGATACACTCGTGGTTTTTAATCTATTCAATTAATTAAGTCAATCTATTTATTTATTTCACAAATTGGCACAACACACTGAACTAAAGTAACTAACTGGTCCACACCATTTGCCGGTGTACTATAGAAAGTTCAACATTTTAGACCCTATATATCTGTTCCTAATTTTACCAAGCTTTGGTTTGCACGAATTATCAAACCATATATTGTATGAGGTTTATGCGCACTGCAGCCATCTATACCTCAGCAAATTCACCTTTTGAAGGAAGTTTTAATACACTTTACACTGTTTTATTTATTTTATCGCGTATTCATATATCACATATTATTCACGTTTTGCGCAGAGGTCTCCTAAATAACTTATTTTAAACAATCTATTGAGTTTTTAAGGTTGATTTAAGCGTACCTATTACACAAAAATGTGTACTTGTCTTTTAACTTATTTTACGTGTGGGAACACTATTATATGGGTTGCAGCTACATCATTTGGTTATCTTAAATATCGGTTGCATCTCTGATTTTAAATTCATAGTAGCGCTTGAGTACATGCATTCAGTACTTATTCAACCCGTGTAACATATCCGTAATTTTGTCTATTTTGGTTTCCGTATTGCTTACAGGCTGATCAGAATTGGGTTGTGGGACCCGGTTTCTGTACTTTCTGGGGATTACTGGCTCAGTTTGATCAGACATATCACCATCAGAAACATTGTCTTGATTTTGGGATAGTTGTCTGGGCCTTAGTTGTTCCCTATTGTTCTGGGGATTTTGAGGTGTCCTACCCTGTAGTTTCTCCCTATTTACCCGTGTAGGCCCCCGAAGCCAATTACACCGGTAAAGGTGAGGGTGTCTACCCTTAGGTTTAAATCTGACCCGTTGGAGATATACCCTATAGTTTCTCCTAAATCTCGGGTCTGGATCCTTTGGATGAGACTCCTGAGGTGGTCTTTGAACTCCCCCTCTAAAGGGTACTCTCTGCTCCCCCCTTCTGATGGGTGGGGACATTGGTCTCCCACTGGGGAAACTCGGTAGCATCTCTCCTCTGACTATATCAGCGTATCTCTTGTTCTTGGTTTTGGACTGTAATGATTGAGGAGATACATAAAATTCATCCACAAATTTCATCATAGGGCCTTCAGGCCTTCCATTGTTTTCACCAGTCTGTTGGATAGAGTACAAATTGTTACTCTCTTTTACCAAAGACTCCAGTGAACACCCCCCTTTGTAATCTTTTGCTAAATTCACTTTTATGTAAGTAGGTGGGGCCTCGAAGAACATGGGTTTGAACCCAGGTTTATCATAACCTGGCTCCTTTTCTGCTAAG
The DNA here is from genome assembly GCA_028564925.1 of Lithobates sylvaticus. Lineage (NCBI taxonomy): Eukaryota > Metazoa > Chordata > Amphibia > Anura > Ranidae > Lithobates > Lithobates sylvaticus. Next base: position 20,598,681 of record CM053029.1, read on the forward strand.
TGGTCATCACTTTTGAGCACATCCATAAATTCGGTGGGGCTTTTATTATTGGTACATGTGATATCGTGTATATCCGCGCTAGCCGCATTAACATTTTTGTGCGGGACAAATTCTAGATGACAGACGTTTTTAATTTCTTGCCAGGCAGTACCCAACAGACTTTTTAAATCTTCGCAAAATGGACGGTGTTTGGTTTCAAATACCCACGGTAAGAAATTAATCCTAGATTGGTCATCATTTAGGCCTAAAGCTGATAAAGCATTTTCATAGGCCTCAATGTGGTCAATAATGCACACGGATCCCTCTTCCTTAAACACTGGGACAGCATCTTTTAAAAATTCTATTATTTCTGAGGCGTCCTGTTTAGGGGTGCCTGTAGTTTTCTCTGATCCCAAAGAAAACTGATTAGACCTACTTTTATGTGGTGGTTAAATTTTTACCCCCCTTTGCTCTACAGATGGCTTGGGGTAGAACATGGTAACTTTTTCTAATTCCTCTTCATTATGTAACTCCCAAACTTTAGGTTGAGAGTCAAATTTTGGAGTATTATCAGATTCTATACTTTCAGGGTTAAGCATCTGAGCATTATTCTGGGGCATAAACTTCCCTTGTTCTTTTAATTCTTCTTGTTGCTTAATTAGGGATTCCTGTCCTGACCTAAGCTGATTTGTTTCTTCTTTTAAATTTCCACTGCATATTACTCTGCAACTTTTTAAATTTCCACTGCCTATTACTCGGCAACTTTTTAAATTTCCACTGCCTATTACTCTGCAACTTTCATCAGGAGACTCGTTTTCCTGCAGAAAACTCTCCTTCTCTCTTAATTGTTTACATTCTTTATTTAATTGCTGACATTCTTCCAGCATTATTATTGCATTATTTTGCATCTGTTTTATTTCATATTTCATCATTGTCACTGTAGATTCATCATAACAATCTGTCTTGTCATTAATTTCATTTAGCTTTTTAGTGGGCTCATATTCCCCTTCTATTAAATGGGACTGGGGTTCTAAGATATCACTCTCCTGTTGGGTATATTGACGTTTAATTTCAATATAAAGATACATCAGGGTAGTGCATAATTCAAAATGCATGGGATCAGGCCTATCTATTTCCTTTGTCTCAGATGAGCTGTCTGTGAGTTCATCGCTTTGACCTTCCACGTTCCACACGTCTTTTATTAACTGACGGGCGTGGTTTATAAGGCCTTCAATGCGTGCTTCTGGATCAGTCTCGTTAGACAAACTTTTTTCGTCATGACCTGCCATGTTACTTTTTGAAAACCTATCCACCATTTCCTTTACTTCCCTATCAACATAAAATTCACTTTGACCAGACATTTTTCTTGGCAAAAATATATTTTTTTAAAAATTAATAATTAATAATTTCATGCAAAATATTATTTCTGTCACCACCGTAACTATGACTGATCCTGTACAAAATATCGACGTTATCTCACGCAGTGCCTCCATTTAATATGTTGTGCTTTTTTAAGGAAAGTTTCCCGCACATTTTTATAAGTAATTTTTAACGAAGATATTTTTAAGATACAAGATCAATCTATACGACACAGTCTATATATGCGAAACTTGTTCACGGAGACGAGTGATCATACTTAATAGTCACATTTATTGGTTGACAGAAAACAAATATTTGCATGAAATTAAAATACAGATTGCATTACTTGAACATTTGACAATTAATTAATGGAAATACCCTCAAAATGGGCGTAGTACCTTGGACACAATATCACCATGATAACTTCTTCAGTAGAATCAATAACCTTATACTTGACAATTTAACATAATGTCTGTATTTCACACACCCAGCCGTTACTATGCTGCAGGTAAGTAACGTTGAACAATGCGAAACAAATTAGACATTTGTTTGTCAATAAAAAGCACTATGCAAAAAGTAATATATAATAAAAATTGAATATTAGAGAAAAATCTATGAAAAGGCGATTATTGATTCTGGAGAATGATTATCAATATTAGAATATTCAATACATCAATAATTAAGAGAACATACAAGATAAAATCAACATGGCATATTTACCCATTCCAAAATGGCTACAAATCTGGATTTAAGATAGCTACCGGGTTCAGGAATCTCCTTGGAGGTTTAAAATATATTTCCAGGCATGGCTGTCCGTCTATCTGGGAAGATGTTTCTCTCCCAGTGTCCCTTCCCCAGGGTGGGTCCCTGAGCTCTCAGGTTCCCCTGAGCTCCTCTCTTCCACTATCTCTCTAGCTTCTTAAATATACTCTCACACAATAAGATCATAAAATTTGTAATATGTTCAGCCCAAAAGATATGTGTCTCTTTCCTATAGGCCTAACTGTTGTAAATGTAATTGCGCCTTCAACCACCAGGGGTCTCACATGTGTTTTGGGGCTGCTCTGTAACGTAATATATTTTATTTTATACTGTATATTTTACTTTAGTGGAAAATAACTATATCTTTAATATTTGGGAATTCTACTAACCCCATACTATCAAATACGCTTAGCATAATTATTGATCAATCACTTTGCATAAAAATGGTGATATATATGCATATCATTGTATATCTGTAAACATTTAGTCCATTTAAAAAGGACACAAGTTATATGTGTATATATATATATATATATATATATATTAATCAACATCACATACAGTTTTTATCTATCTGGATACCTGTATAATTTGGGTATCCAATCAATATTTGTTTATCTAAGCATTTCAATTCTAATACATTCATATCATAATCATATATTTGTCTTAATACTAATTTGTTCCTAAAACAATTCTATTAATAATCACCCTTTATTTATTATGTTTTCTTTATAACCGATTTCATCAATTCATCGGATACTTATACAGATATCATATATACTATGAATTGACTGGTAACGTCATGTTTTGAGATGAACTTTAGACATTCGGGTGAACAATCTCATGTTTATTCTCATTATTTGTCCTGTTGAAAAACAAACCTCACTTGGTATCCTAGCCATTGTCTTATGAGAAGTGAGGACTCCTTAGCTCCTTAGCTTTATTTATCTCTCACTTTCTGAGCCCACATTGAGACAATCAATTTATTTGCTCAACCTTCCCTTGAACCAAGGAACTTGTAGTTGTATTTACTATCACACATATAGGAACTCATCTCTTTTGTTTTCGAAATTGTCTCATTGTCCTACAGTTTCTGTCTAAATACAGGCTTGTAAACTTTATATATTTGAGACTTGTAAAATGGGCAGCCAGTTCATCTGCTTTTTAAGGGCAAAAGTTCATTTCTATTTTTTTTTTGTTAGGCCCATTGAATCTCCCATCTCTGCCAGCGAATATTAGATATTTTTCTTCATAAATTCACAACAAAGCTACACATCATGCCGAGACCCAAAGAAATTCAGGAACAATTGAGAAAGAAAGTAATTGAGATCGATCAGTCTGGAAAGGGTTATAAAGCCATTTCCAAAGCTTTGGGAATCCAGCGAACCACAGTGAGAGCCATTATCCACAAATGGCGAAGACATGGAACAGTGGTGAACCTTCCCAGGAGTGGCCGGCCGCCCAAAATTACCAGAAGAGCGCAGCGACGACTCATCCAAGAGGTCACAAAAGACCCCACAACAACGTCCAAGGAACTGCAGGCCTCACTTGCCTCAGTTAAGGTCAGCGTTCATGCCTCCACCATCAGGAAAAGACTGGGCAAAAATGGCCTGCATGGCAGAGTTCCAAGGAGAAAACAACTGCTGAGCAAAAAGAACATCAAAGCTCGTCTCAATTTCTCCACAACACATCTTGATGATCCCCAAGACTTTTGGGACAACATTCTGTGGACCGATGAGACAAAAGTGGAACTCTTTGGAAGGTGTGTGTCCAAGTATATCTGGCGTAGAAGGAACACTGTATTTCAGAAAAAGAACATTATACCAACAGTAAAATATGGTGGTGGTAGTGTGATGGTCTGGGGCTGTTTTGCTGCTTCAGGACCTGGAAGACTTGCCGTGATAAAAGGAACTATGAATTCTGCTGTCTACCAAGAGATCCTGAAGGAGAATGTCCGACCATCTGTTCGTGTACTCAAGCTGAAACGAACTTGGGTTCTGCAGCAGGACAATGATCCTAAACACACCAGCAAGTCCACCACCGAATTGCTGAAGAAAAACAAAATGAAGACTTTGGAGTGGCCTAGCCAAAGTCCTGACCTGAATCCTATTGAGATGTTGTGGTATGACCTTAAAAAGGCCGTTCATGCTCGAAAACCCTCTAATGTAACTGAATTAGGACAATTCTGCAAAGATGAGTGGGCCAAAATTCCTCCAGGACGCTGTAAAAGTCTCATTGCACGTTATCGCAAACGCTTGGTTGCAGTTGTTGCTGCTAAGGGTGGCCCAACCAGTTATTAGGTTTAGGGGGCAATCACTTATTCACACAGGGCCATGATGGTTTGGATTTTTTTTCACCTTTAATAATAAACACCTTCATTTACAAATTGCATTTTGTGTTTACTTGTGTTGTCCTTGACTATTGTTTAAATTGGTTTGATGTTCCGAAACACTTAAGTGTGACAAACATGCAAAGGAACAGGAAATGAGGAAGGGGGCAAACACTTTTTCACACCACTGTATACACACACGCCAGCACTTTTCACCCAAAAATCATCCTGATAGAACACACTGCTGCCCCCATCTCCTGGCATGCTGGGACTTGTAGTGCCCCAGAAGCTCACAGACATTGGATGTGGTAATACAGGAGAGGGGACTGTGCCTGTGTAGTGGTGGGCAGGTGATGAGTAGGGCGGTGTAGCAGAGATTATAGAAGTTCAGCACATCCTTCCCCCAGAAGCATGGCACTTCTCACACACACAACATTGATTTAACAGCAGCCTAAGAGACAGAAGGAGCCCTGATAGATGTAACACTGCCTTCCCCCTCCCCCTCCTCACCAGGGTAAGCATTGATAAGGATACACTTAGTTTAGCTCAGCCAGCTTACCTTCTATCAGGCAGCAGTCCCTCCCCACACTGCAGGCTGTCCCCTCCCACACTGCAGGCTGTCCCCTCCCACACTGCAGGATGTCCCCTCCTCTCCTCCACCTGTCTGCATCTCCTGCTCCTGTGTCAAAAAAAGCCGCGCTGGAGAAGGGGGGCGTGTACACTGTGCTCCCATTGGCTGAGGAGGCAGTGGAGAGGTGGGGCAGCTACAATCCCGAGATTTTCATAGCAAAATGATGTCAGTAGCGGCCATTTCAGGGACAGATGTAAAAATCTACAGATTTTTACAAACTGTCCCTGCTTTTACCGAGGCTGGCAGTCCTGATGGGGCCCCCTAGTGGCCCCGGGCCCTCGGTTAGTCACCGAGTGACAGAATGGTCAGTCCGCCCCTGCCTGTCACTACATATTGCTATCATAAGGGATATTTACATTCCTTATGATAACAATAAAAAATATTAAAAATAAATGGACAGTGTAAAAATAAAATATAAAGCAATATAAATGATTAAAATAAATAAATAAATGAAAGCACCCCCTGTCCCCCCGTGCACACGTGCAAAGATGAATACAAGCGCCTGTCTTGTGATGTATGTAAACAGTAATTGCACCATGCATGTGATGTATCACCGCAAACAGCAGATCGAGGGCAGTAATTCTAGCAGTAGACCTTCTCTGTAAATCTAAAGTGGTAACCTGTAAAGGCTTTTTATAGGCTTTTAAAAATGTATATAATTTGTTGCCGCTGTGCGGGTGTGCATAATTTTAAAGCATGTTGTGTTTGGTATCTATGTACTCGGAATAAGATCATCTTTTATATTTCATTAAACATTTGGGCAATATAGTGTGTTTTTGTGCATTAAAATGAAAAAAAAGTGTGTTTGAAAAGTCACTACGCAAATACTTTGTGAAAAAAAAATTACAACACCCACCATTTTAATCTGTAGGGCCATATAATATATGTCTGCAGACTTTGCCAGACCGGATGGTGTGCCTTATGGACCCCATGTACATAGCTTAAGGAACGGTACACAGCATTCCAACATAGTGTCATCATTTACACAGGACCCTGACCAATGTCCTATTCTGACCCCTACTGTGAGATCTCCATAGAAGCTGTAAAGTTATCATTTCCAGCTGCACATCGCCTGGCCTGAGGGACCACTGACACGTTCCTTTCCTGCGGGCCGTTACATTTCAAATCTATAGGTTGGATTAGACCTCTACATACGCCATCCACTGACAATGTTATTTCTGTCTTGCCTGAATACTCTGTGTGTTTGATTGTGGTGCCATTCACCATATCTCAAATTTAAAATCTCTTATACAAATATCCCTGATGAAAGGACCTTGAACCTGAAACACGTTGGGTACCGGATAGCTTTCCCTGGATTTGGTTACTGGAAAGTGTTCTTTGTTACTGGAGATAAACTACTCTATATACGTACTTCTGCAAGATATTGTATTATGTGTTTTTGTATCTGATGTACATGTTTGTTTTAGTAATCATCGTATGATGATTTTTTAGTTCCCATTTGTATCAATAAAACAATTTTAGTCATTCCATTAGTGTTTTTGCTAATTTAAAGTCCCAATTTGGGGTATTCTAACGTTCTCTATATATACAGGGATGTGGCAAACTCACTAGTTTTTCTGGTATGGTGAAAACATTTATCATATGATGTTTGGGGGTTCAAAGTTTCTTTTTCATGTAAACAAAAAGTGTCAGAAAGGACTTGGTGGTTCAAGTGGTTAGAAGAGTGGGTGATGTGTGGCATAAGATTCTAATGTTGGGCATAAAATGCCAGGACAGTTCAAACCCCCCAAATGACCCCATTTTGGAAAGTAGACACCCCGATCTATTTGCTGAGAGCCATGTTGAGTCCATGGAATGTTTTATATTTTGCCACAAGTTTCAGGAAAATATATAATTTTTTTATTACACAAAGTTGTCACTAAATGATATATTGATCACACATGACATGGGTATTGAGTGGAATTACACCCCAAAATACATTCTGCTGCTTCTCCTGAGTACGGGGACACCACATGTGTGAGACTTTTTGGGAGTCTAGCCGTGTACAGGACCCTGAAAACCAATCACCACCTTCAGGATTTCTAATGCCGCGTACACACGGTCGGAATTCTCGCCGGTAAAAGCTCTGATGGTTTTCCCGTTGGAATTCCGACGGAATTTCGCTGAAACTGTCTTGCCTACACACGGTCACACCAAATTCCAACGGTCTGTAACACAGCGGCATAAAACACGTTTGACAGCATTATAAAAGGGAAGTTTAATGCTTCTGAGCATGCGTCGAATTGTTTCCGAGCATGCGTCGGAATTTTGCGTGTCGGAATTGCATACACACGATCGGAAAATCCGATAGAAAGGTTTTCCGTCGGAAAAATTGAGAACAGGTTCTCAATTCAAAGTCCCTCGGAAATTCCGACAGAAAAAGACAGATGGGCATACACACGGTCGGAAAATCCGATGAAAAGCTCCCATTGGACTGTTTCCATTGGAAATTCCGACCGTGTGTACGCTGCATAAGGGCGTAAAATGGTGATTTCACTCCTCACTGCCTATCACAGTTTCAGAGGCCATGAAATGCCAAGATGGCACAAAACCCCCCAAATGACCCCATTGTGGAAAGTAGACACCCCAATCTATTCCCTGAGAGGTATGGTGATTATTTTTCAGCTCTCATTTGTTTTGGGAAATTGAGAAAGAAAAGGAATTTGTTTTTCTTTTTTAAATTATCTTGGGGTGTCTACTTTCCAAAATGGAGAAGCAGCAGAATGTATTTTGGGGTGTAATTCCACATATCCCCCTGTCATGTGTGATCAATATATCATTTACTGACAACTTTGTGTCATTTTTTTTCTTTTGTAATTTTGAAATCACTTGTGGCAAATAATTAAATATTCAATGGGCTCAACAAGCCTCTCAGCAAATTTCTTGGGGTGTCTACTTTCCACAACGGGGTCATTTGGGGGGTTTGTACTGCCCTGACATTTCCGCACCTCAATAAATGAGATTGATGAGATGAGATGTGTAAATTCCAGTAAATGTACCATAGTTTGTAGACAATATAACTTTTCCGCAAACCAATAAATATACACTTATTACATTTTTTTTACCCAAGACATGTGGCTGAATACATTTTGGCCTAAATATATGACTAAAATTGGGTTTATTGGATTTTTTTATAACAAAAAGTAGAAAAAAATTGTTTTCAACATTTTCAGTCTTTTTTCATTTATATTGCAAACAATTTAAATTCCAGAGATGATAAAATATCACCAAAATAAATCTCTATTTGTAGGAAAAAAGGACACAAATGTAGTTTGTATACAGCATTGCATGACCACACAATTACCAGATAAAGCAGCGCAGTGCCAAATTGTAAAAAGTGCTCTGGTCATTAAGGGGGTAAATCTTCCGGGGCTGAAGTGGTTAAGGTAAAAAACCTTCATCCTTTCCATCCTCTGTAATAATTCCTGTAACATCCTAGTATATGATCTATATCTATGGAGAGGATATCCGAGGTGAGAATTATCCTATAAATGATATAATATTCTGCAGGATTCTGGTATAAATCTTCTATGTGAGGGATCCAGACATGTCACCGAGATGAAAGTTATACAAAGACAGACTTCTGATTGGCCGGTTACACTGGGAGTTCCCATCATAGTCCTTCAGGTCACTCGCTGTTATTGGATTTTATTATTATTGTTATTGGATTATAGTCATTGGATGTGTCTACTTCTGCCCCTCCCTGGAAGAACATTTCATTTTCTAAGACCCCGCCCACTGATTATTCATTGGATGTGTCTACTTCTGCCCCTCCCTGGAAGAACATTTCACCTCTTTCCTGCTTCTCCCTCCAGGATTATGTTCTGTAACGTGACATTATGGAGCTGTGATGATCTTTGCTCCGTTATCTCCACAAACCGAACTCTGATCTCTCTGGAGATAACATTGGAGTATGATAAGAAGATGTCGGAGTCAGAAGTGAGACGACGTTGTCAGGTCCTCCGTAATGCCGGCTTCTCTGTGAATAGACGGTAAGATGTGTTGTATTGGAGGTAACACACATACTAAGTCTTAGAATGTGAATAGTAAAATGTAGAGAACATTGGATGGGGATGAGATGATGGAGGTGGGACGTTGTTGGGAGGTCTTCTGACACCCGGGCTGCTCTGTAATATAAATGGAAGGACGGGTGACAAACATTCTATACAATTTCTGTAGAACCCATTGGAGGTCTCTGTAGTTATACAGATAATGAGAGAGATGATTGAGATTTTCTGTGCCAGTCACAGATTTCCCAGATGATGGAGAATTTATTCCTCATCCCAAGTTTTATCATTACAGATGGGGGATGGGGAAAATCAGATCCACCAATAATAATCTTAGTCTAGTCCTACAATCTTCAACAAGGTTTTACCCCCCCATCCCCCGAGGTCCATCCAATGTGTCAGTATAACTGAGCCAATCAGATGTGTGCTCTCAGCCTGTACACATGACAGCCCAGCACACCCGGCATACAGTCTGCTATCCCAATGGTTGGATGGAGATGAGTGTGTGGCCCCTGCCATGGTGAGGGCCCCTCACTTTTCCATAATTTCTTACAGAGCTCAGTATGAGCCCCTCCCCCCCTTATCCATCATCACAGCAACATTTCCTCCTCTAACACTCTCATTTTATTCCTCTATGAAGGATTGGAGGAGGCTGGGAAGTATCTATAAAGAGATGAAGACAAGAAGATGGTGTGTGGGAGCCCCTCCCCCTCTCAGGTAATACACGGATCCTGATATGAAGAGAATGTCCAGAATGGAATGATATCAGAGGAAAGTCATATCAACTCTCAGCTTTTATTTTCTCTTTCTGATCCTTAAATATAGAATTCCAGTAATAGTAATCTTTGTCTTCTTTTCCTCTTCTAAATGGCGTCATTTCTGCTCAGTATTGCCCACTTCCTGTGTTGTTGTGTTACCGGTGCCCCCTTCACACCACTGATCTGATAGGGGCACCCGCACATGCGCACTCCCATCTATTGTACTACAAGCCTGCGGTGACACACTGGCTGCACCGCCAATCACATCACTGCTACAGCTCCGCCTCCATTGTCATCTGATTGGAGCCCCGCCTCTTCCCCACCTCCTCTCTATGAGTGACAGCGGCCCCCGCACTTTCACATCATCGCTACAGCTCTGCCTCCATTGTCATCTGATTGGAGCCCCGACTCTGCCCCGCCTCCTCTCTATGAGTGACAGCGGCCCCCACACTTTCACATCACCGCTACAGCTCCGCCTCCATTGTCATCTGATTGGAGCCCCGACTCTGCCCCGCCTCCTCTCTATGAGTGACAGCGGCCCCCGCACTTTCACATCACCGCTACAGCTCCGCCTAGGTTTGCCACCTGTCTGGGATTCACCCGGACAGTCTGGGTTTGGAATCATACATCTGGGTTTCAGACTGCTTGACACCCGGACACAATATTCAGACCGAACTATGACTTCCCAGCAGGGTTGGTGGCTGCAGTTGTCTGAGCTGAGAGTGTCTGTTACATTCTCTTTCATGCTGCCCAAAGCCGACACTAACAATCCCCCCTCCCCCACACATACTGACAGGAGAGGAGAGAGGGATCGATCTGCTCCTCTTCCTCCCGCCCCTCCCCCTCTGTGTCTGCCCCACACTCCAATCCCCAGCGCTGGGCATCAGAAAAGGAAAGGGGGGCCGGAAATGTGAAGTCCAACAGCCTCAAATACATCTGATGAGAGGTGATGACTGCCAAGGGGTGAGTGAGCTCACCATCCATCCCTGTCTGTGACTGAAATATCCCCTTCTCTCTCCTGCCTCTGAGTGACTACACTATGGGGAATCAGAGTCCTCAGAGCACCCCTTACCTCAGAGTCCTCTCCGTACATCAGAGTCCTTAGAGCACCCATTACATCAGAGTCCTATCCCTTACATTAGAGTCCTCTGCCTTACATCAGAGTTCCCCTTTACACCGGAGGCCACAGTGTTCTCCCTTACATCAGAGTCCTCTCCGTACATCAGAGTTTTCTCTGTACATCAGAGTCCTCTCCATACATCAGAGTCCTCTCCGTACATCAGAGTTCCCCTTTACACCAGAAAAGTGGCTCCTGGATGATGTTCTGTGACAACGGCACAAAGGCCAAACATTACAACAAACTTTATTCATACAAGACATTGTCCTGCTGTGTCAAAGTTTACTGACAATACATTTTACTGACTCAATTTTCATTGGAAAAAATGTTTTATTTTAACCATCACCACCAATCATTCTGTGTCACCCATCCCACTGCAGAACATTACATCTCACCCATCCTACTGCAGAGCATTATGTGTCAACCATCCCACTGCAGAGCATTATGTGTCACCCATCCCACTGCAGAGCATTATGTGTCACCCATCCCACTGCAGAGTATTATGTGTCACCCATCCCACTGCAGAGCATTATGTGTCACCCACCCCACTGCAGAGCATTACATGTCACCCATCCCACTGCAGAGCATTACGTGTCACCCATCCAACTGCAGAGCATTACATGTCACCCATTCCACTGCAGAACATTACATGTAACCCATCCCACTGCAGAGCATTACATGTCACCCATCCCACTGCAGAGCATTACATGTCACCCAACCCACTGCAGATTATTACGTGTCACCCATCCCACTGCAGAGCATTATGTATAACCCATCCCATTGCAGAGCATTAGGTGTCATCCATCCCACTGCAGAGTATTACGTGTCACCCAACCCACTGCAGAACATTACATCTCACCCATCCCACTGCAGAGTATTACGTGTCACCCATCCCACTGCAGAGCATTATGTGTCACCCATCCCACTGCAGAGCATTGCATGTCACCCATCCCACTGCAGAGCATTATGTGTCACCCATCCCACTGTAGAGCATTAGGTGTCACCCATTCCACTGCAGAGCATTACGTGCCACCCATCCCACTGTAGAGAGTTACGTGTCACCCATCCCACTGTAGAGCATTACATGTCACCCATCCCACTGCAGAGTATTACGTGTCACCCATCCCTCTGCAGAGTATCACGTGTAGTCACAAGTGATGGGCCGAACACCCTCTTGTTCGGTTCACGTCAGAACTTTCAAACATCACAAAAGTTTGGACCCAAATGGCGAACCCCATTGTAGTTTATGGGACCCCAACTGGAAAAATCAAAAGTCCCCATTTTGAAGGCTTATATCAAAGTAATTGGCCATAAAGAGGGTATGGAGGCCCGGGTACTGCCCTGGGGGACATCAATAAAAAACATTTTTTAAAAACAATCTTTTTTAAAGGAGCAGTGATTTTAATGATGCTTAAAGTGAAACAATAAAAAATAAAAATTTATTTAAATATAGTCCAGGGGGGGTCCCCTTAGTCTGCCTGTAAAGTGGCACATCTGTACCATGTATAGAACCTGTTACCAGATGATCCATCATTAAAACTATTCATAGAACCAGAGCCACACCTTATACTTATATTTAACCAATCTCTTTGTGACATTCTAGTGTCAAGTCATTTCTCTCCCCAAAATAATAGAGAGACCCCCCCCCCCCCGTGGTTCTTTACCTCGCAGAACTTTCCTCTGCGGCAAATGTGATTTCTGTCAGGTCATTCAACCAGGCAGAATTGTCCACTTCCCCTCAGGTGAAGAGCTAACCATCTATCACTTTGTGAACTGGGACACTATAGGCAGAGGGTATTTGCTCACGTGTGGCTGTGGAAGCCACTATGTGGGCAAAACTAAGCAGAATTTCTGGAGAGGTATTAAAGAACACGTCACAGATATACATATAGGGGTCTGTGAGGACCCTATACCCAGACACTTTGCCCAGGCCCATGATTATAAAACGGGTTCTTTAAGGTTCCAGTTACTTGTCAGAATTCACCCCCCGGTAAGGGCGACTTTGATCAGAAAATCCTGCAAATTGAGGCTAAATGGATATACGAGCTAAGTGCCACCCAATCACCAGGGTTACATGACACCATTAGATTTGCCCCATTTATTTTAATATTTGACTCCAATTTATGGTAAATTTAGCCCCTCGCCCTCCTTCTTTCCCCATTGTTTTCCCTTTCCTATTCTAATCTGAAAATAGATTTTCCTTGTTGAATGGCCACATTCACTTGACTTGGTAATAATAAAAAAAATGCTTTCTGTACATCTCCATATGTACCTTTCTGATATCTAGACTATGTATTTCTATAAGGTATCTGTATGTATATTGTAAATGTCCGGCAACAATCTGTCATACCGAGAATATATGGACCAAAGATAATATATGTATATATATATATATATATATATATATATATATATATATATATATATATATATATATATAAAAAATATATATATATATAATGTGTTTTCCTCAGATCTATATGGGTTTTCAGTTATGTTTCATTTCATTTTATTTTATTTTCCTTATAAACAATTGTAGCACTAACCCCCGAAGGAGCTGCTGGTTTTATTGGGCTTACAGTTACCTTCTTCACCTCATCTCCGTCTAGGGGTTCCCATGGTAGATTGCCCAGAAAAATGTAGAAACTGACACTTTATCTTCCTTTTTATGGTTATTTATTGGAAAAAAGATAAAACAGTCTCTTAGAAGTCAGATAGAGGGTTAAGGTGGAAGTTCAGGTACCTTTGGAACTGCTTAGTTAGAAAATCTCTCACTGTAGAAATCCAGAGAGCAACTGTCTCACAACTGGATTATCACAACCCGGATATACCTCCTCACACTAGGCCTAGCAGCCGGTGAAGTGATAGATAGAGCAAAGTTTCTGCCACAGACTTGGTTGTAGAACACTTGAGAATAAAGTCTGCCACAGACTTGGTTGTAGAACACTTGAGAATAAAGTCTCGGCCACAGACTTGGTTGTAACTGAGGGACTAGATAAATTTAGATAGCTATCATACGGTATCTTGCAGCTGCTCCGGCGATACCGTATGAGTGTAGATCCATTTAGTGTCCTTCAACTGAGCCTCTAGGCTTCTTCTTGAAAGCCAGCCTTAGCGCATGGCTTCCCCCCAAAGAGTCCTCCCCTAGATGCTTCTCCAGTTGTTGGGCCTCTCCTAACTGAGACGGCACCGGACCACTTTTGGATAATTCAGCCCTGACATCCATTTGGGCCTGTCCCTGCAGTTGCTTCGCCTCGAGCTATCCAGCCCCAAGACTCAAAATTGCATGGATCCGCACCCCAGGCCAGGAGGGCCACGTTGGCTTGTTAGGAGGACCAGGACCAAACAGACAGCAGATGGCTTCTGGACCGGAACCCAGAAACATGTGATGTCAGTACCTTAGGTAACCTCTCCCAAAAAGCACAGCAAGACGACACTCCCACAGGGCTGGTTCTGAGAGAGATTGGCACTCAATGTGCCTAGCCAAACTGCGGTCTCACACTTGTCAGAGGTGACAGCGACACCTGTGGCCAAGCAGAACCCAGTGCAATCCAGCTAGACTGGCACTGAAACCATAATTTGGTATAATTAAAACCAAACTGTGGTTTTAGGAAGTTTAAAAAGAAAAAAACACACAGCGCGTGCTCTTCAGGAGCCGATGCTACACAATGTTCTGTGGATCTGCTGTCCGTTCTGATGGGAATAGCTTGGCCCATGTCTGCCCAATACCTGGGGGAGTAGAAGCTCTGTGGATGGATTTCCATACACGGGGTCTTTGGCACCTTTTTTTTCATCTTGGTATCCCACTAGGCTTGGCTACTGAATCACTGAATCAAATCAGTGAATCAACTCACTACAGAGTTTGAATGAATCGAATCATGAAAGTGAATCCGATTCAATTCATTGTCAAAGATCCTCCCCTTTCAGGATGAGTAGAGAGGGAGCTGAAAACACAGCAGCCTCAGATCATGATTTGTAAAATTAGATATAACATGATTATCTGTGAGCCACCAAGACTTCAAGAGTCTGAATAAATCACAGAGCACACACGATTCTCTTCTGTATTATGTCTGAGTGTGAAGAAGGCAGCAGACAGTCAAGTCAAGTGCAGTCTGTGAATGACTCAGAAAGAGAACACACAAGAATCAACGTTGTGTGAGCCAGTAGAGCAGAATGACTCCTGAATCTATGAGTGACTCATCAGAGCACATTAGATTCATGAGTTGTGTGAGCCAGCAGAGCAGAATGACTCCTGAATCTATGACATTAATTGTAATTTTCTTGTTTGACCATTAATATATGAAAAATAAAGAGTAATTATATTTGTATTCTATTCTGTGGTATATATGTGTATTAAACCCTACAAGGAACATACAAAATCTGACTCCACCTTACCTTTTTTATTGATTTTTGCATGTATAGAACCTGCTGCAGCAAAACTGACATTTATAAACTAAAAAAAATGACTTTTAAATTGTTCTTTCCTGCAAGCTTTCTTTATTTTATAAATAACGGCTTGGGGATCCAGTCTGTATGATGAGGCCACAATGTGGTGCACTGGGAACAAGATTAGAGATTTTTTGGATACATTCTGGTGTCTCTTTGGCAGAGTTTGGATGGAAAAAACACGAGTCCCTATGTAAAATGGAATGATATACACATCACATTCACATATATATGTATTGATGAAACATTTCATGGAATGTATACAATGTCAGTGTAATTGTACAATTATCTCTTGTAGACGGCCAGAGATTTGTCTGGTGATTGTGTCCCGGTGTTGGGTCTGCTGGACCTCTTCCATGTATAGAGGATGTCCCCACCGACACCTTGGATTTCTCTGCAACCCTCTAAAGGAAAGTCTTCTTCTCTTCATGGATATAATGGTCGCCTCCCATTGTGAATTCCCTCTTCTCCCATCTGTAGGATTCCGCACTTTCCAATATTATCAATACTTACTATGAATATGATGATGAGGATCCGACTCATTATTCGGACTCGTTTATGGGGGTTTTATCGATAAAAGCTGACTGGAACAATCACTAATAGAGACAAAGAGACCACATCTTCCTCTTACTGCTGTCCTACTCCTCTCCATCCTCCACCCTCCTCTCCATCCTCCTCTCCATCCTCCATACACCTCTCCATCCTCCATACTGCTCTCCATCCCCCATACTGCTCTCCATCCTCCATACTCTTCTCCATCGTCCATACTACTCTCCATCCTCCACTCCTCTCCATCCTCCATACTGCTCTCAAACCTCTCTCTCCTCCCCCTGCACTCTCCTTTTTTTTGCATTTTCTCTCTTTTTCCCGCACTCTCTCTCCTCTCCTCTGATGTAATAAAGTGATGAGGCTCTAACATATACGGCATTCCCGGCTCCCAGTGTCACTCTTTGCAATGTCTTTTTCCATGTTGCTGACATTATCTTGTATAAGAACAGAACCCGATCCATCAGCAATCCCAAGGAGAGACTGACATCTCATAGCCGGCTCTCTGCTGCCTTATATCAGAGTTTTTGTTCCACAACCAGAACTTTATTCCCCTGAATGACAAGCTTTGCCAAGTGATCCCATTTCTAGAAGTTCATCTTTACTTCTGCCAACTCCCCCATCTATGCTCTGCATGACTCTTTGCCAACAGGGCTACTGAGACTTCATTGTGCCGAGTCCGTTCAGCCGCTTTGCCTTTCACTGACAACTTGCTGCAATTTTTATTATATCTTCTAAATGGATTTATCCACCGATTGTTCTGATTACATTTCATGTCTGATGTATTGTATATGAGGATCATGTATTATTCCCCGGAGGATTTCATGTCATGGATCATTACCCAAAGGGACGTGATTATCCCGATTGATTATTGGGCTACCAATATTATTACCTAGTTATTGGAAGGTGTTATTCTTTACCCCATTGAGGTTTTTTTACTCATCAATAAAGTTTTGTATATTTTATTAACCTTATTCTGTGATTCTGTGATTATTACCAACTTCTTCTCATCTTGTTCTCCACAGCCGATACCCTCTCACCTCTCCCTTCCCCCTCTCACCTCTCCCCTTCCCCCTCTCTCCTCTCCCTTCTCCCTCTCTCCTCTCCTTTCCCCCCTCTAACCTCTCCTCCCTTCCCCCTTTCATCTCTCCTCCCTTTCCCCTCTCCCCTATCCCTTTTTTCTCATCTCCCTTCCCCCTCTCACCTCTCACTTCCCCTTCTCTCCTCACCCTCCCCCCTCTATCCTCTACCTTCCTCCACTCTCATCTCTCCCTTCCCTAGCGCAAAAAAAAATGAAGAGGTGATCAAATACCACCAAAAGAAAGCTCTATTTGTGGGGAAAAAAGGACATCAATTATGTTTGGGAGCCACATCACACGACCGCACGATTTTCAGTTAAATTGACGCAGTTCCGAATCACAAAAAGTGCTCTGGTCTTTGGCCAGCCAAATGGTCCGGGGCTTAAGTGGTTAAAGTTGATTCTGTACCTACCGATATGAAAAACAAATTGTCAATGTACCTTTTGTAAAAAAGGAGTTCTCTTTTTTTGCTGGCCATAAATAAATGTATCCTCCCATGTACTCATAAATACGTTTTCTGGGCTTGGCGTGAATTTCACACCCATTGCTGCTCCTTTTATTTGGGTAAAAAACCTGCCAGCGAACCAAAAATAATTCTGGGCCAACAAAAATCTAAAGCCATTTCTAAAAACTTTTTGTTGTGTGAATGGAAGATCCTCCCTTTTACTTAACAACTTCCTGCCCAAGGACATCATATGACACCTTTGTCTTTCAATGGGAATATCTGAATGATGCCTGCAGCTACAGACATTATTCAGATATTCTTGTTTTCAGCCGGCGATTCTGTGCACCATAAGAACGATCATAGCAGCAATTCCATAAAGAGGACCTGTCACATAGATTCTGTGACGGGAGGGCACATGGAACCCAGAATCCCTTGGAAAGGTTGGGAAACCAGTGTTTCAGCTCCCCATTTACCTATTATGTCTAAGTCCTGACACAGAGTGAGTGGAAAAATATATCTTGGATTACTTAAAATGTAAGTAATATTTATCCACAGTATCTCCCAGGATATATGTAAAGACTTTTCTTAGTTTGTTGATGAACTCAAGATGTTAATTGAGAGAGCTGATCACATTGTGCTCTGTACAATGTAGGAGACGGGCCGACTCCTAGTGGAGCTCCTGCTATTGGGACAAAATGTCTTGTGGTTGTACTTATGATAATGTATAATCTACTGTGTGAAGCTCAGTGAAAACAAGTCTGACCTGTAGTGAAATCCTGATGGGCACAGAGTCACTGTCGGCTGCTTAAAGGGATTAGTTAATTAGCTCATAATAATTTGTTAGTTGTATTGTTAGAATAATATGAGCAGGAGGGGGGTCTCCTCTTCTACTGTATTATAAATACTTGTCATTTTGGTTCTAATAAATCAGTCCATGTTAGCAATAAGCAAGTCTCGTCTTGTTTTGTGCTTGTGAGTGGGTGGAATATCTAATATCTCATATTCAGACTGGGAGGAAGTGGTATATGACGAAAGCACTCAAGAGGAATGTAGGGACGTTTTTGTCACAGATTACTATTACAAGGGATGTTTACATTCCTTGTAATAGGAATAAAAGTGATCAAAAAAAATGTAAAAAAAGTATAAAAAAAATAAAAATTAAGTGGAATAAAAAAAAAAAATTAAAACGCCCCTGTCCGGGTAGCTTGCGCTTAGAAGCGATTGCGCGTAAACGCCACTCAAACCACACATGTGAGGTACCGCCACGTGCGTTAGAACTCCTCTGTAACTCTAAACTGGTAACCTGTAAACAATTTTAAAGCTTTGCCTATGGATATTTTTAAGTACCGAAGGTTGGCTCCATTCCATGATTGGGCGCAATTTTAAAGCGTGACATGTTAGGTATCTATTTACTCGGCGTAACATCTTCTTTCACATTATATAAAAAAATTGGGCTAACTTTACTGTTTTGTTATTTTTTAATTCACAAAACCGTTTTTTTTTTTTTCAAAAAAAGGTGTTTGAAAAATTATTGCGCAAATACCGTGTGAGATAGAACGTTGCAATGATCACCATTTTATTCCCTAGGTTGTCTGCTAAAAAAAAATATATAATGTTTGGGGGTTCTGAGTAATTTTCTAGCAAAAAAATTATGATTTTTACATGAAGGAGAGAAGTGCCAGAATAGGCCCGTTATAGAAGTGGTTAATGCCCAATTCAGAGATATCAGACGTCATCACGTTGTATTACTGTATATAGTGACGCTACATCAGTCGGGACCAAAAATACTTTTGGGACATCCGTAATATGGGGATCTTTTATAGCTGTAAAAAGTGCCTGGTGTCCTTTATATGATCTTTAGTGTGTACCGCACTTTCCTGCAGGTAATTATCTAAATATTAATTCAGTGTCAGCTAGAGGGGGCCAATGCTATTTACTATGGGTCCGGGGGGGATTCTGCCAATCCTTATGGATTTTGGGTAATGTATATATCGTCAGAACCCGACTGAAACTTGGAATCAAATATCTCCTTTCTATCTTATTCAGTATTCTCATGTTATATCCATGTTCTATCAAATCCATCAAATCCTTTCTGTAATTCTCAGTGGGGTGATTATTCAATCGTACATACGTGTTCCCATCTGACAACATATTCTGTCATTGGCAATGATAACATTTACTTTCTAAGATCACTTCCCCTCCCCCTTGTCTGCTGGGCTGACAATCACATCTTTTCTGGCCTCTAAGGACTTTAAACCTTCCTCTATGTATTTTGGGGTAACACTTTCTAGGTACCAATTTATCTCCGTCCTTTAATACCATTTGTATAAAAACTTCCAGATGTTTATTGGAAGGTTGTTGAGAAGTAAATAAAGATTTCTTGTTTAGCCCACTATCGCCCCCCTCTGGTTGTGTGGTCAATTCTATTCCTTGGATTCCATTGAATTCCTAAGAAGTATCTTTTCATCTTTATTTCTCTTCTATATTTCTCTACATCTATATAAACACCACATTTGTTAATCGCTTTATTGACGGCACATTTCAGTCCGGCGTTTACAATCGTCATTTATTTATGGTTGAGTTGGAATTTTTGCTAAATTATAAATCCTTCTGATCCGTCTCCCTTCTTCTTTTTTGGGACTCTCCATCGCCCTCTACAGCCTCTATATCCTGTGTTCTTATTACTGGTAAGGGGCTGCGGGGTCTTTCCCATTGGGGGGGATTCCACCCCCCTCGCTCCCTGGGGTATTGTGTCATCTTTGGGGGTGTGGCCTTTGGGGGTCCCTCCTCTTCCTCTCTGCCCACCCCTACCCCTCCTCCTTGCTGGTTTTGGGGTATTGGTGTTCTAGTGGTGTAACATTTCATATTGATTAGAGGGGGGTATAGGGGATGGACTTCATTGATCTCTATCATCAGAATACTGATGGTGATTGGTCCATGGCTTCCTATACTGTTGTTCCCTAATATTAATAGGATGTGCTCTATAATGATCCCTATTATCAGTATTTGTATAATAATTATTAGTAGGGAGCCTTGATTGGGGCCCAGAAGTCTTCTGAGGATACGGCTGATTGAAATATTCATTATCTTCATTCTTATCATTTCTTCTCCCTCTCCTCCCTATTTGGACTCCTCTACCTCGTTGGGGGAAGGGTTGGGGGATGGGAGTCAATTTTGGTGCTGACGGACCAGCTTCCACCCCATTATTTGGAACCCTCCTCAATGGTGGTGGTGCTAGTTCAGCCTTCTCAGCCACATCCCTCTGATCACTACTAGTGTTTTGCCATAGGGGAATAGAATTTCTGAAGTCTCTCATATCCCTGTGGAATTGTTTTATTTTCTTTTTCTTTGTTTCTCTATCATTTTGTTTTCTCATTTCCCATTAAAATTTGTGTCTTTGATCGGATCGAACGTCATTTACAAATCATCAATCGTTTTCTCTAATAACCTAATTTTTAGTTGTTTTCCTTTATAACACCAGTTGGTGCAATTTAACCCCCCCATTAAAGAAGTCTAAGCCGTCATTCATAGACCCTTCCTCACTTAGACCCCCCTGTGGGGTCACTTCCCCCCTGAGGCTCCTCATGATGATTTTCTCTTTTAGGGATTGTCCAAATATCCCACCAAGTGCCGATGTGTCTTCTCTAATGTGTCCTCCAATGTTGTGAGGAATTATTGATGATCCACATTTTCACCTGGTGCCGCATCTACCGCAAATAAGTCATCTGAATGAATCGTTCGGTTACTGGTCAATTTTAGCGCCCCCATGGCTGCTATAGGGAACAAAATTCAATAGCTAATCAATGACAAATAGTCACATAAAAGGTTGGCCCCTCCCACCCAGCTCTCATCCAATCACAGAATGAGGATCCAAAACAACATAAGCAGCCACTATAACAATCGATCAATGGTGACAAAATTCTGCTCCAGAAAAGCGAACAGATTGTCAGCACTGGCCAATCACAAGAAAGGATTGAGATATTAATCTCCAATTTATAAAATGTTGTGAATGATGGAAGAGATCTTCTGCTTCCCCAAATCTTGGTGGACGATGGTGGGCACCGTGTCCTGGATAATGCCCAATTCCTCCACCATCGATTGTAGAGTCAGTGGCCAATCTGGTGGCATCATTTGTGGGATTTGTTGGATGGTGTGTGGGGTCCTGCTTGTAGATGGGTGACCCGAGCGTGGCTCCTCCTCAGTCCTTTCCTTCCTGAACCCTCATAAACTCATTTTCTGCTTACCACTTCCATCCCGTACAATCGTCCAACATTTCATGTGTCTCCATCGCTGTTTTCCCCAATTTGTAGCAGAACTTCCATCGTTGTCCCATTGTGCCATTCCCCCTCACACTGACTATGTCCCCCCCGCCCACAGCGGATTTACCCTGACAGTCACGTGTATTCCACACTAGGTGATTTTTCTCAGTGTGTCTCTGGATAGACATGTGCATGCGCGTGCACCTGGCCCATGTTGTGATATGGGAGCGATCGATGAACTATTTAGACACACCTGGTATCTTTATCCCCACATATGTTAGTGTATTGTTCTTTGTATCAGCATGGCGCTTAGTCCTATATGTGTGCTATCTATACATGGAGAAATGACATCACAGTGTATGTGTATGAGTCATTACCTCATGTCACATGACCAAGTGATTATACATCACATGAGGGGGTGAGGCCAAAATACCAGTGTGAGGAGATAATCCCAGACTTCCGGTGCTGGAAGTAGAATACGAAACATGTCATGTGACCAACCCATCAATATTCCATTACACATCACATGAGGGGGTGGGGACAAAATACCTGTGCTGATGGGGCAATAGGATGGGGTAGTTTGGATGGGGCAATAGGATGGATCATTTTTGATGAGGCAGTATAATGGGGCACTAGGATGGGGCAGTTTTGATGGGGCAATTTAGATGGGGCAATTTAGATGGGGCAATTTAGATGGGGCAATTTAGATGGGGCAGTTTTGATTTGATCAATTTTTATGGGGCAATTTGTATGGGGCAGTTTTGATGGGGGCAATTTTTATTGGGCCATTTTGATGGGGCAGTTTTGATGGGGCAGTTTTGATGGGGGCAGTTTTGATAGGGCAGTATTAATGGGGGCAATTTTTATGGGGCAGTTTTGATGGCGCAGTTTTGATGGGGGCAGTTTTGATAGGGCAGTATTAATGGGGGCAATTTGATGGCGCAATAGAATGGGGCAATTTTTATGGTGGCAGTATAATGGGGCAATAGGATGGGGCAGTTTTGATAGGGGCCTTTTTGATAGGGCAATTTTGATGGGGCAGTATTGATGGGGGCAATAGGATGGCGCAATTTTGATGGTGGCAGTATAATGGGGCAATAGGATGGGGCAGATTTGATTGGGCAATAGGGTGGGGCAGTTTTGATGAGGCAATTTAGATGGGGCAAGTTATATGGGGCAGTTTAGATGGGGCAAGTTATATGGGGCAGTTTAGATGGGGCAATGTTGATGGGGAAATTTTGATGGGGCAATTTTGATCAGGCAGTATTGATGGGGCAATAGGATGGGACAGTTTTGATGGGGCAATTTTGATGGGGGCAATAGGATGGGGCAATTTTGAGTGGCAGTATAATGGGGCAATAGGATGGGGCAGTTTTGATGGGGCAATTTTGATGGGGCAGTTTTGATGGGGCAATTTAGATGGGGCAGTTTTGATAGGGGAATTTTTTATGGGGCAGTATTGATGGGGCAATTTTGATGGTGGCAGTATAATGGGGCAATAGGATGGGGCAGTTTTGATGGGGCAATTGGACTGGGCAGTTTTGATGGGGCATTTTAGATGGGGCAGTTTTGATGGGGAAATTTAGATGGGGCAATAGGATGGGACAGTTTTGATGGGATCAATTTTTATGGGGGCAGTATTGATGGGGCAATAGGATTGGGCAATTTTGATGGTGGCATATTAGATGGGGCAATTTAGATGGGGCAGTTTTGATGGGGGCAATTTAGATGGGGCAGTATTGATGGGGCAATGTTGATGGGGCAATTTTGATGGGGCAATTTTGATGGGGCAGTATTAATGGGGGCAATTTGATGGGGCAATAGGATGGGGCAATTTTTATGGTGGCAGTTTTTATGGGGAGGTTTTGATGAGGCAATTTTGATGGGGCAGTTTGGAAGGTGACAGTTTTGATAGAGGTAGTGTGATGGGGAAATTTTGATTGGGGCATTAAAACGGGGCTGTTTTGATGGTGGTAGTATAATGGGGCAATTTTGATGGGGCAATAGGATGGGATAGTTTTGATGGGAAAAATTTGATGGGGCAATATGATGGGGCAGTTTTGATGAGGATGTTTTGATGGGGCAGTTTTGATGGGGTAATTTTGATGGGGGCAATAGGATGGGGCAGTTTTGATGGGGAAATTTTGATGGGGGCAATAGGATGGTGCTGTATGATGGGGCAATAGGATGGGGTAGTTTTGATGGAGGCAGTTTTGATGGGGGCAGTTTTGGTCAAGTTGCATAAAAAATGCAGCAAAAAATTGCAGTAAAGTTGTGGCAAAGTCACGCAACTTTGGGGTTGCAGTGGTGGAGACCTAGCCGTAGTGGCATATCTTCATGCATACAATTTAGTATGGAATATTACCACTTGTATTAAACGATTGTTTTGCACAATTTACCAGTATTTTTTTTATTGGGATTTTAATATGTTATAAATGAAGAACACATTGGGGAGGGTAGTCGTCTAGGTTTTATTTATCACCTTGGCTGTTAAGCCGTTCTTTACCAATTAAGGTAATTTCTTCTGCCATACACAGT
Organism: Lithobates sylvaticus; assembly: GCA_028564925.1. Classification (NCBI taxonomy): domain Eukaryota; kingdom Metazoa; phylum Chordata; class Amphibia; order Anura; family Ranidae; genus Lithobates; species Lithobates sylvaticus. The sequence goes on from CM053029.1 coordinate 20,622,936, forward strand.
GCAATCAAGCAAGATCACGATCTGTGGACCGATTTATTAGATCGTGATAAATGTGATGTAGATAGTGTTGAATATATAATGTTTATATATATATATTCCTGGTTGGATATAGGAGGTGTGTTTGGATTTTTGAATTGTTTAAATGCTGATATTGATTCTAGAATGCACTGTAGCCCTTATGAGAATACAGGATAGCTGGAGAGAGCAGCTGAATGGGAGGTGAGAGACACTCAACAGCAACATGAAGACACGACAGGGGTTAATGTGCGTCTTTCCGTATGTTTATAAAAGGTTGGGAGCTGCGCTGTGTGGCCACGTCCTCTGATGAAAGCAATGAGGAAACGCGTCAGTTCCTGACCACGCAACAACCCACACCACCGAATCACCCTGCCGGCTTTCCAGTTTGCCTCACCGGGGATCACCGATGTAGCGGTATAGAGGTATATAGAGGCATATAGAGGTATATATAGAGGTGTATAGATGTATATAGAGGTATATCAGGGGAGACACTTCATCATTAGAATTCTATTTATGATTTTATCATCTGTTTTTATTGTAAGTGAACATCTGGGAGGAGCTACTGGATAAACACCTTTTTGATAAATTGGATTTCGTTATGTGAACCTCTTTTCTCCTCTTATAACGATTGAGATATAGATGGGAAGATTCAGTGATTGCTGATTATAACCACCTGACATCCACACACCTTCCCACCGATATTGGATGAAGATTCACAGAGCCACACCCAGAGATACGCCTATATCCAGTAATATATGGTCAGTGATCTTCCTTTGGGGATGGTCATACAAGTGTCCCGGAGATGGTTAATCGTCCGGATCGATGAATTATAACTCACCTCTAATTTTTTTCTTCTGGAGTGGATCACCTTTCATCTCTTTTCTTACATTTTTAGTTCCTATTTTATGAAGTCTGGACTGAGCATCAAGTCTGAAAATCTCTACCATTGTTTGATCATTTCTCATTTGTTTGTCATGTAGAAGAATAAATATCCACCTAAACTGAGGAAGAAATTCAATTTTCTACATTTTTTTTTGGATATTTATTATAGAAAAAAGTAAAAAATATGGTTTTGTTTTCAAAATCGCCACTCTTTTTTGTTTATAGAGCAAAAAATAAAAACAGCAGAGGTGATCAAATACCACCAAAAGAAAGCTCTATTTGTGGGGGAAAAAGCACATCAGTTTTATTTGGGAGTCGTGTCATACGACCACGCAATTGTCAGTTAGAACGACGCAAAAATTGCTGTGATCATTGGCCAGTGAAATGGTCCGGAGCTGAAGGGGTTAAACCCCCCTCTATGTATTTTGGGGTAACACACTTTCTAGGTACCAATTTATCTCCATCCTTTAATACCATTTGTATAAAAACTTCCAGATGTTTATTGGAAGGTTGTGGAGGATTAAATAAAGATTTCTTGTTTAGCCCACTATCGCCCCCTCTGGTTGTGTGGTCAATTCTATTCCTTGGATTCCATTGGATTCCTAAGAAGTATCTTTTCATCTTTATTTCTCTTCTATATTTATCTACATCTATATAAACACCACATTTGTTAATCGCTTTATTAGCGGCACATTTCAGTCCGGCGTTTACAATCATCATTTATTTATGGTTGAGTTGGAATTTTTGCTAAATTATAAATCCTTCTGATCCGTCTCCCTTCTTCTTTTTTGGGACTCTCCATCGCCCTCTACAGCCTCTATATCCTGTGTTCTTATTACTGGTAAGGGGCTGCGGGGTCTTTCCCATTGGGGGGGATTCCACCCCCCTCGTTCCCTGGGGTATTGTGTCATCATTGGGGGTGTGGCCTTTGGGGGTCCCTCCTCTTCCTCTCTGCCCACCCCTACCCCTCCTCCTTGCTGGTTTTGGGGTATTGGTGTTCTAGTGGTGTAACATTTCATATTGATTAGAGGGGGGTATAGGGGATGGACTTCATTGATCTCTATCATCAGAATACTGATGGTGATTGGTCCATGGCTTCCTATACTGTTGTTCCCTAATATTAATAGGATGTGCTCTATAATGATCCCTATTATCAGTATTTGTATAATAATTATTAGTAGGGAGCCTTGATTGGGGCCCAGAAGTCTTCTGAGGATACGGCTGATTGAAATATTCATTATCTTCATTCTTATCATTTCTTCTCCCTCTCCTCCCTATTTGGACTCCTCTACCTCGTTGGGGGAAGGGTTGGGGGATGGGAGTCAATTTTGGTGCTGACGGACCAGCTTCCACCCCATTATTTGGAACCCTCCTCAATGGTGGTGGTGCTAGTTCAGCCTTCTCATCCACATCCCTCTGATCACTACTAGGGATGGGCCCGGTGTTCGATTCGAACCCATGTTCAAATCGAACATCGGGCGTTCGACCGCTCGTCGAGCCCAGAACTATTTGGGCCGTTTGCATCAAATTCGTGTGATGCGAACGGCCCACGATGCACTGCGCAAGTCGCAGTGCATTGCTGGCTGATGATTGGCCAAGCATGCACTGTGACCCTGCATGCTTGGCCAATCATAGAGCCAGCGGCGAGGAGAGCAATAATTGGCCACAGGCAGGATGCCTGTGGCCAATTATAGCTCAGGGGGCCTCGTGTAGTGTGTTCCAGCATGTCAGTGACATTATCTGCTGCGATCCATTCTGCAGTGCTGCTGAGTCTGACATTATCTGTGCTGTGATTATTCTGCTGAGTGCTGCTGACTGCTAACATTATCTGCTGTGATTCTGGGGATTAGTGTGTGCGTGCTGTTAGTACAGCATTGCAGTATCACATTAAACCACATTTACCCTTCTGGCCTGTTGTGTCATCTAAGGCAGCCATCTGCGGCTAATGAATTGCCGGTTCCCGTAACACAGAGAACAGTCATTCATTGAAAGTCATTGATAAAAAAATAAAAATAAAAAAAAAGTGTGTACACTTCTAAGGTATGAACTTTCCTTTACCTAGTCTAAGAAGGGACACTCCATACGGAACTGAGTCAGTGCACAACCTCACCTCGCTTAACCGGGAGACCCTTAAAGGGGACATGGGTAACCACGGCCTGCGACATACACGGACAACTATAGGCATGGTAAGAAACCCATAATGGACCAATAATGAATGGCCTGAGAGTGCTAGAACCTGCGGACTCTAGAAGTTTATATGGGCGGTTTCGCCATTGAGTGTGTAGTGGTGTGAGTTTGCATCACTAACTAACAATGTTCTGTATCACCTCTTACGGGTGAAAGTCAAGGTTACGGTTACGGTTTATGTTTACTTACAGCATAACTTTTCTGTTTAGCAATACCTATTAAGGGCTGGGGGGGTAGGAGTTTGACTTGGATAACACACTTGTTTTCTCTTTTTTTTGGGTTTTCTGGCCGTGCTGGAAAATCTAATTGTTGCCACTGATCTGGGCTTCCTCCCATCACCCCCACAGTGGATGCAGCAGTGTGGACGCCACAGTGACGCCTCGAAGTTTAGGGGGCCTCACTAGGGCGTCGACGAGCGGCTCCTAACTAACTCAGTTACCTCTGGGAATTAAAACTCAGAGGTTAGTTACCGCATCTACTGACCCACTTTCTAAAGTGTCAGATAGTGGGCTCACTAACCTATTTCATTGCTACACGCAATTCTACTTCTTCCTCTTATATCTTGTCTTTTCCTTAATATCCCCCACACCAGACTAGTGAAATCCATACACTTTTTCTTCTCCCCCTCACCTTACCCCCAACATTCAACAACATGATTTACTCAACATTAGGAAAAAACCCCACGGTGATATCGCACAATGTAAGGGGTCTCAACATACCACAAAAGAGAACACAATTATTACGCGACCTCGGGAAGGGGAGGGCGGCCTTCGTATTTCTACAAGAGACGCACTTTAGAGCGGACTCTATACCAAAAATGACAGATGGGTACTTCACTAAAGCGTACCATGCACCCAATCCAGACTCGAAAACGAAAGGGATATCCATCCTAATTGGACGAAATTCGGGATTTTCCCTTACACACCAAAAGGCAGATCCGGGAGGCCGGTTCCTCTTCCTCAAAGGACACATAGGCAAGCTACCTATAACGCTTGCATGCGCATACTTCCCAAACACTGCACATGTAACCTTTTGCCAATCACTGATAGACGAACTGACTGGATTTGCCTCTGGCTGCATCATCCTAGGGGGTGATTTTAATGTCCCCCTGGAACCCACACAGGATACATCCAACGGCAAATCCACGATCACCTATCGTAAACTGAAAAAGATAAGAATAATGCTACACTCATTGACTTTGGCTGATTCATGGCGAGTGACCCACCCCCAGGGGAGGGACTACACATACTTCTCCCCACTGCACCAAAAGTACACGCGTATAGACTTTCTATTTATCACACAAAGAGACCTCTCTAGGATGACAGGGGCTTTTATAGGGTCGAGATCGGTATCTGATCACGCACCTATATCAATGTCTTTGCAGCTACAAGAGACGCACAAGAGAAACAGTGGGTGGAGACTGAATCCGACACTACTGACAGACCCAGTGACCCTAGAAACGATAAAGAAAAACATACAAACTTACTTTCAAGAAAACACGACAGAAGAGGTATCACACCTGAACATATGGGAGGCACACAAGTGTGTGGTCAGAGGCCAACTCATGGGGTTGGCCTCACAGAAAAAGAAGGCAGCTGAAAAAGAACTAAAAGACCTATTCCACAGAGTTCAAACATTAGAGAACCAACACAAGAGGTCTCTGGCACTAACAGTTGCTGAAGACCTCTTGATAGCTAGAAAAGCCTTACAAGAGAAATTAGACCTACAGGCCAAAAGAATACTATTTTACCGCAGAGGCTTCTTTTATGAACACGGAAACAAGAACAACAAATACCTGGCTAGGGCTCTGCGAGACATTCGGGCTTCCACTACCATCACCCAGATTAAAGATAAGAATCAGGCATTGATTCATAACACAGATTTGATTGCTGCAGAATTCCAGGACTTCTACTCCCGGCTGTATAATATTCCCCCTCCGCACAAAACTAAGGCGGCAGAGGGAATCAGAGCCCAAATAATTGCACAGTACCTGACAAATAGCGGCTTGCTGAGCTTGTCTACGTCTGATGCGGAAGAAATTGACAAACCCATAGAGGTAACGGAACTTCTGCATGCGATCAAAACAATGAAATCAGGGAAAAGCCCAGGCCCAGATGGCTTCTCCGCCATCTACTACAAGACCTTTTCACAAATTTTGGCACAACCCCTGCTAAAAGCCCTGAACTCGCTTGCCACTCCCCAAAACCTCCCGTCCACATTTAACGCAGCCCATATCACGGTGCTTCCCAAACCAGGCAAGGACCCCAACTGCTGCTCTAGCTATAGGCCGATCTCGCTCCTAAACCTTGACATGAGCTTATAGCTGTCAGAATAAGTAAACTCCTACCAGATATCATTGGCCCAGAGCAAGCTGGGTTCATGCCGGGGAGGGAAGCCCGGGATAATGTCATCAAGGCCACAAACCTGATTCACACAATGGGAGGAGGGTCTGTCGAAGGTCTTCTCCTGTCTACGGACGCAGAGAAGGCCTTTGACAGAGTAGCGTGGGACTTTATGTTCGCAGTATGTAGACATATAGGCCTTAGAACGAATCTGCTGACGTGAATCTCGGCTCTATACCAAACCCCAACAGCCAGACTGAAAATAAACGGTACCCTCTCTGAACCAGTAAACATCTGTAATGGAACTAGACAGGGATGCCCCCTATCTCCTATCCTGTTCATTCTCTCTCTGGAACCATGCATCCGTATGATAAATAACAATAACTCAATAACAGGTATGAGCTTGGGGACCAAACACTACAAAATAGCCGCATACGCGGATGATCTCTTGTTCGCACAGCCACATATCTCAATCCCCAACCTAGTTAAGGAGTTTGAGATATTCGGCTACCTAACTAACTTTAAAATCAACTACGAGAAATCCGAGGCACTTAACATATCTCTAGACCCAGGTAAGCTACAGCAGACCAAGGCCAATTGCCCCTTTAAGTGGGTACACTCTAAACTAAAATACTTAGGGATATGGCTTACTCCAGACCTAAGCAACCTATATCTACAAAACTTTCAACCCTTCATACAGAACTTGAGTAAAGATCTCAAGTGTTGGAATCTTAAACCATTGTCTTGGTTTGGCAGAGCTGCTGCCATAAAAATGACGATACTACCAAGGGTCCTTTACCTGTTCCACACATTGCCCATTAAATTACCCAAAAACTTCTTCTCACAGCTACAGACGACAGTGAGAACCTTTATCTGGGCTGGGAAAAAGTCAAGACTTAAAATGTCGACCCTGATTTCACCAAAAACGGAAGGGGGAATCAACTTGCCCAACTTTAGACACTACTACTACGCCACACATCTGAACCGTATTTTAGATTGGAACTGTCACGCCTCTTCCAAAGACTGGGTGGGAATTGAAGGTCTACAAACATCTACCCCACTAAGATTTACACCATGGGTAACCAAAGGGGCCCTTGATACTGGATTGCTTTCGCACCACACCATAGGACCGACCTTAGCAACCTTCCATACACTGACTCAAACACATAACCTGGCATCATCCCCAGGTCCCCTGACTCCATTAGCCCACAACAGGGACTTCACATTAGGGCAGTCGACTACATCATTCCCACACAGAGACGACAACACACCAATGACTGTCGCACACTGCATTACGGGAGGTAAGCTTAAAACTTTCGAAGCACTAAACATGGAACTACAAGCGAGACATTTTACGTTCTGGCAGCATAGACAACTGCACAACTACATCCTCTGCACGGCCAACAAACAACAATTCCTTAGGGATCAGTTGTGGTTTGAACAGCTGTGTATCAAGGGAGAGCCGGTGAGCAAAGCCACTTCACTGATGTACAGCTGGTTACAGACTAACAAGAATACACCACCGAGTAAACATAAGGCCAAGTGGGAAGCGGCACTCATGAAAACATTTACTGATGAACAATGGAACAATGCATGCATTCTTGCTCATAAATGTTCCATCAGCACTAGCACACAGGAAACCTCATACAAGGTACTGACGAACTGGTATTTCACCCCGGTCAGACTACATGCATGGTACCCAGAGACTTCGGAATTATGCTGGAGATGTGGCACCGACAAGGGAACCATGCTGCACATCTGGTGGGACTGCCCTTCGCTACGCGGATATTGGGACGGGGTCTGTGCTCAGATACGTGCCATCACAGAGACCAAGCTTTCTCTTAATTCAGAGTGTTGCTTGCTACATATTTCTGACTACTCACTATCAAGATACAAAAAGACAATGGCCCGACACATGTTGAACGCTGCAAAGACAGTTATCCCCAGACATTGGAGGTCCACTCACGCACCCACGATTAAGGAGTGGGTGTCTGAAGTGGACTTACTATACAAACTGGAAGAAACAGTGACAATAGCATCGGAGAACACTGACAGATTCCATAAAACATGGAGACCGTGGGTTGCCTTTAAATACTCAGACGCCTTCACTAAGCTTCAAACTGGTTGAAATATATGTTAAAAATCTGTGTTATACTATTCCCTAATGGATTCTCTAATGGAGCCGAGATTAACAATAACTGTTGGGATCAGAAGGATAGACTTTAATGCTGGTATCCGATAGGGTTAAATTAAGCTAGAAATTAAGGCACCTGAAACTGAAACGGTATTGGAAATAAACCCAAGGGGTTACTCCCCCCTCCCTCCCCTCACCTCTCTCCCTATTCCTTTTTCTATCCCCTATCTCTTTTCATTCTTCTTCTGGGCCTCTGCCCGTTGAGACACTGGTCATGGTGATCACCCGTCCCTGGGCCTAATTTTAGGGCAGGGCATGGAGGGCTCATGACTAACTAGGACGAACTCACCAATAAGCACAGTTTTGGTAACATGGTTAGCATAGCACAAGTACATTACACAAGGAGCAATTTCCTCAAATGTGATCTATATTGAGTTAAACTGTACGATACCTCGCACAACTGTAATATTGTTGAACAAATGTTGTTAAGACAAATCTTTTGTTTTGCTTAATAAAAATCTTTTATTGGAAAAAAAAAAAGTGTGGAGGTCCCCCCAAATTCAATTACCAGGCCCTTCAGGTCTGCTATGGATATTAAGGGGAACCCCGGCCAAAAAAAAAAAGGCGTGGGGTCCCCCTCAAAATCCATACCAGACCCTAATCAATGAGAAATAGTCACATAAAAGGTTGGCAGTATAATGGGGTAATAGGATGGGGCAGTTTCGATGGGGCAGTTTTGATGGGGCAATTTTGATGGAGCAGTTTTGATGGGGGCAACATTGATGGGGCAGTTTTGATGGGGCAGTTTTGATGACAGCTATTTTGATGGGGCAGTATTGATGGGGGCAATTTGATGGGGCGATTTTGATGTTGACAGTATAATGGGGCAATAGGATGGGGCAGTTTTGATGGGAAATTTTAATGGGGCAGTTTTGATGAGGCAATTTAGATGGGGCAGTTTTGATGGGGGCAATTTTGATGGGGGCAATTTTGATGGGGCAATTTTTATGGGGCAATTTTGATAGGGCAGTTTTGATGGGGCAATTTTGATAGGGCAGTTTTGATGGGGCAATTTTGATGGGGCAGTTTTGATCGGGCAGTTTTGATGGGGCTGTTTTGATGGGGGCAATTTTGATGGGGCAGTATTGATGGGTTCAATTTGATGGGGCAATTTTGATGCTGGCAGTATAATGGGGCAATAGGATGGGGCAGATTTGATGGGGCAATTTTGATGGGGCAGTTTTGATAGGGGCAATTTTGATGGGACAATTTTGATGGGGGCAATATTGATGGGCCAGTTTTGATGGCGGCAATAGGATGGGATAGTTTTGATGGGGCAATTTCGATGGGGCAGTTGTGATGGGGTAATTTTGATGGTGGCAGTATAATGGGGCAATTTTGCTGGGGCAATAGGATGGGGCAGTTTTGATGGGTCAATAGGATGGGGCTGTTTTGAAGGGGAAATTTAGATGGGGCAATTTTGATGGGGGCAGTTTTGATGTGGGCGATTTTAATGGGGCAGTATTGATGGGGCAATCGGATGGGGCAATTTTGATGGTGGCAGTATAATGGGGCAATAGGATGGGGCAGTTTCGATGGGGCAATTTTGATGGGGCAGTTTCGATGGGGCAATTTTGATGGGGCAGTGTTGATCGGGCAGTTTTGATGGGGACAATTTTGATGGAGCAATTTTGATCGGGCAGTTTTGATGGGGGCAATTTGATGGGGCAATAGGATGGGGAAATTTTGATGGTGGTAATAGGATGTGGCAGTTTTGATGGAGCAATTTAGATGGGGCAGTTTTGATGGAGCAATTTAGATGGGGCAGTTTTGATGGAGCAATTTTGATGGTGGCAGTATAATGGGGCAATTTTGCTGGGGCAATAGGATGAGGCAGTTTTGATGGGTCAATAGGATGGGGCTGTTTTGATGGGGCAATTTAGATGGGGCAATTTTGATGTGGGCAGATTTGATTTGGGCGATTTTGATGGGGCAGTATTGATGGGGCAATCGGATGGGGCAATTTTGATGGTGGCAGTATAATGGGGCAATAGGATGTTGCTGTTTCGATGGGGCAGTTTCGATGGGGCAATAGGATGGGGCAGTTTTGATGGGGCAATTTAGATGGGACAGTTTTAATGGGGGCAATTTTGATGGGGCAATATTGATGGGGCAATTTTATGGGGCAATGGGATGGGGAAATTTTGATGGTGGCAGTATAATAGGGCAATAGGATGGGGCAGTTTTGATGGGGCAGTTTTGATGGGGCAGTTTTGATGGGGCAGTTTTGATGGTGGCAATTTTGATGGCACAGTATTGATGGGGGCAATAGGATGTTGCAGTATATTGGGGCAATAGGATGGGGCAGTTTTTATGGGGCAATAGGATGGGGCAGTTTTGATGGGGCAATAAGATGGGGTAGTTTTAATGGGGCAATTTAGATGGGGCAATTTAGATGGGGCAGTTTTGATGGGGCAATTTTGATGAGGCAGTTTTGATGGGGACAATTTGATGGGGCAATAGGATGGGGAAATTTTGATGGTGGTAAATGGATGGAGCAGTTTTGATGGAGCAATTTAGATGGGGCAGTTTTGATGGGGCAATAGTATGGAGCAGTTTTGATGGGGCAGTTTTGATGGGGCAATAGGATGGGATAGTTTTGATGGGGCAATTTAGATGGGGCAGTTGTGATGGGGCAATTTTGATGGGGCAATTTTGATGGTGGCAGTATAATGGGGCAATTTTGATGGTGGCAGTATAATGGGGCAATTTTGCTGGGGCAGTTTTGATGGGTCAATAGGATGGGGCTGTTTTGATGGGGCAATTTAGATGGGGGCAGTTTTGATGTGGGCAATTTTGATGTGGGCAGATTTGATTTGGGCGATTTTGGTGGGGCAGTATTGATGGGGCAATCGGATGGGGCAATTTTGATGGTGGCAGTATAATGGGGCAATAGGATGTTGCTGTTTCGATGGGGCAGTTTCGATGGGGCAATAGGATGGGGCAGTTTTGATGGGGCAATTTAGATGGGACAGTTTTAATGGGGGCAATTTTGATGGGGCAATATTGATGGGGCAATTTTATGGGGCAATGGGATGGGGAAATTTTGATGGTGGCAGTATAATGGGGCAATAGGATGGGGCAGTTTTGATGGGGCAGTTTTGATGGTGGCAATTTTGATGGCACAGTATTGATGGGGGCAATAGGATGTTGCAGTATATTGGGGCAATAGGATGGGGCAGTTTTTATGGGGCAATAGGATGGGGCAGTTTTGATGGGGCAATAAGATGGGGTAGTTTTAATGGGGCAATTTAGATGGGGCAATTTAGATGGGGCAGTTTTGATGGGGCAATTTTGATGAGGCAGTTTTGATGGGGACAATTTGATGGGGCAATAGGATGGGGAAATTTTGATGGTGGTAAATGGATGGAGCAGTTTTGATGGAGCAATTTAGATGGGGCAGTTTTGATGGGGCAATAGTATGGAGCAGTTTTGATGGGGCAGTTTTGATGGGGCAATAGGATGGGATAGTTTAGATGGGGCAATTTAGATGGGGCAATTTTGATGGGGCAATTTTGATGGGGCAATTTTGATGGTGGCAGTATAATGGGGCAATTTTGATGGTGGCAGTATAATGGGGCAATTTTGCTGGGGCAGTTTTGATGGGTCAATAGGATGGGGCTGTTTTGATGGGGCAATTTAGATGGGGGCAGTTTTGATGTGGGCGATTTTGATGGGGCAGTATTGATGGGGCAATTTTGATGATGGCAGTATAATGGGGAAATAGGATGGGGCAGTTTCGATGGGGCAGTTTCGATGGGGCAATAGGATGGGGCAGTTTTGATGGGGCAATTTAGATGGGGCAGTTTTGATGGGGCAATTTAGATGGGGCAGTTTTGATGGGGCAATTTAGATGGGGCAGTTTTTATGGGGGCAATTTTGATGGTGGCAGTATAATGGGGCAATTCTGCTGGGGCAATAGGATGGGGCAGTTTTGATGGGGCAATTTAGATGGGGCAGTTTTGATGGGGCAGTTTTGATGGGGGCAATTTTGATGGTGGCAGTATAATGGGGCAATTCTGCTGGGGCAATAGGATGGGGCAGTTTTGATGGGGCAGTTTTGATGGGGCAATTTAGATGGGGCAGTTTTGATGGGGGCAATTTTTATGGGGGCAATTATGATGGGTCAGTATTGATGTGGCAGTATTGATGGGGCAGTTTTGTTGGGGCAGTTTTGATGGGGTAGTCTTTATGGGGTCATTTATATGGGTCCGTTTTGATTGGGCAATTTTGATAGCGAAATTTTGATAGGGCAATTTTGATGGGTCAATTTTAAAGGGACAATTTTAAAGGGACAATTTTAATGTGGGCAGTTTTGATGGGGCAATAGGATGGGGCAAATTTGATGGTGGCAGTATAATGGGGAAATTTTGATGAGGCAGCTTTGATGGGGCAGTTTTGATCGGGCAATCTGATGGGGCAATAGAAAGGTACAGAAATTGGGATTTTAAAGGTGCAAATAAATTGAAAGTAATATCCAAAAATAGTATATAAAAATATTTTATTTTGAGGAACAAAATAAGAATTATTTTGTTAAAAGGGAAGAAGGAAATGAGATACAATGATGGTTAGTACAATAGGTTACAGTTACGACAACACAGCAATATATGATGGACTTCCCAACATGTTTCACCCATAAGTTGGGCTTCCTCAGGGGATGCTTGGCGTGTGCAATGTACAGTGCCTTCTACCAAGAAACACAGACAATTGGACATATTAGATTAATTCAAAAATACAAACTTTTATATCAGAAAATCTTCTTATACAATTGGGTATCCTCTGTCAAGGTACCACTGCTTACCTATCTCTCCTAAGAGGGGCCCGAGAACTGCCGGGATGGCGGGATGTTTTACTGCATCAGAGGAACCTGACCGTAGAGGGTGAATAAAGACCAACTGAAAGATGGAAAAACAGTAATGACCCCCATAGTGTCAGAGGGAGAGATGGAATATCCTTTCAGACAAGGGGGCAAGAAGGTAAAGTGGGGTAACTTACAGAGGCAGGTTCATCAGCTGGCTAAATGCCAGGGGCCACACCCCTCCCAATAATCAGATAACTTTGGGGATATCTGGTGAACACAATTGGAACGACACTTGTAACTTGCTGTACAAGGCCAGCAAACCGAGATAATTATCTTCAATAGTCTTATTCCCTGCACACACGCTCAGAATTTCCCACAACAAGCTCCAATCGCACATTTTCCCTCGGAAAGTCGGAGCGTGTGGGCGGGGCATAAGAGTCACAATCACCAATATAAAGTCACAGGAAAAGGCATTTGTAAAGTATAGAGTGACTCCAGTTACCGGAATAGAGAAGAGCAGCGTGCCTGTGTCCCCTGCTTCCCGCAGACTCTCCATGCTGCTGGGAGCCGCTTTAAATACCATTGCCCCGGTGTGAACACCGCATGAGGACGTAAGAACTGCGCTGCGCATGCGCGAGCCTCACCGCAGTGACTCGCTCGTCCATTCCTGCCGGGTCCTAAGGCCCAATCCAATGAATGGAAATAAGACTCCCTCTGCAATTGGAATCACGTTGGATTTATTTATTGAAAGCTACAGCTTATCCCGGGATAAATGAAATGCTTTGTTACAAAGTGTTCCTATAAGATCCTTATTCTTGGGATTTTGTTACTTGTCCCACATCTACTTTATGAATTGTCCCTCCTTCTCTCTGCCTTTCCTTTCCCTCCCCCATCAAATCGCCCCCATCAAAACCGCCCACATTAAAATTGCCCCATCAAAATAGACCCATCAAAACTGCCCCATATAAATTGCCCTATCAAAATTGCCCTATTAAAACTGCCCCTTATAAATTGCCCCATCCTATTGCCCCATCAAAACTGCCCCATCAAAATTGCCCCATCCTATTGCCCCATTATACTGCCACCATCAAAATTGCCCCATCCTATTGCCCTATCAAATTGCCCCCATCAAAACTGCCCACATTAAAATTGCCCCATCAAAACTGCCCCATCAAAACTGCCCCATCAAAATTGACCCATCTAAATTGCCCCATCAAAACTGCCCCATATAAATTGCCCCATCAAAACTGCCCCATATAAATTGCCCCATCAAAACCGCCCCATCCTATTGCCCCATTATATTGCCCCATCCTATTGCCCCCATCAATACTGCCCCATCAAATTTGCCCCCATCTATACTGCCCTATCTAAATTGCCCCCATCAAAACTGCCCCATCTAAATTGCCCCCATCAAAACTGCCCCATCTAAATTGCCCCATCAAAACTGCCCCATAAAAACAGCCCCATCCTATTGCCCCAGCAAAATTACCCCATTATACTGCCACCATCAAAATTGCCCCATCCTATTGCCCCATAAAATTGCCCCCATCAATTCTGCCCCATGAAAATTGCCCCATCAAAATTGCCCCCCTCAAAACTGCCCCATCAAAACTGCCCCATCTAAAATGCCCCATGAAAATTGCCCCCTGCATACTGCCACCTTAAAAAATTGCCCCATCCTATTGCCCCCATCAAAACTGCCCCATCTAAATTGCCCCATCAAAACTGCCCCATAAAAACAGCCCCCATCCTATTGCCCCAGCAAAATTACCCCATTATACTGCCACCATCAAAATTGCCCCATCCTATTGCCCCATAAAATTGCCCCCATCAATACTGCCCCATCAAATTTTCCCCATCAAAATTGCCCCCCATCAAAATTGCCCCCCATCAATACTGCCCCATCAAAACTGCCCCATCTAAATTGCCCTATCAAAACTGCCCCATTCTATTGCCCCATCAAAACTGCCCCATCCTATTGCCCCATCAAAACTGCCCCATCAAAATTGCCACATCAAAACTACCCAATGCTATTACCCCACCAGCCCAGGTATTTTGTGATGTGTAATGGAATATTGATGTGTTGGTCACATGACATGTTTCGGTATTCGACTTCCAGCACCGGGAGTCTGGGATTATCTCCTCACACTGGTATTTTGGCCCCACCCCCTCATGTGATGTATAATCACTTGGTCAAGTGACATGAGGTAATGACTCATACACATACACTGTGATGTCATTTCTCCATGTATAGATAGCACACATATAGGACTAAGCGCCATGCTGATACAAAGAACAATACACTAACATATGTGGGGATACAGATACCAGGTGTGTCTAAATAGTTCATCGATCGCTCCATTATCACAACATGGACCAGGTGCACGCGCATGCACATGTCTATCCAGAGACACACTGAGAAAAATCACCTAGTGTGGAATACACGTGACTGTCAGGGTAAATCCGCTGTGGGCGGGGGGGACATAGTCAGTGTGAGGGGGAATGGCACAATGGGACAACGATGGAAGTTCTGCTACAAATTGGGGAAAACAGCGATGGAGACACATGAAATGTTGGACGATTGTACGGGATGGAAGTGGTGAGCAGAAAATGAGTTTATGAGGGTTCAGGAAGGAAAGGACTGAGGAGGAGCCACGCTCGGGTCACCCATCTACAAGCAGGACCCCACACACCATCCAACAAATCCCACAAATGATGCCACCAGATTGGCCACTGACTCTACAATCGGTGGTGGAGGAATTGGGCATTAGCCCGGACACGGTGCCCACCATCGTCCACCAAGATTTGGGGAAGCAGAAGATCTCTTCCATCATTCACAACATTTTATAAATTGGAGATTAATATCTCAATCCTTTCTTGTGATTGGTCAGTGCTGACAATCTGTTCGCTTTTCTGGAGCAGATTTTTGTCACCATTGATCGATTGTTATAGTGGCTGCTTATGTTGTTTTGAATCCTCATTCTGTGATTGGATGAGAGCTGGGTGGGAGGGGCCAACCTTTTATGTGACTATTTCTCATTGATTAGCTATTGAATTTTGTTCCCTATAGCAGCCATGGGGGCGCTAAAATTGACCAGTAACCGAACGATTCATTCAGATGACTTATTTGCGTTAGATGCGGCACCAGGTGAAAATGTGGATCATCAATAATTCCTCACAACATTGGGGGACACATTAGAGAAGAAAAATCGGTACTTGGTGGGATATTTGGACGATCAAACAATACCTAAAAGAGAAAATCATCATGAGGAGCCTCAGGGGGGAAGTGACCCCACAGGGAGGTCTAAGTGAGGAAGGGTCTATGAATGACGGCTTAGACTTCTTTAATGGGGGGTTTAAACTGCACCAACTGGTGTTATAAAGGAAAAAAATATGAGGTTATTAGAGAAAACAATCAATGATTTGTAAATGACGTTCAATCCAATCAAAAACACAAATTTTAATGGGAAATGAGAAAAAAATTGATAGAGAAACACAGAAAAAGAAAATAAAACAATTCCACAGGGATATGGGAGACTTCAGAAATCATTCCATTTCCCTATGGCAAAACACTAGTAGTGATCAGAGGGATGTGAATGAGAAGGCTGAACTAGCACCACCGCCATTGAGGAGGGTTCCAAATAATGGGGTGGAAGCTGGTCCATCAGCACCAAAATGGAGTCCCCTCCCCCAACCCTTCCCCCAACGAGGTAAAGGAGGCCAATGAGGGAGGAGAGGGAGAAGAAATGATAAGAATGAAGATAATGAATATTTCAATCAGCCGTATCCTCAGAAGACTTCTGGGCCCCAATCAAGGCTCCCTACTAATAATTATTATACAAATAATGATAATAGGGATCATTATAGAGCACTTTATATTAATATTAGGGAACAACAGTATAGGAAGCCGTGGACCAATCACCATCAGTATTCTGATGATAGAGATCAATGGAGTCCATCCCCTATACCCCCCTCTAATCAATATGAAATGTTACACCACTAGAACACCAATACCCGAAACCAGCAAGGACGAGGGAGGTGGGGTGGAGCAGAGAGGAAAGGCCAACCCCCCCCAAAGATGACACAATACCCCAGGGAGCGAGGGGGTTGAATCCACCCCAATAGGAAAGACCCTGCAGCCCCTTACCAGTAATAAGAACACAGGATATAGAGGCTGTAGAGGGCAACGGAGAGTCCAAAAAAAGAAGGGAGACGGATTAGAAGGATTTATAATTTACCAAACATCCAACTCAACCATAAAGAAATGAAGATTGTAAACGCCGGACTCAAATGGGCCGCCAATAAAGTGATTAACAAATGTGGTGTTTATATAGATGTAGAGAAATATAGAAGAGAAATAAAGATGAAAAGATACTTCTTAGGAATTCAATGGAATCCAAGGAATAGAATTGACCACAAGCCAGAGGGGGCGATAGTGGGCTAAACAAGAAATCTTTATTTAATCCTCCACAACCTTCCAATAAACATCTGGAAGTTTTTATACAAATGGTATTAAAGGATGGAGATAAATTGGTACCTAGAAAGTGTGTTACCCCAAAATACATAGAGGAAGGTTTAAAGTCCTTAGAGGCCAGAAAAGATGTAATTGTCAGCCCAGCAGACAAGGGGGGAGGGGAAGTGATCTTAGAAAGTAAATGTTATCATTGCCAATGACAGAATATGTTGTCAGATGGGAACACGTATGTACGATTGAATAATCACCCCACTGAGAATAACAGAAAGGATTTGATGGATTTGGTAGAACATGGATATAACATTAGAATACTGAATAAGATAGAAAGGAGATATTTTATTCCAAGTTTCAGTCGGGTTCTGACGATATATACATTACCCAAAATCCATAATGATTGGCAGAATCCCCCCCAGACCCATAGTAAATAGCATTGGCCCACTCTAGCGGACACTGAATTAATATTTAGATAATTACCTGCAGGAAAGTGTGGTGCACACTAAAGATTATATAAAGGACACCAGGAACTTTTTACAGCTATAAAAGATCCCCATATTCCAGAAGTATTTTTGGTCCCAGCTGATGTAGCGTCGCTATATACAGTAATACAGCATGATGACGTCTGATATCTCTGAATTGGGCATTAAGTAAAAGGGAGGATCTTCCATTCACACAACAAAAGTTTTTAGGAATGGCTTTAGATTATTGCTTGGCCCAGAATTATTTCTGGTTCGCCGGCCAGTTTTTTTACCCAAATAAAAGGCGTAGCAATGGGTGCAAAATTCACATCAAGCCTAGCGAACCTATTTATATGTGCATGGGAGGATACATTTATTTATGGCCAGCAAAAAAGAGAACTCCTTTTTTACAAAAGGTTCATTGACAATTTGTTTTTCATATGGGGAGGTACAGAATCAACTTTAATACTATTATTATTCCAATTGAGCGTCTCAATAAATAATATTAAATTAGAATGTCAATGGAGCAGGGAAACAATAAATTATTTGGAGGTCACAGTGATGCTAATTAATCGTCAACTGGTCACAAAAGTTTTTTTTAAACCGACGGACTGGAATAGCTATTTACCTATTCATAGTGGCCACCACCCTATATGGCTAAAAAACATGGGCTAGCACAAAGGTATACCTTAATAAATGAAACAACACAGTATTAACAAGAAAAATTGGTTTATTGGATTTAAATATGGCCACAGTGTTATCCATGGGGGGCTAACTTGAAAAATTACAAATTTAATAAAAATATATAAATATAAATATAAAGCCATCTTGGCTAAAATGTATTTAAACAAAATGTAATTGATGTCCATCCAGTCAATGCTGGACGACTACTCCCCACCGGCTGAAGCCAATGGCGGAGCTATTGGCTGAGGCCCCCCCACCACCGTGGCTGATTCAATTAAACTTTGCAGACCCATATTGAAAATATCTAACCCAATTTTGGATAAATGAACCATATCCTCACGGAATAAGCCTGGAACGAAACCTTCCAACTCATAATGTCTAATGGACAAACCTCCAAATGAAATTAGAAATCTGTGAATTGTCCTATTCAGCCGCCTTCTAATTTTATCTAGATAAAAAAGTTTGCCAAAGGGTGACCACAAAAGCCGAGGGATCATTTCAGAAAATGTTAAGATAGTGGATGGGAACATGAATTTGATAGCATGCAGGTCTCGCTTCATTTCACATAACAATTCCCATGTACCCATCTTACCAAGATCATTTGCTCCCGCATTGGATTACCAAAGAATGAGGGGCCGGCCACATATCTGATAAATATTCTAGCTGGAACATAAGATCCCGCCACCGAAGGCCCCTAACACCTGACCATAACACTAGAAAAGACTTATTGTCCAGACCCAAATAGGAAGAGTAGATCCTAGTTCCGGCATGTTTGGCAGCCCAGAAAACGTAGGAGTGACCTACCATCCATACCACTGTTTGGAGAGGATCTGAAAAGAGAGAATTTATATTGTTAGCAAATCAGGGCGGACATATAATTTATATCTGTCACTATTCTAACGACCTATCCTCATTAACCTATCTTCTGAAAAAACCCAAGGAGCTGGCTGTCGTGGCCGCCCTAATCCTGAATGAATGGGAAGAAAAACAAAAACCTGAAAGATTTAGACGTTTTAGACATGATGCCAAAACAGATGAGAATTGAAACCTGGTTAATGAGGATAGGTCCTGGTGTACAAAGAAAGAACCATCAGAAGAAGGTCAGACGGACAGATACCTAGAAACATGTAAAACTGGGCAGATTGCCGTGTTAGTAGAACTAGCCAAAGAAAACCACTGACCATTCCTTAGCGGTTTAGATTTAGACCTGCAAATGAAAAGGTGAATGGACCCTTGGCATAGCAGGACATGAGAAAAAAGCAAAAAAGATAGAGACCTCCTATTAATGGCAGTGAATTCACCTAACGGGAGGGCACCAAAAAGGCAATAGAGAATGCCGCTCTAAAGAGAAGAGTTTCAAAGTCTGATGAGCACACTACTTGCAGAATTTCGAGAAGATCTAACAATAAAGTGACCGAAATGGGACGCCTATTGTTCCGCGAAGGGTTGGATCGCCAAAAGCCTTTTAGCACTTGGTTAACTTGGAAGAAAGAAGTCAAGGATGGTAAGCCTGCAAATTTTAGAAAAAATGAGACTCCTGCTAAAATTTTGCTGACCGAGGAAGGGCTAAGCTTAGATTGCAATAGTGACGATGTAAAAGAAAAGGCAACATACGATGACACACTTAGCTCATCCAAACCTAACCCTTGGCAAAAAGAACACCATCTGGACCATGAAAGATTATAATCCGACCAAGTTTTCTGTGAAACCGACTCTTTCAGGTTGGCTGTTATCAGCTCCATATTAAGCCCCAGAGGAAATCTGGGCAAGGATAACCGTGTGGCTCTGCCGATGGGCCAATTCCCGAAACTTTGCAAACTGTGAACGAGATAAAGCATCGGCAATGTTATTACGTGATTCTTCTATGTATTCTGCCTTTAACCAAATATTGAAACACATGCAGTGCAAAACGAGAAAGAGTAAGAGATTCACCACAGGTTCAGATTTAGAGGATAAAGTATTTATTGCAAATAAAACACCTTTATTATCTGTGCGAACCAGAATCCTACGGTTTTGAAAAATATCTTGCCAAACTACTACAGAAGCTATGACCGGGAATAGTTCCAGAAGAACAATGTTCTGTAGAACATTCTTCTGCAGCCATTCCCTGTGCCATTTACCAGCAAACCATTGTCCTTGCAAAAAGGCTCCAAAGCCCGAAGAACCTGCCGCATCTGTAAAAAATTCTATCTGTAAACTCATACTGCCAAACTGTTGAACCATTAAAATCTCACAAAAATTGGTCCCAGATTTTAAGGTCCTCTTTAATGCTTTTAGAGAGACGGATATGTGAATTTTGGCTCTTAAAACCTTTGATGGCGAGGGAAAATCTTCTAGAGAAGACCCTGGCCATGGGGATAATCCTGGCTGCAAAGGCCAAAAGGCCTAGCAAAGACTGGGCTTCTTTTAGAAGAACCTTTTTTCTAAATAAAAAAGAAGAGATCAATTGTCTCATCTTATTTATTTTCAGTGATGGAAGTCTAAATTCCATAACGACTGAGTCTATGGTAATACCCAGAAACTCTATTGAAGTAGCTGGGAAAACCGTTTTCTCATACGCTAGCGGAATACCAAAGTGTTCACAAATACCGAAAAAGGTGTTTCTAGACATGTAGGGGAGACAGCAGGCCCAATAAATAAAAAATCATCCAGGTAGTGTAAGAAACCCCCTTCGGGAAAATTTGTTGACGCTACCCAGTGTAAAAAAGTGGAAAATGCTTCAAAATAAAAGCATGACGTTGAGAAGCCCATAGGCAAGCATCTATCAAAATAAAACTGCCCTTGAAATTGAAAACCTAATGAGTTGAAACCTTGTGGGTGAACTGGCAAGAGGCGAAAGGCAGACTTAATATCTGCTTTAGCTAAAAGGGAGCCTTGACCAAACCATAGCTCACTGGTGCATATACCTCAGATACCTCATCATTTAACGATGCATCAAAGGGATAGGACAGGTGGTGAATCATACGATAGCTACCGCTTTCTTTTTTATGGACTATCCCCAGTGGTGAAATCCGAAAATTCTGGAATGGAGGAGTAGAGAATGGGACAGAAATTCTGCCCTCAGCCAGCTCTTTGGATATCTTGTTCCGAACCACTGAAGCATATGTGCTAGCAGATTTTAAGTTCTGAACTAACTTACATCCTGAACCCATAAATGATGGCACTAAGAAACCATCCTTGAATCCTTTAATTAATAGAGCTGCCATCCTGTGGTCTGGGTAGCGTTCTAACCAAGGGAGCATTCTTGCTAGAATCACCGGTGTCGTTGCTTTTTCCATGAGTGTCTTTGGGAAGTGATTGAAAAGAGGGAGCAGACGATCTCTGAAAACATCTGCTAGCCGAATGGCTCCCATTAAAGTGTGAGCACTCATGCCTGTACCGGCAATTTGATAAGAATTTGCATTGCCCTTCATTAATTGCAAAACACAGGCCTTTGCGAAATGTAGGCTGCGCATTAGGTGACAATCTCGGGCTAAATTGGGGTCTTGTCGGCAGCATAAGATTTAGCCATAAGCCAACGTCCTTTGACCCCCAGTGCCAGCTTTTGACGAAAATTTTCATCGTATGTATACCATGCGGACCCCCAAAATGGCGAAAGGCCTCCGCAATGATATCCAAATGCTGAAATAAACCTGAACATTTACCTGGGAACCGCTCCCCCATGACTGCTGCATATATGCAGAAGGCCTGCAACCAATTTTGAAAGGTCCTAGGGATAGCCCTCCTCCTATCCTCCTCAGACCCATCCCCTGGTTGTTTCTCCAATTTAGACAAAAATTCCTTTGAGGCAGGTAGCAGTGACAAAAGGTCAATGAATTCGCCCCTCCAAATTTTTTCTTTAACTGCCTTAGACAGATGAAAGCCCAGTGGTGATAAAACGCATGGCAGGGGCTCTTTGAAAGAGGACTCGCCTACTGCCAATGACCTGAGAGGCAATTGAGGGTTAAACAGTGCTGGGTTCAACACCTTAGGGTAAGAAAAACTTTCTTTATTCTCTTCCTGTGAGGCAGACTCACCAACATTCTGCCATACTGTACCAGCTTCATTTATATATTCCGAACAATTCACCTTATTTTCCATAGCACCATAAAAATGTGCCCCTGTTTGTATATTGTCAGCATTATTATAAACCAAATTATTTTTATTCTCATTATGCGCACTAGATGCCTGTGCTCTCTGAAATTCCTGAGAAACAGAACCAAGCTGCTGCATAGTTTGGTCAGCACCAATACATTGTGCACCTGAAAATTCACCCATATTAAATCTTTTTGTCTTAAAACCCTTTTTTGAATTAACATTATCTGCACCAGATAACTGTGCTCCTTGTAAACTCATAACATTAGCATTACCAGCATGAACATCAGCACCATTATCATGTGCCCCTTTAAATTGTTGTAACACTTTAGATAAAGACTCAACCAATCCTGAAATTCCAACATTATGAGACACTGAACATTTCTCACCATCCTTGTAAAATGTCTGCTGCTCACTCTGCTCCACTGGTGAAGGCTGAGTAGCGCTGTTCTCCTTCAGATAGGATGCACTCTTATGTATCACACTGCAAGCTCTCTCCCTGCTTGCCACGCTAGGAGAAGAAGCTGTTCTCTGACGTTTTTTCTTTCTGTCAGGCTGATGCCTTGTACCGCCCCCGCCTGAGGCCGGCCTTTCCTCCGCCTCAGGGGGAGTAATAGGAGGGGGAGGAGAGGCACTCTCCTCCTCTAGGCACTTCATTAGCCATTCCTCACCGCCCTCCTTCTCTGCCCTCTCAAGGAGGTGGCAAAGGAGGGACTCACGGTCACTTGGGGAACGGCGATTCATGGTGCAGGACGTCCGCGCTGCAGCTCTAGTCAGAGCGGTCTGTGAGAGAACCGCTCCAGGTCCTTTTATAAGCTTCTATAGCGCGGGTTCTCAACCGACCAATCAGCTGCTTTTACTGCACACCAATCCCCTGGCCTTCTGGTTGCCCAGGGATACCGTTCCAATACTGCGCCTGTTAATATATTATTAAACATATGCTCCCTTTGAGCTATCCCATGGTGGTCCATCATATTGCTAATATTGGAGCCACCAATTAGACCCTCTATGTTTTGGGATAGGCCCAGATTTTATGCATGTCGCAGATGCATATCATGCCGACAAGTAAATACAACAATAAGAGGTTAAATGGAGTTCCAATCCACTGCCAATTCTAAAGTGTTTAAAATAAGTCGAATTACATGAAATGAAATCTTTTATGTTGTATATGCGCTCCAGTGCCCATGCGGTCTGATGTACATCGGTCGCACTAAACGCACTTTGGGCAAGCGTGTATCGGAGCACATTAACAACATTAAGATTGGTTTTAAAGATCGCAGTGTATCCATGCACTCCCGATGCAAGCACAATAGGGATCGCTCGGGACTAAAATTTTGGAGAGTGGAAAAAATGTACCCAGTATTGAGAGGGAGTAATAGGGTAAGAGAATTATCAAAGTGTGAGACCAAAGGGATTTATTTAACTGACACTTAACATTCATTCCCTTGGGACATAGAGTTGGATTTAAATATATTTTTTCAGTAATTATTGAATTGTGAGCACATTTTATAATGTGATTTTATAATCCAATGTTACTTTCGTTGATGGTGGAATGAACTGTGACTTGAATGTAAAACTTAAGGCCCGTACACACGATCGGACTTTTTGACAACCAACATGCAAATTAGCTGGTTTGGACCAACATCCGACTGTGTGTACGCTCCATCGGACCAACTTTTTCCAGGTTTCATCTGACTTTTGTAGGCTGTGCGAACGGACCAACTTTCTGCCAACAAAAGTCCGATGGACCAAAGTCCGGCCGTGTGTACACAAAACCAACGGACTTTTGTACAAAGTACAAACACGCATGCTCAGAACCAATGCAAAAGATCAGACAACAATATAGAAGTTGACCAAAGGTGGCGCTGGAGTATTCGAACGTCCTCTTTTGAAGTGTCGTCAGTACGTTGAAACGTCACTATGTTCATGTTTGCTGCCTAAAAAGTCAGATCGTGTGTATGCAATACCAACTTGGGGCCAACGCCCTTTGGACAAAAATCCACGGTAAAGTTGGTCCACGGTCCGATCGTGTGTATGAGGCTTTAGTCTCATCATCGATTAGTGTCTCCTTAAAAATAGTGTCACCATACATGGAACGATCGGTTGAAAACAAGTGTGATTTCACTGATCAAATATAAACACATATGGTAGCAACTTATCATACCTACCCGCAATCTATGGTGGGTGTATATTGCGCCACTCAGTGATTGTGGTTTTACCATGCACTGCTGGATTGACAATATAATGTTTTGTTAGATTGCATAAGCTCTCTGGATGGGATGCGGCAGAAGCTGCACATCAGACCAGTATGAACAAGCAAGCGCAGGGGTAATACCCTGGCGCTCATAGGTGTATATAAGGATGGGAGCTGCGCTGTATGGCCATGCCCGCTGACTAAGACTCCTTTCAAACTGGGGCTTTTTCAGGCGCTTTAGCGTTAAAAAAAGTGCCTGTAAAGCGCCTGTAAAGCGCCTGAAAGAAGCCGCAACTGCAATCCCAATGTGAAAGCCCAAGTGCTTTCACACTGAGGCACTGCGCTGACAGGGCGTCAAAAAAAGTCCTACTAGCAGCTTCTTTGCAGTGCTTTTGGAGCGGTAAAAACACTGCTCCTAAAGCGCCCCTTCCCATTGAAATCAATGGGAAGCACCTGCAAAATGCCTGAAAAGCGACTGCAAAGCGCTTTTGGCATCAGTGCTTTGTGGGTGCTTTTAACCCTTTATTTTGCCACTAGCAGGGGTTAAAAGCACCCCACCAGCGCTCAAAAAACACTGGTAAAGCGCTGCTAGTTTAAGTGGTGCTTTACGAGCGTTTTTCGGTTGCTGGCAGTGTGAAAGGGCTCTTAAAGCACTTGGGTTTTCACATTGGGATTGCAGATGAGGCTTCTTTCAAGCACTTTACAGGCACTTTTTTAATGCTAAAGCGCCTAAAAAACACTTGAAAAACACCCCAGTGTGAAAGGGGTCTATGTGATGACAAAACGCATCAGGGCGTGACCACACAGTATTCTACGCCGTTGGACTATCTGTTTACCCAGCCCGGGAACACTGCTTTATGAGAAATCAGCTGAGCGGTGAGAGGTGTACATATGATAGTGATGAGAGATTTGGAAGGTATCACGCTGCTACATACCTGACCTATGAGTCCACTTGGGCAGAGGGAGGTCTCCCGTACGGGTCCAACTCACGGCCCCTGGAGATGGGTACAGGAGGCACGAGAGTCAGGAAGGGTATGAGAGCCTGGTGCAGGGTTTCCGGGAGTTGGTGGTGAGGGTCCACTGGTGGCAAGATGGGTATAGATATGCAGGGTATCCAGATGGTGTGGTAAAGTCCAGATATGTTGGTGCACTGGGCAGGAGAGATAGTAAAAGAGTCCCGGATGCAGATAGAAAAGGCTCACTGGGGAGAAGGTGCGGTATTGAAAGCAGACACAAGTCACTCAGCACAAAGTGCAAACCACCGCGAGCGCACCCCCAGATGCATGCACGCGCGCGCGCACGCAAGCCCGCACCCGCACCCGCGGGAACGCGCACAGGAGCGCGCCGGCACACACCAGTAAGCTGTCTGACATGACAGTTTTTGTGACAGTGCCCCCTCCTTAAGGGCAGCCTCCGGATGCCCAGTTGAGCTAACATTATTAATTTTTCTCTTCACGGAAAAAGGACCCAAAAATTTAGGACCTAATTTCCTGGAAGGGCAGGCCATCTTCAAATTGGTAGTGGACAACCAGACCTGATTGCCGGGTTCCAGGATAAGTTCTCTGCGCTTCTTTCCATCAAAGATTCTTTTGTAATTCTCCTGCGCCTTAGTCATGGTCTCCTGTAGTAGCTTGTTGTTAGTGGAGAAGAAGTCCAGTGTCTCCGAAACTGCGGGTATGGAGCATTCCGGAATTGACCTAGGTAGAAAGGATGGATGGTACCCATAATTGGCGAAGAATGGTGTTTGGTTAATAGCTGAGTGCAGAGAGTTATTATATGAGAATTCAGCAATGGGAAACAAGGAGGCCCAATCGTTTTGGGAAAATGTAGAAAAGCAGCGTAAATATTGTTCCAACGTCTGATTGGTTCTCTCGGTCTGGCCGTTTGTCTGTGGATGGTATGCAGATGAGAACGCTAACTCGATTTCCAGAGATCCACAGAGAGCCTTCCAGAATCTCAAGGTGAACTGGACACCACGATCCGAAACGATATTTGTTGGAACTCCATGTAACCTTACCACTTCTTTAAAGAATGTTTGTGCTGTTTCCAGAGCTGAAGCAGTGCCCTTCATGGGCAGAAAATGTGCCATTTTTGACAGTCTGTCTAATATGACAAAGATAGAGGAAAAACCTTCTGATGGTGGGAGTTCGACAATAAAGTCTATTAAAACCATACTCCATGGTCTTTCTGGGACTGGTAAAGGCTTTAATAGACCCCAGGCTCTTGTTCGGCTAGTCTTATTTCGGGCACAGACACAGCATGATTCAACATATTTCCTACAATCCCTGGTCAGGTGGGGCCACCAGAAGGTACGTAGTAGTAGGTCAATTGTTTTTGAGGTACCAAAGTGTCTGGCCAGCTTGTGGTCATGGCATAATTCTAATACATGTAACCTCAATTCTTCTGGAACCACAATTTTGCCTTTATGCCAGAACAATCCGCCCTTACTGGAAACTTCATCCAGGGGAGGCATCCCAATGGAGGCTTGTTTGATCCGAGACATGAGATCCTCTTGCAAGAGCAGGAAATTCCCAGCGGGTAGAATGGTATCGGGGGGAATGTCGTGCTCGATATCCAGAAACATCCGAGAAAGAGCATCTGGCTTGATGTTCTTAGAGCCAGGCCGATTAGGTTAGGTTATTAGGTTATATGGAGTTGGAAACGTGAGAAGAATAGAGCCCACCTGGCTTGCCGAGGTCTTAATCTTTTAGCTGTTCTCAGGTACTCCAAGTTTTTGTGATCGGTGTACACCAGAACAGGATGTGCAGCACCCTCCAATAGGTAGCGCCATTCTTCCAAAGCTACCTTGATGGCGAGAAGTTCCCTATCGCCCACATCGTAATTATGTTCCGAAGAGGTCAGTTTGCGGGAGAAGAAGCCTACTGGAAAAAGAAGAGCCTTGGCACCCTGTCGCTGAGATAGCACAGCTCCCACTGCAATCTCCGAGGCATCGACTTCTAAAACAAAAGGGCAAGGCTGGGTTCGGATGTTTAAGAATAGTGGCTGAAGTGAAGAGTTCTTTGAGTCTCTCAAAGGCCAGTTGTGCTTTGGGGGTCCAATGAAACTGAATTCCTTGTCGGGTAAGTTCAGTGATGGGTGAAATAATAGAGGAGAATCCTTTAATAAATTTCCTATAGAAATTGGCAAAGCCAATGAAGCGTTGCACTCCCTTTCTGTCAATGGGTGCTGGCCAATCCAAGATGGCGGAAACTTTTTCGGGATCCATTCTGATTCCTTCTGCCGATATGATTAGCCCCAAAAATTGTACACTCCGGATCTCAAAATTACACTTTTCAAATTTAGCATACAGTCTATGTTGTCTTAGACGGATAAGGACATTTCGGACATGCCTGCGGTGGTCAGCCAGGGAGGAAGAGAAAATTAGAATATCGTCCAAATAGACAATGACGTACAAATCCAAATAGTCGTGGAAGATGTTGTTAACAAAGTGCTGGAAAGTTGCTGGGGCATTGCATAAACCAAATGGCATGACGAGGTACTCGTGCCCGAATCGAGTACGGAAGGCCGTTTTTCACTCGTCCCCTTTTCGGATGCGGATCAGGTTGTAAGCCCCACGAAGATCCAGTTTTGTGAAGATTTTGGCTGTACCTAGCCTTTGAAAGAGTTCTGGCACCAGTGGAAGAGGGTATCTGTTTTTGATGGTGATTTTGTTTAATTTGCGGTAATCGATGCAGGGGCGTAAAGAGTGATCCTTCTTTTCGACGAAAAAGATACCTGCACCGGCCGGGGATGTGGAAGGACGAATGAACCCTTTTGCCAGATTCTCGTCTATGTAGTCTTTTAGAGTGCCTAATTCCTGTTCAGTAAGTGGAAAGATTCTTCCGAAGGGTACTTCTGTTCCGGGTAGAAGTTCTATGGGACAATAATAAGGCCTGTGTGGCGGAAGTGTCTCTGCCCCCTTTTTGCTGAACACATCTACAAAGTCCCGGTAGGGTTCAGGGATGGATTGGTGGAGTTCAGAATCAGTATCCATACATAGAAGTGAAGCCGGTTGATAGGGTGTCCCACAGTGACAGTTCTGACAGAAGTATCTAGAAGGAAACTGGACTTCACCCGTAGCCCAGTTGATACTGGGGTTGTGAGCTCGCAACCAGGGCATTCCTAATATGATCGGGAAGAGAGGAGATGGTATGACATCCAGTCGTAAGAGCTCCTGGTGTTGGGATCCTATGGTGGTCAATAGGGGTTCCGTTTCCTGGGTAACCGGACCGGAAATAAGTGTGGAACCATCCGCCAGGTGGACCGCAAGGCCCCGGACCTTGGGTTGAAGAGGAATGCCATGGTTGGTTGCAAAAACTTGGTCAATGAAGCAGCTGCATGCCCCTGAGTCAATGATGACTGATACTGGAATGCTCTGACCGGAGAGCTGCAAAACAATAGTGAGAGCCAGGTGAGTGCCGGTTGGGAGCAAGACAGGTGCACATAAGGACGAAGCAGACAAACACTTACGTGTCTTGTTGGGGCACATTCTTGCATAGTGTCCAGGTTCCCCACAGTATAAACATAGGTTATGGGCCCATCTGCGCATCTTTTCCTCTGGGGTCAAGGAGGGCCGAAGTAGTCCAATCTGCATTGGTTCAGGAGCCCCTGGAACCGGGGTAGATAAAGCCGAGGGGACTAGGTTGGAAGGACCAGGTACTTTGGGAAGCATCCAGAAGGGGCGAGATGGACCAGAAGATCTTTCGGCCCGTCTTTCCCTGAGGCGGCGGTCAATTTGAACCGACAGATTAATAAGTTCATCTAAGGACTGAGGGATCCCTACAGGAGCCAACTCATCCTTTAGGGAGTCCGACAGTCCTCTGCGAAATTGGTGTCATAGTGCAGCATCATTCCACTCTGTATCAGAGCTCCAGCATTTGAATTCAACGGCATAATCCTCGGCCGTTCTGCGACCTTGCTGTAAAGATTGTAGAGCGGTTTCAGCCGTGGCAGCGGGTTGAGGGTCCTCAAACAGCTGAGCCATTGCTGTGAAGAAATGATCAAGGGAATCCAAGGACACAGACTTCTGCTCCAACAGACGGTGGGCCCAGGTTTGAGGTTCACCGGTCAGAAGGGAGATGATGAACCCCACTTTTGTTGCTTCCAATGAAAAAGTCAGTGGTTGCAGAGCGAAGTAGAGTTCACAGGCATTGCGAAAAGCACGGTACTTACTTCGTTCCCCAGAGAATTTTTCCGGTATGGGTACCTTGGGTTCTGGTGGTAGCATGACCACGGAGGGTGCTTGGGGATACCCAACAGAAGATGCAACCTGAGGGACAGAAGATGTAGACATGGCTTGGACCTGTTCTTCCAATCGAGAATAGCCTTCCTGTAGGCCTTTCACAGCTTGGGTTAGACCCGCTAGGTGTCTGCACATCTCCTCCATGGGGGAGGCCCCCTGCCCGGACTCGGTCATGGCTGCCTGATGCTATCACGCTGGTACGTACCTGACCGATGAGTCCACTTGTGCAGAGGGAGGTCTCCCGAACGGGTCCCACTCACGGCCCCTGGAGATGGGTACAGGAGGCACGAGAGTCAGGAAGGGTATGAGAGCCTGGTGCAGGGTTTCCGGGGGTTGGTGGTGAGGGTCCACTGGTGGCAAGATGGGTATAGATATGCAGGGTATCCAGATGGTGTGGTAAAGTCCAGATATGTTGGTGGACTGGGCAGGAGAGATAGTAAAAGAGTCCCGGATGCAGATAGCAAAGGCTCACTGGGGAGAAGGTGCGGTATTGAAAGCAGACACAAGTCACTCAGCACAAAGTGGGGTAATCCGGATACATGCAGGGTTCGGCAGCGTTCAGATGGCGAGGTACAAAGGAGCAGGCAGAAGAGTCGTCAGGCAGGCAGAGGTCTTTAGGCAGGCAGAGGTCAAGGAATTCCAAAGAGCAAGCCGGGTCACAGGATCAGACAAGGTATAACAGGATTCAAACACAAGAGCAAGGTCTCTGGGAAGCTGAAGATCAGGCAGCACTGGCCAACAGGTGCTGCCTGATTAAATAGGCCGGTTGGCGCCAACAGCGCACACAGGTGCACGCAAACCACCGCACGCGCGCCCCCGGATGCGCACGCAAGCCAACACCCACGGGAACGCGCACAGGAGCGCGCACACTAGTGCGCGTCGGCGTGCCCCGGCGCACACCAGTAAGCTGTCTGACATGACAGTTTTTGTGACAGAAGGTTTTATGCCTGTTACATGCCTGTTTAAAATGCAAACATTGTAAGTGCACATTTGTAAGGGGGAACATTTTATCATTAATAAATATTACTGGATTACACTATGTGCATTTTTTTCTCTTGCTTGCTGTGAACAATACCTAGATAGAGAGAAACAGTGCCTGCTGACAGAGATTGTTATAAACACAATTTTTTGATGGACAATCCATGATTCACAATTTTTTTTTTAATTGGACATTAATATCTCAATCCTTTCTTGTGATTGTTCAGCTCTGCTAATGTTATGGCTTTTCTGTAGCATATTTTTGTGACAGAAGATCTGTTCCCAGTTTGTGCCGCACAAACTGACAGACGGGCAGAAAGCAAAAACTGATGGAAACCTCTGAAGATCTCATCACCATGTGAGACCGTGATCCATCCGCACCTGCCAACCATTGTCACAGGGGAGGAGACCCGGTCCTACCAGTTCCATGCAGAATCCAAGTGCCAATCCATGGAATGGTGTTCACCGTCTTCCCTGTGACCCAAAAAAGAGCTGCCTGAAAAAGTCCAAGGTCAACAAAATGTTGATCTCCTTCTTCAACAACGATGGCATCATCCAAGAATGTGTGAAAGCGGCTCTGCGATCAATTCCTAAAGAAGCCTTTGCTGACAGTTTCCAGAAGATTTATGAACGTTGTCAGAAGTGTGCTGATTATTCTGATGGTCAATAAAAGGTCATTTGTATCTTCTGTTTCTTCTGTTTTTTCTGCCCCATCCTATTGCTCCATCCTATTGCTCCATCAAATTGCCCCCATTAATACTGCCCCATCAAAATTGCCCCGTAAAAACTGCCCCATCAAAATTGCCCCATCAAAACTGCCCTATCAAAATTGCCCCTATCTAAATTGCCTCATCAAAACTGTCCTATCCAATTGCTCCATTAAAACTGCCCATCCTATTGCCCCATCAGCCCAGGTATTTTGTGATGTGTAATGGAATATTGATGGGTTGGTCACATGACATATTTTGGTATTCTACTTCCAGCACCGGGAGTCTGGGATTATCTCCTCACACTGGTATTTTGGCCCCACCCCCTCATGTGATGTATAATCACTTGGTCATGTGACATGAGGTAATGACTCATACACATACACTGTGATGTCATTTCTCCATGTATAGATAGCACACATATAGGACTAAGCGCCATGCTGATACAAAGAACAATACACTAACATATGTGGGGATACAGATACCAGGTGTGTATAGTTCATCGATCGCTCCCATATCACAACATGGGCCAGGTGCACGCGCATGCACATGTCTATCCAGAGACACGCTGAGAAGAACCACCTAGTGTGGAATACACGTGACTGTCGGGGTAAATCCGCTGTGGGCGGGCGGGACATAATCAGTGTGAGGGGGAGGGGCACAATGGGACAAAGATGGACGTTCTGCTACAAATTGGGGAAAACAGCGATGGAGACACATGAAATGTTGGACGATTGTACAGGACGGAAGTGGTGAGCAGAAAATGAGTTTATGAGGGTTCAGGAAGGAAAGGACTAAGGAGGAGCCATGCTCGGGTCACCCATCTACAAGCAGGACCCCACACACCATCCAACAAATCCCACAAATGCTGCCACCAGATTGGCCACTGACTCTACAATCGATGGTGGAGGAATTGGGCATTAGCCAGGACACGGTGCCCACCATCGTCCACCAAGATTTGGGGAAGCAGATCTCTTCCATCATTCACAACATTTTATAAATTGGAGATTAATATCTCAATCCTTTCTTGTGATTGGTCAGCGCTGACAATTTGATCACTTTTCTGGAGCAGATTTTTGTCACCATCAATCGATTGTTATAGTGGCTGCTTATGTTGTTTTGGATCCTCATTCTGTGATTGGATGAGCGCTGGGGGAGGGGCCAACCTTTTATGTGACTATTTCTCATTGATTAGATATTGAATTTTGTTCCCTATAGCAGCCATGGAGGCCCTAAAATCGATCAGTAACCAAACGATTCATTCAGATGACTTATTTGCGGTAGATGCGGCACCAGGTGAAAATGTGGATCATCAATAATTCCTCACAACATTGAGGGACACATTAGAGAAGAAAAATCGGCACTTGGTGGGATATTTGGACGATCGAACAATACCTAAAAGAGAAAATCATCATGAGGAGCCTCAGGGGGGAAGTGACCCCACAGGGGGGTCTAAGTGAGGAAGGGTCTATGAATGACGGCTTAGACTTCTTTAATGGGGGGTTTAAATTGCACCAACTGTTGTTATAAAGGAAAAAAAAACAAAAAATTAGGTTATTAGAGAAAACGATCAATGATTTGTAAATGACGTTCGATCCGATCAAAGACACAAATTTTAATGGGAAATTAGAAAAAAATTGATAGAGAAACAGAGAAAAAGAAAATAAAAAAATTCCACAGGGATATGGGAGACTTCAGAAATCATTCCATTTCCCTATGGCAAAACACTAGTAGTGATCAGAGGGATGTGGATGAGAAGGCTGAACTAGCACAACCACCATTGAGGAGGGTTCCAAATAATGGGGTGAAAGCTGGTCCGTCAGCACCAAAATGGACTCCCATCCTCCAACCCATCCCCCAATGAGTTAGAGGAGGTCAAAGAGGGAGGAGAGGGAGAAGAAATGATAAGAATGAAGATAATGAATATTTCAATCAGCCGTATCCTCAGAAGACTTCTGGGCCCCAATCAAGGCTCCCTACTAATAATTATTATACAAATAATGATAATAGGGATCATTATAGATAGGGATGAGCCGAACACCCCCGGGTTGGGTTCGCACCAGAACCTTCGAAGGGACCGAAAGTTTGCGCGGATTTTCGAACCCTATTCGTTATAACGCGAACGTTCAAAATCAAAATTGCTAATTACAACGGCCAATATGCATGTTAATGTCATAAAACAGGTTTGGGGACCCGGGTCCTGCCCCAGGGGACATATATCAATGCAAAAAGAACTTTTAAAAACTAACGTTTTTTCGGGAGCAGTCATTTTAATGATGCATAAAGTGAAAAAAAAATGTGAAATTTTCCTTTAAATATGGTACCTGGGGGGTGTCTAAAGTATGCCTGTGAAGTGGCATGTGTTTCCCGTGTTTAGAACTGTCCTTGCACAAAATTACATTTGTAAAGGAAAAAAAGAAGCCATTTAAAACCACTTGCGGCTTTAATGTCATGTCTTGTCCTGGCCGCCATATGGCTGAAAATCCTTGAGAAAAAATGGCATGGCTACCCCATCACCCCCCCCCACCCCAGCCCCTTTGGGTCTTGTATGGATATTAAGGGGGACCCAGCACCCAAAATAAAACCCTATACCTACAACCCTATATACTCTGAACAGCACTATATAGGTGGTGCAAACAAGACACGGACTGTAGGTTTGTTCTTAAGTAGAATCTGAACAGGTACATTATGAAGTGTAGCTCCATCCCAAAAAAATCAATTTTTAAGCTTTTTGGAGAACATAGGGGGGGGTTATCACCCCTGTAACATTTGCTGTCTTTGCACATCTGTTCAGAACATGTCACCTCACTTTCCGTCCCAATGACAAATGTTTTTGGAAAAGTGGGGTTTTAATTGAAACAAGGATTGGTATTAAAGCATCAGTAGAGAGGAGATACCTTTTTCCCAAATTAAATCTAACAGGATATAATTTCCCTTCCTAGGGGTAGATTTCCTCTCACTTTCTGTTTTCTCTTTCCGTTTGCAAGTAGGAGTCATTTGTAAGTTGGATGTTTGAAAGTAGGGGCCTGCCGTATATACTCTGCAGAAATTTGCCCTATTAGATGTTGGTGTAGCCACAAGACTGGTGGGCACAGGAATGGGCCCTGCTGTGAGTTAATAGATCAAGATTTGTACTTGCATGCACCTGTTGAACCGGGCAGAAAAATTGGGCCTTTGGTGGTGGTGGTGGTGGTGGTGGTGGTGGACGGTGTTGCCACAAGACTGTAAGCCCTCACAGTTACTCTTGGTGGGTGCAGGAATGGGCCCTGCTGTGAGTTATTAGATCAAGATTTGTAATTGCATGCACCTGTTGAACGGGGCAGAAAAATTGGGCCTTTGGTGGTGGTGGTGGTGGTGGTGGTGGACGGTGTTGCCACAAGACTGTAAGCCCTCACAGTTACTCTTGGTGGGTGCAGGAATGGGCCCTGCTGTGAGTTATTAGATCAAGATTTGTAATTGCATGCACCTGTTGAACAGGGCAGAAAAATTGGGCCTTTGGCCGTGGTGGTGGTGGACGGTGTTGCCACAAGACTGTAGGCCCTCATAGTTACTCTTGGTGGGCGCAGGAATGGGCCCTGCTGTGAACTATTAGATCAAGATTTGTAATTACACGCCCCTGTTAAACAGGGGCTGAAAAATTGTGCCTTAGGCATTGGTGCTGGTGCCACAACACTGCAACCCCTCACAGATACTGTACTCTTAGCACAGCAATGAGACCTGTTGCAAAGCATTGCCTAAAAATTTTAATTACACGCCCCAACAGGGGCTGAAAAATTGTGCCTTAGGCACTGGTGCTGGCGCCACAACACTGCAACCCCTCACAGATACTGTACTTGGAGCACAGCAGTCACACCTGTTGCGAAGCATCTTTTTAAAAAATTGTAATTACACGCCCCTGTTATACAGGGGCTGAAAAATTGTGCCTTAGGCACTGGTGCTGGTGCCACAACACTGCAACCCCTCACAGATACTGTACTCTGAGCACAGCAATGAGACCTGTTGCAAAGCATTGCCTAAAAATTGTAATTACACGCCCCAACAGGGGCTGAAAAATTGTGCCTTAGGCACTGGTGCTGGTGCCACAACACTGCAACCCCTCACAGATACTGTACTTGGAGCACAGCAGTCACACCTGTTGCGAAGCATTTTTTAAAAAAATTGTAAGTACACGCCCCTGTTATACAGGGGCTGAAAAATTGTGCCTTAGGCACTGGTGTGGTGGCATGGATCATTGAGGAGGAGGAAGAGGATAGTCAGTGAACATAACAGGACAGTCACTCAGCATCAGCATAGGCAGTCTTGAAGGGATGTGACATTATAAATTATTCCGTTATATCCGCTTCAGGTGCCTGGTAGCTGGTGGTGATCCAAGACTGATTCATTTTTATGAAGGTCAGTCGATCAACCGAGTCGGTGGACAGGCGCACCCTATGATCGGTGACAAATCCTCCAGCAGCACTGAATGTGCGTTCGGAAAGAACGCTGGATGCAGGACAGGCCAGTAGCTCAATTGCATACTGTGCAAGCTCTGGCCAGTGATCCATCCTCAGGACCCAGTAAGCCAGAAGATTTTCGGTGGGAAAGGTGTCCAAGTCTGACCTTGCCCCTAGGTATTCCTGCACCATGTATATCAGACGCTGGCGATGGTTGCTGGAACCGATCATACCTTGGGGCTGCGGACTAAAAAATTGTCTGAACGCATCGGTCAGACGTCCACCTTCCCCACCGCTCCTTCTGCTACTGACCGAAGCCTCAGCAACTCGTCGTCCAGGACCAGGAGTTTGTAACCTCCCAGTTTCTGGGAACGCGTTGCAAAGACCTTTCTGCAAGGCCTCCCTGAGATGTCTCATCCTCTGCTCCCTCTGCGATGGCAAGATAAGGTCCGCAACCTTACCCTTGTACCATGGATCAAGGAGAGTGGCCAGCCAGTAATGGTCCCTCTCCTTGATCCGAAGAACACGAGGATCCTTCCACAGGCTTTGCAGGATCAGGGAGGCCATGCAGCGTAGGTTAGCTGAGGCATTCGGTCCGGAGTCTTCTGGGTCACTGAGGATGACATGATCGCCAGCCACCTCCTCCCAGCCACGTACAAGTCCACTGGTTTGTTGGGACTGTACATCATCCCTAAAAGACTGCTGCTGCTGATGCTGAGTGCCAGGCTCCACCTCCATGCTCACACAATCCTCCTCCTCCTCCTCCTCATCCTCATCCTCTTCCTGTGTGATGGGTGGGACAGAAGGAACACTGTCTGGATAAAGGGGGCCTTGAGAGGCAAGGAAGTCCTCCTCTTCCTGCCTCTGTTCTGCCTCAAGTGCCCTGTCCATTATCCCACGCAGCGTATGCTCCAACAGGTGGACAAGAGGTACAGTGTCACTGATGCATGCACTGTCACTGCTCACCATCCTCGTGGCCTCCTCAAATGGTGAGAGGACAGTGCATGCATCCCTGATCATGCTCCACTGGCCTGGGGGAAAAAAGCCAAGCTCCCCTGACCCTGTCCTGGTGCCGTAGTCGCAAAGGTACTCATTGATGGCCCTCTGCTGCGTGTGCAGTCGCTGCAGCATGGCCAACGTTGAGTTCCACCTGGTGGGCATGTCACATATTAGGCGGTTCTTGGGCAGGTTCAGCTCCTTTTGCAGCTCAGTCAGCCGAGCACTGGCATTATAAGATCGGCGGAAATGCACACAGACTTTCCTGGCCTGCCTCAGGACATCCTGTAAGCCTGGGAACTTGCCCAAGAACCGCTGCACCACCAGGTTGAGGACGTGAGCCATACAGGGCACATGGGTGAGCTGCCCCTGTCGCAGGGCAGAGAGGAGGTTGGTGCCATTGTCAGAAACGACCATTCCTGGCTTAATCTGGCGTGGCGTCAACTACCTCTCGGCCTGCCCCTGCAGAGCTGCCAGAACCTCTGGTCCAGTGTGGCTCCTGTCCCCCAAACACACCAGCGCAAGCACGGCATGGCATCTTTTTGCCTGTGTACTCCCTTGTATGCCTACGGAGCACCGCTGGTTCCGAGGACAGAGCACTGGAGGAAGAAGAAGAGGAGGGGGTGGAGGAGAGAGGTGTGTCACAACCAGTAGTAGCATTTTGGAGGCGTTGTGGTGGAACAACCTCCAACACTACTGCACCTTGTCCTGCATCCCTCCCAGCTGCCAATAGAGTGACCCAATGGGCCGTGAAAGAAAGATAACGTCCCTGTCCATGCCTGCTGGACCATGAGTCAGCGGTAATATGCACCTTACCGCTGACCGCCCTGTCCAGCGAGGCATGGACATTGCCTTCCACATGCCGGTAGAGAGACGGAATCGCCTTCCGTGAGAAAAAGTGGCATTGGGAACCTGCCACTGAGGAACCGCACATTGAACAAACTCACGGAAGGGGGCCGAGTCTACCAACTGAATAGGCAGCAGTTGAAGTGCTAGCAATTTAGCCAAGCTAGCATTCAACCGCTGGGCATGTGGATGGCCTGGAGTATACTTCTTTCGACGGTCCAGCAGCTGGGGCAGGGAAATTTGCCTGCTACAATCGGACGTCGGTGTACTGCAAGTACTTGGTTGTGACACACCTAATTCTACACCTTCAGTCCTCTCAGAGCAGCTTTCAGAG
This sequence comes from Lithobates sylvaticus, assembly GCA_028564925.1. Lineage (NCBI taxonomy): Eukaryota > Metazoa > Chordata > Amphibia > Anura > Ranidae > Lithobates > Lithobates sylvaticus. Next base: position 20,660,777 of record CM053029.1, read on the forward strand.
AGGACTGAAGATATAGTGGGGATGGAGATCCCAGCTGATGAGGAGCAAGGAGAGGTCCGCTTTGTTCTTTGGTGTGGGTCTTTTATGTGTGCTTGCCAACGTGCTGCATGGCAGAACGACATATGTCTGCTCATGCTTGTGGTGCCCAAGCGGCTGATGTTTTGGCCACGCGAGATACGCTTGAGACAAATATTGCAAATAGCAGTGGTGAGATCTGATGCACTCGTCTCAAAAAAGGCCCACACCAAAGAACTTTTGTGATAACGTGCAGAGGCAGCGCCCTGCACAGGCGGAGCTCTGCGGTGTGGTACAGTTGCTTTGCTGGCCTCTAGCTGGCCTCCAGGGGGCATCCTGCCTCGTTGGACATGTGACGCCGCATCCTCCTCCTCCTCCTCCTCTCTCCCTTCAGGCACCCACGTGGAGTCAGTGACTTCATCATCCCCTCCCTCTTCACCACTAGAGCAAACCTGGCAGTAAGCTGCAGCTGGTGGAACAGTACTGCCAGATTGCTGTCCTTAAGCATCCCCTCTCTCTGCGCGCACACTACTGCCTTCCTCAAGCTGGGTATCATCATCCGAGCCTTCAAATCGTTGGGCATCCTCCTGGAGCATGTACCCAACACTGTGCTCAAAGAGTTCGGGGGACTCCTCAGGAGGACATGGTGGGTCTAGGGAAGGGGTGGCTGATGATGCCATTGAGTACGCGTTGGCAGCTGCTCTGCCAGTACCCTGAGCCTGGGTGAGAGAGGATGAGGAGGATGAGGAGGGCTTGGTCATCCATTCTACCAAGCCTTCGGCATGATGCGGCTCCACATGTCCAGCTGCCGAAAACAAAGACAAGCGTGTCCCATGGCCACGTGCTGATGACGATGCACGACCACGTCCACGGCTATCACTGTTGTCTCTAGAAACAGAGCCTGCCTGCCCTGTGTTCTTGCCTCGGCATGCTCTGCCTCTCCTTGGCGGTCTTCCAGCCATTGTAGTCGGTAGTGTATATAGTATAAAAAATGGGTGCTGCTGAGAAGAAAATATAGGAGCTCTGTGTGCTGCCACTAACACACTAGAAGTCCTATGGGTGCTGCTGGGAACAAAATATAAGAGCTCTGTGTAATGCCACTAACACACTAGAAGTCCTATGGGTGCTTCTGGGAAGAAAATATAGGAGCTCTGTGTGATGCCACTAACACACTAGAAGTCCTATGGGTGCTTCTGGGAAGAAAATATAGGAGCTCTGTGTGATGCCACTAACACACTAGAAGTCCTATGGGTGCTTCTGGGAAGAAAATATAGGAGCTCTGTGTGATGGCACTAACACACTAGAAGTCCTATGGGTGCTTCTGGGAAGAAAATATAGGAGCTCTGTGTGATGCCACTAACACACTAGAAGTCCTATGGGTGCTTCTGGGAAGAAAATATAGGAGCTCTGTGTGATGCCACTAACACACTAGAAGTCCTATGGGTGCTTCTGGGAAGAAAATATAGGAGCTCTGTGTGATGCCACTAACACACTAGAAGTCCTATGGGTGCTTCTGGGAAGAAAATATAGGAGCTCTGTGTGATGCCACTAACACACTAGAAGTCCTATGGGTGCTTCTGGGAAGAAAATATAGGAGCTCTGTGTGATGCCACTAACACACTAGAAGTCCTATGGGTGCTGCTGAGAAGAAAATATGGGAGCTCTGTGTAATGCCACTAACACACTATAAGTCCTATGGGTGCTTCTGGGAAGAAAATATAGGAGCTCTGTGTGATGCCACTAACACACTAGAAGTCCTATGGGTGCTTCTGGGAAGAAAATATGGGAGCTCTGTGTGATGCCACTAACACACTAGAAGTCCTATGGGTGCTTCTGGGAAGAAAATATGGGAGCTCTGTGTGATGCCACTAACACACTAGAAGTCCTATGGGTGCTTCTGGGAAGAAAATATGGGAGCTCTGTGTGATGCCACTAACACACTAGAAGTCCTATGGGTGCTTCTGGGAAGAAAATATGGGAGCTCTGTGTGATGCCACTAACACACTAGAAGTCCTATGGGTGCTTCTGAGAAGAAAATATAGGAGCTCTGTTTGCTGCCACTAACACACTAGAAGTCCTATGGGTGCCTTTGGGGTGCAATGCTGTGCTAACAGCACTGCGGTTGGTACTACTGCAATACTGTACTAACAGTAAGCATGCACCAGACTAATCCCCAGCAGCAGCTAAAAACACACTAACTGTGCAATCAGCAGCAATGAACGATCAATGACTTAGGTAGCAATGGTTTAGCAAAGAACTAGCCAATGATTTAGCAAAGAAGAGCAAATCTTTCTGGAGCAATGAATAAAGCAAAGACAGAATCAGCAGACTGATCTCTCCTAAAGCCGGAACTCATGTGACCGGCGCCGACGGCGTGGCGGCCTTTTAAATGGTGGGGCGTGTACTAAAGCCCCTGAGCTTTAATTGGCTACAGGCGTCCTGCCTGTAGCCAATTATTGCTCTCCGAGTTTCCGGCACTGTGATTGGCCAAGCATGCGGGATCACAGTGCTTGGCCAATCTTGGCCAATCATCAGCTAGCAATGCACTGCGCCGGCCGCGCCGGCCGCAATGCATTGCGGGGCCGCTCGCATCACACGAATGTGATGCGAACGGCCCAAATAGTTCTGGGCTCGCCGAGCGAGCAAACGCCCGGTGCTAGATGCGAACGTGGGTTCGCATCGAGCACCGGGCCCATCCCTAATTATAGAGCACATCCTATTAATATTAGGGAACAACAGTATAGGAAGCCATGGACCAATCACCATTAGTATTCTGATGATAGAGATCAATGGAGTCCATCCCCTATACCCCCCTCTAATCAATATGAAATGTTACACCACTAGAACACCAATACCCCGAAACCAGCAAGTACCAGGGGGAGGAAGAGGAGGGACTCAGTGGAAAGGCCATGCCCCCAAAGATGACACAATACCCCAGGGAGCGAGGGGGGTTGAATCCACCCCAATGGGAAAGACCCCACAGACCCTTACCAGTAATAAGAACACAGGATATAGAGGCTGTAGAGGGCGACGGAGAGTCCAAAAAAAGAAGAAGGGAGACGGATTAGAAGGATTTATAATTTACCAAACATCCAACTCAACCATAAAGAAATGAAGATTGTAAACGCCGGACTCAAATGTGCCGCCAATAAAGTGATTAACAAATGTGGTGTTTATATAGATGTAGAGAAATATAGAAGAGAAATAAAGATGAAAATATACTTCTTAGGAATCCAATGGAATCCAAGGAATAGAATTGACCACACAACCAGAGGGGGCGATAGTGGGCTAAACAAGAAATCTTTATTTAATCCTCCACAACCTTCCAATAAACATCTGGAAGTTTTTATACAAATGGTATTAAAGGATGGAGATAAATTGATACCTAGAAAGTGTGTTACCCCAAAATACATAGAGGGAGGTTTAAAGTCCTTAGGCCAGAAAAGATGTAATTGTCAGCCTAGCAGACAAGGGGGGAGGGGAGGTGATCTTAGAAAGTAAATGTTATCATTGCCAATGACAGAATATGTTGTTAGATGGGAACACGTATGTACGATTGAATAATCATCCCACTGAGAATTACAGAAAGGATTTGATGGATTTGGTAGAACATGGATATAACATGAGAATACTGAATAAGATAGAAAGGAGATATTTGATTCCAAGTCTCAGTCGGGTTCTGACGATATATACATTACCCAAAATCCATAAGGATTGGCAGAATCCCCCCCAGACCCATAGTAAATAGCATTGGCCCACTCTAGCAGACACTGCATTAATATTTAGATAATTACCTGCAGGAAAGTGCGGTACACACTAAAGATTATATAAAGGACACCAGGCACTTTTTACTAGACATGTGCACACTGAAATATTTTGTTTTGGAATTTCGTTTTCGTCCTAAAAATCTATTTATTTAGTTACTCACGAAATTTGTTTTTATTTATTTAGTTTTTCGTTAAAAATGTTATACGTCCGAAAATCCAAATGAATTAAGGTCAAATCTGTCATTGAAGACTTATGGTGTATGTCGAATGTTCAAAGAAGATTCGACGGAGCAGATAAACTGTATGACTCTGTATAGTTTAGCTGCAATTCCACCCAACTCCAGCAGCAATCTTTCCTCTCTACGTCGAATCTTTCCTCTCTGCGTCAAATCTTTCCTTTCTACGTCGAATCTTTCCTTTCTACGTTGAATCTTTTCTCTCTATGTAGAATAATCTTGGACTAATAGAGTTAAGGTTAGGCCCATTCAGCCACAGGTTCAATGGACACAGATTGTTTTTATCAGCGTCAAATCTCCTATCTATATCGAACTGTTGTCACAACGAAAATAAAGCATTTGTTTATGTTGGATCTTTCGTTTTTTGGATTCTGCACTTTCGTCATCGTTTGTTAAAACGATAACGAAAATACCTGAAATTCAGACGAAAATGCATTCGGACTTTTTACAGCTATAAAAGATCCCCATATTCCAGATGTCCCAGAAGTATTTTGGTCCCAGCTGATGTAGCGTCGCTATATACAGTAATACAGCGTGATGACGTCTGATATCTCTGAATTGGGCATTAAGTAAAAGGGAGGATCTTCCATTCACACAGCAAAAACATTTTTTTAGGAACGGCTTTAGATTATTGCTTGGTCCAGAATTATTTTTGGTTCGCCGGCCAGTTTTTTACCCCAAAAAAAGGCGCAGCAATGGGTGCGAAATTCACGTGAAGCCTAGCTAACCTATTTATGAGTACATGGGAGGATACATTTATTTATGGCCAGCAAAAAAGACTTTTTTTTTACAAAAGGTTCATTGCCAATTTGTTTTTTATATGGGGAGGTACAGAATCAACTTTAATACTATTATTATTCCGATTGAGCTTCTCAATAAATAATATTAAATTAGAATGTCAATGGAGCAGGGAAACAATAAATTATTTGGAGTTCACAGTAATGATAATTAATCGCCAAGTAGTCACTAAAGGTTTTTTTTAAACCGACGGAGTGGAATAGCTATTTACCTATTCTTAGTGGGCACCACCCTATATGGCTAAAAATACCAAAGGGGTAATTCACAAGAATTAGGAGAAACTGCTCACGTGACGATGATTACCTATTACAACACAAAAAATAAAAAAGAGATTTGTAGAAAAGGCCTATAAACCTGCAGTTTTGGATAATTCTATTGAAGAAATATATCAAATCCCACAAAGTAGACGTCTTATGGACAAAGTAAAACAAAAAAACACAAAGCATGAATGGGGCTTCATTAGTGGGTATCATGCACAACATAAAAAATTCAAAATGATTTTTAGGAAATATTGGTCAGTATTGAGTATGGATAAAATCTTGATGAAAGCCATTCTGGAGAATCCAATATTTATCTATAGAAAAGGGCAATCGTTTGGTGATAAAATTGTCAAAAAAATATTGGACCCACCAATTAGACCCTCTATGTTTTGGGATAGGCCCGGATTTTATGCATGTCACAGATGTATATCATGCCGACAAGTAAATACACCAATAAGAGGTTTAATGGAGTTCCAATCCACTGCCAATTCTAAAGTGTATAAAATAAGTCGAATTGCAGGAAATGAAATCATTTATGTTGTATATGCGCTCCAGTGCCCATGCGGTCTGATGTACATCGGTCGCACTAAACGCACTTTGGGCAAACGTGTATCAGAGCACATTAACAACATTAAGATCGGTTTTAAAGATCACAGTGTATCCATGCACTCTCGATGCAAGCACAATAGAGATCACTCGGGACTAAAATTTTGGGGAGTGGAAAAAATGTACCCAGAATGGAGAGGGAGTAATAGGGTAAGATAATTATCAAAGTGCGACACCAAATGGATTTATTTAACTGACATTTAACGTTCATTCCTTTGGGACATAGATTTGGATTTAAATTGTTTTATCAGTAATTATTGAATTTAGAGCGAATTTTCTAATGTGATTTTCTAATCAAATGTTACTTTTATATAATATATGTAAAAGGTTTCATAGTTTCATAGTTAGTAAGGTTGAATAAAGACACCAGTCCATCCAGTTCAACCTGAGTGAGTGTCTACAATTGTCCCTATCCCTGTACACTCACAGTGGCCCCTACCCTCAAGGAGCCCACAATCCAAGGTCCCCATTCATATAATAGGGCCAATTTTTTGGACAGAAGCCAATTAACCTACCTGCATGTCTTTGGATTGTGGGAGGAAACCGGAGTACCCGGAGGAAACCCACGCAGGCACAGGGAGAACATGCAAACTCCAGGCAGGTAGTGTTGTGGTTGGGATTCGAACCAGCGACCCTTCTTACTGCTAGGTGAGAGTGCTAACCACTACACCACTGTGCCGTTTCTGTGATTGATTACATAATTTTAGATATATCTGAACAGCATCATAACATAAGAATATATATGGGATAAACGTCCCTTTTAAAAATGTGAATTAAATGTATCAGACTGTTTAATGTCTAATATGATTGTAACCTTATAATTGTAATCTAAGTTGAACATTGTATATATGTTGAATCAAAACAATAATAGGACTATAGTGAGCACATGATTGATGGTGGAATGAACTGTGACTTGAATGTAATACATCATCGATTAGTGTCTCTTTATAAATAGTGTCACCATACATGGAACGATCGGTTGTAAACAAGTGTGAGTTAACCGATCAAATATAAACACATATGGTGGCAACTTAACATACCTACCCGCAATCTATGATGGGTGTATATTGCGCCACTTGTGGTTTTACCATGCACTGCTGGATTGACAATATAATGTTTTGTTAGATTGCATAAGCTCTCTGGATGGGATGCGGCAGAAGCTGCACATCAGACCAGTATGAACAAGCAAGTGCAGGGGTAATACTCTGGCGCTCGTAGGTGTATATAAGGATGGGAGCTGCGCTGTATGGCCACGCCCGCTGACTAAGAACCCTTTCAAACTGGGGAATTTTTCAGGCATTTTTCAGGCGCTTTAGCGTTAAAAAAAGCGCCTGTAAAGCGCCTGAAAGAAGCCGCAACTGCAATCCCAATGTGAAAGCCAGAGTGCTTTCACACTGAGGCGCTGCGCTGGCAGGGCGTCAAAAATAGTCCTGCAAGCAGCTTCTTTGCAGCGCTTTTAGAGCTGTGAATACACCGCTCCTAAAGCGCCCCTTCCCATTGAAATCAATGGGAAGCGCCCGCAAAACGCCTACAAAGCGCTTTTGGCATCAGTGCTTTGTGGGCGCTTTTAACCCTTTATTTGGCCACTAGCAGGGGTTAAAAGCACCCCACTAGCGCTCAAAAAATGCTGGTAAAGCGCTGCTAGTTTAAGCGGTGCTTTACAAGCATTTTTCGGTCGCTGGCAGTGTGAAAGGGCTCTTAAAACACTTGGGTTTTCACATTGGGATTGCAGATAAGGCTTCTTTCAAGCGCTTTACAGGCACTTTTTTAATGCTAAAGCGCCTGAAAAACACCTGAAAAACACCCCAGTGTGAAAGGGGTCTTTGTGATGACAAAACGCGTCAAGGCGTGACCACACAGTATTCTACGCCGTTGGACTATCTGTTTACCCAGCCCGGGAACACTGCTTTATGAGAAATCAGCTGAGCGGTGAGAGGTGTACATATGATAGTAATGAGAGATTTGGAAGGTTTTATGCCATTTACATGCCTGTTTAAAATGCAAACATTGTAAGTGCGCATGTGTAAGGGGGAACATTTTATCATTAATAAATATTACTGGATTACACTATGTGCATTTTTTACACAATTTTTTGATGGACAATCCATGATTCACAATTTTTTTTTTAATTGGACATTATTATCTCAATCCTTTCTTGTGATTGGTCAGCTCTCCTAATGTTATGGCTTTTCTGTAGCATATTTTTGATCTTCTGTTCCCAGTTTGTGCCGCACAAACTGACAGACGGGCAGAAAGCAAAAACTGATGGAAACCCCTGAAGATCTCATCCCCATGTGAGACCGGGATCCATCCGCACCTGCCAACCATTGTCACAGGGGAGGAGACCCGGTGCTACCAGTTCCATCCAGAATCCAAGTGCCAATCCATGGAATGGTGTTCACCGTCTTCCCTGTGACCCAAAAAGAGTTGCCTGCAAAAGTCCAAGGTCAAGACAATGTTGATCTCCTTCTTCAACAATGATGGCATCATCCAAGAATGTGTGACAGCGGCTCTGCGATCGATTCCTAAAGAAGCCTTTGCTGACAGTTTCCAGAAGCTTTATGAACGTTGTCAGAAGTGTGCTGATTATTCTGATGGTCAATAAAAGGTCATTTGTATCTTCTGTTTTGTTTGTTTTCTGATTCCATTCATCAAACTTTTTAGACACACCTTGTAGGGTTAGCGGCTCTTTCCTCATAGTGAATAAAGGGAAGATACTTAAATCGCAGCAGTAGCGCACAGGTCTCTCTGCTCTCTTCCTCCTCATTGGCTTAGAAACAACAGCAGGAGCCATTGACCCCCACTGCTGTCCATCACAACTAGTGAGGAGGGAGTGGGGGGCGGGGCCGATCTGCACTCTGTGTGTCTATGGGCACACAGAGCCAGCTCAGGAGTAAGCCCTCACAAGTGCCCCCATAGCAAGCTTCCATTCTATCAATCTGCCCTTCAAGCAATCCTTTCTTCCTTTGATCGACCCTTTCATTGATCAATTGAGCCTTCCTTCGATTGATCTGCCCTTCCATCTATCGACCCTTCCATGTATCAATCCTTTCTTATTTCGACAGATCGATCCTTACTTCAAACATTCCATTCTTGCTTTGAAGAAAGGATTGATCAACTAAAGCAAAGTGATCAATTTGAATGGAGGATTGATCGATCAATCAAAGTAAGGAAGGGTTAATTGATCTAACGGAGGGTTGATCAATTGAAGCAAGGAAGGATCAATAGATGGAAGGAAGGGTTAATTGAAGGAAGAATCAAAGCTGCTTCAGTGTGAACCTAGCCTTTAGGCAGCAAGGATAACCAGGGAGGAGAGGTGAGGGTTAAAAAAAGTTGCATAGGAATACTTCTTATCTATGGTTATGAGACTTCTGTAAAATAAAATAATCCCAACGCTTTAGGAAATAGGGAGAATCCAACAGAGACGCCACGGCTTACATGACACAACCGCTCTTATGACACTTTGTTTTGTAAGTGCAAACTCTCTTTTTATATTAAATTATTTGAAGTGATGTACTGCACCATGGGAGTTTTATGTTTTATTTTCTGAGTAACAACAGGTCATCGGCAGGTCCGGATATCTATAAAGTTTTAGGGAGACTGTTAATTCCCTGTGCTGGGCGAGACTGTTAAACAGCAGTCACGGCTTTGTGGTAAGCAAGCTACCATACACTTGGGTGTTGACCTGAACGCACGTTTGATTTGTTTTTGGAAGATTGGTGTCACAACTGCTTTTTTCCTGCAATTCATCCTTTATCCACTGGAGACTAATTGTGCATGGACTTTTTCATTGATTTCTATGGGACGTTGCTTTAGTTTTCCCTTTTTTTTCAGTTTTTCTTTTTTGAATATTTTTTTATTTTTTATATTTTTTTGGGAAAATTAATTTCTTCCATCTTTTATAGGTTATTTATGTTATGACACATTATATTCAACTTAATTTTTAGCACATTGATATCATCTTTATTAGCACTGCACTCATTTTACTATAAATATTTAAGTGCTTTTTTATATTTGGAGTCTATGTCCACATTTAGTTGTGCAAACAAGGATTTTGTTTATATGTGTGTATATATATATATATGTACATAGGCTCATGTATAAATTCTTTGGAACATATGTGACTTCATGGAAAAAAATAGGAGGTAGAACTGAGGGATTATAGCAGTGCCAATTATGTCTTTGTCAACAATGTAATTCTTTTTATAAATAAAGTTTATTTGAAAATATTAAAATCACAAAGTTTGAATTATAAGGAAAAACAAAAGAAAAAAACTAGCATATCAATACAAACATAGTCAAGGTTTACAAATAGATATCTTAGGTGTGCATATACTTTGGTGTCTCAACAAGGATAATAATTGGATACAACCATAGGCCCAACTCGTAGGGGACCTAAGTATTTTTTTGTCGACATGTTTTGCCATTTCAATGGCTTCCTCAGGGAAGGCCTGCTGATTGTGTTATTTATCTAAATATAAAGCAATAGACATATATAAGTAAGTAGCATTGTAAATAGCATATTTTCAAAATATTATTTGCAGCTGGATAAGCAGCATGGTTAGACAGATACACTCGCCCCTCATATCACCAAGCATGCCCAATGAACCAGAAACACTCACCTAGGAGATACCAAGATTAGGTATATGGCTGGAATAGCATGCACAGACCTGGCGGGGGCACCAACAGAGAAACCAACCTTATTGGCTGCAGGGGACGCACTAGACCTAGCAATAAGGTTTAATTATTAATTTGAGGTTGAGAAATTGATTACTTAATATAATTTTTTAAGCAGTAGTGTCCCTTATGGGAAGAAAGAAACCAATTCCCATAATAATAGGTATAACACTACTTTGGGGCAATGCCTCAATACTTACTTTAATTAAAAACAAATAGCAAGTCATTGGAGCGGACAAACTGCAAAAGATTGTAGGAGGCGTCTTGGGGGTTAATGAACTTTGGCAAAGGTTGCTGAGTTATCACTACGGAGAAAAGCATGGAAGGCATTGTTTTATTATGCATCCAATATGTGTCCTAATTAAATTCTAATGATCCTAAGACAAGGATCTTGCAGATAGACTAAGCAGTGTATAAAGTTTAGGCAGATAGGAATCGTGGCATTATAAAGCTGACTCCAATTGCCACTTAAAAGATTATATGGAAGCGGGTGGATATATGCTTGCCAAACGAAGCCTGAAAGAAATAAGGCTGTTTGAAGGAGGGAAAGCCTCCTATAAGAGAGGCAAATATATAATTAGCCAGTTGCTAAAAGTATTTGAAATTGGAGGTTAAGTATGGAGTTGAGGAAAGGATTTTAAACTTACTTGAAAAGTGATCAATATTGGAGCAGGCGCCTCCGGTGTCCGACACTTTAGGAAGTGCGGACCGCCGGCTTAAGTAGCGTCCCCCTGAGTGGGCGGAGTATGATATCGCCACCCACTCAGCGGACAAAAACAGCCAGTGCGCATGCGCCGCACTTCAGCTCAGTATGGGCCTACATTGCCCATACTGCCTAGCGATGAAGGTACTGCCTCACGTGAACGTGTCACGTTAATGCAGGCGGGATGCGCGCACGAGTGTGGAAAGCAGTGGCTTACAATGGGCGGATGCCTTGTAGATGGTGCCGCCCTTGGGTGTCCCTGCAAAGCCAATAGGGGTACTCTAAGTTCGGCGATCTCCACCCAATACTCACATGCTGCCAAGAATGACATATAGGGGAGCGTTTCCAGTATGGACGGGTCGGGGAACAGAGGGAAGGGGTCAAGGCACCAATGCCCGGAAGTGAAGTGGCCCAGAGCAATTAATGCCTATTACAGTGCCGAAAGGGCATACCAGGGGGACAAAAGAGCCTGCATATTGCAACTCATTATGCCGATCAGTGGGCCAGATAGACACTGATACTGTCATAAGACCAATCCGTTCATCCAACTGCAGATATATATTAGAAAAAAGAAGAAACTAGTTACAATGTGTGGCAAAAACCTGTATAACATCACACATTAAACATTGTATCATTACAGTACCAAAAATGAAAAAATCATCAATTAGACTGGCAAGTTTGTTAAGCATTCTATGAATTATTTAAGGCTTTCAATACCAATGAATTAATAAAATTGAGACAAATTTGGTCAGAGCGTATAGTATTTTTACACATAGAGTGATTTATAAATCAGTAATAGAAATATTTACTCTAGGAGCATGCTTTGAAAGAATTAGGCTGAGCTTTGCCTAAATAACAGAGGGAGAAGCAAAGATGTTGAAGGGTGGGGAGGGGAGGAAGGTTTAGTGGCAACTTTGTAATAATATGGTTTTAATATTATTTACAAAAAGGACTTAAAGCTGATGTATTCATTCAACCCTGGCGATCGAGTGGCATCTAAATTATGTATCCATCTTGTCTCCAATTGGAGCAATAAATTGTCAATATCCCCTCCACGGGTACCAACAGGAACATGCTCCAAAGCCGAGAATTGTATAGCATTAGGATCAAAGTTATGGTAGAGGCCTACATGACGATTAATGGCTGTAGTAATCTTGCGTTTCAAAAGTGGTTTGATGTGATCTCTTATTCTGACAGAGAAGGGTCTCTTTGTTTTCCCAACATAGTAACCTCCACAGCGGCAGGTAGCCAAATAGACTACCCCCACTGTTTGGCAGGTGACTCTGTGTTTCAATTTATGTGTCTTTCCGTTCGGGAGGACTGTGTTTTTGGAATTAGAGCTGGTAATGCACATATAACAATTATCTCACGCAAACGTTCCAGTATTAGTTTGAATTGAGCCATCTTTAGGAGAGAAGTGACTACATGTAAGGCGATCATTTAACGAAGGTGAACGTCGGTATGTGATATCAAAATATGGCTTAATATAATTTTGGATGATGGGGTCAGCAGATAGAAGGGGCCAAAATGTATGTAAGACTTCCCTAACTTGTTTGGATTGGTTGGAAAACTGGGTAATCAGACGAACTGGTTGTGTTTTGTCTATAGTTTTTTGACGAAAGATCAACTCATTTCTTTTCAATTTTTTCACTCTGTTGAAGGATTTTTTCAACAGAGTATGGCTGTAGCCTCTTTTTTTCAATCTAGAATAAAGCTCTTGAGAAGCATTATAAAAATCTACGTCATTACTACAATTCCACCTAATACGTAAATACTGACTGTATGGTATGCTATTAAGTAGCGGTTGAGGATACGCATTAGATGCGTGCAGTATAGTATTGCCTGATGAGGGTTTTCTGTACAAGGAAGAATATAATTGGCCTTGTGAGTCAATTCTAATCTCTAGGTCCAAAAAGGTAAAAAGGAGGTTTGACTACACTCCATAGTAAATTTGAGATTGTATTGGATAGTGGATAAAGAATGGATGAATGATAGAAGGTACCGGTGGGAGCCTGTCGAGAATATGAGCACATCATCTATATATCTTAGCCATGTTAACACATTTTGGATATGATTGGAGGAAGTAGTGTCCGAAAACAATTCCCTTTCCCACCCCCCCAGATACAGGTTTGCATATAAGGGGGCACATTTGGTCCCCATAGCCACTCCCTGTATCTGGAGGAAGTGGGAAGTTGCCAAAAGTAAAATTATTTCTCGTCAAAATAAACTGTAAAAGTTCCAATACAAAATTACCATATGTTTCAGAGTCAGGACCTCGTTCCTGAATCTGTTTACCTATCACTTCTAATCCTCGGTTATGGGGAATGGCATTGTATAAGCACTCAACGCCGAGTGCGACAAGCCAGGTTCCCACCGGGAGTTGTTTGTCTTCAAGTGTTCTCAGTAAGTGGAAGGTCACGTGAGGTGCACGATACTTATCTACCAGTTCACTGGCCTTTTCTGTAAGACCTTCACATATGTGACTTCATGATATACCTATTGCATAGACAACAACAGAGATCTGGTGGATCCCATATAGAAGTATACACATGGGATACACATGGGATATATATATGAGTATACATTCCTCACACACAGTTGGTGTCAGACAGCACTTATTCATTCATTTATTTACATACACCTCTGTGATCTGTGAAGTATGTTTTGGCACACTTATATATATATATATATATATATATATATATATATATATATATATATATATATATATATATACATATATTTTTCATTATTAACACAGACTTATTATTATCATATAGCCACTTATTTAATTTAAATGTTTAATTTTTATCACATTTAATTTTTATTTATTTTCATTTCATTTCATTTATTCACCAACTATTCAGGTGTTCACATATTTATTGGACATATTTACAGCTTACAGTTCATTTGAATAATTTATTAAAACAAAATAAGTTATTTAGACACTTTATTTTACTTGGTTTAAATTTAACATTATAAAAGCATCTGCCTCATCTTTGCACTGAATTCACACATTCATGTGTATTCCCCCAACTCGCACATGTTGAACACGTTTGTTAATCAAGGGTTTCTTTCAATTGAAGATCTAATTGAGTAATTAACCACACATGGAGTCACATATTTGAAATATTTTAGTAAGTGTATATATATTGCACTGTTTGTGGTGGTGGGGTAGCTATGACTAAGCACTGTTAAGTGTGAAACGCGTCAAACAATTTTTTTGCGTTGGCTTGTATCTGTTGGACTTTTTACAAATAAAGGCTATATTCCGGAGTGCGGCTGTCCAGAACTTCCTTTTTGCCTCATGTTGCTATATGCTTAGCCGGCACCTGGTGTTCCAGTTCCGAGGAGAGTTCTATATCCACATTTCCACCTGGAGCGGTGATCCCTTTCCCAGACATGAAAAATAGTTATCTTTAATACTGAAATAAATGCTAAACTAAATATTATCCGAGGGAGGTTACGGATTCCCTCTATTTGTTCCACATATGTATTAACTTGTCTATTCCTATAGTCAGCTAGTCTATTAAAACTCTGATAATGTTACTGTTGATAAGCACAATGATATAAGGTTAGCTATGAAAACAAACACACTGCTTAGTAAAACAACCTCTTATTTATTTCCCAAGAAAATAGGAAAATGTTAACATGAAAACACGAAAGGAAGATATTATACAGATTATAACAAAAGAACATCAAAGATACTTATCACAAGGCTGTCCTCTAGATATTGTCTTGTCAGCTGGGCTCAAAATGGTAACAGAGAGAGGCATGAGGCTCAGAGAACCATCAGGCAAAAAAGGACAACTTCCCTTCTGTGTGCACGTTTACACTGCATTCAGACCCACTCGTAACCATACCCCACTAGCCTCCTGTCCAATGAGATATTGCCAAGAGGCAGTCCTTTCAATATATTATATTTCTGTCCATCCTGCTGTATTGGCCTCTAGGGGCAGTATTCGTCCATGGATCGTTGCTATGTGACCCGAACCATCTTCAGTCTTAGCTGGCCCTTTGATGAATGTCCTGCTACAGAAGATCAATCATCTCTCTTTGAAGCTTGCTTGCAGGGGTGCTAATCAAGGATTTCCATCACACCAGTTGGTCAGGAGCCAAACTTTTGTTCTACAAAGCTTTGATGTGCAGCTTGTTACATTTCAGTCAGCTGGTATCAACCAGAAAGAGAAACTCCAGAAATATGATATTGAACCATGTTGCCTTCCAACAGAGGTCATGTGACAGATGTGGACATCACACAGGAGAACATATGTGTATATCGGGATGCTGCAGATGGGGTTATAGGGAGGAGTCATGTCCCTGAATACGTCAGCTGGGTGTAGTGCCACCATATTGGAGGCCCAATTCATATCCAGCCAATCAGTACACGAGGAGCCACACACGGTGTCATCACATCTCACAGTGATTTGTGGATGGACAAAGATGGAGGCTGGCCTTCCAACCTGGGCCCTCCAATGGAATCAGACTTTAGACTTACATTACTGCTGTTGGGTGTGACTTTAATAATGTGAATGTGCTTTGCTGTTCCATATTTCCATGGCTGTAGTTCCTATGCAGATATTTTCTTTATGTATAACAAGGACAGCGAGTGGCATTGCTGAGGATTAATGAAGATAAGAGGACCTGTCCATGGATAGAGTGCAAGAAGAGGGCCCAGATCTGCACTGGGGGCCCCTCTCCTGTCCACCAATGACTAGATCCCAGTGATCTGATAGGAACCCATCTGGGTAATATTGATCCAGCTGACACCATAGATGCCCCTTTGTGACAGGTTCTCTTTCAGTGACCCATTAGCAGCAGGTGGAATCATTGGCTGTAGGTGGGCCTCTGGCTGGTGTGCTGTATCTATTCGAGGGCCCAGCTGTTCTGATGACCCTTCCATGTTATCATTGAAATCTCTCTGTCAAGGAAAACAAAATCTGTATTTATTTCTTCTTCTTTGAGGGGCCCCCAGCCAAGAAATTCTGAGACTGTCGGGTTATACTGCCTCCTACAGGAAGAATTGCCAAACAAACTGTGGGCCAGTATAGCCCCTCCTACTCCCAGTATGCCTTAGTTTTGTGGGAGTGTCCAGGAGAAGGGCTGACTTGTTTCTGTGTATTTTTATAATAATAAAATATGAATTTTGGGATAAAGTTTTAAAGTGTTCTGACATGGTGTACAGGTGGACTAGAAAAGGGTCTTACCACAATATTGGAGGAGCACAACTGTCTACAGTTTCTTTGCATGATGGTGGATTAGCACTGGGAACACCTGAGCTCATTTGGGGGGCAGCACATACTTTTGCCTCCAACGGAGGAGATCACACCCCACCCAATACCATCCCCTCCACCTGAAGAGATCCCACTCCACCTCACCCAATACCATTCCCTCTATCTGTGAAGACCCCACCTCACCTAATATTGTTCCCTCGACCTGAGGAGATGCCCACCTCATCTAAAGCCATTCCCTGAACCTGATTAGACCCCCACCTCATCTAATGCCATCCCTCCTGCCTGAGGAGACCTCACATCCCCCAAGGAGACCTCACCTCACCCAATACTGTCCCCTCCACCTGAGAAGACCCCACCTCATCCGATACCACCCCTCCACCTGAGAAGACCCAACCTCACCGATACCGTCCTCCCTGCATGAGGAGACCCCACCTCCCCCAATACCATCCCCTCCACCTGAGGAGACCCCACCTCACCCAATAATATCCCCGCCACCTAAGGAGACCCCACCTCACCCAATACTATCCCCACCACCTGAGGAGACCCCACCTCACCCAATACTATCCCCACCACCTGAGGAGACCCCACCTCATCCAATACCATCCCCTACACCTGAGGAGACCCCACCTCACCCAATACCATCCCCTCCAACTGAGAAGACCCCGCCTCACCCAATAATATCCCCACCACCTGAGGAGACCCCACCTCACCTAACATCATACACAACGTGGAGGGGACCACAAGAAAAATAGAAATGGAAGGAGCACACACATAGCTCTGAGGAAGGGGGGTGCCCCAAAATGCGTTATCTGTAACCCGTGTTCTGTGCATGTCCAAGCATTGTTTTTATGGCCTTTTGCCAGTTGCATTTTGTGAGTACCCACTTTTATATAAAACATTTTTATTATTAAATTATCTTTGGTAATGCACTATGTGTCTTTCACTACTGCACTAGGTTCCTTTCAGATTACCCATCTGAGGAAGGCGCATCCACCCAGTTTTGGATACCATATACCTTTTCACACCACCATTTTATCTGACATCTGTTACTCCACACTTTGGAAGACCTATTATCGCGTGAAGTGACTGTGTTTTGTATCACAAGGTGGAGGGGATGGTATCTGTCAGTCTCTTATTCCAACTGTCCACAGCACAGACATCTCTTCTCTATTCGTACCTATAGCATTATCTGCAGCTCTGAAAGACTCATATTTCCATAGAAGGAAAAGGTGCTTCACCAGAGACCTCAGGAGATTCCTGCTTCTCCTGCCTGCACCTACCTTCATGCTAACCATAGCAAGGTGTGATTGGACTGGGCTGTAATTTCTTCACCCACCACTAGGTGTCATCAATGCTCCACCTGCATTCTGTGCATCTAACTTGGGGCTAATATATAGGAAACATGCATACATTTTATGGTACAAATTGAATGTCATATTTACAAACAGTATATCGTAGGAATATATTAAGTGGTAAATATAGAGAGAGGGCAGGAAGAGTGCAAGGAAAGGACATAATGCAGTGGGGGGGGGAGGGTGGGAAGGGAGGAGAGGTTAGAGGGGGGAAGGGAGGAGAGAAGAGAGAGGGGGAATGGAGGAGAGAAGAGAGAGTGGGAATGGAGAAGACGTGAGAGGGGGAAGGGAGAGGTGAGAGGGGAAGGGAGAGGAGAGAGGGGGAAGGGAGAGGAGAGAGAGGGAAGGGAGAGGGGGGAATTAAGAGGGGGAAAGGGAGAGGGGGGAAAGGAGAGGGGGAAGGGAGAGGAGAGAGAGGGAAGGGAGAGGAGAGAGGGAAGGGAGAGGAGAGAGGGGGAAGGGAGAGGGGGGAGGAAGAGGAGAGAAGGGGGGAGGAGGAAGGGAAAGGAGAAAGGGGGAAGGGAGAGGAGAGAGGGGGAAGGAAGAGGTGAGAGGGGGAAGGGATAGGTGAGAGGGTGTCGGCTGTGGAGAACAAGATGAGAAGAAGTTGGTAATAATCACAGAATTGCAGAATAAGGTTAATAAAATATACAAAACTTTATTAATGAGTAAACAACCTCAATGGGGTAAAACTATAGAGAATAACACCTTCCAATAACCAGGTAATAATATTGGTAGCCCAATAATCAATCAGGATAATCACATCCCTTTGGGTAATGATCCATGACATGAAATTAATTTATTCATGGGTTGTTCTGATTACATTTATATGATATAATAAAAGTTGCAGCAAGTTGTCAGTGAAAGGCAAAGCGGCTGAACGGACTTGGCACAATGAAATCTTAGTAGCCATGTTGGCAGAGAGTCATGCAGATCAGAGATGGGGAGATGGCAGAAGTAAAGATGAACTTATATAAATGGGATCACTTGGCTAAGCTTGTCATTCAGGGGGATAAAGTTCTGGTTGTGGAACAAAAACTCTGATATAAGGCAGGAGAGAGGCGGCTATGAGATGTCAGTCTCTCCTTGGGATTGCTGATGGATCGGGTTCTGTTCTTATACAAGATAATGTCAGAAACATGGAGAAAGCAATTGCAGAGAGATGCAGCAAGCAGGAGTGCAGGGAGAAGAGAGGAGTATGGAGGATAGAGAGGATTATGGAGGATGGAGAGTAGTATGAAGGATGGAGAGTAGTATGGAGGATGGAGAGAAGTATGGATGTTGGAGAGGGGTATGGAGGATGGAGAGGGGTATGGAGGTTGGAGAATAGTATGGAGGATGGAGAGTAGTATGGAGGATGGATAGTAGTATGGAGGATGGAGAGGAGTATAGGGGATGGAGAGGAGGATGGAGAGGTGTATTGGGGATGGAGAGGAGTATGGAGGATGGAGAGTAGTATGGAGGATGGAGAGGAGTGTGGAAGATGGAGAGTAGTATGGAGGATGGCGAGTAGTATGGAGGATGGAGAGGAGTATGGAGGATGAAGAGGAGGATGGAGAATGAAGAGGAGGATGGAGAAGTATGGGGGATGGAGAGGCGTAGGACAGCAGTAAGAGGAAGATGCTTTCTCTTTCTCTGTATTAGTGATTGTTCCAGTCAGCTTTTATTAATGAGAAACTTTAGAAAATTTATTTTTTCCCCCCATGAATGAGTCCTAATAATGAGTCGGATCCTCATCATCATCATAGTAAGTATTGATAATATTGGAGTGCGGAATCCTAGAGAGGGGAGAAGAGGGAATTCACAATGGGAGGCGACCATTATATCCATGAAGAGTAGAAGACTTTCCTTTAGAGGATTGCAGAGAAATCTGATATGTCGGTGAGGACATCCTCTATACATGGAAGAGGTTCAGCAGGCCGTCTAGAAGAGATAATTTTACAATTACACCGAGATATTACATTGTATACATTCCATGAAATGTTTCCTCAATACATATATATGTGAATGTGATTTGTATATCATTCCATTTTACACAGGGACTCGTCATATCAGTAATTTGGCTACTTTCCATCCACAGAAGAACCGGGATCATGTGACCTGAGGAAGATCTGCAGATCCCAATATCAGCAGCAGAGCCGACTGAGGAGACAATTGTATTTAGACTATTGAAGATCGGCCCCATTCCCATCCCAGGACAGGTTTTATTATTTTCTGTTAGGAAGTGATCCAGATTTATAGAGAGGAGAAGCCGGAATCCAGGAACTGGGACTGATCAGCACTAGAGATGGGCCAACAGTTCGATCCAAGCAAAAGTTCGGCCCAACCATCACCTGCTCGCCCGTTCGGCAAACACCCAAATTTGCGTTTAGCTCGGCGAAATGTTCACCCGCAGAGTGCCCCACAAAGCACTGTGCCCTTTGCAGTGCATTCTAGAGGACCTAATTGGATGAAGCCCAGCGGTCAGGTCTAAGGCTTTGCCAATTAGCACTGCCAGGGCCCTGATTGGACAAAGGGATGATGACTTTCTCCAATCAGGGCTCAGTGCTCATAGTCCCACCCCACATGTCATTTGCGGGCCTGACTCTGACTTCCTAGGCAGCTGTTTGAGCCAGCCCTGCTCACCCGCTGCCGGCCTGTCTGCGGCCAGCATCCATGTCCTTCTGGCCAGGGTCCTCAGTCCCCACCGCCCATGCCCAAGGCATCCAGGCTGCTCTGTTTGTCAGGGCCACTCACCCGGCCTACCCACGGCCAGCTCCGCGGCTGTCCATCTATTCAGCTCAAAGGGGCAGAAATCAGGGGGTCAGGTGACCATGAAGGGGGAGGGGCTGCCCAGAGGAATCCCCATCTGCCTGATGTCTCAAAGGTGTATCTGTAGCCACAGATACCAGGGCCTGGACAAGACTGCTAAAAAGTAAGTGATGCCAGTCTTCTCAGGTAGTTCAGCATCACTCTTTACTGTGTAAAAGAGACCACTGACCAGACCAAAGCACACTCTCATCATGCTGTGTGTAAAACATTGTGTGAGAGAGGGACAGTTCTTGGGCCCAAAAGGTGTCCCGCATTTAAAGCAGTAGTGGTGCGTCCATAAAGGGAGCAGGAGTGCCCCCCCTCCTGTCACCACTCTAATCACCAACAGATAGATTCGTGCATTGCATGAATCTATCTACGGTCCCTGCCGACACCCCCTATTCAGGTGTCTGGCCCCTTTTAGAGCGCCGGGCGCCTAAATCACAGCGGCAGGGGTGTTTTTTGGAAGCACCTGATTAGAGCCATAGAGAGCATGCTATGTGTTCACTATTCACTCAGCTGTGTGTTAGCAAAGCAAAGGAATTCACTTTGCTAACACTGACCCGCCTCTCAGCCAATCAGGTGTACCGGGTCTGTGTTACCTGTCACCGGATAGGTTAAAAAAACAGGCACTGTAATTGGACGCCTATCAGGCGTCCAATCATAGGAGAGGAGGAGCGGGCTGGAGAACATAAGACATCGAGGAAGAAATGGAGGACACCGCTCGCCGCCTGACACCGTCACCTGCTGTCCACCCAAGACAAGGTGAGGGCCGGGCAGACGGTGGGCGGGGGGCACAGTGGGAGCACTTGGGGCACAGTGGCAGCATTTAATGGGCACAGTGGCAACATTTGTGGCACAGTGGCATTATTTGATGGGCAAAGTGGCTCCATTTGATGGAGCCGCAAACTTCTTGTTTTCTCAAGATTGGGGATAGAGATATGTGGTTCTGTAAGAAAAAACAGGAGATCATCTGCGTAGGCAGCGGTTTTATATTCTCTATCCCCAATCCTGAATCCTCTTATGTCCTTGTTTGCGTTGATGGTTCTGATTAGTGGTTCTAGTGAGATAATGAAGAGGAGGGGGGATAGGGGGCATCCCTGTCTTGTGCCATTCATATTTTGATCGGTTATTTACGTGTTATTTACTTTGATTCTGGCCTGGGGGTTCTGATAGAGTGCTGTTATCCATGACACCATATTTCTGTTAAGCCCAATATGGGTACAGGTACGCATCATGTAATCCCAGGAGACTCTATCAAAAGCCTTTTCGGCATCAGTGGAGAGCAGGAGTCTGTTAGTCTTGGAGTGTTCGCAGAAATGTATTAGGTTTAGTGCTTTGGTGATGTTATCTCTTGCCTCTCTTCCAGGCATGAATCCTACTTGTTCGGGACCAATGATTTTTGCTAGAAGGGGTTTTAATCTATTGGCTAGTATTTTGGCTAGGAGTTTTAGATTGGTGTTTAAGAGGGAAATGGGCCTATAGTTTGCGCAGTCTGTGTGGTCTTTGTCGGGCTTGGGGATCACTGCTATATGTGCCATGAGAAAGGGGTCTTGATGGTGTTTGTTTTTTTCTAGGTAGTTGTATGTAGTCAAAAGGGGTTTGGCTAGTTGGTGCATACAAGTCTTATAATATTGTGAAGTGAAGCCATCAGGGCCTGGGCTCTTTCCTGATTTTAGCTCTTTGATCGCTCCTAATATTTCAGTAATGGATATGGGTTCTTCTAATTGTTGTGTGTCTTCTCGGGGTAGGTGAGGTTGTTTACTGTCTTTTAGAAATTGGTCTATCGTTTCTTGTTTTGTGAGTGTGAGGTGAGGAGGTTAATGTTGACCTGGAAGGTTGTAATGTTTTGTGTAGAATTTGTGAAAGAGGTCTGCGATCTCAGTGGGATTGTGCCTGGGTATGCCCTCTGTGTCTCTTATAGCGTGCACAGTGCTCGTCATCTGTGAGTCTTTGAGGGCTTTAGCTAGTAGTTTCCCACTTTTGTCGCCATGTTCATAATAAATGCTTTTCTTAAAGAAAAGCGCTTTTCTAATCCTTAGGTCAAGTATTTGTTTTAGGGCATTCCTGCATCTTGTAAGTTCTTCTTCTACCAAAATGGAGAGTGATTGTTTGTGTTTCTAATTTATTGATTTGTGTGGTCAAACTAATAATTTTTTTCTCCCTTTCTTTTTTCTTCCTGGCACCCCATTTCATTAGGTTTCCCCTTATTACGCTCTTGTGTGCTTCCCAATTAGTCAGGGGGTCAGTGTCTGTGTCAATGTGGTTTCTAAAATATTCATTGATCGACTTGTCGATTTCGTCTTTAATCGTCTGGTCTGTTATGCACCGTACATACGGTCGGATTTTCTGATGGAAAATGTCCTATCAGACCATGTTGTCGGAAATTCCGACAGTGTGTGGGCTCCATTGGACTTTTTCCATCGGAATTTCCGACGGAAAAAGTTTGAGATCCTGCTCTCAAATTTTCCGACAACAAAGTCCTATGGGACTTTTTCCGATCGTGTGTAGCGAATTTCGAAAGACAAAGTGCCACGCATGCTAAGATCACATTACAAGACCAAAGCTATTGGCTACTAGCCTCTACGTAGTCCCGTCGTACGCAACGAACGTCACCACGTTCAGAATGATCGGATTTTCCGACAACTTTGTCCGACCGTGTGTATGCAACACACACAAAATCCGTCGGAAATTTTCGACCGTGTGTACGGGGCATTAGAAGTGAGGAATTTAGTCTCTAGTTAAAGAACGATCGTTTGGGAGGGTCAAGCTGTATAGATATTGCTGTAGGTGCATGGTCTGAGAGTGATACAATGCCTATTTCTGCTGATCTTATGTTTCTAAGGTCTCGCTGTGTAACAAAGATAAGGTTGATTCATGAATACCTTTTGTGAGAGTGAGAGAAGAAGGTGTAATCTTTTCCTGTTGTATGAATGGATCTCCAGGTGTCTACTAAAGAGAGGGAACTGATTAGCAATTTGATGCGTCTGAGTACTCTGTAGGTTACTGTTGTGTGACCCGTGGATGTGTCTTTGAGGGGTGAAAGGGGGATGTTGAAGTCTCCACCTAAGATGATGCAGCCCTCTGCGAACCATTTCAGTTCTTCTACAATCTTTCGGCAGAAAGGAACATGCGTCTTATTTGGGAAATAAACATTGGCAAGTGTGATGGGCGTTCCAGCCCAGTCTCCTTTTAGGAATATATAGCGGCCTTCTGGGTTAATGAGTTGTTGTTGGAGTTTAAAAGGGGCTTCTTTGTTAATAAGGATAGAGACACCTTTTGTCTTAGCTAGAGGATTGGTGGAGTGGTACATCTCTGTGAAAACATTTAGGTACCTGTTTACTTTGTGCGTCTCTTGCAAGAATACTATCAGTGGGCGGGTTTTTCTGAGTTCTTTTAGCAATTTTGATCTCTTTTCAGGCTGATTCAGGCCATTCATGTTGTGTGAAATTAGGGTCTGTGTTTTCCCTAGTTGGGAGTATGCCATGGTGTGATTTGTCTGGGTGCCCAAGGGAGTCGGGCTTAGTTGTAGTCAGGGATTAATTGAATGGGGTTCAAGCTATGAGATACTCCGGTTTTTAAAGTGCTCTAACGGTCAGGGATGTGAGGCGTTAGATAAAGTAGCATTGTTGGGTAGGGTGCGGGTTGAGGAAGGGGGGAGAGGAGGGACTATGTGTGGGGGAGGGGGTGGTTTACGGTAGAAGTGGGGGTAAGTGAAAGGGGGACTGTTGAGTGGATGCTCAAATCTCACCTGTGTGGTGAGGAGCCGGATAGTAATCTAGAGAATTAGGCACTAAGTTGTACTCTGGGGGGATAGTGGGAGGAGCGGTAGTGGGCGTCTGTCACTGGTATGATATGTATTACCAGTGAGGAGTGTGTGTCACCTGAGAA
The DNA here is from genome assembly GCA_028564925.1 of Lithobates sylvaticus. Classification (NCBI taxonomy): domain Eukaryota; kingdom Metazoa; phylum Chordata; class Amphibia; order Anura; family Ranidae; genus Lithobates; species Lithobates sylvaticus. The sequence continues at coordinate 20,685,106 of CM053029.1, forward strand.
TAGGGTCTGTCTCCAGTGACGCCGGGAGGCCCGGGGGGTGTGCATGTTTAATCATTGTCTGTAATTTTAAACCGTCTGCGGTGTGTAGGCGGAGTGAGGGGGGGATCGGACAAGTGGATTATCAATAACAGTAAATGACAGTAAACGGGGAGTCATGAACTATGAACAGTGAGCAGAAAACATTATGCCTAAAAATAACATTAATAACAATATGGCTGTAGATCGATTGTCACCAGGGGTGTCAAAAAGGGTAAGGGATGGGTTTTTCACCTTAGACCACCATCAGGCCTATCAATGTGTTGGTCGGTGCATTTAAGTATTGACGTATACTCAGCTTGTGAAGTCTCTTAAGAGAGTGGAGAGACAGGTGGAATGAAGAAAAGTTTTGCCGTGTAGGGGAGAGAGGAGTAGCGAGAAGGAATCATAGAGGTTGGGAGGCACTGGTGGTAATATACCAGATAATGAGTATATATAACTGCATTTGACTCGTTTACACATTTACGGTTACATTGTAGAGAGTGGGGGGTCCCACAATAAAAGGGGTATGGGGGTACCTATGGTGTTAGGGGTTTTTCAATTTGTCTGGTTTCATAGCTGAGGGTAATCAAAGCTGAGTTATGACTCAAATTACATACACCCAAGTATGACAGTTAAGAAATTCAGCTTCTGGTACTAGCGTGGTCAGGGAATTATTGGACGCCCCCACTGTCTATATGCATATAGTAGGCTGATCTCAGCCCAAGGTCAGTTAGATTGATAGATTAGTTGTCATTGCCGTATCAAAGTTTAGGGCAATCCAATCACACATTGGTATTTAGTGGTTACTTCTCTCATTCTTATGGTTTGGGTAAAAAAAAAAAAAAACCTTTTGGTAGACATACGTTGGACCCTTTGTGATATCCATATTGTTACGAGAGTCATTGCTGAGGAATTGCATACGTGCAAAAGTCTGCTGGGTGTGGATATAGGGTGAATGCAGTATCACTTCGCCAGTGATAGATCAGGTTAGTACATTTTTAACAAATGTCTCACCTTTCATGTTAGTGTTGGATTTTCCCGTAGTGTTGGAATATGCCTATTCAAGTGGGGGATAAAAGTAGAGAATACGGGAAAAAAGAAAAAGAAAAAGAAAAGGCAAATGGCAGTCTCTTCCTCTTCGTCTTAAACTGCATGGTGTTGTAAGGTGGGTGCTCCTCTGGTGGTGGATCTCGGTGGGTGCTCTTCTCCTGGTGTATCTCTGCAGTTCTCTGTTATTGCTGGTCTGGTGGGTTCAAGCTTTCATGATAAAGTTAGTTTTTCTCATAGTGTTGGAATATTCCTATTAAGATGGGGGCTAAGAGTAGAAAGTAAAGGGAAAAAGGAAAAGACAAAGCAGATGGTAGTGATTTCTTCTTTTTCTTAAGCTGCTTGATGTAGTAAGGTGATCTTCTTGCGCCCTCTGGTGGTGGATCATGGTGGGTGTTTCTCTCCTATTATGTCTCTGCAGCTGTCTGGTATTGCTGATCTGGTGGAGTCAAGCTTCAAAATGCAGTGGAGGATAGGGAAACAAACTGGGTAAAAAGTCAAGGTGAAATTGAAACTGGATCAATGTTAATTCAGCTATATCAAAGAGGGGTTGGAACTTGGTGAACAGGTAGGAGTTGAAATCAGAGGTTGTTTATGAGGATATCTTGTGCAGGTCTTCTATTTAATTCTTTGGCTCTTAGCACTTTTAGAGGATGAGGGGGAGTCATAGTTATGCCTGCTGTTGTTTCTTCTTGGCTTTTCTTGTTGGGAAGGAGATTGCATTGGTGAGGTTCCTGGGCCGTATTGTGGGTTATTGATCTCCGGTGGCAACATGAATTCTGCATACCAGTCTGGGAGATCTACTGGCGCAATTTGAAGTTTGTCGCAGAATCTATTAAGTTCCTCAGGGATTTTGAGCATGTGTTGCTTCCCAATGTAAGAGGCCTGCAAGGCAAAGGGGAATTTCCATCTGTAGTTAATGTTTTTTTTCTTTTAGCACTGCTAACAGTGGTTTCAGTGCTCTCCTATTTTTTAGGGTGATAGGGGAGAGATCTTGGAACAATTGTATTGTGGCTTCATTGAACAGGATTTGTTCATTCGTTCTTGCTTTTTGCAGCACTTCTTCCTTCAGGCAGAAGTTGGGGACGCAGCATATAATGTCCCTGGGTGGGTTGTCATCAGGTGCTCTAGGCCACAGAGCTCTGTGAGCTCTATCAAAATCAATAGGGGAATGTTCTGGCCTGTTTAGCAATTTGTTGAAGATGGTGGTCAGTGCTGGTTTAATTTGATCAGTCGGGACAGATTCAGGAATACCTCTGACTCTGATGTTATGCCTGTGACGGATCCTTTTCCTCACTCCGCTGAGGCTTCCTTCAGTAATTCTGCTTCCTCCAATCTGACCATCAGAGAGAGGTATTCTAGCTGCATTAAATACAAGTCTAGCCGAAAATAGCTTGTATAATCTTGAACTGCTTTATTTGACAGAAAGCAGCCTTTTTATATACATTTAACACAAAGGGTTGATAATGAGGTGGGACTGCTCATGGATTCTTCCCCCTCCCCTATAGCAACAACTCAAAAGACAATAACACAATCAACATTCCAATTAAGTCAGCAGCCTAGGTGACCAGACAGTCCGTCTCCAGATCAGCCTTTTCAAGGTTTGTGTATTGTTTAACATTTACACTCAAGAACACAGACTCTCCAAAATGCAACAAAAAGAGATTAATTATATCAATGTGGACAGAAAAAGGTCCTTGCAGCCAGTGCCCGTGACAGTGCCCCCCCCCTGTCCCATAGTCCGGCAGACCCAACTAGATCCACCACGGGTCAGCTTGGGGCTGTCTGGGAGAGTCTTATAGTTCAGTTTGCCGGGAAAGTCCATCTGCGTTTCCGTTCTGCTTTCCTGGCCGATACTGGATGGTAAAATTGTAAGGCTGCAGGGCCAAGCTCCATCGCAACAACCGTCCATTGTCCCCGGAGACCCGATTAAGCCAGATTAATGGATTGTGGTCGGTGAGCACTGTAAAAGATCGTCCATAGAGATAAGGTTGGAATTTCTTGAGAGCCCACACCAGGGCCAAACACTCCTTCTCCACGGCTGCATAACCGACTTCCCTGGGTAGCAGCTTCCGACTGATGTAGGCCACTGGGTGCTCACTGCCATCAGGTCCTACTTGGCTTAGTACTGCCCCCAGCCCGAATGTAGAGGCATCCGTGTGGACACAAAAACGTTTGGTTGGGTCTGGGGCAGCTAGAACAGGAGCTGAAGTTAGTGCATTCTTTAATCGTTGGAAGGCAGCTTCACACTCGGGGGACCACAGTACCTGTCGGGGAAGGTGCTTCTTAGTTAGGTCTGTCAGGGGCTTAGCGATGGAACTATATTGTGGGACAAACTTCCTATAGTACCCAGCTGTGCCGAGGAACGCCAGGACCTGGGTTTTAGTATGGGGGGTCGGCCACTTGGCAACTGCCTCAATCTTAGCAGGCTCGGGTCGTTGTTGTCCACTGCCTACTCGATGTCCAAGGTATTGTACCTCGGACATCCCTATGCTGCATTTCTCTGGCTTAAGGGTTAGTCCTGCAGCCTTGATGCGGTCTAACACGACACCCAGGTGAACCAAATGGTCCTCCCAGGTATCACTGTAGATCGCAATATCGTCCAGATATGCACAAGCATAGTCCTGGAGGCCATCGAGGAGTTGGTCTACCATCCTCTGGAAAGTTGCCGGTGCATTCTTCATCCCAAATGGCATTACTTTAGACTGGTATAGGCCAAATGGGGTAATGAACGCCGATTTTGGAATAGATTCCGCATCCAGAGGAATTTGCCAGTACCCTTTGCATAGGTCGAGCGTTGTCAGGAATTTTCCCCGAGCAATGCGATCTAACAGATCATCCACCCGGGGCATAGGGTAAGCGTCAGTGGTGGTGCACTCATTTAATCTGCGGTAGTCTACACAGAAGCGAGTCGTGCCATCCCGCTTCGGTACAAGGACCACCGGGGAAGCCCAGGGGCTGCTGGATGGTTCAATGACTCCCAACTCAAGCATCTCCTTAATCTCACGACGCATCCCCTCTCTCACTGCGTCAGGTATCCGGTAAGCCACCTGTCTTAGTGGCAGTTGTCCCGGGGTCTCCACTCGGTGCACTGCCATAGTAGTGTACCCTGGGACTGTGGAGAACATTTCCCTTCTCTGGCTAAGGACCTGCCTAGCTTCTTCTCTCTGTGTTGGCCCTAGCTGGTCGTCAAGCTTTATGGACTCTATCCCTGCAGTAATCCTATTTAGCTCCGGGAGCACCAGCAGGGGAAGATTCTCACAATCTTCCACAGCTGGAGCACATATAGCGGCTACCTCTCCTGATCGTTCCCAGTATGCTTTCAACATGTTCACATGAAAGGTCCGTCTGACTCTTTCATCTGAACATTTAGCCACTAGGTAGGTCGTGTCACAGAGCTTTGCCACAACCCGGTAAGGTCCCTGCCAAGTGGCCTGTAACTTGTCCTGCTTGGTTGGCCTGAGGGCAAGAACCTTCTGCCCAACCTCCAGAGTGCGGTTCCGAGCAGTACGATCGTACCATCGTTTCTGCCGCTTTTGGGCAGCCCGAAGGTTCTCTTGGACAGTGTCCGTCAGCTCTTTCAGTCTGTCCCTAAACTCAAGAACGTATGCTACGATAGAGGACCCTTGGGGATCAATCCCCCCTTCCCAGTGGGCTCTGACTAGATCTAGGGGCCCCCTCACCCGCCTCCCATACAGCAACTCAAATGGGGAGAACCCGGTAGATTCCTGCGGCACCTCCCGATAAGCAAAGAGAAGGTGTGGCAGATATCTCTCCCAATCCCTGTGAGAGGTTGCAAATGTCCTAAGCAGCTGTTTCAGTGTTCCATTGAACCTCTCACACAGTCCGTTGGTCTGGGGGTGATAAGGAGAGCTCTGTAGGGGCTTTATCCCACAGAGCCTCCATAACTGCTGAGTGAGCTCAGCAGTGAACTGGGTCCCCTGGTCAGAGATGATTTCCCGAGGGAAACCCACCCTGGCAAAGATCCGGAGCAAGGCATCAGCCACAGTTTCTGCGTGGATATTTGCCAGGGGAATGGCCTCCGGGTACCGGGTGGCATAATCCACCACAGTAAGGATATATTTCTTCCCAGAAGGACTAGGTCGGGGTAATGGTCCAACCAGGTCTACGGCAACTCGGCTAAAGGGTTCATCAATGATCGGTAAAGGGTGTAGGGGAGCTTTCAGTGGGCCCCCATGCTTACCCACCCGCTGGCATGTGTCACAGGTCCGGCAATACTGTCGGACATCCCCTGTAATCCCTGGCCAAAAAAATGACTGAGTCAGACGGTGGAGGGTCCGGGACATCCCCAGGTGTCCGGCTAAGGGTATGTCATGCCCAATGCGCAGCAGGTCATGCCGATACTTCTGCGGCACAACCAGCTGCCGCTTGGGTGGATGGGAGGCTGTCCTTCCCTCAGTAACCCGATAGAGTAATCCCTGGACCCACTCTACCCGCTCCCCCTCCAACCCCCCAGGGTCCAATCCTGCTCTTTCCCTATAGCTAGCTAGAGAAGAGTCGCTGAGAGTTGCCTGAGCAAAGTCTTGGGGAGAAGAACAAGTCGGGGTAGGAATAGCTTGGGTAGTACAGTCTAGGTCAGGGGTGACAGGTCTTACCTGGGTCCCGTCCTCGAGGGAGCGCACCTCCATCCGGGCTTGCTGGTGGGTGGTAACAGGGCAGGCTTCCGGGTATACATCCAGGGAGAAGGCTGAATTTAAACGTCCCAAATCGTTGCCCAACAAAACCTCTGCGGGTAAGTTCTGCATTATTCCAACTTCCACTTCTTTGGCCCCCGAACCCCAATCAAGGTGAACCCTGGCAGTGGGGACCCGCATAACATTTCCCCCGGCCACCCGCACAGCCACAGACTGTCCCGTCTGCTCTGCTGGGGATATCATCCGGGACTGTATCAGGGTAATAGTAGCTCCCGTGTCCCTCAGTCCCTGGGCAGCCCGACCATTAATCCACACAGCTTGTCGATGGTGCAAACGATTATCCGTAGCGGCAGCTTGCACAGGGTCTGCCTCATGTAGAATTCCAATATTCTCCTCACTTGGGTAAGTCACATCTCTCTCCAGACAGTGTGCGGCAGCCCGAGCAGGTCCAAGGGGCCTGTTGTTCCGTGCGTCCTGGGAAACATTCTGCGGACAATACCTCCTAACATGCCCTGCTTGGTTGCATCTGTAGCAGAGGTCCCCTTTCCCTCGTGAAGATGGTAGCTGAGTGGGACCGAAGATTGAAGGCTGGTGTGGAGGGGCAACGCTCCGTGGAATGTTGGGGACAGGCCGAGCTGGGGTCTTAGGCTCTGGTTGTACCGTCCGCCTTGAATCCACGTATTGGTCAGCTAGGGTGGCAGCTTCATCTACTGTGACTGGCCGCCGATCCTTTATCCAGTCTCTAACTTCAGGTGGGGTATGGTCATAGAATTGTTCCAGGAGGATTAGCTGGAGCGCATCTGCCATGGTAACAGCTTGGCGCCCAGCCATCCAACTCTCCGCTGCTCGGGTCATTTGATGAGGCCTTTCTGTGTACGGTTCTCTCTCCTTTCGGCGGAGGTTACGAAACCTCAAACGGTGTGCCTCTGGAGTAATGCCGAAGCGAGCCAATAGTCTTTCTTTTACCCGATCATAGTCCTGGCTGATCTCGTCTGGGACATTATTGTACGCCTCTGCAGCCCTTCCTGTGAGCCGGCTGACCAGGAGCGTGACCCAATCTGCTTTATCGACACCTTGGAGACCGCATTGCCTCTCAAACATTTGCAGGTAAACATCCATCTCATCTTCCCCATCTTGAAACATTCGGAAGGCAGCATAGGGTAGCTTTTTGCGGGCCGCTGGAGCTTCCCGGTTGAACATAACTGACGCTCCTTGGTCCCGCTGGAGTTCAGCCATTCGCAGCTGGGACACCTCTCGTAACACCTGACTGATAACCTCCTGCGGGGGGTGAGTACCATACAAGGCCAATCGCCACTGGACGTCACGCTGGAACTCTGTCCCCTCTGAGGTATGTGCTGGTGGGTTGCTGGCCTGGTCGATCTCCATTAGTTCGGTTATGAGAGTCGCTTTGGATTTGTTGCTGGAGATTTTTCCACAGGCTTCCAAGAGATCCTTCAAGGTGCTGCGCTTGAGTCTGGCGTAGTGATGTTCCATCCGCTGTTAGGAGCAGGGGGTCCCGGAGGTGTTTTGGGTTTGCCTAGGTAAGAGGAAGCATCCCACAGCTTGCCACCAATGTGACGGATCCTTTTCCTCACTCCGCTGAGGCTTCCTTCAGTAATTCTGCTTCCTCCAATCTGACCATCAGAGAGAGGTATTCTAGCTGCATTAAATACAAGTCTAGCCGAAAATAGCTTGTATAATCTTGAACTGCTTTATTTGACAGAAAGCAGCCTTTTTATATACATTTAACACAAAGGGTTGATAATGAGGTGGGACTGCTCATGGATTCTTCCCCCTCCCCTATAGCAACAACTCAAAAGACAATAACACAATCAACATTCCAATTAAGTCAGCAGCCTAGGTGACCAGACAGTCCGTCTCCAGATCAGCCTTTTCAAGGTTTGTGTATTGTTTAACATTTACACTCAAGAACACAGACTCTCCAAAATGCAACAAAAAGAGATTAATTATATCAATGTGGACAGAAAAAGGTCCTTGCAGCCAGTGCCCGTGACAATGCCTTCTCCCCTGATTGTCCAAATCTTCTAAATGCCTCTTCATCTCTATCAGATGGTGTGTATGTGAGATGGCAACGTCATCCAGTCTCACCAGGGCCCTGTCTCTCCTCTTCCCTGCTCTCTCTGTGACCGCCATTTGCTCCGAGAGTTTAAGCAGCTCTGTTTTTATGTCTGTTATTGCTGAGGCAAATGACCTATTAATATCTGTGGCTATGTCAGTCATGGTGGCATAGGTGAGGGGTCTGTCTTTATCATTATTACCTGCTACCGAGTCCTCGGATGCTGGCAGGGAGACCTCATCATCTTCTATGTCCTCCTCCATGCTGTGCCTGTGTGTTCGCGCCATCTTGGCAGACCTCCCTCCGCTGCTGAATCTGTATTTTCTCAGATTTGTGGCTGAGTGTCTCAGTTTTGGGGTCACAAAGGAGCGGAGTATGTGTCCGTGGGTCCCCCTCTTGAGCTGTGTGGACATATTTGATGTCTCAACGGTGTCAGCGAGTCCTGGGCCTCACAGAATCCCGGGGCTCAGCTACAGTGCGGCCGTCCACATTGCGCTCCAAGCCACGCCCCCGTTTGGATCCTAGTCTGAGCTATCATGAGCTTTCCCGCAGCAGTATTTATATACTCCTCTTGTATATGTGCAACTGCAGACCATGAAATGTCTCGGCTGCTTACGGTTGGCAGCACATTGTGACAGGAGGGGGCCCGGGGGGGTTGGTTAAATAACATATATGTTATGCTTCGCTGATCTGTACACAAAGAAAAAATGGGCTGCTCAGCCTAAAATGCCCGGGCCTATAATTTGTCCCAGTCCGAGCCTGAGTGTGAGTGTAGTGTAGTGTCAGTGTAGAGTGTACTGTCAGTGTAGAGTGTGAGTATAGTGTAGTGTCAGTGTAGAGTGCGAGTATAGTGTAGTGTCAGTGTAGAGTGCGAGTATAGTGTAGTGTCAGTGTAGAGTGCGAGTATAGTGTAGTGTCAGTGTAGAGTGCGAGAATAGTGTAGTGTCAGTGTAGAGTGTGAGTATAGTGTAGTGTCAGTGTAGAGTGCTAGTGTAGTGTCAGAGTAGAGTGCATTTATAGTATAGTGTAGTGTCAGTGTAGAGTGCAAGTATAGTATAGTGTAGTGTCAGTGTAGAGTGTGAGTAAAATGTAGTGTCAGTGTAGAGTGCAAGTATAGTGTAGTGTCAGTGTAGAGTGCGAGTATAGTGTAGTGTCAGTGTAGAGTGCGAGTATAGTATAGTGTAGTGTCAGTGTAGAGTGCAAATATAGTATAGTGTAGTGTCAGTCTAGAGTGCAATTATAGTGTAGTGTCAGTGTAGAGTGTGAGTATAGTGTAGTGTCAGTGTAGAGTGTGAGTATAGTGTAGTGTCAGTGTAGAGTGTGAGTATAGTGTAGTGTCAGTGTAGAGTGCGAGTATAGTATAGTGTAGTGTCAGTGTAGAGTGCGAGTATAGTGTAGTGTCAGTGTAGAGTGCGAGTATAGTGTAGTGTCAGTGTAGAGTGTGAGTATAGTGTAGTGTCAGTGTAGAGTGTGAGTATAGTGTAGTGTCAGTGTAGAGTGTGAGTATAGTATAGTGTCAGTGTAGAGTGCGAGTATAGTATAGTGAAGTGTCAGTGTAGAGTGCGAGTATAGTGTAGTGTCAGTGTAGAGTGCGAGTATAGTGTAGTGTCAGTGTAGAGTGCGAGTATTGTATAGTGTCAGTGTAGAGTGCGAGTATAGTGTAGTGTCAGTGTAGAGTGCGAGTATAGTGTAGTGTCTGTGTAGAGTGTGAGTATAATGTAGTGTCAGTGTAGAGTGTGAGTATAGTGTAGAGTGCAAGTATAGTGTAGTGTCAGTGTAGAGTGTGAGTATAATATAGTGTAGTGTCAGTGTAGAGTGCAAATATAGTATAGTGTAGTGTCAGTGTAGAGTGCAATTATAGTGTAGTGTCAGTGTAGAGTGTGAGTATAGTGTAGTGTCAGTGTAGAGTGCAAGTATAGTGTAGTGTCAGTGTAGAGTGTGAGTGTAGTGTCAGTGTAGAGTGTGAGTATAGTGTAGTGTCAGTGTAGAGTGCGAGTATAATGTCAGTGTAGAGTGTGAGTATAATGTAGTGTCAGTGTAGAGTGCGAGTATAGTATAGTGTCAGTGTAGAGTGTGAGTATAGTATAGTGTAGTGTCAGTGTAGAGTGTGAGTATAATGTAGTGTCAGTGTAGAGTGTGAGTATAGTGTAGTGTCAGTGTAGAGTGCAAGTATAGTGTAGTGTCAGTGTAGAGTGCGAGTATAGTGTAGTGTCAGTGTAGAGTGCGAGTATAGTGTAGTGTCAGTGTAGAGTGCGAGTATAGTGTAGTGTCAGTGTAGAGTGTGAGTATAGTGTAGTGTCAGTGTAGAGTGTGAGTATAGTGTAGTGTCAGTGTAGAGTGTGAGTATAGTGTAGTGTCAGTGTAGAGTGCGAGTATAGTATAGTGTAGTGTCAGTGTAGAGTGCGAGTATAGTGTAGTGTCAGTGTAGAGTGCGAGTATAGTGTAGTGTCAGTGTAGAGTGCGAGTATAGTGTTGTGTCAGTGTAGAGAGCGAGTATAGTGTAGTGTCAGTGTAGAGTGCGAGTATAGTGTTGTGTCAGTGTAGAGTGCGAGTATAGTGTAGTTTCAGTGTAGAGTGCGAGTATAGTATAGTGTAGTGTCAGTGTAGAGTGCGAGTATAGTGTAGTGTCATTGTAGAGTGTGAATATAGTATAGTGTAGTGTCAGTGTAGAGTGCGAGTATAGTGCAGTGTCAGTGTAGAGTGCGAGTATAGTGCAGTGTCAGTGTAGAGTGCGAGTATAGTGTAGTGTCAGTGTAGAGTGCGAGTATAGTGTAGTGTCAGTGTAGAGTGCGAGTATAGTATAGTGTAGGGCAGTGTAGAGTGCGAGTATAGTGAAGTGTCAGTGTAGAGTGTGAGTATAGTGTAGTGTCAGTGTAGAGTGTGAGTATAGTGTAGTGTCAGTGTAGAGTGTGAGTATAGTATAGTGTCAGTGTAGAGTGTGAGTATAGTATAGTGTAGTGTCAGTGTAGAGTGCGAGTATAGTGTAGTGTCAGTGTAGAGTGCGAGTATAGTATAGTGTAGGGTCAGTGTAGAGTGCGAGTATAGTATAGTGTCAGTGTAGAGTGTGAGTATAGTATAGTGTAGTGTCAGTGTAGAGTGTGAGTATAGTATAGTGTAGTGTCAGTGTAGAGTGTGAGTATAATGTAGTGTCAGTGTAGAGTGCGAGTGTAGTGTCAGTGTAGAGTGCGAATATAGCATAGTGTAGTGTCAGTGTAGAGTGCGAGTATAGTGTAGTGTCAGTGTAGAGTGCGAGTATAGTATAGTGTAGGGTCAGTGTAGAGTGCGAGTATAGTATAGTGTCAGTGTAGAGTGTGAGTATAGTGTAGTGTCAGTGTAGAGTGTGAGTATAGTGTAGTGTCAGTGTAGAGTGCGAGTATAGTATAGTGTAGTGTCAGTGTAGAGTGCGAGTATAGTGTAGTGTCAGTGTAGAGTGCGAGTATAGTGTAGTGTCAGTGTAGAGTGCGAGTATAGTGTTGTGTCAGTGTAGAGAGCGAGTATAGTGTAGTGTCAGTGTAGAGTGCGAGTATAGTGTTGTGTCAGTGTAGAGTGCGAGTATAGTGTAGTTTCAGTGTAGAGTGTGAGTATAGTATAGTGTAGTGTCAGTGTAGAGTGCGAGTATAGTGTAGTGTCATTGTAGAGTGTGAATATAGTATAGTGTAGTGTCAGTGTAGAGTGCGAGTATAGTGCAGTGTCAGTGTAGAGTGCGAGTATAGTGCAGTGTCAGTGTAGAGTGCGAGTATAGTGCAGTGTCAGTGTAGAGTGCGAGTATAGTGTAGTGTCAGTGTAGAGTGCGAGTATAGTGTAGTGTCAGTGTAGAGTGCGAGTATAGTATAGTGTAGGGTCAGTGTAGAGTGCGAGTATAGTGTAGTGTCAGTGTAGAGTGTGAGTATAGTGTAGTGTCAGTGTAGAGTGTGAGTATAGTGTAGTGTCAGTGTAGAGTGCGAGTATAGTATAGTGTCAGTGTAGAGTGCGAGTATAGTATAGTGTCAGTGTAGAGTGCGAGTATAGTATAGTGTCAGTGTAGAGTGTGAGTATAATGTAGTGTCAGTGTAGAGTGCGAGTATAGTGTAGTGTCAGTGTAGAGTGCGAGTATAGTATAGTGTAGGGTCAGTGTAGAGTGCGAGTATAGTGTAGTGTCAGTGTAGAGTGTGAGTATAATGCAGTGTCAGTGTAGAGTGCGAGTATAGTATAGTGTCAGTGTAGAGTGTGAGTATAGTATAGTGTAGTGTCAGTGTAGAGTGTGAGTATAGTATAGTGTAGTGTCAGTGTAGAGTGTGAGTATAATGTAGTGTCAGTGTAGAGTGCGAGTGTAGTGACAGTGTAGAGTGCGAATATAGTATAGTGTAGTGTCAGTGTAGAGTGCGAGTATAGTGTAGTGTCAGTGTAGAGTGCGAGTATAGTATAGTGTAGGGTCAGTGTAGAGTGCGAGTATAGTATAGTGTCAGTGTAGAGTGTGAGTATAGTATAGTGTAGTGTCAGTGTAGAGTGCGAGTATAATGTAGTGTCAGTGTAGAGTGCGAGTATAGTGTAGTGTCAGTGTAGAGTGTGAGTATAGTGTAGTGTCAGTGTAGAGTGCGAGTATAGTGTAGACTGCGAGTATAGTGTAGTGTCAGTGTAGAGAGCGAGTATAGTGTAGTGTCAGTGTAGAGTGCGAGTATAGTATAGTGTAGTGTCAGTGTAGAGTGTGAGTATAATGTAGTGTCAGTGTAAAGTGCAAGTATAGTATAGTGTAGTGTCAGTGTAGAGTGCGAGTATAGTGTAGTGTCAGTGTAGAGTGCGAGTATAGTGTAGTGTCAGTGTAGAGTGCGAGTATAGTGTAGTGTCAGTGTAGAGTGCGAGTATAGTGTAGTGTCAGTGTAGAGTGTGAGTGTAGTGTCAGTGTAGAGTGTGAGTATAGTGTAGTGTCAGTGTATAGTGCAAGTTTAGTGTAGAGTGCAAGTATAGTGTAGTGTCAGTGTAGAGTGCAAGTATAGTGTAGTGTCAGTGTAGAGTGTGAGTGTAGTGTCAGTGTAGAGTGTGAGTATAGTGTAGTGTCAGTGTAGAGTGTGAGTATAGTGTAGTGTCAGTGTAGAGTGTGAGTATAGTGTAGTGTCAGTGTAGAGTGCGAGTATAATGTCAGTGTAGAGTGTGAGTATAGTATAGTGTCAGTGTAGAGTGCGAGTATAGTATAGTGTCAGTGTAGAGTGTGAGTATAGTATAGTATAGTGTCAGTGTAGAGTGCGACTATAGTACAGTGTAGTGTCAGTGTAGAGTGCGAATATAGTATAGTGCAGTGTCAGTGTAGAGTGTGAGTATAGTGTAGTGTCAGTGTAGAGTGTGAGTATAGTGTAGTGTCAGTGTAGAGTGCGAGTATAGTGTAGTGTCAGTGTAGAGTGCGAGTATAGTGTAGTGTCAGTGTAGAGTGCGAGTATAGTATAGTGTAGTGTCAGTGTAGAGTGCGAGTATAGTGTAGCGTCAGTGTAGAGTGCGAGTATAGTGTAGCGTCAGTGTAGAGTGCGAGTATAGTGTAGCATCAGTGTAGAGTGCGAGTATAGTGTAGTGTCAGTGTAGAGTGCGAGTATAGTGTAGTGTCAGTGTACAGTGCGAGTTTAGTGTAAAGTGCAAGTATAGTGTAGTGTCAGTGTAGAGTGCGAGTATAGTGTTGTGTCAGTGTAGAGTGTGAGTACAGTGTAGTGTCAGTGTAGAGTGCGAGTATAGTGTAGTGTCAGTGTAGAGTGCGAGTATAGTGTAGTGTCAGTGTAGAGTGCGAGTATAGTGTAGTGTCAGTGTAGAGTGCGAGTATAGTGTAGTGTCAGTGTAGAGTGCGAGTATAGTGTAGTGTCAGTGTATAGTGCGAGTTTAGTGTAGAGTGCAAGTATAGTGTAGTGTCAGTGTAGAGTGTGAGTGTAGTGTCAGTGTAGAGTGTGAGTATAGTGTAGTGTCAGTGTAGAGTGTGAGTATAGTGTAGTGTTAGTGTAGAGTGCGAGTATAATGTCAGTGTAGAGTGTGAGTATAGTGTAGTGTCAGTGTAGAGTGCGAGTATAGTATAGTGTCAGTGTAGAGTGTGAGTATAGTATAGTGTAGTGTCAGTGTAGAGTGTGAGTATAATGTAGTGTCAGTGTAGAGTGTGAGTATAGTGTAGTGTCTGTGTAGAGTGTGAGTATAATGTAGTGTCAGTGTAGAGTGCAAGTATAGTGTAGTGTCAGTGTAGAGTGCGAGTATAGTGTAGTGTCAGTGTAGAGTGCGAGTATAGTGTAGTGTCAGTGTAGAGTGCGAGTATAATATAGTGTAGTGTCGGTGTAGAGTGCAAATATAGTATAGTGTAGTGTCAGTGTAGAGTGTGAGTATAGTGTAGTGTCAGTGTAGAGTGTGAGTATAGTGTAGTGTCAGTGTAGAGTGTGAGTATAGTGTAGAGTGCGAGTATAGTGTAGTGTCAGTGTAGAGTGTGAGTATAGTGTAGTGTCAGTGTAGAGTGTGAGTATAGTGTAGTGTCAGTGTAGAGTGCGAGTATAGTATAGTGTAGTGTCAGTGTATAGTGTAGTGTCAGCGTAGAGTGCAAGTATAGTGTAGTGTCAGTGTAGAGTGCGAGTATAGTGTTGTGTCAGTGTAGAGAGCGAGTATAGTGTAGTATCAGTGTAGAGTGTGAGTATAGTGTAGTTTCAGTGTAGAGTGCGAGTATAGTATAGTGTAGTGTCAGTGTAGAGCGTGAGTATAGTGTAGTGTCATTGTAGAGTGCGAATATAGTATAGTGTAGTGTCAGTGTAGAGTGCGAGTATAGTGTAGTGTCAGTGTAGAGTGCGAGTATACTGCAGTGTCAGTGTAGAGTGCGAGTATAATGCAGTGTCAGTGTAGAGTGCGAGTATAGTGTAGTGTCAGTGTAGAGTGCTAGTATAGTGTAGTGTCAGTGTAGAGTGCGAGTATAGTATAGTGTAGGGTCAGTGTAGAGTGCGAGTATAGTGTAGTGTCAGTGTAGAGTGTGAGTATAATGCAGTGTCAGTGTAGAGTGGGAGTATAGTATAGTGTAGTGTCAGTGTAGAGTGCGAGTATAATGTCAGTGTAGAGTGTGAGTATAATGTAGTGTCAGTGTAGAGTGCGAGTATAGTATAGTGTCAGTGTAGAGTGTGAGTATAGTATAGTGTAGTGTCAGTGTAGAGTGTGAGTATAATGTAGTGTCAGTGTAGAGTGTGAGTATAGTGTAGTGTCAGTGTAGAGTGCGAGTATAGTGTAGTGTCAGTGTAGAGTGCAAGTATAGTGTAGTGTCAGTGTAGAGTGCAAGTATAGTGTAGTGTCAGTGTAGAGTGTGAGTATA
This sequence comes from Lithobates sylvaticus, assembly GCA_028564925.1. NCBI lineage: Eukaryota > Metazoa > Chordata > Amphibia > Anura > Ranidae > Lithobates > Lithobates sylvaticus. Next base: position 20,700,191 of record CM053029.1, read on the forward strand.
GTGTAGTGTCAGTGTAGAGTGCGAGTATAGTGTAGTGTCAGTGTACAGTGCGAGTATAATATAGTGTAGTGTCAGTGTAGAGTGCAAATATAGTATAGTGTAGTGTCAGTGTAGAGTGTGAGTATAGTGTAGTGTCAGTGTAGAGTGTGAGTATAGTGTAGTGTCAGTGTAGAGTGTGAGTATAGTGTAGAGTGCGAGTATAGTGTAGTGTCAGTGTAGAGTGTGAGTATAGTGTAGTGTCAGTGTAGAGTGTGAGTATAGTGTAGTGTCAGTGTAGAGTGCGAGTATAGTATAGTGTAGTGTCAGTGTAGATTGCGGGTATAGTGTAGTGTCAGTGTAGAGTGCGAGTATAGTGTAGTGTCAGTGTAGAGTGCGAGTATAGTGTTGTGTCAGTGTAGAGAGCGAGTATAGTGTAGTGTCAGTGTAGAGTGCGAGTATAGTATAGTGTAGTGTCAGTGTAGAGTGTGAGTATAGTGTAGTGTCATTGTAGAGTGCGAATATAGTATAGTGTAGTGTCAGTGTAGAGTGCGAGTATAGTGTAGTGTCAGTGTAGAGTGCGAGTATAGTGCAGTGTCAGTGTAGAGTGCGAGTATAGTGTAGTGTCATTGTAGAGTGTGAATATAGTATAGTGTAGTGTCAGTGTAGAGTGCGAGTATAGTGCAGTGTCAGTGTAGAGTGCGAGTATAGTGCAGTGTCAGTGTAGAGTGCAAGTATAGTGTAGTGTCAGTGTAGAGTGCGAGTATAGTGTAGTGTCAGTGTAGAGTGCGAGTATAGTATAGTGTAGGGTCAGTGTAGAGTGCGAGTATAGTGTAGTGTCAGTGTAGAGTGTGAGTATAGTGTAGTGTCAGTGTAGAGTGTGAGTATAGTGTAGTGTCAGTGTAGAGTGCGAGTATAGTATAGTGTCAGTGTAGAGTGCGAGTATAGTATAGTGTCAGTGTAGAGTGTGAGTATAATGTAGTGTCAGTGTAGAGTGCGAGTATAGTGTAGTGTCAGTGTAGAGTGCGAGTATAGTATAGTGTAGGGTCAGTGTAGAGTGCGAGTATAGTGTAGTGTCAGTGTAGAGTGTGAGTATAATGCAGTGTCAGTGTAGAGTGCGAGTATAGTATAGTGTAGGGTCAGTGTAGAGTGCGAGTATAGTATAGTGTCAGTGTAGAGTGTGAGTATAGTATAGTGTAGTGTCAGTGTAGAGTGTGAGTATAGTATAGTGTAATGTCAGTGTAGAGTGTGAGTATAGTGTAGTGTCAGTGTAGAGTGCGAGTATAGTATAGTGTCAGTGTAGAGTGTGAGTATAGTATAGTGTAGTGTCAGTGTAGAGTGTGAGTATAATGTAGTGTCAGTGTAGAGTGCGAGTGTAGTGACAGTGTAGAGTGCGAATATAGTATAGTGTAGTGTCAGTGTAGAGTGCGAGTATAGTGTAGTGTCAGTGTAGAGTGCGAGTATAGTATAGTGTAGGGTCAGTGTAGAGTGCGAGTATAATGTAGTGTCAGTGTAGAGTGCGAGTATAGTGTAGTGTCAGTGTAGAGTGCGAGTATAGTGTAGACTGCGAGTATAGTGTAGTGTCAGTGTAGAGTGCGAGTATAGTGTAGTGTCAGTGTAGAGTGCGAGTATAGTATAGTGTAGTGTCAGTGTAGAGTGTGAGTATAATGTAGTGTCAGTGTAAAGTGCAAGTAAAGTATAGTGTAGTGTCAGTGTAGAGTGCGAGTATAGTGTAGTGTCAGTGTAGAGTGCGAGTATAGTGTAGTGTCAGTGTAGAGTGCGAGTATAGTGTAGTGTCAGTGTAGAGTGCGAGTATAGTGTAGTGTCAGTGTAGAGTGCGAGTTTAGTGTAGAGTGCAAGTATAGTGTAGTGTCAGTGTAGAGTGTGAGTATAGTGTAGTGTCAGTGTAGAGTGCGAGTATAGTATAGTGTAGTGTCAGTGTATAGTGTAGTGTCAGCGTAGAGTGCAAGTATAGTGTAGTGTCAGTGTAGAGTGCGAGTATAGTGTTGTGTCAGTGTAGAGAGCGAGTATAGTGTAGTATCAGTGTAGAGTGTGAGTATAGTGTAGTTTCAGTGTAGAGTGCGAGTATAGTATAGTGTAGTGTCAGTGTAGAGCGTGAGTATAGTGTAGTGTCATTGTAGAGTGCGAATATAGTATAGTGTAGTGTCAGTGTAGAGTGCGAGTATAGTGTAGTGTCAGTGTAGAGTGCGAGTATACTGCAGTGTCAGTGTAGAGTGCGAGTATAATGCAGTGTCAGTGTAGAGTGCGAGTATAGTGTAGTGTCAGTGTAGAGTGCGAGTATAGTGTAGTGTCAGTGTAGAGTGCGAGTATAGTATAGTGTAGGGTCAGTGTAGAGTGCGAGTATAGTGTAGTGTCAGTGTAGAGTGTGAGTATAATGCAGTGTCAGTGTAGAGTGTGAGTATAGTATAGTGTAGTGTCAGTGTAGAGTGCGAGTATAATGTCAGTGTAGAGTGTGAGTATAATGTAGTGTCAGTGTAGAGTGCGAGTATAGTATAGTGTCAGTGTAGAGTGTGAGTATAGTATAGTGTAGTGTCAGTGTAGAGTGTGAGTATAATGTAGTGTCAGTGTAGAGTGTGAGTATAGTGTAGTGTCAGTGTAGAGTGCGAGTATAGTGTAGTGTCAGTGTAGAGTGCAAGTATAGTGTAGTGTCAGTGTAGAGTGCAAGTATAGTGTAGTGTCAGTGTAGAGTGTGAGTATAGTGTAGTGTCAGTGTAGAGTGCGAGTATAGTGTAGTGTCAGTGTACAGTGCGAGTATAATATAGTGTAGTGTCAGTGTAGAGTGCAAATATAGTATAGTGTAGTGTCAGTGTAGAGTGTGAGTATAGTGTAGTGTCAGTGTAGAGTGTGAGTATAGTGTAGTGTCAGTGTAGAGTGTGAGTATAGTGTAGAGTGCGAGTATAGTGTAGTGTCAGTGTAGAGTGTGAGTATAGTGTAGTGTCAGTGTAGAGTGTGAGTATAGTGTAGTGTCAGTGTAGAGTGCGAGTATAGTATAGTGTAGTGTCAGTGTAGAGTGCGGGTATAGTGTAGTGTCAGTGTAGAGTGCGAGTATAGTGTAGTGTCAGTGTAGAGTGCGAGTATAGTGTTGTGTCAGTGTAGAGAGCGAGTATAGTGTAGTGTCAGTGTAGAGTGCGAGTATAGTATAGTGTAGTGTCAGTGTAGAGTGTGAGTATAGTGTAGTGTCATTGTAGAGTGCGAATATAGTATAGTGTAGTGTCAGTGTAGAGTGCGAGTATAGTGTAGTGTCAGTGTAGAGTGCGAGTATAGTGCAGTGTCAGTGTAGAGTGCGAGTATAGTGTAGTGTCATTGTAGAGTGTGAATATAGTATAGTGTAGTGTCAGTGTAGAGTGCGAGTATAGTGCAGTGTCAGTGTAGAGTGCGAGTATAGTGCAGTGTCAGTGTAGAGTGCGAGTATAGTGTAGTGTCAGTGTAGAGTGCGAGTATAGTGTAGTGTCAGTGTAGAGTGCGAGTATAGTATAGTGTAGGGTCAGTGTAGAGTGCGAGTATAGTGTAGTGTCAGTGTAGAGTGTGAGTATAGTGTAGTGTCAGTGTAGAGTGTGAGTATAGTGTAGTGTCAGTGTAGAGTGCGAGTATAGTATAGTGTCAGTGTAGAGTGCGAGTATAGTATAGTGTCAGTGTAGAGTGTGAGTATAATGTAGTGTCAGTGTAGAGTGCGAGTATAGTGTAGTGTCAGTGTAGAGTGCGAGTATAGTATAGTGTAGGGTCAGTGTAGAGTGCGAGTATAGTGTAGTGTCAGTGTAGAGTGTGAGTATAATGCAGTGTCAGTGTAGAGTGCGAGTATAGTATAGTGTAGGGTCAGTGTAGAGTGCGAGTATAGTATAGTGTCAGTGTAGAGTGTGAGTATAGTATAGTGTAGTGTCAGTGTAGAGTGTGAGTATAGTATAGTGTAGTGTCAGTGTAGAGTGTGAGTATAGTGTAGTGTCAGTGTAGAGTGCGAGTATAGTATAGTGTCAGTGTAGAGTGTGAGTATAGTATAGTGTAGTGTCAGTGTAGAGTGTGAGTATAATGTAGTGTCAGTGTAGAGTGCGAGTGTAGTGACAGTGTAGAGTGCGAATATAGTATAGTGTAGTGTCAGTGTAGAGTGCGAGTATAGTGTAGTGTCAGTGTAGAGTGCGAGTATAGTATAGTGTAGGGTCAGTGTAGAGTGCGAGTATAATGTAGTGTCAGTGTAGAGTGCGAGTATAGTGTAGTGTCAGTGTAGAGTGCGAGTATAGTGTAGACTGCGAGTATAGTGTAGTGTCAGTGTAGAGTGCGAGTATAGTGTAGTGTCAGTGTAGAGTGCGAGTATAGTATAGTGTAGTGTCAGTGTAGAGTGTGAGTATAATGTAGTGTCAGTGTAAAGTGCAAGTATAGTATAGTGTAGTGTCAGTGTAGAGTGCGAGTATAGTGTAGTGTCAGTGTAGAGTGCGAGTATAGTGTAGTGTCAGTGTAGAGTGCGAGTATAGTGTAGTGTCAGTGTAGAGTGCGAGTTTAGTGTAGAGTGCAAGTATAGTGTAGTGTCAGTGTAGAGTGTGAGTGTAGAGTGTGAGTATAGTGTAGTGTTAGTGTAGAGTGCGAGTATAATGTCAGTGTAGAGTGTGAGTATAGTGTAGTGTCAGTGTAGAGTGTGAGTATAGTATAGTGTAGGGTCAGTGTAGAGTGCGAGTATAGTATAGTGTCAGTGTAGAGTGTGAGAATAGTATAGTGTAGTGTCAGTGTAGAGTGTGAGTATAATGTAGTGTCCCTATAGGCCATAACTGAGGGCCAATCAAAGGCGACTAGGAGAGGCAAGCTTCATGGGACATGTAGTCCCAAAAGATTGGCGGCTCCATTTTCCACAGGGAGGAGGCTACAGCTCGATCAAGAGAGAGATTGAGAGACTGCAGCCTGGAAAGAAGCTGAGGGAGAGAGTGCTACAGGACGAGGAGTGTGCTGGGCGGAAGCCAGAGAGAGAGAGCCTGCCAGGGCCACAAAAGAGAGTCATGCTGTCCAGCACCACCAGAGAGAGAAAGACTGAGCCACTACCAGGGTACAGACATGCTACACTACTGACCAGTGTCGCCCCCGGGGAACCCAGAGTGATCACTGCTGTAGTTTTGCTGGGTCTGGTAAGAGAGCCTGTTGGCCATTACCCATTACTTATCCTAGGGACTGTAATACGTCTACAGACTCTGACCATAATAATGTGATAATGACATTGTCGAAAAGGGGCGGTGCATGGGTGACCCTAAAATTATGCCCCCCCCCCCTGAAAAAAGTTCTGCGGACGCCCATGGCTTGGAGGTGGAGAGTGTATGAGCATCGGGCTCAAGACCAGAGGTCCCTGCTCCATGCAATGGACGCTGCCTTTGAGGATATTACAGGAGATCAGTGTAGGGGATGGTTGCGACATGCACGTCGTTTCTTCCCTCGTTGCATCGCAAGGGAGGATATACGATGCGATGTTGACGAGAATCTGTGGCCAGACAGACAGCAGCGTGTGGATGGGCAGGAGGGTGAGGACGGTGGCCAGTGAAGAGATGTTACAGTAGTTGGGAAACTCCAGCTTTATTTACAGCATTGTAGGCTAAATTTATTTTTCCTTGTTTTTTGTTTGTGTGTTTATATTTCTGTATATTATGCTGTATACATTTTCTTTTTACTCTGATGTATGGAAGTAAAGTAATTTTTCCTTGGCAGTATGAGTGCAATGTGTGATGTCAAACCTTGAAGGCTACTCTTACCCTAAAATCTTTTCTTTTTTTTCAGTTTTATACACAATTTTATTCAGTTAGCTAGACCAAAACTGTACAGTAACCATTGTCAATGAAGGACTGGGCTAAGACTGAAAGGTGGACATGAGGGATATTGCAATGGTCCTTTGCCATAGAGACAAAACATCTAAACATTTTGACTTGCAGTGCTTACACAATGCCAAAGGGACGAAGCATTCTGCGGGCACTGACTATTTGAATGAGAAAGAAATTTATTTTTGACACATGAGTGAACTGTTTTGGGAAAGATATGAGCTTTTGAAGGTGAACCATGGTGTTGTGCCGAACCATCCAGGTTATTATGGCAAAAGCACCAAGAGAGTTGAAAACGTCTGGTCTGTTATAAGAAATGAGCCAAAGCAATTGAGAAGAATCTTTGCCATTTTGGGTGCACTGACTCTTTATATGGGAAAGGAATATGGTTTTGAAGCATGAGTGATCAGTTTTGGGAGAGATATGAGCTTTTGCACGTGAGTTATAGTGTTGTGCTGAACTGTAAGACTGTTTAGCCAAATGATCTTAGAGTTTTGAGAATGTAATTTCTGTTTCAAGAAATGAGCCAAAACAATAGGCAAAAACTGTAAATTATTTTATTGTTTTTACATTTCTGTCAGCGACAGTCCTCAATTTTACGTCTCTCATTCTCAACGTCATATGGCGGCATCACAGAACGGGCTCTCTCAGGCTCGCAGCGCGGCGATCGAGGCCACATAGTGTTGCTAGGATGCAGCGCGACCCCGATCTGTGTAAAGAGCCGCGTCCATGGCTCTTTAATCATGTGATCGGCTGTGTCCAATTACAGCAGCTCACATGTAAACACAGAGATGCCGGTAATCGGCTCTCCTCGCCTCACACTGACAGAGAGTGAGGAGAGGAGAGCCGATCAGCGGCATCTCCTCACAGGGGAACATCTAGGGATGTAATCAGTGCCCTGATCATCAGTGTCCTCATTACAATAAAGAAAAAAAAGTGTCACAAATAAGTGCCAAAAATTGCCCACTAATGCCAGCATACAGTGCCCACAAGTGCCACCAATCAGTGCCCATTAGCCATGCCAGTCAGTGCTGGCAATCAGTGCCACCCATCTGTGCCACCTATCAGTGCCCACCAGTGCCACCTATCAGTGCCCACCAGTGCCACCTATCAGTGCCACATATCAGTGCCCATAAATGCTACCTCATCAATGCCCATCAGTGGCCATCAGTGCTGCCTCCTCAGCACACATCAGTGAAGGCAAAAAATGACTTAGTTACAAAATTTACTGACAGAAAAAAGTAAAAAACATATTTTTTTCAACATTTTTGGTCTTTTTTTTGCAAAAAAAAAAAAAAAACCCAGCAGTGATTGAATACTGCCAAAAGAAAGCTCTATTTGTGTGAAGAAAATGATAAAAAAATGTGTTTGGGTACAGTGTAGCACAGCCGCGCAATTGTCATTCAAATTGTAACAGTGCTGAAAGCTGAGAAATGGCCTGGGCAGAAAGGGGGTGTTAGAGCCCGGTAGGCAAGTGGTTAAAGAGCACCAAACATCACTTTTCATTGAATAAAGTGCATCCAATCACACATCTCCCAGTTTCTAATAAATTTGGGTAACAATCCCCCATCATGTCTGGGAGGACAACAAGGAGAGGCAGACGTTCCCCATGGCACTGTGAGGGGTCCAGCAGTGTATGTGTCCACAGGCAAAGGTGGACGTGGTCAGTCCTCAGGCAGGGCATCATTTCCTCTGTTTAGTGATGTTGCCCGTGCTATCCAGCCACAGCATGCAGAGGAGGTGGTGGACTGGCTTACTAAACCTTCCTCATCCTACTCCTCCTCCTCATCCATCATCACCCAATCAGAGACTAGTGCGCAGTCCCCTGCAGCTGCCAGAGCGTCTTATTCTGCCTCCTTGTCCACAGCTATTCCTGCCATAGCCCCAGAATCAGGCATTAAGGAGTCATGGAAATTATTTGAACACAATGTCAGCCACTTGCTCCTTGACGATGCACAGCCATTACTGGATTCAGATGTTGGTTCTGAGGTTGAGGAAGGCAGGAACATGAGCCTACAGAGAGGGGAGAACACTGGTACACAAATTGGCAGTCATGTTCCCCCAGCTGCAGCGTATTGCCAAGTTGTCTCCGGTGGTAATGAGGATGGAGGAGATGATGATGATGAGGTCACTGACATGACTTGGGTGCCGGATAGAGCAGAGAATGAAAGTAAGGGTGAGGTGGCACAACCCCAACAAGGGAACCATCATGGAAGAGTAGAGAGTAGCCACCCTATTCCATCACATCGTGGAGCTGTTATCTCCCGGCCCATTTCCCACAGCTCAGATGTCTGGGCCTTTTTTAGTACATGTGCAGCCGATCGCACTGTTGAAATTTGCAAACTTTGTCTCAAGCACATCAAGCATGGCAAAAACACCAACCACATGCTTGACAAGGCATTTAACCTCCCACCACTCAGCCAATTGGTAAGAGCACCTAAAAGCCACACAAAAGGGACACAAATCTGTCCCTCCCCCTCACCTCAGTCTGTCCCTGCTATACCTCATGACTAGGGATGGGCCCGGTGTTCGATTCGAACCCATGTTCGAATCGAGCACCGGGCGTTCGCTCGCTCGGCGAGCCCAGAACTATTGGGGCCGCTTGCATCAAATTCGTGTGATGCGAGCGGTCCCGCGATGCATTGCGCTAGTCGCAGTGCAATGCGGCCCCGCATATTATGTTTCAGTCAGTGTCAGCGTGTCAGTGTGCTGCTGACAATATGTGCTCTATTTCTGGGGATATGTGTGTGCGTGCTGTTAGAACAGCATTGCAGTATCACATCTGGGGGGTGTCTATAGGTGGCCTGTGAAGGGGGGCAGGTTTCCTGTGCTTAGAACTTTCCCTGCAAAAAAAGTGTAATTTTTGCAGGAAAAAAGCTATTTAAAAGCACTCGCGGCTAATGAATTGATGGCTCCTGTAACACAGAGAACTGTCATTCATTAATAAAAAACAAAAAAAAAAGCGTAGGGGTCCCCCCTAATTCAATAACCAGGCCCTTCAGGTCTGGGATGGATATTAAGGGGGACCCCAGCCAAAAAAAAAATGGCGTAGGGTCTCCCTCAAAATCCATACCAGACCCTTGAGGTCTGGTATGGATTTTAAGGGGAACCCTAGCCAAAAAAATGGCGTGGGGTCCCCCTCAAAATCCATACCAGACCCTTATCCGAGCACGCAACCTGGCAGGCGGCAGGAAAAGAGGGGGGGATGAGAGCGGCCCCCCCTCCCGCCTGAACCCTACCAGGCCACATGCCCTCAACATTGGGAGGATGCTTTGGGGGTCTAAGACCCCCAAAGCACCTTGTCCCCATGTTGATGTGGACAAGGGCCTCTTCCCCACAACCCTGGTCATTGGTTGTGGGGGTCTGCGGGCAGGGGGCTTATCGGAATCTGGAAGCCCCCCTTTAACAATGGGACCCCCAGATCCCGGCCCCCCCCTGTGTGAAATGGTAAGGGGGTACAAAAGTACCCCTACCATTTCACCAAAAAAGTGGCAAAAATTTTAAAAATGACAGGAGACGGTCTTTGACAATTCCTTTATTAACCACTTCAGCCCCGGACCATTTGGCAGCCAAAGGACCAGAGGTCTTTTTTCAATTTCGCACTGCACTACTTTAACTGGTAATTGCGCGGTCATGCAATTTTGTAACCAAACGAAATTTGCGTCCTTTTCTTCCCACAAATAGAGCTTTCTTTTGATGGTATTTGATTGCCTCTGTGATTTTTATTTTTTGAGATATAAACGGAAAAAGAGCGAAAATTTTGAAAAAAAAAGAGATTTTCTACTTTTTGTTATAAAAAAAATCTAATAAACTCAATTTTAGTCAAACATTTGGGCCAAAATGTATTCAGCCACATGTCTTTAGTAAAAAAAATGCCAATAAGCGTATATTTATTGGTTTGCGCAAAAGTTATAGCGTCTACAAACTAGAGTACATTTTCTGGAATTTACACCGCTTTTAATTTATGACTGCCTATTTCATTTCTTGAGGTGCTAAAATGGCAGAGAAGTACAAAACCCCCCCAAATGACCCCATTTTGGAAAGTAGACACCCCAAGCTATTTGCTGAGAGGCATGTTGAGCCCATTGAATATTTTTTTTTTTAGTCCCAAGTGATTGAATAAAGACAAAAATAAAAAAGATTTTTTTTTTTTTTTTCAAAAAGTTGTCACTAAATGATATATTGCTCACACATGCCATAGTTATATGTGGAATTGCACCCCAAAATACATTTTGCTGCTTCTCCTGAGTATGGGGATACCACATGTGTGGGACTTTTTGGGAGCCTAGCCGCGTACGGGGCCCCGAAACCCAAGCACCGCCTTCAGGATTTCTAAGGGTGCAAATTTTTGATTTCACTCCTCACTACCTATCACCGTTTCGAAGGCCATAAAATGCCAAAATAGCACAAAACCCCCCCAAATGACCCCATTTTGGAAAGTAGACACCCCAAGCTATTTGTTGAGAGGCATGGTGAGTATTTTACAGCTCTCATTTGTTTTTGAAAATGAAGAAAGTAAAGAAAAAAAAAAAATTTTTTTTTCTTTTTTCAATTTTCAAAACTTTGTGACAAAAAGCGACATCTGCAAAATACTCACAATACCTCTCAGCAAATAGCTTGGGGTGTCTACTTTCCAAAATGGGGTCATTTTGGGGGGTTTTATGCCATCTGGGCATTCCATGGCCTCCGAAACTGTGATTGGCAGTGAGAAGTGAAATAAAAAAATTACACCCTTAGAAAGCCTGAAGGCGGTGATTGGTTTTTGGGGGTCCGTACGCAGCTAGGCTCCCAAAAAGTCCCACACATGTGGTATCCCCGTACTCAGGAGAAGCAACAGAATGTATTTTGGGGTGTATTTCCACATATGCCCATGACATGTTTGAGCAATATATCATTTAGTGACAACTTTTTGTAAAAAAAATATATATATTTTTTTTTTTTCATTATTCAATCTCTTGGGACAAAAAAAAAAATATTTAATGGGCTCAACATTGCTCTCATCAAATAGCTTGGGGTGTCTACTTTCCAAAATGGGGTCATTTGGGGGGGGTTTGAACTGTCCTGGCATTTTATGCACAACATTTCGAAGCCTATGTCACACGTCACCCACTCTTCTAACCACTTGTAGACAAAGCCCTTTCTGACACTTTTTGTTTACATGAAAACATATTTTTTTTTTGCAAGAAAATTACGTTGAACCCCCAAACACTATATATATTGTTAAAGCAAAGGCCCTACAGATTAAAATGGTGGGTGTTGCATTTTTTTTTTCCACACAGTATTTGCGCAGCGATTTTTCAAACGCATTTTTTGTGGAAAAAATACACTTTTTTTTATTTTAATGCACTAAAACACACTATATTGCTCAAATTTTTGATGAAATAAAAAATATGATCTTAGGCCGAGTACATGGATACCAAACACGACATGCTTTAAAATTGCGCACAAACACGCAGTGGCGACAAACTACATACATTTTTAAAAGCCTTTAAAAGCCTTTACATGATACCACATTAGATTCACGGAGGAGGTCTACTGCTAAAATTACTGCCCTCGATCTGACCTTCGCGGTGATACCTCACATGCATGGTGCAATTGCTGTTTACATATGACGCCAGACCAACGCTTGTGTACGCCTTTGCGCAAGAGAAGGGGGGGCAGGGGTGCTTTTTTTTTTTTTTTTTGTTTTTTTTTTTATTTATTTAGCTTTTTTATTTTATTTTTAAACTGTTCCTTCCATTTTTTTTCTTTGTTATGATTTTTATTGTTATCTCAGGGAATGTAAATATCCCCTATGATAGCAATAGGCAGTGACAGGTACTCTTTTTTTGAAAAAATTGGGGTCTATTAGACCCTAGATCTTTCCTCTGCCCTCAAAGCATCTGACCACACCAAGATTGGTGTGATAAAATGCTTTCCCAATTTCCCAATGGCGCGGTTTATATCCGGGAGGGGGGACATTCCCTCCCACTGCTTGTAAAAGCAGTCTAGAGGCTAATTACCCGCTAGAATTGCTTTTACATGAAAGCCGATCACTGGCTGAAAAGAATGATACCAAGATGATACCTAAACCTGCAGGCATCATTCTGGTATAACCATTCAAAGTCCAGCAACATACTGGACATATATTGTAATCTTTTTTTTTTCATGCAGCCTCTTGGCTGAACGAAAAAAAAAGAGATTGATTGGTGGGTATGCCCACCATTAGAATACCTCCCTTCATCCACCCACTTCTAATGATGGGCATCCTCCCGCAAAAGTTATGCCGTGTACACACGGTCGGAATTTCGACCGTATGTACGTGGCATTAGGAGCCAATCGCTCCTCCCCCCCCTGCTGCCCCCCATGCTTCGGCATATATGCTCTTTTTTTTTAACTGTGGTGGTGAAATCACCTCCTACAGCGTTGGAGTCGCGGCTTTATGTATCGTGGGAGCAAACGCTGTTGCTGTCAAGATAAATAAATCCGCGTTGCAACTGAATGGCGCACCTGAAAACAAAAAAATGCTCAACACTAAAACACAGTAAACAAAATTACATACCTGAAAAGCAAGCATGATAAAACATGATAAAACATAATAAAACATTGCAGAATAGAATGGAGTAAAAAAAAGAGCAACAATAGAGAGAGAATAGAGTGAGAGAGAGAACAATAAAACGACAACTATTTTATTTTTTTTTATTTTTTTGAGATTCACAGGTAAAAAAGCTCCTGACTGAAGCGACTGAATCAAAACGCTACCACAAAAAAACTGTTAGCGATCGCAGGGATCAGGCCTGACTCTGCGAACGCTGCAGTTATGTGTGCTTAGTGTTTTGTAAGTGACAGTGATCGATCGATACTGCACTTGGGTGGGCTGGGCTGGGCGGAGGGGGAAAACGCAGGTGCTAGCAGGTATCTGGGCTGATCCCGCTAACAATGCGTTTTTTTTTGGAACCCTAAACTGCTGGGACGCTAGTATAGATCTGATCAGATCAGATATCGATCTGTTCAGATACTGTGCCACTAAGGGAGGTGTATGCTTTGCGCGTGGGTGTTTGCGGTACTGGCACTAACCTGGGGCGACGCAGACCTTATTTGACCCTAAAACCTAATTGATATCACCCGCCGGGCGATCAGGGGGTTAAACCGTTATTGGGTAATAAATGGCGGGTGCCCTGACAGTATAAAAAACAAGCTAACTAACCAGCGTCACCCGTAACAGTAATACAAAAAAAAAACTGGTTACCTAGCGACACTAATGCAGCGATCAGAAAAACGATCGCTTAGTGACACTGGCAAAAGGGGGTGAAAGGGTTAACTAGGGGCAATCAGGGGGTTAAACCTTTATTAGGTAATATATGGGGGTACCTGACGCTATATAAAAACCTGACGGGGAACCTAAATAACGAAATAACTAACTGGCTAACCAGCGTCACCAGTGACAGTTATACAGTGATCACTGGTGAAAGGGTTAACTCTAGGGGCAATCAGGGGGTTAAAACCTTTATTTAGGTTGTAATATGGGGGTACCTGACCTATAAACCTATTTATGAACCTATATAAACATGGCGGTTACCTAAAAAAAAAAAATGGTTACCTAGCGACACTAATGCAGCGATCAGAAAAACGATCGCTTAGTGACACTGGCAAAAGGGGGTGAAAGGGTTAACTAGGGGCAATCAGGGGGTTAAAACCTTTATTAGGTAATATATGGGGGTACCTGACGCTATATAAAAACCTGACGGGGAACCTAAATAACAAAATAACTAACTGGCTAACCAGCGTCACCAGTGACAGTTATACAGTGATCACTGGTGAAAGGGTTAACTCTAGGGGCAATCAGGGGGTTAAAACCTTTATTTAGGTTGTAATATGGGGGTACCTGACCTATAAACCTATTTATGAACCTATATAAACATGGCGGTTACCTAAAAAAAAAAATGGTTACCTAGCGACAGCAGTGACACTAATAAAGCGATCAGAAAAACGATCGCTTAGTGACACTGGCAAAAGGGGGTGAAAGGGTTACCTGGGGGGCAATCAAGGGGTTAAACCTTTATTAGGGGGGGGTAGGGGGCTACCTTGGACCTAAAACTAACTGCCCTGACAGTTATTACAGTCACACTGACACTAAATGCAGTGATCAGTAAATAAATGATCACTGCAATTAGTGACACTGTGACTGGGGGGGGAGGGGGTGATCAGGGGGTGACAGGGGGGTGGAATATGTGCCTAACTGTACTGGTGTCAGTGTAGTGTTGTGCACTAACCTGTACATGTTCGCCGCTCGGCGTCTCCGGTCACATAGACCGGCGCACCGAGCGTGACATCACTTCCGCCTTCCTGTCTATACAATAGACAGGAAGGGGAAGTTTCTCATTGGCCAGGAGCGATCGCGAGGGGGTGGCCAGAAACCACTGGCCGTCCCCTCGTCCCGGATCGCTCCTGAAGCGATCCCGACCGTCCCCGCCGGCGGAGGGGGGTCCGATCGGACCCCCCAACCGCCGGAAGAATGTCACGTACAGGTACGTGATTCTGCCTGTACGTGCCATTCTGCCGACGTAAATATACAGGGGGCGGTCGGGAAGTGGTTAAAGTCTTCTTTATTCTTTCTTCATCCTTCGGTTTCTTCTTCTTCTCGTCCGGCATCTTCTTCCGTCGGCGTCGGTGTCCGTGTCTCTTCTTGGGCCGCTCCGCGCAATGGGAGGCTCCCGCTGTGTGAGGCTCAGCTCCGTCTGACAGGTCTTTTATAACGGAGGGCACCTGGTGACCCCGTCCCCTCTGACGCACGGGGACGTCATGGGGAATTCCATGATGGCTTTCCCCATGACGTCAGAGGGGCGCGGGGTCACCAGGTGCCCTCCGTTATAAAAGACCTGTCAGACGGAGCGGAGCCTCACACAGCGGGAGCCTCCCATTGCGCGGAACGGCCCAAGAAGAGACAGAGACACCGACGCCGACGGAAGAAGATGCCGGACGAGAAGGACGAGAAGACCAGCGCAAGAAGAAGCGGATCGGAGGAAGAAGAAGATGGAAGAAGATGAAAGAAGATGACGGAAGGAGAAGATGAAGAAACCGAAGGATGAAGAAAGAAGAAAGACGATTTTAATAAAGGAATTGTCAAAGACCGTCTCCTGTCATTTTTACCATTTTTGCCACTTTTTTGGTGAAATGGTAGGGGTACTTTTGTACCCCCTTACCATTTCACACAGGGGGGGCCGGATCTGGGGGTCCCCTTGTTAAAGGGGGCTTCCAGATTCCGATAAGCCCCCCGCCCGCAGACCCCCACAACCAATGGCCAGGGTTGTGGGGAAGAGGCCCTTGTCCTCATCAACATGGGGACAAGGTGCTTTAGGGGTCTTAGACCCCCAAAGCATCCTCCCAATGTTGAGGGCATGTGGCCTGGTACGGTTCAGGCGGGAGGGGGGGCCGCTCTCGTCCCCCCCTCTTTTCCTGCGGCCTGCCAGGTTGCGTGCTCGGATAAGGGTCTAGTATGGATTTTGAGGGGGACCCCACGCCATTTTTTTTGGCTAGGGTTCCCCTTAAAATCCATACCAGACCTCAAGGGTCTGGTATGGATTTTGAGGGGGACCCTACGCCATTTTTTTTTTTTGGCTGGGGTTCCCCTTAATATCCATCCCAGACCTGAAGGGCCTGGTTATTGAATTTGGGGGGACCCCTACGCTTTTTTTTTTTCATTTTTTTTATTTTTTATCAATGACTTTTTTTTTATGAATGAGTTTCAATGAATGACTGTTCTCTGTATTACGGGAGCCGTCAATTAACATTAGCCGCGAGTGATTTTAAATAGCTTTTTTACTTTCAAAAATGACACTTTTTGCAGAGACAGTTCTAAACACGGGAAACATGCGCCCCTTTACAGGCATACTATAGACACCCCCCAGGTACGAAATTTAAAGGAATATTACACTTTTATTGTTTCAATTTAAGCATTATTAAAATCACTGCTCCTGAAAAAACGGCCGTTTTTAAAACTTCTTTTTGCATTGATACATGTCCCCTGGGGCAGGACCCAGGTCCCCAAACACTTTTTATGACATTAACATGCATATTAGCCTTTAAAATGAGTACTTTTAATTTTGAACGTTCGCATCCATTATAACTAATAGGGTTCTAAAGCTCGCACGGACTTTAGGTCCGTTCGCGGGTTCTGGTGCGAGACGAACGGGGGGTGTTCGGCTCATCCCTACTCATGACCTCTCAGCAGCCTCCACTGACAGGGATGATGGAATAGTGCAGGGTGTCCCAGGTCCTTGCAGCACATCTGCCAGTAGCACTCCACCAGCTGCAGAGAAGTAAAGCTTGCCCAAAGTGGTGAAAAAATGGGTTATTTCCATCCAAAGTCTGCCAAAGACACACCAGAATTTATCCAACAAATCTCTAATATTGTTCTCAGCGCACTACATTGTGACCTCATCATAGAGACTGGCCCCCCAAGCCATTATTTATAAAAGAAAGCTTTCAGGAAAAAAAAATGATTTAAATGTAATTTTGTTTTCTTTATAAATGTCAGTTTTGCTGCAGCAGGTTCTATACATGGTACAAATGTGTCACTTTACAGGCAGCCTAAGGACACCCCCCCCCCGACACGGTGTTTAAAGGAATTGTTTCACTTTAAGCATAATTAAAATCACTGCTTCTTTAAAAAAGATTGTTTTTTAAAAAATGTTTTTCATTGATGTCCCCCAGGGCAGTACCCAGGCCCCCATACCCTCTTTTTCGCCAATTACTTGCATATAAGCCTTCAAAATGGGGACTTTTGATTATTGCAGTTGGGGTCCCATAGACTTAAATGGGGTTTGCCGTTCTGGTCTGATTTTTTGTGATGTTCGAATGTTCTGATGATCCATGACTAGTGACTACACATAATACTCTGCAGTGGGATGGGTGACACGTAATGCTTTGCAGTGGGAGGGGTGACATGTAATGCTCTGCAGTGGGATGGGTGACACGTAATGCTCTGCAGTGGGATGGGTGACACGTAATGCTCTGCAGTGGGATGGGTGACACGTAATGCTCTGCAGTGGGATGGGTGACACGTAATGCTCTGCAGTGGGATGGGTGACACGTAATGCTCTGCAGTGGGATGGGTGACACGTAATGCTCTGCAGTGGGATGGGTGACACGTAATTCTCTGCAGTGGGATGGGTGACACGTAATTCTCTGCAGTGGGATGGGTGACATGTAATACTCTGCAGTGGCATGGGTGACACGTAATGCTCTGCAGTGGGATGGGTGACACATAATGCTCTGCAGTGAGATGGGTGACATGTAATGATGCTAGTGGAGATGGGTGACACTCAATGCCCTGGGGGTAACACAGAATCTGCCTGGGGGGTGACACGGAATCTTCCTGGGGGGTGACACAGAATCTTCCTGGGGGTGACACAGAATCTTCCTGGGGGGGTGACACAGAATCTTCCTGGGGGGGTGACACAGAATCTTCCTGGGGGGGTGACACAGAATCTTCCTGGGGGGGTGACACAGAATCTGCCTGGGGGGGACACAGAATCTGCCTGAAGGGACACAGAATTTGCCTGGGGGGGGACACAGAATCTTCCCGGGGGTTGATGATTAAAATAAAATAAAAGTTCCAATGAAAATTAAGTCAGTAAAATGTATTGTCAGTAAACTTTGACACAACAGGATGGTGTCTTGTATGAATAAAGTTTTGTTGTAATGTTTGGTTCTTGTGCCGTTGAGCCAATCCACAAGCAGCTCTGAAAGTGTGGGGGCCGCTGTCACTCATAGAGAGGAGGCGGGGCTCCAATCAGATGACAATGGCGGCGGAGCTGTAGCGGTGATGTGATGTGATGTGATGTGCGGTGCAGCCAGTGTGTCACCGCAGGCTTGTAGTACAATAGATGGGAGCGCCCATGCGCGGGTGCCCCTATTAGATCAGTGCTGTGAAGGGGGCACCGGTCACACAACAGCACAGGAAGTTGGCAATACTGAGCAGAAATTACACCATTTAGAAGAGGAAAAGAAGACAAAGATTACTATTACTGGAATTCTATATTTAAGGATCAGAAAAGAGAAAATAAAAGCTGAGCGTTGATATGACTTTCCTCTGATATCATTCCATTCTGGACATTCTCTTCATATCAGGATCCGTGTATTACCTGTGAGGGGGAGGGGCTCCCACACACCATCTTCTTATCTTCTAATCTTCTTCTGTGTATAGATACTTTCCAGGCATAGTCAGACCTTCATAAAAGAAAATGAGAGTGTTAGCCCCCGTACACACGGTCGGAAATTCCGACCACAAAATCCGTCAGATTTTTTACGACGGATTTTGTCCGAAACTGGTGTTGCATACACATGGTCGGACAAAGTTGTTGGAAAATCTGATCGTTCCGAACGTGGTGACGTTTGTTGCATACTACGGAACTACGTAGAGGCTAGTAGCCAATAGCTTTGGGCTTGTAATTTGATCTGAGCATGCGTGGCACTTTGTCCATAGGAATTCCCTACACAAGATTGGAAAAAGTCCGATCGGATTTTGTTGTTGGAAAATTTGAGATCCTGCTCTCAAATTTTTTCCGTCGGAAATTCCAACAGAAAAAGCCCCCTAGAGCCCACACACGATCAGATTTTCCGACAACATAATCCGATCAGACTTATTCCATCAGGATATCTGACCGTGTGTACGGGGCATTAGAGGAGGAAATGTTGTTGTGATGATGGAAAAGGGGGAGGGGCTCATACTGTGCTCTGTAAGAAATGATGGAAAAGTGAGGGGCCCTCACCATGGCAGGGGCCACACACTCATGTCCATCCAACCATTGGGATAGCAGACTGTATGCCGGGTGTGCTGGGCTGTCATGTGTACAGCATGAGAACACACATCTGATTATACTGACACATTGGATGGACCTTGGGGGATGGGGGTTATTTTTCTGTAAAGGTAAAACCTTGTGGAAGATTGTAGGACCTGACTAAGATTATTATTGGTGGATCTGATTTTCCCCATCCCCCATCTGTAATGATAAAACTTGGGATGAGGAATAAATTCTCCATCATCTGGGAAATCTGTGACTGGCACAGGAAATCTCAATCATCTCTCTCATTATCTGTATAACTACAGAGACCTCCAATGGGTTCTACAGAAATTGTATAGAATGTTTGTCACCCGTCCTTCCATTTTCATTACAGTGCAGCCCGGGTGTCAGAAGACTTCCCAACAACGTCCCACCTCCATCATCTCATCCCCATCCAATGACCTCCATCATCTCATCCCCATCCAATGTTTGTCGCCTGTCCTTCCATTTTCATTACAGTGCATGTATAAAAAAAGGAAGCCAAAAGGCTAATGATGCGCTAAAATGAATGAATATTTAACTCTATGAACTGAAGCAGCCAGTACCTATGAGTTCAGTACAAAAAACGGCAAAGTAAAATTAAAATAGAAGTGCAGCGCTAATAATACAAACAATATTAATAAATTGCATTGCATAACATTGTGAATCAGTGAAAAAATTGTGATAAGAAGAAAAACTAAAGCAAAGTCCCAACCATAATAAAGTCCATATGGTGAAGATAAGTTGCAGGAAGAAGAACGTGATATAAATCTTTGTACAAATTGTAGTGCGGTCAGATCAACACCCAAAAAGTAAGCTAGCCTGCTTACCAGAAGGCAGTGACTGCCGGGACGGTCTCACCAAGCTCGGGGAATGAATGGTCTCCCCAGGACCTGACTTATATCTGAAGCGGCAACTATTATTTCTAAATCAACTCAGAAATATAAAATAAAAAACCTTTCATAGTGCAGTATGTATATTTATAAAGATTTAATAAATGAATAAATTGCACTGACAAGAATGATAGTAGTGTATCAGAAACAGAAAGGTAAGACTGCAGCGTTTCCATTTGCTTCTCTTTATTTCCAATAGGAATCGTCACTCCAATGTCTGGGAAGGGAAAAACGTAATGACGTCATGTCAGAGGCTCTAGGAAAGGTTTTTTCTTTTATATTTTCAAGTTAATTCAGAAATATTAGTTGCTGTTTTCAGATATCAATCAGGTCCTGGGGAGACCTGATTGCAACTTATCCTCACCGGTTTAATACGCTGCATAGACCCATATGGACTTTTTTGTGATTGGGACTCTGCCTTAGTTTTCTTTTTATCAATTTTTCACTGATTCACAATTTTTTATATAAGTAATTAATTAGTATTTTTTGTTTCAATATTCTACATAGACCCATATGGACTTTATTGTGATTGGGACTTTGCCTTAGTTTTTCTTCGTATCACAATTTTTTCACTGATTCACAATTTTATACAATGCAATTTTTTAATGTTGTGAATTTATGAAGAAATATATTTACTATTCAATGACAGAAATGTATAATTTCAAAAAGACACGTGAACTATGAGGTCACCATAATTGACCTATAGAAGACCTCTAAGACACCGTAAACTTATGTATTCTAAATTACTACAACCATTCTATTCAAGGGGTTTTACAAGCCTGTATTGAAGCCAGAAAGAAAACAGGAACAATGGTAGCCTTTTTCACCAAACAAAAGGTGTGTACTTATTTTTGTTGATTAGTTTGAGAAGGCCAAATTTATTAGTGTGTCATCACTTGGAGGTGGTCCGTGACTGGGAAGAATCCTTTGTGCTGAAGTAAAGACTGTTTGGACAATTTACAACCATCAAGGAAAAAGTCAATAAGCCAACACCTTGCCCGACAAAGCCTATTATGTGAAGTCCTAAGAAATTGTGTACACAGCTAAGCTATCAAAACATGTATTGGACTGCCCGAAGTCCATCTCAAAACATGATGTTACAAGTCAATTCAAAATATATATATATATTCAGAAGACAGTGAATATAAATCATTCAAACTCTATGTGTAGGTCACAAAAGAAAATATAATTTTAGTATCCGATGAATTGATGAAATCGGTTATAAAGAAAACAAAATAAATGGTGATTATTAATAGAATTGTTTTAGGAACAAATTAGTATTAAGACAAATATATGATTATGATATGAATGTATTAGAATTTAACTATGCTTAGATAAAGAAATATTGATTGGATACCCAAATCATACAGATATCCAGATAGATAATAACTGTATGTGATGTTGATTAATATATATACAGTGGTGTGAAAAAGTGTTTGCCCCCTTCCTCATTTCCTGTTCCTTTGCATGTTTGTCACACTTAAGTGTTTCGGAACATCAAACCAATTTAAACAATAGTCAAGGACAACACAAGTAAACACAAAATGCAATTTGTAAATGAAGGTGTTTATTATTTAAGGTGAAAAAAAATCCAAACCATCATGGCCCTGTGTGAAAAAGTGATTGCCCCCTAAACCTAATAACTGGTTGGGCCACCCTTAGCAGCAACAACTGCAACCAAGCGTTTGCGATAACGTGCAATGAGGCTTTTACAGCGTCCTGGAGGAATTTTGGCCCACTCATCTTTGCAGAATTGTCCTAATTCAGTTACATTAGAGGGTTTTCGAGCATGAACGGCCTTTTAAGGTCATACCACAACATCTCAATAGGATTCAGGTCAGGACTTTGGCTAGGCCACTCCAAAGTCTTAATTTTGTTTTTCTTCAGCCATTCGGTGGTGGACTTGCTGGTGTGTTTAGGATCATTGTCCTGCTGCAGAACCCAAGTTCGTTTCAGCTTGAGTACACGAACAGATGGTCGGACATTCTCCTTCAGGATCTCTTGGTAGACAGCAGAATTCATAGTTCCTTTTATCACGGCAAGTCTTCCAGGTCCTGAAGCAGCAAAACAGCCACAGACCATCACACTACCACCACCATATTTTACTGTTGGTATAATGTTCTTTTTCTGAAATGCAGTGTTCCTTCTACGCCAGATATACTTGGACACACACCTTCCAAAGAGTTCCACTTTTGTCTCATCGGTCCACAGAATGTTGTCCCAAAAGTCTTGGGGATCATCAAGATGTGTTGTGGAGAAATTGAGACGAGCTTTGATGTTCTTTTTGCTCAGCAGTGGTTTTCTCCTTGGAACTCTGCCATGCAGGCCATTTTTGCCCAGTCTTTTCCTGATGGTGGAGGCATGAACGCTGACCTTAACTGAGGCAAGTGAGGCCTGCAGTTCCTTGGACGTTGTTGTGGGGTCTTTTGTGACCTCTTGGATGAGTCGTCGCTGCGCTCTTGGGGTAATTTTTGGCGGCCGGCCACTCCTGGGAAGGTTCACCACTGTTCCATGTCTTCGCCATTTGTGGATAATGGCTCTCACTGTGGTTCGCTGGATTCCCAAAGCTTTGGAAATGGCTTTATAACCCTTTCCAGACTGATAGATCTCAATTACTTTCTTTCTCAATTGTTCCTGAATTTCTTTGGGTCTCGGCATGATGTGTAGCTTTTAAGGATCTTCTGGTGGACCTTACTGTGTCAAGCAGCTCCTATTTAAGTGATGCCTTGATTGTGAACAGGTGTGGCAATAATCAGGCCTGGGTGTGGCTAGAGAAATTGAACTCAGGTGTGGACAACCACAGTTACAGTATGTTTTAACAAGGGGGGCAATCACTTTTTCACACAGGGCCATGATGGTTTGGATTTTTTTTCACCTTTAATAATAAACACCTTCATTTACAAATTGCATTTTGTGTTTACTTGTGTTGTCCTTGACTATTGTTTAAATTGGTTTGATGTTCCGAAACACTTAAGTGTGACAAACATGCAAAGGAACAGGAAATGAGGAAGGGGGCAAACACTTTTTCACACCACTGTATATACACATATAACTTGTGTCCTTTTTAAATGGACTAAATGTTTACAGATATACAATGATATGCATATATATCACCATTTTATGCAAGTGATTGATCAATAGTTATGCTAAGCGTATTTGATAGTATGGGGTTAGTAGAATTCCCAAATATTAAAGATATAGATATTTCCACTAAAGTAAAATATACAGTATAAAATAAAATATATTACTTTACAGAGCAGCCCCAAAACACATGTGAGACCCCTGGTGGTTGAAGGTGCAATTACATTAAAAACATTTAGGCCAATAGGAAAGAGACACATACCTTTTGGGCTGAACATATTACAAGTTTTATAATCTTATTGTGTGAGAGGGTATTTAAGAAGCAAGAGAGATAGTGAGACAGGACAGCTCAGGGACCCACCCTGGGGAAGGGACAATGGGAGAAACATCTTCCCAGATAGACTGACAGCCATGCCTGGAAATATACTTTCATCTATTGTTTTTATTCCATGGATTACTGCTGCTTCACATCAAGCGCCAACTTAGGTTTTTTAGCAATATTGGGATATCCTGTTTTGTTATTTTTTTTTCTCCCTGTTGATGATGGTTGTTTTAGCGCCGGGGGTTTTGGCTCTTCTCACTTCCGGGAACTGCGACGCGCACCGTGTCGGTCCCCCACCCCCTCATTCTCATGATTGCGGGACGTGGGGGGCGTGTACCCGCTGCGCGTCGACGTCACGTGTCACACGCACGCACGAGTGACGTCAAGTTGACGCCGCGTGCTGGCGTGACATTTTACTATCTGCGTGCAACACTGACGGTGGATCAGGTACCTACATATAGGCGGCCCCCCGCCTGTATGTATTGCCTCCCCCCTCAGAGCACGACTCAGCGTGACGTTGGCGGCACACATTTCAGTGGCAGGTAACCTCCATTCCATCACCAATCTTGGTCCTTTTCACTCTATGGTAACCATTCATACCCGTTCTTTATTCTCACCCTATGCTAACACTTAATCTACTCTATGCTGTCATGTTCCCCTTGGGGGCTGTTATTATACACTCTTTATATCCACTTCCAGTCTCCCCTACCTTTAGGAGCTGCTTACCTTGCACCAGTCTCCTCATCCACAATTGTTTCTTTTTCACCATTTCCCCTTTTTCTTTCTCAATTTTCTTTTACATGGCTGCGTCACTATGCTCATATGCCCATTTGATTATATTTGTTTCTTTTATCATTTTAGTGCACCTATTTGGTATATACTTATACCACCATACTTAAGGGGAATTCTGGTTCACTGAACTATCCTCAATTCTGTTTCTGGAGGTTCTGTCCTGCCGCTGCCCTTGTTCGCCGCCTCAGTTCCCGGGGGTGTGGTCGCTCATCCCCCGTTGCTACACATCACACTACCTTTACTACCCATTGGCTTTGTTAATACCTACACCTACAGGTAAAAGAGTCAGGACCACTTATGTTGCTCCCTCTTCTCCTGTATTAATTAACCACTGTTAATCAATGATTCATTTAATATTTATTACAGGCATTCCTATGTAGCTGCTCCTGATGAGTGGATACAATCCACGAAACGCGTAGAGCTTTCATATTTGATGTCATGTCACAGTATCCATGTATACACCATGGGTATATTGAGTTGAGCCAGCATTAACATGTCCATTACGTTTGTGCCCATCTTTGTGTGTACTGTTGATATCTACTGTATCATGTGTCATATTGTTTACTATGCTACAAATGAATATTTTTCAATGATGTTACCACTCATGTTTTATTTACTCTGTATGATATTTATTGATCCAATTAAAGATATATTTAATAATACAGTACACTCAGCATGGTCACTACTGAACATGTTATATAGATTACATCTAGTCCTCACCTTACCCGAGAAGTGTGTTTCATATAAAGTCCCCATGCCCCGTATGCTTCCCCCCCCCTCTTTTTTCAACCTATCAGGGATGGAGACCTATGCACTGGATGGTCAAGGTCTCATACAAAGTCCCAACTTTCTTTCTTTGTTTCAAATGTATTAGGGATGGAAACACACTCTCATCTATTGTTTTTATTCCATGGATTACTGCTGCTTCACATCAAGCGCCAACTTAGGTTTTTTAGCAATATTGGGATATCCTGTTTTGTTATTTTTTTTTCTCCCTGTTGATGATGGTTGTTTTAGCGCCGGGGGTTTTGGCTCTTCTCACTTCCGGGAACTGCGACGCGCACCGTGTCGGTCCCCCACCCCCTCATTCTCATGATTGCGGGACGTGGGGGGCGTGTACCCGCTGCGCGTCGACGTCACGTGTCACACGCACGCACGAGTGACGTCAAGTTGACGCCGCGTGCTGGCGTGACATTTTACTATCTGCGTGCAACACTGACGGTGGATCAGGTACCTACATATAGGCGGCCCCCCGCCTGTATGTATTGCCTCCCCCCTCAGAGCACGACTCAGCGTGACGTTGGCGGCACACATTTCAGTGGCAGGCAACCTCCATTCCATCACCAATCTTGGTCCTTTTCACTCTATGGTAACCATTCATACCCGTTCTTTATTCTCACCCTATGCTAACACTTAATCTACTCTATGCTGTCATGTTCCCCTTGGGGGCTGTTATTATACACTCTTTATATCCACTTCCAGTCTCCCCTACCTTTAGGAGCTGCTTACCTTGCACCAGTCTCCTCATCCACAATTGTTTCTTTTTCACCATTTCCCCTTTTTCTTTCTCAATTTTCTTTTACATGGCTGCGTCACTATGCTCATATGCCCATTTGATTATATTTGTTTCTTTTATCATTTTAGTGCACCTATTTGGTATATACTTATACCACCATACTTAAGGGGAATTCTGGTTCACTGAACTATCCTCAATTCTGTTTCTGGAGGTTCTGTCCTGCCGCTGCCCTTGTTCGCCGCCTCAGTTCCCGGGGGTGTGGTCGCTCATCCCCCGTTGCTACACATCACACTACCTTTACTACCCATTGGCTTTGTTAATACCTACACCTACAGGTAAAAGAGTCAGGACCACTTATGTTGCTCCCTCTTCTCCTGTATTAATTAACCACTGTTAATCAATGATTCATTTAATATTTATTACAGGCATTCCTATGTAGCTGCTCCTGATGAGTGGATACAATCCACGAAACGCGTAGAGCTTTCATATTTGATGTCATGTCACAGTATCCATGTATACACCATGGGTATATTGAGTTGAGCCAGCATTAACATGTCCATTACGTTTGTGCCCATCTTTGTGTGTACTGTTGATATCTACTGTATCATGTGTCATATTGTCTACTATGCTACAAATGAATATTTTTCAATGATGTTACCACTCATGTTTTATTTACTCTGTATGATATTTATTGATCCAATTAAAGATATATTTAATAATACAGTACACTCAGCATGGTCACTACTGAACATGTTATATAGATTACATCTAGTCCTCACCTTACCCGAGAAGTGTGTTTCATATAAAGTCCCCATGCCCCGTATGCTTCCCCCCCCCCTCTTTTTCAACCTATCAGGGATGGAGACCTATGCACTGGATGGTCAAGGTCTCATACAAAGTCCCAACTTTCTTTCTTTGTTTCAAATGTATTAGGGATGGAAACACACTCTCATCTATTGTTTTTATTCCATGGATTACTGCTGCTTCACATCAAGCGCCAACTTAGGTTTTTTAGCAATATTGGGATATCCTGTTTTGTTATTTTTTTTCTCCCTGTTGATGATGGTTGTTTTAGCGCCGGGGGTTTTGGCTCTTCTCACTTCCGGGAACTGCGACGCGCACCGTGTCGGTCCCCCACCCCCTCATTCTCATGATTGCGGGACGTGGGGGGCGTGTACCCGCTGCGCGTCGACGTCACGTGTCACACGCACGCACGAGTGACGTCAAGTTGACGCCGCGTGCTGGCGTGACATTTTACTATCTGCGTGCAACACTGACGGTGGATCAGGTACCTACATATAGGCGGCCCCCCGCCTGTATGTATTGCCTCCCCCCTCAGAGCACGACTCAGCGTGACGTTGGCGGCACACATTTCAGTGGCAGGTAACCTCCATTCCATCACCAATCTTGGTCCTTTTCACTCTATGGTAACCATTCATACCCGTTCTTTATTCTCACCCTATGCTAACACTTAATCTACTCTATGCTGTCATGTTCCCCTTGGGGGCTGTTATTATACACTCTTTATATCCACTTCCAGTCTCCCCTACCTTTAGGAGCTGCTTACCTTGCACCAGTCTCCTCATCCACAATTGTTTCTTTTTCACCATTTCCCCTTTTTCTTTCTCAATTTTCTTTTACATGGCTGCGTCACTATGCTCATATGCCC
The DNA here is from genome assembly GCA_028564925.1 of Lithobates sylvaticus. Taxonomy (NCBI): domain Eukaryota; kingdom Metazoa; phylum Chordata; class Amphibia; order Anura; family Ranidae; genus Lithobates; species Lithobates sylvaticus. The sequence goes on from CM053029.1 coordinate 20,727,047, forward strand.
ATTTGATTATATTTGTTTCTTTTATCATTTTAGTGCACCTATTTGGTATATACTTATACCACCATACTTAAGGGGAATTCTGGTTCACTGAACTATCCTCAATTCTGTTTCTGGAGGTTCTGTCCTGCCGCTGCCCTTGTTCGCCGCCTCAGTTCCCGGGGGTGTGGTCGCTCATCCCCCGTTGCTACACATCACACTACCTTTACTACCCATTGGCTTTGTTAATACCTACACCTACAGGTAAAAGAGTCAGGACCACTTATGTTGCTCCCTCTTCTCCTGTATTAATTAACCACTGTTAATCAATGATTCATTTAATATTTATTACAGGCATTCCTATGTAGCTGCTCCTGATGAGTGGATACAATCCACGAAACGCGTAGAGCTTTCATATTTGATGTCATGTCACAGTATCCATGTATACACCATGGGTATATTGAGTTGAGCCAGCATTAACATGTCCATTACGTTTGTGCCCATCTTTGTGTGTACTGTTGATATCTACTGTATCATGTGTCATATTGTCTACTATGCTACAAATGAATATTTTTCAATGATGTTACCACTCATGTTTTATTTACTCTGTATGATATTTATTGATCCAATTAAAGATATATTTAATAATACAGTACACTCAGCATGGTCACTACTGAACATGTTATATAGATTACATCTAGTCCTCACCTTACCCGAGAAGTGTGTTTCATATAAAGTCCCCATGCCCCGTATGCTTCCCCCCCCCCCTCTTTTTCAACCTATCAGGGATGGAGACCTATGCACTGGATGGTCAAGGTCTCATACAAAGTCCCAACTTTCTTTCTTTGTTTCAAATGTATTAGGGATGGAAACACACTCTCATCTATTGTTTTTATTCCATGGATTACTGCTGCTTCACATCAAGCGCCAACTTAGGTTTTTTAGCAATATTGGGATATCCTGTTTTGTTATTTTTTTTTCTCCCTGTTGATGATGGTTGTTTTAGCGCCGGGGGCTATGGCTCTACTCACTTCCGGGAACTGCGACGCGCACCGTGTCGGTCCCCCACCCCCTCATTCTCATGATTGCGGGACGTGGGGGGCGTGTACCCGCTGCGCGTCGACGTCACGTGTCACACGCACGCACGAGTGACGTCAAGTTGACGCCGCGTGCTGGCGTGACATTTTACTATCTGCGTGCAACACTGACGGTGGATCAGGTACCTACATATAGGCGGCCCCCCGCCTGTATGTATTGCCTCCCCCCTCAGAGCACGACTCAGCGTGACGTTGGCGGCACACATTTCAGTGGCAGGTAACCTCCATTCCATCACCAATCTTGGTCCTTTTCACTCTATGGTAACCATTCATACCCGTTCTTTATTCTCACCCTATGCTAACACTTAATCTACTCTATGCTGTCATGTTCCCCTTGGGGGCTGTTATTATACACTCTTTATATCCACTTCCAGTCTCCCCTACCTTTAGGAGCTGCTTACCTTGCACCAGTCTCCTCATCCACAATTGTTTCTTTTTCACCATTTCCCCTTTTTCTTTCTCAATTTTCTTTTACATGGCTGCGTCACTATGCTCATATGCCCATTTGATTATATTTGTTTCTTTTATCATTTTAGTGCACCTATTTGGTATATACTTATACCACCATACTTAAGGGGAATTCTGGTTCACTGAACTATCCTCAATTCTGTTTCTGGAGGTTCTGTCCTGCCGCTGCCCTTGTTCGCCGCCTCAGTTCCCGGGGGTGTGGTCGCTCATCCCCCGTTGCTACACATCACACTACCTTTACTACCCATTGGCTTTGTTAATACCTACACCTACAGGTAAAAGAGTCAGGACCACTTATGTTGCTCCCTCTTCTCCTGTATTAATTAACCACTGTTAATCAATGATTCATTTAATATTTATTACAGGCATTCCTATGTAGCTGCTCCTGATGAGTGGATACAATCCACGAAACGCGTAGAGCTTTCATATTTGATGTCATGTCACAGTATCCATGTATACACCATGGGTATATTGAGTTGAGCCAGCATTAACATGTCCATTACGTTTGTGCCCATCTTTGTGTGTACTGTTGATATCTACTGTATCATGTGTCATATTGTCTACTATGCTACAAATGAATATTTTTCAATGATGTTACCACTCATGTTTTATTTACTCTGTATGATATTTATTGATCCAATTAAAGATATATTTAATAATACAGTACACTCAGCATGGTCACTACTGAACATGTTATATAGATTACATCTAGTCCTCACCTTACCCGAGAAGTGTGTTTCATATAAAGTCCCCATGCCCCGTATGCTTCCCCCCCCCCTCTTTTTCAACCTATCAGGGATGGAGACCTATGCACTGGATGGTCAAGGTCTCATACAAAGTCCCAACTTTCTTTCTTTGTTTCAAATGTATTAGGGATGGAAACACACTCTCATCTATTGTTTTTATTCCATGGATTACTGCTGCTTCACATCAAGCGCCAACTTAGGTTTTTTAGCAATATTGGGATATCCTGTTTTGTTATTTTTTTTTCTCCCTGTTGATGATGGTTGTTTTAGCGCCGGGGGTTTTGGCTCTTCTCACTTCCGGGAACTGCGACGCGCACCGTGTCGGTCCCCCACCCCCTCATTCTCATGATTGCGGGACGTGGGGGGCGTGTACCCGCTGCGCGTCGACGTCACGTGTCACACGCACGCACGAGTGACGTCAAGTTGACGCCGCGTGCTGGCGTGACATTTTACTATCTGCGTGCAACACTGACGGTGGATCAGGTACCTGCATATAGGCGGCCCCCCGCCTGTATGTATTGCCTCCCCCCTCAGAGCACGACTCAGCGTGACGTTGGCGGCACACATTTCAGTGGCAGGCAACCTCCATTCCATCACCAATCTTGGTCCTTTTCACTCTATGGTAACCATTCATACCCGTTCTTTATTCTCACCCTATGCTAACACTTAATCTACTCTATGCTGTCATGTTCCCCTTGGGGGCTGTTATTATACACTCTTTATATCCACTTCCAGTCTCCCCTACCTTTAGGAGCTGCTTACCTTGCACCAGTCTCCTCATCCACAATTGTTTCTTTTTCACCATTTCCCCTTTTTCTTTCTCAATTTTCTTTTACATGGCTGCGTCACTATGCTCATATGCCCATTTGATTATATTTGTTTCTTTTATCATTTTAGTGCACCTATTTGGTATATACTTATACCACCATACTTAAGGGGAATTCTGGTTCACTGAACTATCCTCAATTCTGTTTCTGGAGGTTCTGTCCTGCCGCTGCCCTTGTTCGCCGCCTCAGTTCCCGGGGGTGTGGTCGCTCATCCCCCGTTGCTACACATCATACTACCTTTACTACCCATTGGCTTTGTTAATACCTACACCTACAGGTAAAAGAGTCAGGACCACTTATGTTGCTCCCTCTTCTCCTGTATTAATTAACCACTGTTAATTAATGATTCATTTAATATTTATTACAGGCATTCCTATGTAGCTGCTCCTGATGAGTGGATACAATCCACGAAACGCGTAGAGCTTTCATATTTGATGTCATGTCACAGTATCCATGTATACACCATGGGTATATTGAGTTGAGCCAGCATTAACATGTCCATTACGTTTGTGCCCATCTTTGTGTGTACTGTTGATATCTACTGTATCATGTGTCATATTGTCTACTATGCTACAAATGAATATTTTTCAATGATGTTACCACTCATGTTTTATTTACTTTGTATGATATTTATTGATCCAATTAAAGATATATTTAATAATACAGTACACTCAGCATGGTCACTACTGAACATGTTATATAGATTACATCTAGTCCTCACCTTACCCGAGAAGTGTGTTTCATATAAAGTCCCCATGCCCCGTATGCTTCCCCCCCCCCTCTTTTTCAACCTATCAGGGATGGAGACCTATGCACTGGATGGTCAAGGTCTCATACAAAGTCCCAACTTTCTTTCTTTGTTTCAAATGTATTAGGGATGGAAACACACTCTCATCTATTGTTTTTATTCCATGGATTACTGCTGCTTCACATCAAGCGCCAACTTAGGTTTTTTAGCAATATTGGGATATCCTGTTTTGTTATTTTTTTTTCTCCCTGTTGATGATGGTTGTTTTAGCGCCGGGGGCTATGGCTCTACTCACTTCCGGGAACTGCGACGCGCACCGTGTCGGTCCCCCACCCCCTCATTCTCATGATTGCGGGACGTGGGGGGCGTGTACCCGCTGCGCGTCGACGTCACGTGTCACACGCACGCACGAGTGACGTCAAGTTGACGCCGCGTGCTGGCGTGACATTTTACTATCTGCGTGCAACACTGACGGTGGATCAGGTACCTGCATATAGGCGGCCCCCCGCCTGTATGTATTGCCTCCCCCCTCAGAGCACGACTCAGCGTGACGTTGGCGGCACACATTTCAGTGGCAGGCAACCTCCATTCCATCACCAATCTTGGTCCTTTTCACTCTATGGTAACCATTCATACCCGTTCTTTATTCTCACCCTATGCTAACACTTAATCTACTCTATGCTGTCATGTTCCCCTTGGGGGCTGTTATTATACACTCTTTATATCCACTTCCAGTCTCCCCTACCTTTAGGAGCTGCTTACCTTGCACCAGTCTCCTCATCCACAATTGTTTCTTTTTCACCATTTCCCCTTTTTCTTTCTCAATTTTCTTTTACATGGCTGCGTCACTATGCTCATATGCCCATTTGATTATATTTGTTTCTTTTATCATTTTAGTGCACCTATTTGGTATATACTTATACCACCATACTTAAGGGGAATTCTGGTTCACTGAACTATCCTCAATTCTGTTTCTGGAGGTTCTGTCCTGCCGCTGCCCTTGTTCGCCGCCTCAGTTCCCGGGGGTGTGGTCGCTCATCCCCCGTTGCTACACATCACACTACCTTTACTACCCATTGGCTTTGTTAATACCTACACCTACAGGTAAAAGAGTCAGGACCACTTATGTTGCTCCCTCTTCTCCTGTATTAATTAACCACTGTTAATCAATGATTCATTTAATATTTATTACAGGCATTCCTATGTAGCTGCTCCTGATGAGTGGATACAATCCACGAAACGCGTAGAGCTTTCATATTTGATGTCATGTCACAGTATCCATGTATACACCATGGGTATATTGAGTTGAGCCAGCATTAACATGTCCATTACGTTTGTGCCCATCTTTGTGTGTACTGTTGATATCTACTGTATCATGTGTCATATTGTCTACTATGCTACAAATGAATATTTTTCAATGATGTTACCACTCATGTTTTATTTACTCTGTATGATATTTATTGATCCAATTAAAGATATATTTAATAATACAGTACACTCAGCATGGTCACTACTGAACATGTTATATAGATTACATCTAGTCCTCACCTTACCCGAGAAGTGTGTTTCATATAAAGTCCCCATGCCCCGTATGCTTCCCCCCCCCCCTCTTTTTCAACTTTGGAAATATACTTTAACCTCCAAGGAGATTCCTGAACCCGATAGCCATCTTAAATCCAGACTAATAGCCATTTTGGAATGGGTAAATATAACATGTTGATTTTATCTGATATGTTCTCTTAATTATTGATGTATTGAATATTCTAGTATTGATAATCATTCTCCAGAATCAATAACCACCTTTTAGATTTTTTCTCTAATATTCAATTTTTATTATATATTACTTTTGCATAATTGCCAAATTTTATTGACAAAACAAAAGTCTAATTTATTTCACATTGTTCAACGTTACTTACCTGCAGCATAGTAACGGCTGGGTGTGTGAAATACAGACATTCTGTTAAATTGTCAAATATAAGGTTATTGATTCTACTGAAGAAGTTATCATGGTGATATTGTGTCCAAGGTACTATTACACCCATTTTGAGGGTATTTCCATTAATTGTCAAATGTTCAAGTAATGCAATCTGTATTTTAATTTCATGTAAATATTTGTTTTCTGTCAACCAATAAATGTGACTATTAAGTATGATCACTCGTCTCCGTGAACAAGTTTCGCATATATAGACTGTGTCATATAGATTGATCTTGTATCTTAAAAATATCTTCGTTAAAAATTACTTAATAAAAATGTGCGGGAAACTTTCCTTAAAAAAGCACAACATTAATATTGTTTGTATTATTAGCGCTGCACTTCCTTTTAAAATTTTCATTACAGAGCAGCCCGGGTGTCAGAAGACCTCCCAACAACGTCCCACCTCCATCATCTCATCCCCATCCAATGTTGTCTACATTTTACTATTCACATTTTTGTTGGCATCCTTCTCTGGCGAGGGTTTGTTTCCCGACGTCTATATCAGGCTTATTTCAACACTGCTAAAGATGTGCTGAATGAATCTATGCTACTTTTACCATACCACCTGCTAATGAGCTGCTTCACACTTGTGTTGTGGGCTGCCTGTCAGGTGTGCTAGGATGCAATTACGTTTGTTTGCTGAACCGACAATCTGGTTCTACATTTGTGTGCTGACAAATAATAGTGTCAGGCTTTCTTGCTGACTGGTTATATTATCTCAGTTTATTACTGTGTCTAACATTTTATCAGGACCTGGGTCCTACTGAGACATACTTTACCATACTATTTCCAAGAACAATTAATAAGCTCCCGAAGAAGCATTCAATTGTGAAACATGTAGAGCGCTTTTTTCTTGCATACTACATCATGTTTGCAGGATTACAATGATGTTTAATATCATGCATTTTTTTGCCGTAGAGAGATTTTCAGTCAGTTTTGCATATTTTTTATTGAAAAAACGTTTTTAAATGGGATCTTTTGTATTATGTGTTTAATAAACAATTATGTGACTTTTTATAATTGGTGCCTACAAAGTCCATTTGTTTTGCATTTTGCTTCTATTTACTATTCACATTCTAAGACTTAGTCTGTGTGTTACCTCCAATATAACAGATCTTACCGTATATTCACAGTGAAGCCGGCTTTCCGGAGGACCTCACAGCAATGTCTCACTTTTGACCCCGACATCGTCTCATCATCATCATCATAATACACATAATCATACTTATAATCTTCATCATAATCATAAGCATCATCATCATGATCATCTTCATCATAACCATCAGAATCTTCAAAATCATCCAATGTTATATACAGATAGGTCAGAGTTTGGTTTGTGGAGATAAAGGAGGAAAGATCCTCAAAGCACCGTAATGTCCCATTACAGTTCCTAATACTGGAGGGAGAAGAAGGAAAGAGGTGAAATATTCTTTCAGGGAGGGGCAGAAGTAGACACATACAATGAAAAATCAGTGGGCGGGGTCTTAGAAAATGAAATGTTGGGACATTTGGATGGAATATTGGTAGGACCTCCCCTGTGAAATGCAGGCAAGTTGTCACCCACCTGAAAAGTCTAATGCTCCGTACACACGGTCAGACTTTCTGACAGAAAATGTGCGATCGGAGCTTGTTGTCGGAAATTCCGATCGTGCGTAGGCTCCATCGGACAGTTTCCATCGAAATTTCCGACACACAAAGTTTTAGAGCTGGATCTAAAATTTTCCGAAAACAAGGTCCGTTGTCGGAAATCCTGATCGTGTGTATACAATTCCGACGCACAAAGTTCCACGCATGCTCGGAATCAAGCAGAAGAGAAGCACTGGCTATTGAACTTAATTTTTCTCGGCTTGTCATACATGTTGTACCTCACTGCGTTCTTGACGTTCGAAATTTACGACCAACTTTGTGTGACCATGTGTTTGCAAGACAAGTTTGAGCCAACAACCGTCAGAAAAAATCCAGGATTTTGTTGTCAGAATGTGCGATCGTGTGTACGCAGCATTAGTGTGGAGTTACACTGTTGCGGGTACATTGCAGCGTACATGGTAACTATCGGCCGATATTTGGCGTTTTTTAATTAATCGGCATCGGCCGATTGTGCTGATAATAAAGGCCGATTATAACTTTAGCCGCGACTTGCAAAAGACTTCTGTAATAGAAGTCAATGCAAGTTGCCTCAGTCTTCCCCTGGAGTGACTTATCTCCTCTGTGGGCATTCTGCCAAGAGATACAATGTTTACACTTATGATTGAACTGAACTCAGTGTGTAAGAGTTCTCAGTTTAACCATTTAAAGACTAAATCTTTTCTGACACTTGTTGCTTACAAGTAAAAATCCTGTATTTTCTGCTAGAAAATCACTTGGAACCCCCAAAAATTATATATATTTTTTTTAGCAGAGACCCTAGGTAATAAAATAGCGGTTGTTGCAATATTTTATGTCACATGGTATTTGCGCAGCCGTCTTTCAAACGCAATTTTTTGGGAAAAAAATACACTAATGATTTTAAAAAGAAAACTAAAACAGTAAAGTTAGCCGATTTTTTTTTTTTCGTCCAAAAGTTTTGATTACCTGTTTTTGTGTATTTAATATATAGTTTTTTTTTAAATCTAAATTATACATACAAGTGAACTGATTGGAGGTTTGTTTTGTTTAATAAATGTTTAAATGTAGGAAATTTTCTGTATCACTTATTACTTAAGGCGGCTTTCACAATGGAGCGGGCAGGCGTTGATGGTAAAACGCTGCTAGTTTTAGCGACGCTTTACTGTAATTTTAGCGACGCTATTCGGCTGCTAGTGGGGCACTTATAACCCAGCTAGTGGCCGAGGAAGGGGTTAAATGCGCCCGTGAATTGTCGCTGCCAAATCGCATTGCAAGCGCTTCGGCAGCGGTGCCCATTCATTTCAATGGGCAGGAGTGGTGGAGGAGCAGTTAACACTGCTCCAAAGATGCTGCTTGCAGGACTTTTTTTTAACGTCCTGCCAGCACATCGCCTCAGTGTAAAAGCACTCGGGCTTTCACACAGACTGCAGGGGAGCCGTTTTGCAGGCAGTTTACAGGCACTATTTTTAGCCCAAAAGCGCCTGAAAAACGCTGCAGTGTGAAAGGTGTCTGTTAGTTTTTTTGAGATGAAGGGAAAAAAAAAAAATATAAAAATTGGCCTAACATATCGGCCCAAAAAAATCGTCATCCTATATCGGCCATCGGCCGCCGCGATTTCTAAATATCGGCATCGGCCAGAGAAAAACCCATATCGGTCGACCTCTAGTGGTAACTACACATTGGAGGTGTGAATGGCTCCATATAGATTCCCTTTCACACTAAACTGTGGCACATCGATGGGAACCGGCCACATAGGAAATAATGGGATTTCTACTTCACATGCGTCTCTGTGCAGCAAAATCCATGAGGATCTCTAAACACACTGACAAGCAATGATAATATGTCAGCAGATCAACCAATCATTGGACAGTCGGCCCTCGGGCGGAGCCGGGTGATATAATTTCCTGCCTGGAACATAAACAGGAAGTGGCGCTGGTGAGTGATATTATCTACTGCCTAATTGGTTGCTGACATATTATTGGTTGTCAGTGCATTTATTGTAAATAAAGAGACAATTGTTTTGAAAGACGCACTACACTATTGGTGGCATTTTTGTTTTGTTTGGAGTTTTATATCCAGCCAATCAGGAGGGACCAGATCCCTTAAATGAACCCCACATTTGTGACAACTGATCTTGTGGGAAGTACCCCGGGCCCATTGAGCCCTCCAGAGGGGGGACAAGCACATGACACCTATATTGTATGTAGCTCTGGCTCCTGATGAGCAGGCAGTTGGGCTTCAGCTAATTTCTCTAAATTTCTGGTCTCAGTACCAGTCTAGTTGGGTTGCACTGAGCTCTCCTTGGCCGCAGGTGTGGCTGTCACCACTGGCAAGAGTAGGAATGCAGTCTAGCTGGATGCATTGAATGCCACTTACCTCTCGGAACCAGCCCAGTGGGAGTGTTCGCCTGCTGTGAATTCTGGGGGGTGGTATTTAAGGTACCACGCTATGTTGGCAGAGAGTTCTTTTCTGCCCGCGTGGTTCTGGTGGTCCTCCTGACCCAGCCTCGTGGCCCTCCTGGCCTGGGGTGTGAACCATGCATCATGTGTCTCGGGGCTGGCTGGCTCGAGGCAACGCAACTGCAGGGATAGGCCCGAATTATTTTCAGTGCATCTGAAGTGAGAGGCACAGCAACTGAAGTACCCTAGGGGTGGACCCTTTCAGGAGAAGGCCGTACGCAAGACTGGCTTCTCTGAAGGAGCCTTGAGGCTTAGTTGAAGGACACAACCTGGATCAACACCCAAACGGTATCGCTGGATCGGCTGAGAGAAACTGGTACCGTATGATAGATCTTTAAAGTTCATCCAATCCCTCAGTGACGCTAAAGTGTAACTTGCAAGTCTGTGGCAGAGACTTTGCCGAGCATCCTACCGGCTGCTAGGCCTAGTGAGAGACCTTTCCGGGGGCTGCAAGAATCCAGTTTGTGAAACAGTAAATTTCTCTGGATTTGTCTAATATCTTCACCTCACAATTTAAGTACCTGAACTCACCTCTAGCCCTCTACCATTTATTGAGCGACTGTGTTCTATTTTCTGAATAAAAACCCAAAATTCAGTGTCAGTCTCAACCATTTCTTTGGGCCACTTTCCATAGGATCCCCAAGACGGAGAAGCAAGTAAGTGAGGTAACGGTAAGCCCAAATAAAACCAGCAGCTCCTTCTGGGGTTAGTGCTACATGTATATGGGGCCAATACCTGAGGGGGCATTTCATCAGCACGGAGGTGGAGGACTCTGAACACACTTCATTTTGTAGTGACACAATGGAAGGGGCGCCATCATTGAGGAAGATTGATCACAGATATATGGACTTTCCTTTTATATATATCCAACTAGATACATTCATTTTGCAGCACTGGAGTTGTGGCATCAATTACTTGTAACTAGTTATTGTTTTATTACATTCATCATTTTCATTAGTAATGTGTTAGTTTGTAATATGTATTCACAGCACTGGGGTTGTGGTATCACCAGCCAGTCACAGCACTGGGGTTGTGGTATTACCAGCCAGTCACAGCACTGGGGTTGTGGTATCACCAGCCAAATCACAGCACTGGGGTTGTGGTATCACCAGCCAGTCACAGCACTGGGGTTGTGGTATTACCAGCCAGTCACAGCACTGGGGTTGTGGTATCACCAGCCAAATCACAGCACTGTGGTTGTGGTATTACCAACCAATCGCAGCACTGGGGTTGTGGTTATAACAGTGCCCACCAATCAGTGCCCACCAGTACATCACTGCCACCCATCAGTGCCACAATATCAGTGCCAATCTGTGTAGCCTCATCAGGCAATTTGATGGGGCAGTTTTGACGGTGGCAATAGGATGGGGCAGTTTTGATGGAGCAGTTTTGATGCCGCAGTTTTGATGGGGAAAATAGGATGGGGCAATATGATGGGGGCAAAACGATGGAGCAATTTTGATGGTGGCAGTATAATGGAGCAATAGTATGGGGCAGTTTTTATGGGGCAATTTTGATGGGGCAATATGATGGGGCAATATGATGGGGCAATTTTGATGGGGGGAAATTTGATGGGGGGAAATTTGATGGGGCAGTTTTGATGGGGCAATTCGATGGGACAATTTTGATTGTGGCAGTATAATGATGGGGGCAATATGATGGGGCAATTTTGATGGTGGCAGTATAATGGGGCAATAGGATGGGGCAGTTTTGATGGTGGCAGTATTATGGGGCAATTTTTGATGGTGGCAGTTTAATGGGGGCAATAGGATGGGGCAATAGGGTAGGGCAGTTTTAATAGGCCAATTTTGTTAGGGGCAATTTAAAGGGGCAATAGGATGAGGCAGTTTTGATGGGGCAATTTTGGTGGTGGTTCAAATCACATACCACTGGCAGGGTGTTTGATATTAACACCTTCATCACCTGCACTTCACTGAATGTGGTATATCTCTTAATTTGTCCTTGCGGCCTACAATATGTAGGCCGCACGACACGAGCGATGCACGTTAGGGTGAGTGAACATATCGCAAACATTAGGAAAGGATTTCCGAAGCATACCGTGTCGAGACACTATCTTGAGTTTCACAATAAGAATCCTAACGGTATCATCTTTATAGGGATTGATAGATTTAACCCTCATTGGCGTGGCAGCATGTCCAAACGAGAGATATCCAAGCTCGAGATTCGTTGGATCTATGACTTAAAATGTTACACCCCTTTCGGCATGAACGTCGATTGGGATGTAAATTGTTTTATCAATAATAGTTAATTCTTGTACTTGTTACTTTTTATATTTATATTTCATTTTTATTTCTTACAGCGGTCATTGTGGGCAGTGCCTGCTGTATTTTTAGCTTAATTATTTTGAGTTATGAATAGGGTTGAGCGAACCCGAACTGTAAAGTTCGGGTCCGTACCGGACTTTTGGGTGGACCCGAACCCGGACTATTGGCTGTAAGTTCGGGTTCGGGTCCGGTGTTCGGCGATGTATTGACGCTAGTTTCACTAGTGTGCCCTTAGAAGCCATCACAGCCATGCCTACTAATGGCATGGCTGTGATTGGGCAGTGCAGCATGTGACCCAGCCTCTATATATAGTCCAGACACACAGCGTCATTCTGCTATAGACAAGTTCCTGTGCTGCTGAGAGAGAGGATTTTAGGAGTTAGTGTGATAAAGTCAGTCAGTCAGTCCACATTCCTTTAATTTTCTTCTAATTAGTTAGATCAGTGAGCGATCTAGATAGCTAGAGTAGGGAGTTTCTTTAATAAGCAAAAGAAAGAGTCAGAGAGAATTATTGAAGAGATTCCTAAATCAATTGTACCCTGGCTGGGGTGCAGTGCACAGTCTTTTAACAGTGCCATGAGGCCAGTGCCAGACAAAATATAAAAGTTTTACCTGCAAGCTCAGTGCACCATTAGGACCAACACTGCATATAGTAAGAGATACACCATAGTCTGTGTGCATTCTGCTAATGCCAATAGCATTTTCTGCGTGTTCATACATACACGCTGTAGACACTATCCGTGTATTCTGATATTGCAAAAACATTGCAAAAAAATTAAATTTTGCTGTGTTTTTTTTTTTCCAATAGCATTTTCTGCGTGTTCATAAACGCTTTAGACACTGTACGTGTATTCTGCTATAGACAAAAACACCCATTTAGGGCGAGATCATACATTTTGAAAATATGAGGAGATCATCAAAAAGGGGACGTGGGCCGGGTCGTGGTGCTGCTGGTGGCGCTCCTGTTGCAGGGAGAGGACTTGGTCGATCTGTGCCAGCTACACGCACTAGTGAAACACCTAGAGCTCAGCTATGAGGAAATATTAGAGGAACTGAATGTATTCACTCTTGAGAAGAGGAGAATAAGGGGGGATATGATCAACATGTACAAATATATAAGGGGTCCATATAGTGAACTTGGTGTTGAGTTATTCACTTTAAGGTCAACACAGAGGACAAGGGGGCACTCCTTACGTCTAGAGGAAAAGAGATTTCATCTCCAAATACGGAAAGGTTTCTTCACAGTAAGAGCTGTGAAAATATGGAAAAAAGACTCCCTCCAGAGGTGGTTCTGGCTAACTCAGTAGATTTAAGAAAGGCCTGGATACTTTCCTAAATGTACATAATATAACTGGGTACTGACATTTATAGGTAAAGTTGATCCAGGGAAAATCCGATTGCCTCTAGGGGGATCAGGAAGGGATTTTATTTCCCCTGCTGTAGCAGATTGGAGCATGCTCTTTTGGTTTTTTTTTTTTGCCTTCCTCTGGATCAACTGTGGGTATAGAATGGGGTTTATTGGATTGTACGATATATTTTATTTTTATTTATTATTTCTTTTTTCTTTTATGGTTGAACTGGATGGACTTGTGTCTTTTTTCGGCCTAGCTAACTATGTAACCTTCCTCAGGTGCGAGTAGGCGACAGAGCCTGCAGTGGTATTTTGGCGCGCCTAATGAGGCTGTACGAATGTTGAGGCCAGGACAAGTACAGGCGATAGTAGATTGGGTTGCTGACAGTGCCTCCGGTTCCTTCACATTGTCTCCCACCCAGTCTCCTGATGAAAGTTCAGAGTTGGCACCTGCAGGCGATGTCCATCACCTTTCACCCCCTTGCAAATCAGCCAATCAGTCTGAGCCCCAAATCATGCAGCAGTCTCTTCTGCTTTTTGATGACTCTGTTAGCAGGGTTTCCCAGGGCCATCCACCTAGCCCTGCCCCAGAAGTGGAAGAGATTGTGTGCACCGATGCCCAACCACTTATGTTTCATGATGAGTACATGGGAGCACAATCGCAGCACGTCTTGGATGATTACGAAACACAGGTGCCAACTGCTGCTGCTTTCGCCATTGTGCAGACCGACAAGGAGGGCAGGGGTGAAGACTGGGTGGAAGATGATGTGGAGGACGATGAGGTCCTTGACCCAACATGGAATCAACGTCATGCAGGTGACCAGTGTAGTTTGGAGGAAGAGGCGGTGGTCGCACAGAGCCACCAGCACAGCAGAAGAGGGAGCAGGGTGCAAAAGCGGAGCGTCCATCCCCTAGACAGTACGTCTGCTACTGCCCAACGCAGCAAGGGACCGAGCACACCAAAGCCAGGTCCAAGGAGTTCCCTAGCGTAGCAGTTCTTCAGACAATGTGCTGATGACAAGACACGAGTTGTTTGCACGCTGTGCAATCAGAGCCTGAAGCGAGGCATAAACGTTCTCAACCTGAGCACAACCTGCATGACCAGGCATCTAAGTGCAAAGCACGAGATGCAGTGGAGTAGACACCGCAAAAAACAAGAAAGGTCTCTGGCTCCTCCTGCTTCCTCTTCTGCTGCAGTCTCGGCCTCTTCATCCACCTCTGTAGTGACAGTGACACCTGCCAACCCGTAGAGGATCTGCCAGCAACACTACCACCTGGGTCACCAACCATCTCCACAATGTCCCATGGAAGCGTTCAGCTCTCTATTTCCCAAACACTGGAGCGGAAGAGGAAGTACCCCCCTAGCCACCCGCGATCCCTGGCCCTGAATGCCAGCATTTCAAAATTCCTCGCCTTTGAAATGCTGTCATTCCGTCTGGTGGAGACGTAGAGTTTTAAAAGGCTGATGTCATTGGCTGTCCCACAGTACGTCGTGCCCAGCCGCCACTACTTTTCCAGACGAGCTATCCCTTCCCTGCACAACCAAGTGGGGGACAAAATCAGGTGTGCACTGCGCAACGCCATCTGTGGCAAGGTCCACCTAACTACGGATGCGTGGACCAGTAAGCACGGTCAGGGACGTTATATCTCCCTAACAGCACACTGGGTAAATGTAGTGGCGGCTGGGCCTGAGGCGGATAGCACTTTGGCGCATGTCCTTCCACCACCGAGGATTGCAGGGCACTTCAGTTTGCCTCCTGTTGCTAACTCCTTCTACTCCGCCTCCTCATCCGGTCAGCGTAACACCTTCACCACCAACTTCAGCACAGCCAGGGCTAAACGACAGCAGGCAGTTTTAAAACTTTCCTGTTTGGGGGAAAAACACCACACCGCGCAGGAGTTGTGGAGGGACATGGAACAACAGACCGATGAGTGGTTGGTGGCAGTGAGCCTCAAGCCCGGCCTGGTGGTGTGCGATAATGGGCGAAATCTCGTAGCAGCTCTGGGCCTTGCCGGTTTGACGCACATCCCTTGCCTGGCGCATGTGCTGAACTTGGTGGTCGAGAGGTTCCTTAAGAATTACCCCGATATGCCAGAGCTGCTGCAGAAAGTGCGGGCCGTCTGTGCGCACTTTCGGCGTTCTCACCCTGCTGCTGCTCGCCTGTCAGCGCTGCAGCGTAACTTCGGCCTTCCTGCTCACTGTTTCATATGTGACGTGCCCACAAGGTGGAACTCCACCTGGCACATGCTTGCCAGACTGTGCGAGCAGCAGCAGGCGATAGTGGAGTTTCAGCTGCAGCACGCACGCGTGAGTCACTCTGCGGAACAGCACCACTTCACCGCCAATAACTGGGCCTCCATGCGAGACCTGTGTGCCTTGTTGCGCTGTTTCCAGTACTCCACCAACATGGCCAGTGCCGATGACGCCGTTCTCAGCGTTACTATCCCAGTTCTATGCCTCCTTGAAAACACTCTTCAGGCGATGATGGAAGAGGATGTGGCACAGGATGAGGAGGAGGAGGAGGAGGAGGAGGAAGAGGGTTCATTTCCAAGGCTTTCAGGTCAGTCATTTACAAGTGGCTACGAGGGTGGGTTCCTGCACCAACAAGCGCCAGGTACACAATTGTCCGGCAGCAAGGGCACAGTTCTGGAGGATGGGGAGGAGATGGAGGAGGAGGAACCAATGTTCACAGCAGGTTGGCACCCAGACCAGCTCATGTCCATCACTGGTGCGTGGCTGGGGGGATACAGAGGACACAGAGGACAGCTTTTCCTTGCCTCTGGGCAGCCTGGCACACATGAGCGATTACATGCTGCAGTGTCTCCGCAACGACCGACGAGTTTCCCACATTTTAACTGGTGCTGATTATTGGGTGGCCACCCTGCTGGATCCCCGTTACAAGGACAACGTGCCGCCCTTAATTACCTCACTGGAGCGTGATCGTAAGATGCGCGAGTACAAGCGCACGCTGGTAGACGCGCTGCTGGTGGCATACCCACTTGGCAGCGGGGGTACGGTGGAAGCACAAGGCCAAGGCAGAGAAGGAGGAAGAGGTCACCAACGCAGCCGGGGCACCGCCAGCACCTCGGAAGGCAGGGTTAGCATGGCCGAAATGTGGAAAAGCTTTGTCAGCACGCCACAACAACCAGCACCACCAGCTGAGATGGAACGTCTTAGCAGGAGGCAGCATTTCACCAACATGGTGGAGCAGTATGTGTGCACACGCCTACACGTACTGCATGACGGGTCTGCCCCCTTCAACTTCTGGGTCTCCAAATTGGGCACATGGCCTGAGCTTGCCCTTTACGCCTTGGAGGTGCTGGCCTGCCCTGCCGCCAGTGTATTATCTGAACGTGTATTTAGCACGGCAGGGGGCATTATCACAGACAAGCGCAGCCGCCTGGACAAGCTCACGTTCATTAAAATGAACCAGGCATGGATCCCACAGGACTTGGCCGTACCTTGTGCAGAATAGACACATATACAGGTGTTCTGACGAAAACTGTCTTGCTATCGGATAGTGTCCGGCCACTTACTGCGCAGGTGCAGTGCTTACGCAGTACGGAGGACAAGGAGATTCACAAAATCTCCAAAGATGAACGTCGCCTGCGCAGTGAGTGCAGGTTCAAGCCCGACCATCCAAGTGGACATACGGTAGCACATAGTAACAGGGCCCCTCACGGGCTCACTTGGCTAGGCTTCAACCTCGGATGATGTGGCTTGAACCTGGAGTCACTGCGCATCGTCTTCGGAGAGTTTCAAAATCCCCTTGTCCTACGTACTGAGCAAGCGCAGTACAGGGCGGACACTATGCGTCGGGGGACAGAATTCGACACATCATTCACCACTAGCCTTACCCAGCCATTGTTGTATTTTTGAACCAGTGTTGGCTACCTTGTCCTCCTCCACCGCCCCTTCCACCTACACCGCCACATCCACCGCCACCTCAACCTCCTACTCCATTTGAATTTCGTCCTCCTAGGTCAAGATTATAATTTTTTCATTTTTTTTAATTTCCAAGTATTTTATTTTCCCACTATCTTATCCATTAAATTGAATATTTTTTTTCCAGAAAGTGCGTATTCTGGGGTATTCCCACCATATGTGCGGCATTGTGCTGTTGAGTTTCTGAGGTTCTTAATGACTTCCTGTACCTCTTCTGCTGAGAAGGGGGCCTCCAGCATTTTATTTTTATTTTTTATTTTTTTATGTTATTTTAAGTTATTTCCCTATCCACATTTGTTTGCAGATCACTTGCCATGCAGGTGTTCCAACCTGAAAAACTGACCAGAGCTAGAGCTGCCACAATCCAGGCCAGGCCAGGGACTCGATCCTTCAGCGCCAACCCAGTGGTTGTCCATCCCCATCAGAAGGCTCCCCTTTCGGCTACGAACCGCTCCAGGTCACCTTTACGCCAGCAGGTTTTTGCATAGCAACCGCCACCCCTGCTCCACCTCGCCGTAGAACAGGGACGGAAGCAAGCGCCACCTCCTGGCAACTGATAAGAACATATACTACACTTGATCTTAGCCAAAAGGCCGAGAAGCACTAGTGAAACACCTTCCTCAGGTGCGAGTAGGCGACAGAGCCTGCAGCGGTATTTTGGCGCGCCTAATGAGGCTGTACGAATGTTGAGGCCAGGACAAGTACAGGCGATAGTAGATTGGGTTGCTGACATTGCCTTTGGTTCCTTCACATTGTCTCCCACCCAGTCTCCTGATGAAAGTTAATAATTTTTTCTAGAAAGTGCGTATTCTGGGGTATTCCCACCATATGTGCGGCATCGTGCCGTTGAGTTTCTGAGGTTCTTAATGACTTCCTGTACCTCTTCTGCTGAGAAGGGGGCCTCCAGCATTTTATTTTTATTTTTTTATTTTTGATGTTATTTTAAGTTATTTCCCTATCCTCATTTGTTTGCAGATCACTTGCCATGCTCTTAACAACATTTTGTTGCCATTTGCAGCCCTCTAGCCCTTTCCATTACTTTTTTACAGCTATTTTAGCGTTCAAAAGTCCGGGTCCCATTGACTTCAATGGGGTTTGGAGTTCGGGGTCAAGTTCGGGTCAAGTTCGGTCCCGAACCCGGACTTCTTTCCGAAGTTCGGCTGAATACGCCGAACCCGAACTTCCAGGTGTCCGCTCAACTCTAGTTATGAATATTGGTTGCGTACATGCAACAACGTTTTTATTAAAATATACTAACAGAGAGCCTCCTTTTTTTCCTCTCTGTTATGTAATGCTCTATTACATGCACATTTTATATATTTTTATATGTTTCAATTTATATATTAATTTAATGTGCATTTATATATATATGTCATTCAATTTCTATTGTATTTTTGTTTTATATCAATAAGTATACAGGGCATTTTTTAAATGCTTAGTTATACAGTGTTTTGATATGATCCATTATTTTTTAGTTTATGCCCCTCAGGTATTGCATTTACTATTTAACAATAGTGTAATATTTGGCTGTTTTCCATGACTATGGGCGCTTTTTTATTTAAAATTTTTTAGCTATAATTTATACTGTGCCATTTTGTTTTTGACTGGTGTCCCCACTGGCCATTTACTACAGGTATAGTTTCCTGCCTTTGGAGCGCATAGGCCACTGAGCGCATATGTCATTTCCGGACGATGCCGCCGGATGTGACGTTTTGCGCTCTCTGGCTCTGTGTGTTGCTGCTGTGGAGCACAGTTCCCACTGCGCATGCGCGGCCGGCTGAGCGTCCACCGGAACTAATACAGTGTGCGCCGTGGTTTGGACGCGCACGCCGGTGGAACGCATGCCGTACTGCGCATGCGCGGACGGACGCTTCTCTGTTTACATGGCGTTTTTTTTCCTCTTTCAGTGTGAATAACGCTTATTGCGCCTGTGCACTCGTTTTTAACAGCTGTTTAGCCTTTTAATCATGTCAGGCTGCCCTATCACAAGGCAGCTTGACTTATGCGACACACTATATACATCAGCGTACTTGCAGCATCAGCCACGCCTCTGATGATATCCACCATTGGATGAAACATGTCAGGCGGGCTGATGCAAGTACGCGGAACTGTTGTTTTATATGCCCTGATGTCTTCATACTGTTGTAAATATTTGAATTTACCTACGGGCTTCACTATTGTGGCTGTTTCCTTCCTTCATTCCGTGGGAGACTTTTTTTAGCACACTACATTGATTTGGCTCTGTGAATCCTGTTACCAACAATCTATTGAAGATTTCTAAATCTGGTCTTCCGTCATCGTGTTCATCAAACTTTATTACCAACCTCTAGCATCACATGTTAACATCGCTCACTAAATTCATCTTTCTGGTAAGCAGATTGGGATCACATGAGTTTGGAGTGTTCTTCTTTTTTTGGCTTTTGATGCATTGAACTTTGGTGGAAGACTCACTTTATATCATCATACAAGTTGATGTTTGTTTAATCAATGGACCTAATTGATGGACTTTCAATTCATATCACATTTTTTGGTATAGCGCTACACTCTGGTTTTTAAATTTTGGTGGTGGCAGTATAATGCGGCAATTTTGATGGGGGAAATATGATGGGGCAATTTTGATGAGGTGCAATAGAATGGGGCAATTTTTATGGGGGCAGTATAATGGGG
The DNA here is from genome assembly GCA_028564925.1 of Lithobates sylvaticus. NCBI lineage: Eukaryota > Metazoa > Chordata > Amphibia > Anura > Ranidae > Lithobates > Lithobates sylvaticus. The sequence continues at coordinate 20,747,197 of CM053029.1, forward strand.
CAATTTTGATGAGGTGCAATAGAATGGGGCAATTTTTATGGGGGCAGTATAATGGGGCAATTGTGATGGGGCAGTATAATGGTGCAATTATGATGGGGCAGTATAATGGGGCAATTATGATGGGGCAGTATAATGGGGGCAGTATAATGGGGCAATTATGATGGGGCAGTATAATGGGGGCAGTATAATGGGGCAATTATGATGGGGGCAGTATAATGGGGCAATTATGATGGGGGCAGTATAATGGAGCAATTGTGATTGGGCCGTATAATGGGGCAATTATGATGGGGCAATTATGATGGGGCAATTATGATGGGGCAATTATGATGGGGGCAGTATAATGGGGCAATTGTGATGGAGCAGTTTTGATGGGGCAATGTGATGGGGGCAATAGGATGGGGCAATTTTGGTGGTGGCAGTATAATGGGGCAATTTTGGTGGTGGCAGTATAATGGGGCAATTTTGATGGGGCAATACAATGGGTTCATTTGATGGAGACAATTTGATGGGGCAGTATAAGGAAATGTGATAGGGCAGTTTTGATTGGGGCAATTTTGATGGGGGCATATGATGGGGCAATTTTATAGGGCAATTTTGATTGGGGGCAAATTTGATGGGGCAGCTTTGATGGTGGCAGTATAATGGGGAAATTTTGATGGTGGCAGTATGATGGGGCAATTTTGATGGTGGCAGTATAATGGGGCAATTTTGATGGGACAATAGGATAGGGCAGTTTTTATGGGGCAGTTTTTGGTGGTGGCAGTATAATGGGGCAGTTTTTATGGGGGCAATATGATGGGGGAAAGAGGATGGGGCAATTTTGATAGGGGCAATTTGATGATGGCAGTATAATGGGGCAATTTAATGGTGAAATTTGATAGGCCAGTTTTGATGGGTAAATTTTTATGGGGCAATATGACGGGGCATTTTTGATTGGGGCAATTTGATGGGGGCAATCTTGATGGTGGCAGTATAATGGGGCAATTTTGATGGGGGCAATATGATGGGGCAACCTTGATGGTGGCAGTATTATGGGGCAATTTTGATAGGGCAATAGGATGGGGCAGTTTTGATGGTGCCAGTATAATGGGGCAATATGATGGGACAATTTTGATGGTGGCAGTATGATGGGGCAATTTTGATGGGGGCAATATGATGGAGCAATTTTGATGGGGGCAATAGGATGGGGCAATTTTGGTGGTGGCAGTATAATGGGGCAATATGGATGGGGCAATATAATAGTGCAATTTTGAAGGGGGCAACATAATGGGGCAATTTTGATGGTAGTAGTATTATGGGGCAATTTTGATGGTGGTAGTATTAGGGGTCAATAAGATGGGGCAGGTTTAAAGGTGGCAGTATAATGGGGCAAATTTGATGGGGGGAATAGGATGGGGCAATAGGATGTGGCAATTTTGATGGGAGCAATTTGATAGGGCAATAGGATGAGGCAGTTTTGATGGGGCAATTTTGGTGGTGGCAGTACAAGGGGTGGAATGTGATGGGGAAATTTTGATGGGGCAATTTGATGTGGCAATTTTGATAGGGCAGTTTTTTATGGCGGCAATATAATGGGGACATTTTGATGCGGCAATTTCATGGAGAAATTTGATAGAGTAGTTTTGATGGGGGCATTTTGATGGGGGCAATATGATGGGGCAATTTTGATGGGGGAAATTTTAATGAGGGCAATAGGATGGGGCAGTTTTGATGGGGCAATATTGATGGGGCAATATTGATGGTGGCAGTATAAAGGGGGAATTTTGATGGGGGCAATATGATGGGGCAATGGGATGGGGAATTTTTTATGGGCCAATAGGATGGGGCAGTTTTGGTGGTGGCAATATAATGAGGACATTTTGATGGGGCAATGCTGATTGGGGCAATTTTGATGGTGGCAGTATGATGGGGCAGTTTTGATGGGGGTAATGTGATGGGGCAGCTTCTGCAAAAGGTAATTACTTTTTAGACAATGCTAATTGTAAATGATATCCCTCTTTCTGTGCAGATATATATATATATATATATATATATATATATATATATATATATATATATATATATACACAAGGGATATCATTTACAATTAGCATATTTTATAATGTAACTACCTTTGCAGGAGATTTTTGCATTTCTAGATTTATAAACTTTGTAAATGTAGATACACTTCCTGCTTCCTGGAGGTGGAGGGGAGGTTGCCATAGCTAAGGGGTGGAAACTTCCTCTGACACGGCTGTTGCTATGGAAACCCGACCTACAACCTATTACACGGCTCGTGCTGCTCTGAGCATGTGCGAGATCTGGATGTGCATGCTGGGTAATCATGGAATACAGGAAGAGATACAGTCTGGCTTCAAATGCCCACACATGAGATGGCTGCTGCCTGCTGGGACTTACAAAAGTAAGAAAACAATGCTGCAAAAATACAAAGCGGACCTTGCATTACAGCGCAACCTTTACTAGAATACATGAATCATGAGGATTATAGGGGGAGATTTAGCTACAAAGTAACATTTCTCCCAGAGCACCACTTAAGGACCACCTCCTGCACATATACGTCAGCAGAATGGCACGGCTGGGCACAAGCATGTACAGGTACATTGCTCTTAAAGAGCCCAGCCATGGGTCGCGCGCGTGCCGCCGGCGGCTCGCTCGCGACCCGGTCCTGAGCTCCGTGGCCGCGGGACACGCAGACCCGATCACCGCCGGTGTCCCGCGATCGGGTCACAGAGCTGAAAAACGGGGAGAGGTAAGTGTAAACAAACCTCCCCCCGTGCTTCCTAGTGAGGCTGTCACTGATCGTCTGTTCCCTGTCATAGGGAAAGAGGATCAGTGATGTCACACACCAAGCCACGCCCCCCTACAGTAAAAAAACACATAGGTCACACTTAACCCCTACACTGCCCCCTAGTGGTTAACCCCTTCACTGCCAGTGACATTTTTACAGTAATCAATGCATTTTTAAGCGCACTGATCGCTGTATTAATGCCAATAGTCCCAAAAATGTGTCAAAATTGTCCGACGTGTCCGCCATAATGTCGCAGTCACAATAAAAATCGCTGATCGACGCCATTACTAGTAAAAAAAAATATTAATGAAGATGCCATAAAACTATCCCCTATTATGTAGACGCTATAACTTTTGCGCAAACCAATCAATAAACGCTTATTGCGATTTTTTTTTTTTTAGTTTTCAAAATTTTATTGTAAATAGGAATGATACAAAGTCATAAAAGTGAACAAAATAACCAACACACCCACTGGGGTGTCAGTACAGAAGGCAGTTTACAGGCAAAGACAATTGGTAATTCACTGGTAGAGGTATGTTCTACAAACGGGTCACAGAAAGAGTGACAAAGGAGGGCAATACACATTCTAGTAATCTATACTTCGTTACCACTGGGCAGAGAAGAAAAGCACCTAGGCAAGTATCAGAGGACTTAGGATCAGCGTCTGCTCCCCGACGCCCCATGCACCCCCAGAGGGATCTTGCTGTGCGTGGGAGGGTCAAGGACCAGCATGTCTGGTGTTGCCAGAGATCAAGAGTGGGGATACTGCTCCCTAGGGCGCTTAGCCGGGGTGAATATGCCGCAGTGGGCCTGTTCCTGATCCCCCACTTAACAGGGGGGAGGATGAAAGACGGCCTGGAGAAGCTATGATTGCCCCCTACTACCAAGTGGGCTGCCCTTCCGTACCGTCGAGTATCAAAACATATTGAACATAATTAACTAAACTGGGTCCCTTTGTAGTCCAGGACCCTACAAGTTTTATATGAAGGAGCGAGAGGAGAGAAAGAAGAAATTTATGAGAAGTAGGAAAGAAGAGAAGGTGTAGAAAGAGGGGGGGAGGAGGGGCAGGAAGTGGAGGGGGTTCGGTCGGGCGCCCTCGTGGAGAGGAGATGGGGAACGTGTGCTACTACCAACAAGTAGGGACCAGCGGAATAGCGTTATTGAGGAGCACTATGGATGGGTCCTGTGGCACACTGAAGCCTGTAACCTTGCGGATGAGGTAAAAGATTTTGTTCCAGAAGCCCCTGATTTTAGGGCATTCCCAGACCGTGTGTAGAAGAGAGCCTATGATGCCACATCCTCTGAAGCAGAGGGGAGAGGACTGAGGGTAAAATTTGGCGAGGCGGGTAGGGACCAGATACCATCTGGAAAGTACCTTGATGTCAGCTTCCATAAGGGAGGTGTTTAAGATACCTTTAAATGAGCGAGAAAAATTTGTGTGCCAAGTGTCCAGGTCCCATTCGAACTGGAGGACCTGCTCCCACTTCAGCATATAATTTGCTTTGCCCTGTGGTTCAGCAACCGCTGAGTAGATCAGGGAGATGCCCCCCTGACTCCCACGGCTGAGGAACACCATAGTTCATATTGGGTGACCGAAAGTGGGCTGTCTGAGCTGATCCAGATTTTGTGTAAGAAGTGTCGTAGCTGGTAGTATCGATAAGTTTCCGAGGGGGGCATTTCTAACTTAGAAACTAAGTATTTGAGTGATATGGGGCCATCATTATTAAAGTATTGACCGATCCTGTACAGGCCCTTATCGAGCCACCATGCAAAAGCCTTAATGTTGAGCCCCGGTTGAAAATGGGCGTTGTTGAAGATGTGTGCGAGAGGGTGCCAGGGGGATGTCAAAGAAGTGTGTTTGTGGAGGGAGTCGCATAGGGACATTGAGTGTGATAGGGTGGGAGATAGGATCGCTGGGCGATCTTTGCGAGGTCTCCAGACTAGGTAGTCCAGAGTGTGATTGGGGGTAGCCGTTCGTTTGAGCTCAACCCAGTCAGGTTTTGGGGTCCTGGAATAGATAGCGGAGAATTGGCAGAGTTGAGCCCCATACACACGGTCGGACAATCCGCGGACCAGGTCCGTCGGATCATGTCCGTCGTACTTTGTCCGATGTTGGTTTTGCGTACACACGGTCGGACAAAGTTGTCGGAAAATCCGATCATTCTGAACGTGGTGACGTTTGTTGCCTACGACGGGACTACGTAGAGGCTAGTAGCCAATAGCTTTGGTCTTGTAATGTGATCTGAGCATGCGTAGCACTTTGTCCGGTCGGACAACCGTACACACGATCGGGTTTGGTGTGATCGGACCGGGTTGACGGCAAATCTTTCCAGCAGGAGATAAGACTTTGTCCGTCGGACAAACCGACGAACACTGTCCGATGGTGCATACACACGGTCTGATTTTTCAACAACATTGTCCGATCGGACAGAATCCATGAAAAAGTCCGACCGTGTGTATGGGGCTTTGGGCTGCTTGGAAATACTTCCAAAGGTTTGGAAGACCTAGCCCCCCTTTTTTCTTTGCTCTGTACAGCAATTTATTGGAGAGTCGATGACCCTTGCCTCCCCAGATGTACTTAACGATAGTGGATCGGAATCTGTCCAGATCCCGCTTTTTGACGGTGATTGGCAGAGATCTAAAGAGGTACAATAGTCTGGGGAGGAGGGTCCTTTTAACTGAATTAACTCTGCCCAGCCAGGACAATTTGTAAAGGGACCATTGTGCTAAGTCATCTGAGAGCTTTTTTTATCATGGGGGTATAATTGTGCTGGTATAAGAGGTCTATTTTGGGTGTAAGAAAGACCCCTAAATAGGGAAGGGAAGATGAGCTCCAGGAAAAGGGGAATTTGTCTTTGAGTCTGTCCACTATGTCTTGGGGGACTGTGATATTAAGGGCCAATGACTTTGACATGTTAATTTTGAGACCTGATACCGAGCCGAAGGAATTGAGAAGGTTGAGGACCTTAGGAGTCGACGTAAGGGGGGAGGTGAGGAAAAGAAGGACATCATCCGCAAAGAGAGCACATTTGTGAGTCTGATTGCCGCATACTACCCCACTAATATCGGGGTCTTGTCTTAATGCTAAAGCTAGGGTTTCTATCGCTATAGCGAAGAGTAAAGGAGAAAGAGGGCAGCCCTGTCTAGTACCTTTAAGAATTGGAATTTGGTTGGAAAGGTGACCCTGCAATTTAATCTGGGCTTTCGGGGAGGAGTATAGGGAGGATAGTGTTTGTAGGAAGTCTGGGCCGAATCCCCAGCGGCCTAGAATGGTGAATAGGTAAGGCCAGGTCACTGTATCGAAAGCCTTCTGAAGATCAATGGATAGGATGTAGCCTGATTGTGTGGGGCCGCCGTCCCAGGCGGAATGCATAAGGGAGATTAAGTCTACTGCTCTCCTAATCTGGTCCGGCCCCTGTCTCCCAGGTATGAAACCCACCTGATCCTTATGTATATAGGACGCAATTCTGTTGGCTAGAATTTTTGTCATAATTTTAAGGTCATTGTTAATTAGCGATATTGGCCTGTAGTTGCTTACTTCACTAGAGTATTTTCCTTGTTTCAGTATCACTGAGATAAAAGCTAGATTAGCCGCTGGTTCCAGGGGGGAGCCATCACGTAGGGAGTTGAAGAGCCGGACCAGACGAGGAGAGAGAATCTCGGAGAAGGTTTTGTAATATTGGGCTGAAAAAACGTCAGGTCCTGGGGCAGAATCTGTCTTAAGGTTTTTAATAATATCCTGGACTTCCTCTGAGTTAAAAGGAGCATCCATCATGGATCTGTGGGTCTCAGAAAGCTTTGGGAGAGTAATGTTTTTAAGGAAGGAATCTAAGGAGGCTGGGTCAGTAGAGGCTGGAGAAGAATAGAGATTCGAGTAGAACGCATGAAAGGTATCAAGATTTTTTTGTGGATTCTGGGAGAGAGAGACCCCGAGGTTGTTTTTATCTTGGGTAGGGCGAAGTTTTTCATCTTGGGGGTGAGTTTCGTCGCTAACCGGGGCCAATTTTATCAGCCTGTAAGTAATACCTGCCGCTTAGCCAAAGCAGGTGTTTATCTGCATTAGTGGTAAGGGCTAAATTTAGGGCAACACGGGAAGATTCAAGCTGGGCAAGGCTAGCAGGGGAGGGTTTGGCTTTATGGGCTTTACTGAGAAGTTCGAAAACCTTTTCCATCTTCTCTACAGTAACTTTGTGTTCTCTCTTGAGCTTAGATGATAATTGGATTATTTTCCCTCTCATTACTGCCTTATGGGCACCCCAGAGAGTGCTGGGGGATGTGTCCCCTGTGTCGTTAAGACGGAAAAATTCTTTGATGTCTTGTGCAAGTAGATTGCAGTGAACAGGGTTGGACAGGAGGGATTTACTAAGGCACCATTGGGGGGGACCGGTGGGTGAAAGTGAGCTGCGGATTTTGAGAGTGACAATGGAGTGACAATGGAGTGGTCAGACCAGGGAATTTTGTGTATTGAAGCGTGAGTCGCTGAGTGGATGTCCGAGTTGGGAATAAAGATATGGTCTATTCTGCTGAAAGTTTTGTGAGGGGCCGAATAATGAGTGTAGTCTTTGGCGACGAGATTTAATTCCCTCCATGTGTCAATCAGGCCCAAATCGTGGAAGAGTCGAGCTATTCTAAGGCTCTGCTTGGGGGGGTTTGTGAGACAGGGTCTGTCCTGGGAGGATTTGTCTAAGGCATGATCAAACGTGGTATTGGAGTCTCCTCCCATTATGATTCTCCCTTCTAGGTGAGGAGAGAGAGTAGAAAGCATAGAAGTGAAGAAGCACGCTTGGCCCTGGTTGGGGGCGTAGTAGGAAACGAGGGAGAATAGTTCCCCTTCAATGAGCCCTTTGATCAGGAGGAATCTACAGTTTTCGTCTTGTATCGTGTGTGTGTGTACAAAGGGGATTCGTTTGGATAGTGGAACAGCTACTCCCCTCTGTTTGGTTTGTGCGTTAGCCAGGTAGAAAGTGGGGAAGTTGCGGTAGAGAAAGGAAGGGGTGTAGCTTGCTGGGAAGTGGGTTTCTTGGAGAAGGACTATATCAAGGCTTCTGGCATGGTAACTCTGAAAGGCTTTCCGGCATTTAGAAGGGGAGTTCAGCCTCTGAGTGTTGTGAGAGGCTACTCTCAATGTCAATTTACGATTTTCTGTATCAGCCATGGGTGTCTGGGTGTGGGTGCGAAAGTGATCGGAGGGAGCTTACCTTTAAGCGGTGAAGTCTACAGTTCATAGGCTGGGAGTTGGACCTTTGCAGATATCCTAGTGGGAGTATTGTGAAGCATCTCCGCGAGGGGCCCTGAGTACAAGGGAGAGAAGGAGTAGAGGAGGAAGGAAAGATGGGGGGGAGAGAGAGAGAGGAGAAAAAGAGAAGGAAAGAGCAACAAGAAAATTAAGATGATTAATAAAAATATACATACAACAAAATATAAACATCCGTAATGTATCCATCAAAGTGCAAAAAGGACCGGCGAACCAGGTCCAGGTCCAAAATCTCACAGAGGAGAGCATTTGGAGAGGGTGCAACCTCAAAAGTGTTGTCTGTCTGGTGTCACCGGAGGGAGTGGGTACCCTCCGCATCACAACAGGTGGAGTGGCAGTGTGGGGCAAAAATGGGACCGGTCGGCCAAAAAAGAAAAAACCGAGAGCAACAAAAACATAGGTGAGTCTTAGATTGAGTCTTGCGATGAGCAAATAGGTAGTATTGAGCTAGTGCAGTTGGGGGTACCTGTAGGGGAGGGGGGGTACTGTCCAGAACGGGAGTGGGGTGGCGGAGGCTGGTGGGACTGACATCATGGGGAATCTGGAAGCGGGATTTATTTCCTTCGAGAAAGGTAACAAACAAAACAATTACCCACCTTTTCCCAGGCGGGAGTTGCGTATGTGGGAGGGTAGCGAATATAGCCGCTAATAGGACTAATGGGGCTCTGCCCAGAACAGAAGGGACCCAGGCCTGACTAAAAATAGTTAGGGCTTAGTGGGTCCGTCTTCCCCTGAACCTTGGAGTGAGCTGAAGTGACTACTAAAAAGGCAAAAGGAAAAAAGGCATAAGTCACAACATGAGATGACAAAAGAAAATACAGAGGGGGGGCAAGGTTCAGGGGAAGACGAAATCATAAAAATGAGGGGGAGCAAAACCTCTCAGTGAGGAGAGGCAAACAAGAGTTCTCATCTCGGGGGATGGGATTCACAGTGTCTCTTCGCCTGTTGCTTGTTCCACAGCAGGGTCAGGGGGCTGCCTGGCGATGGACGTTTGGAGGAGACTTACTTGCTTGGAGCCTGGTGAGGGGCTAGATCCTGGGATATGAGTCAAAGTTGGAGCAGAAGGCGCTCGCCATCAGGGAATGAGGAGAATCCGTAGGATTTGTCCTTGAAGTGGAATTGGAGCCGGAACGGGAAGGACCAGCGGTATTTGATGGAGTTCTGCATGAGGATCTCCAGGAGGGGCTTGAGGGACCTGCGTTTCTGTACTGTGGCGGGTGAGATGTCTGCAAAGATTTGGACCTTGTTGCCCTGGAAGGTCAGGCTATCTTGATTGCGTGTGTGTCTCATGACGTCTTCTTTGACACTGTAGTAGTGTGGTTTGACCACTATATCCCTTGGGAGGCCATTTTGTCTGGGGAGTTGGAGGGCTCTATGCGCCCTGTCAAGTTCCAATCTGTGCTCTTGGATGTCAGGCATGAGTTCTTTAATGAACGATTTGATCATGCTGGGGACGTCTGTGACAGACTCAGGGATTCCTCTTATGCGGAAGTTATACCTTCTGCTTCTGTTTCTAGGGCTGTTTCTAGTTGGCTGTTTCTAGTTGGTCTTGTAAAGTTTGGATGCATGCAGTATTCTGGTTGGTGCGTGCTGCGGTGTTATCTACAGCTTGCTCAATGACATCCATGCGGGCCCTGAGGCCCTGTAAATCTGCTTTGATAGTGGCAGTAATTTGCGTGGCGTTTTGAGCCAGCATCTCAGAGAAGTGTTGCAGCATGAGCTGCATGTCAGTGGAGTGGGTCGGTTGCAGGGGGAGATAGTGATGGGGGCCTTCTAGGCCCAAGGGGGATCCCTGGAGTGGAGTGTGAGGGAGGCTGCCAAATGTCTGTGGAGATGCTGTGGAGGCTGGGGATGTCCCCTGGGGGTTACAGGTACTCACGGGGGTCGTCAGAAGGCTGTTATGGAGTTGTTGTTGCTGCTGATGGGCTGGTGGATCCGCAATGGAGTCCGGTTCCTCCATGCTGCCTCGTGTTGCGGCCGCCATCTTGGCCGAGGCCGGGGTCGCCAGGTTGTAAACGAGCTGGCGGCTGACCTCGCTTTTTTGAGGCCCCACGGACATATTGGTGGGTGCCTGGCACCGTCGGGTTGCAGTGGGCTGAGGGCCGATCGGATCCAGTTCAATCTGAGAGCTCAGGGGGCTGAGTGAGGCCGGAGCGGTGCGGAGCTCCCGTTCAGAGCGTCTTCCCGGAAGTCCCGCGCATGCGCATTCTGCTTATTGTGATTTTTTTACCAAAAATATGTAGAAGAATACGTATCGGCCTAAACTGAGGAAAATAAATAAATTATATATTTTTTGGGGATATTATAGCAAAAAGTAAAAAATTATTTAAACAACATCTATTTTTGTTTATAGCGCAAAAAAAAAACGCAGATGTGAGCAAATACCATCAAAAGAAAGCTATATTTATGGGAAAAAAAGGACGCCAATTTTGTTTGGGAGCCACGTCACACGACCGTGCAATTGTCAGTTAAAGCGACGCAGTGCTGAATCGCAAAAAGGGGCCTGGTCCTTTAGCTGCAAATTGGTCCGGGGCTTAAGTGGTTAACCGCTTGCTGACCACTGCATGTAGATATACGTCGACAGAATGGCACGGCTGCGCAAATGGGCATACCTGTATGTCCCTTTGAATTTGCCACTGTGCCAGCGCATGCGTCCGCCGCAAGCTCCATGAGTAGGATCGATGTCCGTGGGGGATACCTGCGATCGTCTCACGGAGAGGAAAAACGGGGAAATGCTGATGTAAACATTTCCCAGTTCTGCCTAGTGACAGGACACTGATCACCGCTCCCTGTAATCGGGAGCGGTGATCAGTGTCATGTCACATGTAGCCCCTCCCCCCAACAGTTAGAATCACTCCCTATAACACACTTAACCCCTTCACTGCCCCCTAGTGGTCACTGACAGTCACATTTACACAGTAATCAATGCATTTTTAATCACACTGATCACTGTAGTGTGAATGGTCCCAAAATAGCGCCAAAATTGTCCGATGTGTCCGCCATAATATCGCAGCCACGATAAAAATTGCTAATCACCTTCATTACTAGTAAAAAAAAATATTAATAAAAATGCCATAAAACTATCCAATATTTTGTAGACGCTATAACTTTTGTGCAAACCAATCAATAAATAATAAATGCTTATTGCGATTGTTTTACCAAAAATAGGTAGAAGAAAACATATCAGCCTAAACTGAGGAAAAAAAATGTTTTTTTATATATTTTTTGGGATATTTATTATAACAAAAAGTTAAAATATTGCTTTTTTTTCAAAATTGTCACTCGGATAATGGTCTGGTATGGATTTTGAGGGGACCCCACACCATTTTTTTTTTTTTTTGGCCGGGGTTCCCCTTAAAATCCATCCCAGACCTGAAGGGTCTGGGATGGATATTTAGAGGGACCCCTACGTCATTTTTTTTTTATTTGAAGTGGGGTTCCCCTTAATATCCATAGCAGAGCTGAAGGGCCTGGTAATTGAATTTGGGGGAACCCCCACACTTTTTTTTGACTTTCAATGAATGTATCTCTGTATTACGGGAGCCGGCAATTCATTAGCCGCCAGTGATTTTAAATAGCTTTTTTTCCTGCAAAAATGACACTTTGTGCAGGGACAGTTCTAAGCACGGTAAACATGTGCCCCTTCACAGGCATAATATACACACTCCCAGGTACGAAATTTAAAGGAATATTACACTTTTATTGTTTCACTTTAATCATTATTAAAATCACTGCTCCTGAAAAAACGGCAGTTTTAAAAAAAATGCATTGATACATATCCCCAGGTCCCCAAACACTATTTATGACAATAACATGCATATAGGCTTTTAAAATTAGCACTTGTGATTTCTCCCATAGACTTTTACAGGGTGCTGGCAGCTTTTCGAATTTGCTGCGAACACCCCAAATTGTTCGCTGAACAGGCGAACAGGCAATGTTCGAGTCGAACATGAGTTCGACTCGAACTCGAAGCTCATCCCTAGCGACCAATAATAGACAGATGGTCCTCAATTAGAATCTGGAAGGACAGAGCGAGTCTCTAGACCAAAAAGGACCCCTAGATGCCAATAAAATCCCCCCATCCTTGTAGATATAAAATTGTCACCTCACTGAGCCTCAAAGAGAAGTCCTAGTCATTTCATCTACAATGTAACTATGTAACAAACCACCTAACCACCTGATCCTGATACTTCCAAATAATAATTACACAACAAAAATTATAATACAAAGCAAATACTACATACAATATATGTCTGCTACTACCACAATCTCAGTTCTGTAACAATGTGTTGCAACCTAATGAATTGGTATTAATACACTTTATGCAGAAAACTAACAAATTGTAGAAATGGAGTCGGTGAGTATTTCCTCTCAGTAGTGCCACATCCAAAAACTTGTTAGAATGAAAATACCCCTAAGGTGGACCTTTAAGGCACTTGTATAGGTATATTTAACCACTTCAGCCCGGGACCATTTGGCTGGCCAAAGACCAGAGCACTTTTTGCGATTCGGCACTGCGTCGCTTTAACTAACAATTGCGTGGTCATGTGACGTGGCTCCCAAACAGAATTGATGTACTTTTTTTCCCCACAAATAGAGCTTTCTTTTGGTGGTATTTGATCACCTCTGCGGTTTAAATTTCCGGTTTAAATTTTTTGCGCGCAATGGGAGGCTCCCGCTGTGTGAGGCTTCGCTGCGTCGGACAGCTCTTTTATAACGGAGGGCGAGGCCACCTGGTGACCCCGCCCCCCTCTGACGCACAGGGACGTCATGGGGACTTCCCTATGGCTTTCCCGCCCTCCGTTATAAAAGAGCTGTCAGACGCAGCGAAGACTCACACAGCGGGAGCCTCCCATTGCGCGGAGCGGCCCAAGAAGAGACGCCGACGCCATGGAAGAAGATGCTGGACGAGAAGACCAAAGCAAGAAGAAGCGGATCGGAGGAAGAAGAAGATGAGAGAAGATGGTAGAAGATGGAAGAAGAAGATGAAGAAACCGAAGGATGAAGAAAGGAAGAAGGAAGACCAGAAGAAAGAAGATTTTAATAAAGGAATTGTCAAAGACCGTCTCCTGTAATTTTTTACATTTTTGTCACTTTTTTGGTGAAATGGTAGGTGGTACTTTTGTACGCCCTTACCATTTCACACAGGGGGGCCAGGATCTGGGGGCCCCCTTGTTAAAGGGGGCTTCCAGATTCTGATAAGCCCCCCGCCCGCAGACCCCCACAACCAATGGCCAGGGTTGTGGTGACGAGGCCCTTGTCCCCATCAACATGGGGACATGGTGCTTTGAGGGGTCACAGACCCCCAAAGCACCCTCCCAATGTTGAGGGCATGTGGCCTGGTACGGTTCAGGAGGGAGGGTGGGACGCTCTCGTCCCCCCCTCTTTTCCTGCGGCCTGCCAGGTTGCGTGCTCGGATAAGGGTCTGGTATGGATTTTGAGGGGGACCCCACGCCATTTTTTTTTTTTTTTGGCCGGGGTTCCCCTTAAAATCCATCCCAGACCTAAAGGGTCTGGTATGGATATTTAGGGGGACCCCTACGTCTTTTTTTTTTAAATTTGAAGCTGAGTTCCCCTTAATATCCATATCAGACCTGAAGGGCCTGGTAATTGAATTTGGGGGAACCCCCACGCTTTTTTTTTATCAATTACTTTTTTTTATCAATGACTTTCAATGAATGACTGTTCTTGGTGTTACGGGAGCCGGCAATTCATTAGCCGCGAGTGATTTTAAATAGCTTTTTTTCCTGCAAAAATGACACTTTGTGCAGGGACAGTTCTAAGCACGGGAAACATGCGCCCCTTCACAGGCATACTATACACACCCCCCAGGTACGAAATTTAAAGGAATATTACACTTTTATTGTTTCACATTAAGCATTATTAAAATCACTGCTCCTGAAAAAACGGCCATTTAAAAAAAAAAAAAAAAAAAAATTTGCATTGATACATGTCACCTCAAACACTTTTTATGACAATAACATGCATATTAGCCTTTAAAATTAGCACTTTTGAATCTGAACGTTCGAGTCCCATAGACTTTAATAGGGTTCTAAAGTTCACACAAGCTTTAGGTCTGTTCGCAGGTTCTGGTGCGAACCGAACAGGGGGGTGTTCGGCTCATCCCTATTGGTCGCTAAATGAAGAGAATACAGAGTCCTGTGCATCTTCTGGTCTATTTCAGGACCAAATTCAGCCCAAAATTTGGGCACAAATCAGCCCTGAAATGGTGAATGGAGACGCACTGGACCCCCTGCTGTGAGTAGCTGTGACCTCCAGTGTGACCCCAGCCAAAGTCTGATCTCTGATAGTCAGTGGCGGGGGGGAGGGGATGAAAGCCAATACGAGCGAGTGACCTGAAGGACTATGATGGGAACTCCCAGTGTAACCGGCCAATCAGAAGTCTGTCTTTGTATAACTTTCATCTAGGTGACATGTCTGGGTCCCTCACGTAGAAGATTTATACCAGAATCCTGCAGAATATTATATAATTTATAGGAGAATTCTCACATCAGCCTCTGCAGAGTACAGCCAGGATCTCTGAGCCCCTCACATAGAAGTTTTATTCCAGAGTCTTCCAGGTGATTCCTTGATAATTCCAGTCTGGTGAGGGATAGATTATTGATAAGAATGGATCGGAGATCATCACAGTCGGAGGACGTCACACCACAATCATCCAACCTGCAGAGACAAATCCAGACACATGATATTATATTATAAGATGACTATGAGGAATTATTCCCATTTAGTGAAAAGTAACATAACATCACTAGAGCGGAATATCAGGATATACAGAATGTTATACAGAGGAAAGATCTTGTTATAAGGGAAGCTGATAAAGGTGAAGCTGTTGTAGTACTTATGTCTACACAGTATAAAGAGGGGGCGCTGTGTCTTTCTGCACTGAAGAAATATTGAGGAGATTCATTTCACTTCAAACGCTGGACTTTATTGTTTAATAATTGTATTCATTATTCCATATTTGCACTATCAATCATCACTGTGTATTCATGTTTATTTGGGTGATTTAATTATATTGTCACTATACATAATTAATTTATATTGTCACCATATAATTTATTTTCTATTTTATTTTATGCGCAGCTTTTTTCCATATTTTCTGTTAGTGAGTGTGTATATCTTGCAATTATAAGTTGCCGCCTGTTTTTTTTGTTTATTTTATTATTTTTTAGGTTAGCGCGGTATACACCTTTTTCCTTTTTTTGTATAGTGTTTTTCCTTTTTATGTATAGTGACAATATAATTAAATCACCCAATTTTGGGAGGGAGGCGTGGGTTCCCGTTACATCAGAGGGGGGCGGGGTCACCCGTACATCACAGGGGAATCCCAACTTCCCCCTTGCGTTGCGTCAGAGGGGGGCAGGGTCAGGTGACGGAGTGGCCCGCGCCTCCTCTGCTAAGGCGGATTCCCTCAGTGTCTCCATGGAGACAGGATGCGCTGCGCTGGACGTCGGAAGAGATCAGCCATCGCTGGACACGGAGAAGAGACCACCATCGCTAGATAGCAAGAGTGGATTACCACCGCTGGAATCTTTTTTTTATTTTTAATAAAGGACTTTTCCCAACGGTGACAGTGTGTTTTTTAACAATTTTTTACACTTCCTTTGTGAAATGGTAGGGGTAATTTTGTACCCCCTTACAATTTCAAACGGGGGGGGGGCGGGATCTGGGGGTCCCCTTGTTAAAGGGGGCTTCCAGATTCTGATAAGCCCCCTGCCCGCAGACCCCCACAACCACCGACAAGGGTTGTAGGGAAGAGACCCTTCTCATCAACATGGGGACATGGTGCTTTGAGAGGTCACAGACCCCCAAAGCATCCTCCCAATGTTGAGGGCATGTGGCCTGGTACGGTTCAGGAGGGGGGGGGGCTCTCTTGTCCCCCCCTCTTTTCCTGTGGCCTGCCAGGTTGCGTGCTCGGATAAGGGTCTGGTATGGATATTTAGGGGAAACCCCACGTCATTTTTTTTTTATTTGACCCGGGGTTCCCCATTAATATCCATACCAGACCTGAAGGGCCTGGTAATTGAATTTGGAGGAACACCCACGCTTTTTTTTTTTTATCAATGACTTTCAATGACTGTTATCTGTATTAAGGGAGCCGAAAATTCATTGATTTTAAGTGATTTTAAATAGCTTTTTTTCCTGCAAAAATGACACTTTGTGCAGGGACAGTTCTAAGCACGGGAAACATGCGCCCCTTTACAGGCATACTATACACACACCCCAGGTACGAAATTTATTTATTTATTTTTTGTGGTTAACTACATTTATTTTGAGTTGGCAGCTTTTTTTTTTTTATTTTTTTTTTTCAAACAATTTTTTTATTGAAAGTATGAACAATACAACTAAATAAAGAGAACTGTAGCCTCAAGCTGAGGTCGATACATAACTTGTGAAGCAGTTACAAAAAAATATAAGGTCCCTTTTGAGCAAGTACAATACAAGCTAAAACATAGCACGATTCGCAGGGGAGTATTCAGTTTAGTAAAGGGGACCCAGAGGAAAGCGAGTTCCAGAGGGCATGGTACGGGACAATGGTCCCAAGCCTCCTTCCTAATTGTCCACGCACCCCAATTGGGATCCTGCTGTGCGTGGGATGAACAGGCAAACTCATTTTATGTGAGCAAAACTTTCCTAACCCCTGTACTGGTTGCCGACCCCTGAGGGGGAGGGCAAGCAGCATTGAATCTGTTCCCAACTGCAATTTGAACAGTAGGGTGGGCCCTGGAGCCCACTCGGAGCTTGAGGCAGAGAGAAGCTTCATGCAGTGAAACGGTGGGAGAGGAAGAAGAAAGGAAAGAGAGAGCGGGAGGGGAGGGAAGGGCTAGGGGGGTCGGGAACCCCCGCGGAGAACAGGAGGAGAAGAAGGACGGCAAGGATTGAGGTAATCCGTTAGTGAGCTTGCTCATAGTGGGAGAAGTGAAATGCCTACATACCTCGCCCAGGGGTCCCAGATGAGGCGGAATTTATCTATGGTGTCTAGGATAGTGCTAGAGATTTTTTCTTGTGCCATTATCCAAGATATCTTAAGCTTAGTTTGGCGGAAGGAGACTGTATGTGATTTCCATGCGCGGGCAAGTGTAATCTTGGCCCCTAGGAAGATGAAGTGGATGAGGCACTTCAGTCGATTGTGGAATTACTTCATTAAAAAGTGCTATATTCGTGTACGCGGTCATGCCATCGACCAAATAATATAATATTATCCTATTTGATATTCTGTTGACACAATGAAGTGTATGCTCAGATTATTCATTATTCTTCTGTTGTTCCTATACTTTTCTGTTATGCTTCACTATGTTCATGTGAAAAAACCTAATAAAACTTTTTTGAAATTAAAAAAGGAAAAGGAAATCCATGAGTTTTTCCTCCTCAATGATACCGGAGACATATCTCCAAAAATATGCCAACATACGGGAAGAAAGGACTTACCAACCGCTCCCTACGATCGACCGGGACCCCAAAAGCAAAACTATCGGCAGCTAGCCTTAATAAATACCGCTACAACAGCGACCACAGCGATCCCAAGATGGCGCCTCCTTACAGAGCAGAGGGAGAAGATGAAAGAGAGGACGATGAGGGCTCTTTACCTGCTTCTGAGGATTCATCCAGAGGTAATAATGCCCATGACATACCCCTGACTTACTCAACTATGACTGAGATAGCAGCGGACATCAAAAACTCTTTTTCTGTAGCCATCACGGACATCAAGACAGAACTCCTTAGGCTGTCTGAACAGATGGCGGTAAACGAGAGAGCCGGGAAAAGGAGGGACAGGGCCCTGGTGAGGTTAGACGACATAACCGATACCCACTCGCAACATATGCTAGAAATGAACAGGCAGATCGAGGACCTCGATAACAGAGGAAGACGCCACAATATTAGGGTGCGGGGGATCCCCGAGACGACCACCCCGGAGCAGATAAAACCGGTCCTGTCCTCCATTTTTAACGGCCTCCTTGAAAGGCCCGCAGATTCCCCCATCGAATATGACAGGGCCTACAGAGCCCTCAAACCCAGGGCACCTGACGACACACCACCCAGAGACATTGTCTGCTGTTTGCCAAATTACCCCCTGAAAGAGGAGATTTTACAGAAGGCAAGACTGAGTGAGCAAGTGTCTTTCAATGGCGTGAATGTACAGCTATTTCAGGATTTGTCGCCAATCACATTGAAAAATAGGAGATCCCTGAGGCCATTGCTAGAAGTGCTTAAAGAAAAGCGCATTCCATACAGATGGAAATTCCCCTTCGCCCTCCAAGCCGCATACAATGGCAAACAATTTTTGCTTAGGGTCCCAGATGACCTGCACAAATTCTGCGAAAATCTACAAATCGCACCTGTTGACCTACCCGAGTGGTACGCAGAATTTAGACTTCCACCCTATATCAACAACGTGCCCCCTCCACCGGGACCATCTCCAGCCAAATCCCCATACCACCAGGGGAAGACCAAAGGCGGCCCTAACAGACATAACCACAGCTCCCCTTTCGGTAAGGGTCCCAGGCTGTAACTTGCTAAAACAACCTAACAGCATTACAATACTGTCACCGCATCGCTGCCTTAATTGACTGAGCTCTTGATTTCCCTACTTTATTGCACTGGATCCTCCTCAATATCCCCTATCCCTTGCCATGGTCCCACAAGCCTATCGGAACAATCTAACAACTCCACAATTTTCTCCTGACCATATGACGTGAAGCATCTAACTGGATTCTGGATTTATTAAGAGACCTGAGATTAGCAACCGTAATTTCAAAATCCAACCACTAGAGGGCGAGAGAACACAACAAATGGGATTATATGCTGATCTAACAAAGTGCATTGTTTACTAGTGCATTGAATATACGCGCCTTACATACCATACTACTGGCGTCTCATGCAGTGGGCCAAACAAATGACTTTCGCTAAATGGACGACATATGAGACTGGCACCTTATCCCCAAGAAGTATATATTAATGCCCTTTCAGGCAGTATGGAAAATATGGTTTTCTTTTTTATCTTTCTTTATTTTGTTTTACTCATAACTTTATGCTTATTTCACAGACCCGGAACTTAAACTATTTTTTGTCTCCCATCTATTTGACACCCAACAAAGGTACAGTACCATAATGTCTACGACCACAAAAAGCAGGTCAGTACCGGGGTAGTCAAATGTAACAATGGTACACCCTCACTAGGAACGAAAATTCCCTTTTTTCTTTTTGGGTTCCTCTGCTATGCAAGACAGGGCACCCCGAATTGGACACACACACAAGAGAAGCATGACAGCGATCTCTCACTCCACAATACTGCAAATCTTCTCAGGCCCCCATTTTGCATCTCATCCAATAAGGGCCCCACCTAACCCTGATTATTTCCAAGGAGAGCTCACATGGATCCCACTTGGGACGCAGCCTATACTTAATTTTTACTGTACAAAGGAGATCAGACAACAGGACTATTTTACATGACACTCAAGACTATAAGTGACAAATGGTCCTCTCCTAGCTCGGTTGTCAAACTCCCAGGGCACACATTATGCCCCCTCCTTTGTGTTTTTGTACCTGGTTTTGTTTTTTCTTCACCTCTAGTAAGAGATGCTACAAGTTGGGAAAGACTAGCTGGTAATAACCCACCCTCCAACAAACTAACAGTAGCAGTACGAATACTAATATTTTTACTACCAGCATGATGTATAATCTACAGACTGCATTGTTGTATTTGTTGCATGTACTAAGGCTTACTATTGTCACATCAGGGCTTACTATATATTGTTTCTAGTATGGTTGCAGGCACCTCCTTACTCAAACGGAACCCTGCCCCTAGCTTTCATAAATTTTTGTATCTCTATTTTTTCTTTGCCCTT
Source organism: Lithobates sylvaticus (assembly GCA_028564925.1). Taxonomy (NCBI): domain Eukaryota; kingdom Metazoa; phylum Chordata; class Amphibia; order Anura; family Ranidae; genus Lithobates; species Lithobates sylvaticus. The sequence continues at coordinate 20,767,106 of CM053029.1, forward strand.
CGCTGATAGATGTCACTTTGGTGGGCTTGTTGAGTGGTGGGCCCACCGCTGAGACACAAAACACGAAGTTCAGTTGTAAGTTGTAATGTTCCATATGGTTTTTTACTAGGACGTTAGACCTAGAGTTATAAACATAATTCTCGTGCTCTCCAATATAGGGATATATGAAGTTAAGGGACGGTTATTACACCAGTTTATTCCCCCTACATCAATACATTCCCGAACCAACGTTGAATACTTTAATCAATATAAGGCCAAAGAAACAGATAACGTTATGAACACACTGAATAGGCCCTCTCGACACGCCTTACTCCGGAGTTACCCCCAAAAAACACCCCCCGCCTCACACATCCACGGGCGTGCCTCCCACCAACCCCCCAGAGTCGATAAAGACGTTAGTTAATAACGTCCCCCCCAGGTCCAAAGACAGGTTGATACCTGCCTGAACCAAGACTCAAACACAACACTACCTATTCTACCCCACTCCTTGCTCTTCCTTTCTCTTTTTCCTTTCTTTTTCTGTGCCCTCCCTCCTCTTTTACCCAGCCCAGTTACCCTAACCATTCCCACCTACCCCCCTGAAAATGACTTACTCCTTCCTAGGAAAATCTCCCACCCTGATATCTCACAATATCAATGGACTAAATATCCCAGAAAAAAGATCCAAATTGCTCAAGGAACTTAAAGCCCCAAACCCGCTATTAGTCTTTCTACAAGAAACTCACTTTAAAGGACAAAATATACCCAAGATTACCAACAATTTATTCCCTAAAGCATACCATGCGACTAATCCTCTGGCCAAGACTAAAGGGGTATCAATCCTCATAAACAAAAACGCCCCATTTGAACTGACAAACCAACTCATAGACCCAGACGGTAGGTACATCTTTCTGAAAGGCAATTGGGAGGGATCCCCTATAACCCTGGCAAATGTGTACTTTCCGAATAAAGCACATATCACCTTCTGCAACACGATTATCGGTGAACTCAAATGGTTCGCTGAGGGTTGTATTGTAATGGGTGGTGACTTTAACATTCCTCTCTCCCCAATGCAGGACACTTCCACAGGATACACCCATGTATCCTATAGAATCTTGAAGCGTATTAAACTTTTACTACAATCTCTAAACTTAGTAGATTCTTGGAGGACAACTCACCCTACTGAAAAAGATTTTTCATATTTCTCACCCCCACACAAACGCTACTCAAGGATTGATTTAATCTTTATTTCCCAGCGAGACTTGACAAGCATAAAAAGGGCTGATATAGGCATCATCTCACTGTCAGATCACGCCCCCATGGCCCTATCTCTTAAGTTAGGCGTGACCAAACGACCCACCTTCAACTGGAGGCTCAACACATCACTACTTACTGACCAAAACATACACGACGACATCCACAGAGCCATCAATACATACTTTAGTAACAACGCAGACTCGGATACAAACCCCCTAAACAACTGGGAAGGACACAAAAGCGTCATTAGAGGGGAGTTTATAAAATGGGGTTCTAGAAAGAAGAAAGACAGAAATAAAACTATCTCAGATCTGTCCACGAGAATAGCAAAGCTAGAATCTCAACACAAGCAATCTCTCACAACCAAAATAGCTGATGAACTCACGCAATGCAGAAAATCCCTATCCGAAATCCTACACTTCCGAACACAAAAGGCCTTGTTCTTTCGGAAAAGCATATTATATGAACACGGAGACAAGAGCGGCAAACAGCTAGCTAGGGCCTTGAGGGACGCAACAACAGCCAAACATATCCATGCTATAAGAAACAAATCAAACACATTAGAACACAATACCGAAAAAATTGCTGCCCTATTCCATGAGTTCTACTCTAAGCTTTACAATCTACCCCCACAACACAAGCCCACACACATACAACTCTCCAGAGAAGAAATGATCAAAAAATTCCTAGACAACAGTAAAATACCCCACTTAGACACCCCTGACATCGACACCCTGAACACCCCCATTACCTTGACAGAAATTCAAGAAGCCATCAGACTACTAAAAACAGGGAAAAGTCCAGGCCCAGACGGACTGACTTCTCAGTACTATAAAACTTACTCACCCTTACTTACCAAACCACTGCTCACAGCCCTTAACTACCTAGCCACCCACGACAATAACTCTAACTCCCTACTTATGGCCCACATAGCAATTATCCCTAAACCTGACAAAGACCATACTGACTGTGCGAATTATAGACCAATTTCACTCCTAAATTTAGACGTCAAAATATTAGCAAAAATTTTAGCCAATAGATTGAAACCCCTACTTTCTAAAATCATAGGACCAGAGCAAGTGGGCTTCATGCCCGGTAGAGAAGCCAGAGACAATATAACGAAATCCCTGAATCTGATTCACTATGCACGTCAACAAAAAATCGAAGGCCTCCTGGTCTCTACAGACGCCGAGAAGGCCTTCGATAGGGTCTCCTGGGAATACATGTTTGCAACCTGCACGCATGTAGGCCTGGGAGGTAATATGTTAAATTGGATCAAAGCCCTTTATCGGAATCCACAGGCCAAAATCAAAATTAATAATACCCTTTCGGACCCAATCTACATTCATAATGGCACACGCCAGGGTTGCCCCCTTTCACCCCTACTTTTCATCCTCACACTGGAGCCCCTTATTAGAATGATAAATCAATCCTCTGGAATTACAGGTTTTAATGTACATGACAGAGAATACAAGACGGCCGCATATGCGGACAACCTCCTATTCTTTACTACGCAACCACATATAACCCTCCCAAACCTTATGAACATTTTCTCAACATTCGGGTACATCTCTAACTTTAAAGTGAATCAATCCAAATCTGAAGCCCTCAACCTAAGTATTCCCTCAGCCAATCTTAGTCTGCTCAAAAAAAACTTTAAATTTAAATGGGAAACTAATTCGCTTAAATATTTAGGAATCAAACTAACACCTGACATAGAATCCCTATACCAGACCAACTTCACCCCACTACTAAACTCCATATCCAAAGACCTTCAACAATGGACCTCTAAACAGTTTTCTTGGTTTGGGAGAGCCTCGATACTGAAGATGACTATATTACCCAGACTTTTATACTTTTTTAATGCCCTACCCATACATATTCCCAATAACTTCTTTAAAAAACTGCTTACCATACAACGGAATTTCCTATGGGCAAACAAAAAACCCAGAGTAAATTTTGGTACTCTGACGCGGGCCAAAAATCAAGGCGGTATTAGCCTACCTGACTTTAAAAAGTATTATTATGCCACCCACATCTCCAGAATCATTGACTGGCACTGCCACGATCAAATTAAAGATTGGGTTCATCTAGAACATTTACATAACAAACAAAATTTACCATATTACCCGTGGTCCCTACATTCCAAAACCTCCAAAGACATAACACACCCACTAGTAGCTAACACCCTTAACATTTGGCACACAACTGCCACTAAGTACAATCTGGCCTCCATACCAGGTCCATTGACACCAGTAGCCAATAACCCCGACTTTCCACCAGGCCTACACTTGAAAACATTGCAACCACCAGGCTATAACCTAAAATACCTAGCCACTTACTGTCTCAGCCGAAATAAAATTAAATCCCAAGACACGCTCAAAACTGAACTAGGAGAGGCCTTCTCAAACAACTGGTTCTACCTACAGGTTAAGAATCTCCTCCTTAATAGCAAGAATAAAGCCTCTTTCTCCCATAGACTCACACCACTAGAAGACATCTGCCTTAAAGGCTCCCAAATCACAAATACAACCTCCCTAGCATATAAATGGTTATCCCAACCACCAACTCAAGAAAGAAACAAACACAAAGAAACCTGGGAAAATGAACTGGGTACCATCATAAGCGGTACACAATGGGAAAAAGCCTTTATCTTCGCCCATAAATGTTCTCTTAGCACAAGGTACCAAGAAATTTCCTACAAACTCCTCACACAATGGTATATTACACCAGTCAGGACCAAAAAATGGTCTCCTACCTTTTCGGACTTGTGCTGGAGATGTAAAAGCGAAGCAGGAACTTTCCTACATATTTGGTGGGAATGTCCCCCAATCCTTGACTACTGGAATAAAATTATTAGATGGATCAAACATATCACAGATACTAAAATTATATTGGATGCAGCTGCATGTTCATTGCACGTCAACGAGTTTTCTATTAGCAGATATAAAAAGTCCTTATCTAGGCACCTCTTGACAGCAGCCAAAAGCCTAATACCTTTACACTGGAAAACCACTCACACTCCTACGGTCAAGGATTGGTTGGACAGGGTCCACTACATGTACAAAATTGAGGAACTTCTGGCAATGAAGAAAGAAAAAAGTACTAGCTTTAATTTACAATGGCAACCTTGGCTACTGTTCACCCTATCCAATGAATTTACCTCTATCTCCGCCTAACTAACATGAGGTTTTTCACCTACACACTAATCAATACGAATCTTTCTTAATATAACGACAGAGTTTAGACTATTAAACTAATAAGGGCCTACACACATACAGGCCACACTCCCCCCTCTCCCAACCATGTCCCTCCTCTTTCCACCCCCTATCTCTTACCCTTTTCACTCTTTTCCCCCCTTTACCACCTTATCTATTCCCCGCCCATTCAAACCATACACTATATACGCCTCGATTCACTTAAGGATGTATATTATTGTTAAAAATTTGCACATTGTTTGATTACTCTATGTTATATATGACGCCTTGTCATTTTGTTAATTTTATGTATGCCACAATTTTCTTTCAAATAAAAATCTTTGATTGAGAAAAAAAAAAAAAAAGATGAGAGTAAGAGAAAAATAAAAAAGAAAGGAAAAAAAAAAAAAAATAGGAGAAGGATTTGTAGGAGAAAGAGTATGCAATCGTGCCTACCTAAGTTGAGAAAGAAAGCAGAGTATATGTTATTTTTGCTGTATGGTCTGTGGATGCTAACTATAGTCAGACTTCCTTGTATTGTTCCACCATTCTGTCCAAGGCTCCCAGGTTTGCTTTGTTTGGGTATATTTCCCCAACCCAGAGGCAAAGAGTTGTTCATATGTGCCGTGTGTGTGTACTATTTGTATAACTTCAGGAAGTTGCGGTAGTGTTGTATTCTTCCAATACCTAACCAGAGCTAACCTAGCCGCTAACAATATGTGTGATGTCACTGTTCTGAGGTGGTGCGGGATTAAGTCCATCTCTAATGACAAGAGAGCCATCCCTGGAGACGGTTCAAATTGAATGTGTGAAACTTGCGTTATGATGCGGAAGATTTTTTTCCAGTAGTGTTCCAGAACAGGACAAGCCCACAAGATGTGGTACAGCGTACCTGATTCCCCACATTGTCTCCAACACTGGGGGGAAGATCCTCGGAACATAGTGGAAAGCTTGTGTGGGGTGTAGTACCACCTTAATAAGATTTTTTGGGATAGTTCCCATAAGTTAACGCTTTTAGTGGAGGAATATGTTGTGTTTAATGCTATTGACCATTGCTCATCTGTGAATGTTTTGCCAAGTTCTCTTTCCCATGCTCGGATATTAAGGGATTTTGTGAACACATTTTTGTTTTGTAGGGAAGAATAAAAGAGTGAGATGCCTTTGGTATTTTTGGTGGTAGGAGAGTAGTATTGTGACATCTGCCAAGGGAGAGAAATGTGGAGATTGGCCTGGTGTTTTAATAGGTGGGAAATTTGGAGGTATTTATATTGGTCGGTTGCTGGAATAGAGAATTCTATTTGCAGGGTTCTAAAGGTCTTGATAGCCGGGCCTATGAATAGATCTTCCACTGTCATTTCCCCTTGGTTGTTCCAATGAGAAATGTGTAGGTCTGGAATCAAGAGCTTCAGAGAACTGATGGGGATTTTGAGTTGGACTAGCTTATTTGATATAAATTGATGAGATGTTAGTGTGTGCCACGCTGCCAACGCAGCTTGTGCCGTTGGTGTAATTTTCTGTAACGGAGGGGATAGATGTGTACTCAGGATTAGGAAGTTGTACAGGTTGTGTTCAGGCAACTGATGTCTCTCAAGAAGAGACCACAAGTTTGGTGGTGAAGGATAGAACCAAGTCTTAAGTTGGGCTAAGATAGTAGCTGTGTGGTAGTCTTTTATGTTAACATGACCTATTCCTCCAGCTCTCCTATGTTTAATTAGTCTGCCCGCTGCACATCTTGCCTTTTTGCCTCCCCACAAAAATTTATTGATATGAGACTGGATTTTTGAAAAAAAGGAGTTAGGGACTGGGATAGAAAGAGATCGAAAGATATATATCAGTTGTGGAAGAATTTGCATTTTGAATGCTGCAAGCCTTCCTGTCCAGGAGAGTTCGAATTTAGTTAGGTTATTTAGTTTAGCGGGAAGTGTTAGGAGGAGTGGGGAATAGTTTGCTAGAACCAAGTCTGACGTTCTTGGGGTGAGGGTTATTCCTAAATATTTTATGCCTTTTTCCCTCCACACATATGGGAATCTGCTACTTAGGTTCGATTGTAGTGAAAAGGGGATGCCTAGGCCTAGTATATAGGATTTAGTTTCGTTTACTTTATAGTAAGATATAGAGGAGAATAGTTGTAGGGTTTTGTGGACCAGGGGTAATGATGTTTCTACCTTGGTGAGCATTAATATTCTGTCGTCCGCGAATAGACTGATTGTATGTGATGTGCCTCCCAATGTGAATCCCGTGATCTCTGGATGAGTCCTAATGAGGGTCGCCAGGGGTTCCATTAAAAGGTTAAATATAAGTGGAGATAGAGGACACCCCTGACGAGTCCCGTTAGATATGCGAAATGGTTTGGACAAAGTCCCTGATAGATACACCTGGGCCGATGGGGAAGAGTAAAGAGCCATAATTGCCGAGTGGACGGGACCAACAAAACCAAATTTCGTAAGGACTTTCGCCAAGTAGTTCCAATGGATTCGATCAAACGCCTTCTCTGCATCCAAAGCTAGGAGCAGGGAAGGCGTTTGCGTTTTTTCTGCTATGTGTATAATATTAATTAGGCGTCTTGTTGCGTCTGCGGTTTGTCGTCCCTTTGTGAATCCCGACTAGTCCAGGTGAATCAAAGTAGGTAAAATCTCCACTAGCCTATTCGCTAAAAGTTTGGCGTACAGCTTCAGGTCATTGTTTAACAATGAGATGGGTCTGAAGTTTTGAGGTACGTTTGGATCTTTCCCTGGCTTTGGCAATGCTACTATTAGTGCCGTTAACATTTCTGGAGGGAAGGATGACGAGGAGACAGCTGTGTTAAATATCTTTACTAGATGGAGTGATAAAGATTGGTTAAAGGTCTTGTAGTACTCTCCTGTAAAGCCGTCAGGGCCAGGCGATTTATTGTGAGGGAGGGAAGTGATAGCTCGAGAGATTTCTGCTTCTGAAAAGGGTGAATTCAAATTTGCCAATTGCATTGAATTTAATTGTGGGAGTTTGATTGTATTAAGAAAGTTTTGAATCGCCTCTTCCGTAGGCTGGGTGGTGGTAGGATCGTCTTTTAGGTTGTATAGCGAACTGTAATAACAGCTGAAGGCATCTGCTATGGCCTGAGGGTGGAATAATTTTTCTTTCGTGAATGGATGGAGAAGATAGGGAAGTTTTGTTTTCAGTCTCTGTCCTTTAAGCCGATTAGCTAAAAGTTTACCTGCTTTGTTTCCAAAGGCATAATAGGACATTTTAAGGCGTTTAGTTTGTTTTTCAAAATTGTCTAATAGAATTGTGCGTAATTCTTGGCGGAGCTGGGTTAGCTGCTCGGACCCCTGGATAGAGGTGCTTTGTTTGTTTTGGGACTCTAACCGGCTTATTTGTGTTATAAGATCTTGAACAAGCTGTCTCCTCTGTCTCTTGAGTTTAGCACCCATTTTGATTAAAACCCCTCTTATGTACGCTTTGTGCGTGTTCCAAACTATCATAGGGTCAGATACAGAATCAACATTGCTACTAAAAAAATTGTCAATTTCTTCTTGTATAGTGGACCTGGTGGGATCAGCCTGGAACATTCTCAGGTTGGATCGCCAAACGAATTGCGATTGCACGCTTGGCGAATCTTCGACCGAGAGCGTCACCGAGGCATGATCCGACCAGGTAATTACATTAATTTCTGAGGAAGATATTTTGGGAATCAACCATTTGTCAGTCAGAAAGAGGTCCAGTCTTGTGTAGACTCTATGACTGGTTGAGAAGTACGAATAGTCTCTTTCGGTGCTGTGTAGACACCTCCAGGCGTCATAGAGCTCCTGTGCGTGCAATGTGGGTTGAAGAGAGTGTTGGCGTCTTTGAGAGGTAGATGTGGAGTCCATAGTTGGGTCTGGGGGAAGGTTAAAGTCACCACAAAGTAGGAGGAGGCCCTGTTGCATTTTCTTTACTTTCTTTAGAAGGCAGTTAAGAAAGCGCACCTGATGCGCGTTTGGAGCATACACATTAACCACTGTATATGTAGTGGAGTTGAGATCGCATATCAGGATATGGAAACGGCCTTGTGGGTCTGCTAGTTCGCTATGTAATTTAAAGGCAACTGAGTCCCTTATTGCTGTCAGAACCCCTCTTTTTTTGCTGAAGTACTAGCTGAGAAGATATGGGGAAATTTGGGATGGGCACACCTGGGCATTTTTTGGGCATGGAAATGGGTTTCCTGGGCGCAAAGAATATCACTTTTGTGTTTGATCGCTTCGTTCCACAATGACTTCCTCTTTGCTGGGTGGTTCAACCCTTTGGTATTAATAGTTAGGAAAGTGAGAGTCATTATGGAGGCGGTGTTGGTTGGTGCTGGTGATTTGAGTGCTGTAGGCACTTACATTTGTTGGTATGGAGCCCCATACATTCACGTAGATAGTAGATCCAGTCTTGGGCTGGTGGATGTGTATTCTGCGTGGTCATCCGGTTATCTTCAGATAGGATGGGTGCGGTAAGATCGACTGCAACATAAGGAGAGAGAAAGCATGGCAAAGAACAAAAAAAACGAACATTAAAGAAAAAGAAAAAATAGAGCAAATAAAGGTGGTTGGTCTTCATGACCAATTAGTAGCTGTCCGCTACAGGTGGGGTGAAAAGTTCGGTCTTACTTGACCACTCCAGAGCAAGGACATAACTGGTTGGGAGAAAAACTCTCCTGAAAGCCTTTAGCGGTGCGTGCGGGAGCTTCTGGAATTAACCAGATTCCAGTCATTTGCGACTCGATCCGGGTTGTGGTTGTTTTTCTGTGAGGGGTCTTCTGGCACTATATGCCATTTTTTCAGTAGCTCTAGGCCTTTGGTGAGGGAGTCCACCGTGTGTTCTTTGCCCTCATTAGTGACAATAATTTTGGTCGGGAATCCCCATCTGTAAGGGATTTTGTTATTGCGCAACGCTTTGGTTATAGTGTTGAGGTTTCTGCGTTTTTGCAGCGTGAATTGTGATAAGTCTGAGAAAAATTGCAAATCTCTGTGTTGTGCTGGGAGGGACTCCTTGTTGCGGGCCGCCGTCATCAGGCGCTCTTTAACGTGAAAAAAATGCAAACAGAGTATTACATCCCTTGGTATTTTCTCAGGGAGATAGGTGGGCTTCGGTAGCCTGTGTATCCTATCTATAATGAGGTCAGTTCCTGTTAGGTCAGGCAAGATGTAAACACTTGCGTGGCGAAGTTGCGCAGGTCAGACTGCACTACTGATTCGGGGACCCCCCTTATTTTGAGGTTGTTCCTCCTGGAACGATCCTCAATGTCCGCCATTTTAGATTTGACTGCCTCCATTTCTTCATCCCTATTATCAGTGACATCTGCCAGGTTGTTTATTGCAGAAGCAAATTCACACATTTTGTTTTCCACATGGTCAACTCTTTCAGTGACCGTTTGCAAATCTGCATTAAATTTGTGAATACAGGACATCATGTCCCTATGTAGGGAACTTCTGAGGGATACAAGCATCTCTTTTAGTAGGGTATCTACCACTGGCTGATCGCTGGTGGGGAAACAGTCAATCGAGTTAGGGAGTTCCCTAGTGTCCTCTTCTGATTCTAGTTCTGGGCCCCCGCTTACCTCATTGTATGAATCTGAGCGATCCAGCTTGCATCTGGACTTTTCAGGGCTTCCCGTGGCTGATGTAGGAGCAGGAGGGGATTTGCTGCCCGATGATGTGTTCCTTTTTGGTGGCTTGTCCCTCTTCTGGGTATCGTGCGGTGTGCTGGCTGCTGACGGCCCGGGTGATCCGGCGCCATTTTGTCTCTGCTCCCACGGAAAAAACTCCGTCATTTTTTGGGGTCTCTGAGCCCCGGATCGCTTGCTCATCTCACTTGCAGAGGTTAGCGGGGGATAGGCTTCCCGACTGGCTGCTTTGGGTGGTTTTGGTCTGCTGTTTTAGGCTGATTGGTGCCGCTGTGTCCTTGTCAGGCCTGGAGCTCCGTTCTCATGCGGCCATCTCGGTCTCCGGCTAGCTCCGCCTGGATTTCCTTTTCCAATAAGGTGCAGTGGACTGGGTTGGAGAGGAGAGATTTACACAGGCACCATTGAGAAGGGCCTGAGGACACTAAGGAGCTGTGGATACTGAGGGTAACCAGCGAGTGGTCCGACCACGGTACCTCTTGTATTGTAGCTCTGATGGCAGAGTGAATGTCGGCATTGGGGATGAATATGTGGTCTATCCTGGCATACGTTTTGTGGGGTGCGGAATAGTGGGTGTAGTCTTTTCCCGTGGGGTTCAGCTCCCTGCACACATCAATAAGACCATGATCGTGGAGGAGGCGTGCTATTCTGAGACTTTGTTTGGGGAGCTTCCTCGGGTGGGTTCTAACTTGAGGGGATTTGTCAAGAGAGTGGTCAAAAGCGATATTGGAGTCGCCTCCTACAATGATTTTGCCTTCTAGGTGCGGTGATAGGGTCGAGAGCATAGAGGTGAAAAAGTGTGCTTGGTTCTGATTAGGGGCATAGTAGGACAGGAAGGAGTGCATTACCCCATCAATGACCCCTTTAACAAGAATAAACCTGCCTTCCTTGTCTTTGATTGTGTGGGCATGGGTAAAAAGGGATCCGTTTCGCAAAGAGGATGGCAACTCCTCTCTTTTTGGTTTCAGCGTTAGCGAGGAAGAAAGTGGGGAAGTTACGGTGAAGGAAGGAAGGGGAAAAGCTGGAGGGGAAGTGGGTCTCCTGGAGTAGGACAACATCAAGGCTTCTAGAGTGGTAGCTTTGCAACGCCTTTCGGCGTTTGGAGGATGAGTTGAGACCTTGTGTGTTATGAGAGGCAACTTTTAGAAGAGGTTTGCGAGTATTTGTATCAGTCATGGGCGACAGGGAGGGGATGCGATGATGCAGATGTGGAGCTTACCTTTGAGATGAAATGGCTGGACGCCTTTGAAGATGGTGCAGGAGCTAGGAGGTGCTGTGGCGGGAGGCTGGGAGGAGTTCTCCGCGAGAATGGGAAGGAAAGCAGAAATGTCAAAAAACAGACTTGTACAATCAGATAATTCAATTCAATCAAAAAAAATAAAGGAAAAACAAGGAAAATCAAAAATCAAAAAGAAAAATCACTGGACCGGCAAGCCGAGTCCAAGTCCAAGGACCCGGTGAGGGGGAACTTGGAGTGGGAGCAACCTCTGAGGAGGTTGTCTACCTGTTGTCACCAGAGGGGTGTTAAAGCCCGCTCTGTTACAACAGAGGGAGTGGCATGAGTTACCGCTCCGGCCGTCAGACCCCCTGTTGGGGGGAACAAAAGACCCCTTGGAAGGGCCGGCCTATTAACATTTGCATCATAAACATTAAGAAACCAAGGACATATTAGTCCGAACTTCTAGACATGTGGGTAAATTACCATGCCAAAACCTGTGTACAAAAAAGGTCCTGCCGAGGCAGGGGGGGGAAGGGGGGAGGGGGTGGAGAGAGGCTGCAATGCCTAGTCACCGGGGGTGGGGGGGTAAGTGTGGCATAAAACAAACTATTGGGCATTGAAAAACTGGACCCCACCCCAGCCGGGGTGGGGGGGTTGAATCTGGGTAGGTTTCCCATTTAGCCAAAAAGGGGGGCCATTGAAGGCAGTGGCCTGACAGTTCGAGGTCAGGGGTGTCCGAGATTATCATCTGCCCGTCCATCAGGGGAGGGCGAAAGTCCCAGACTGTTCTTCAGAAGGAGGGAAAAACATCTCCCGGCCGGGAGTGTGAATGAGTTTTTCATCTCGGGGGGTGAGAGTCCCGGTATCTCTTCGGTAGTTGCTTGTTCCAGAGCGGGGTCAGGGGGCTGCCCGGGGGGACGCTTGGATGAGCCCGGTTTAGTCGTCGGTTGCTGAGGGTTTACTTCTTGCGAGATAAGACCAAGTTTGAGCAGAAGACGTTCTCCATCTGGAAAGTTGGAAAAGCCAAATGATTTGTCTCTAAGTTGGAATTGGAGGCGAAATGGGAATTGCCATCGGTACTTAATAGAATTTTGGTTAAGAACCTCCAGGAGGGGTTTGAGGGATCTCCTCTTCTGGATCGTGGTAGGCGAGATGTCTGCAAAGACTTGAATCTTGTTCCCTTGAAAGGAGAGGTTGTCCAGATTGCGAGTATTTCTCATGACGTCCTCTTTGACGCCATAAAAGTGCGGCTTAACCACTATGTCCCTCGGGAGCCCATCTTGTCGGGGGGGGTTGGAGAGCTCTGTGGGCCCTGTCGAGTTCGAGTCTATGACCCTGGATGTCTGGAATAAGTTCCTTAATGAACAATTTGACCGTATCGGGTACGTCTGTGACCGACTCGGGAATACCGCGTATGCGGAAGTTGTACCTCCTGCTTCTGTTTTCCAACACATCTATTTTGGATAATGCGGTCTCGAGTTGGTCTTGTAATGTTTGAATGCAGGTGGTGTTTTGGTTGGTGCGGGCAGAGGTGTTGTCAACCACTTGCTCAATTGCATCCATGCGGGCACCCAGACTTTGTAAGTCTGCTTTTATAGTGGCAGTGATCTGTGAGGCATTATGAGCTAGTCCTGCTGCCAGCATTTCTGAGAAGCTCTGTAGCATCAGCTGCATTTCAGGGGGGTAATGTGGCTGAGTGGGGGAGGAGAGGTGTGGGCCTGCCAGGCCTAGGGGGGATTGCAGCCCTGGAGTTTGCAGGAGATCACCTAGGGTCCTGTTGAGGAGGGACACTGTGGAGGCAGGGGAGATCCCTTGGGGGTTGAAGTTACTCACTGGTGTTGCTAGTAGGTTCTGGTGCAGGTGCAGGGCTGTGCTGTTAGTCCCCGGAGATGCTATTAAGCTGTTCTGGTGCTGGTTAGAGGAAGGGGGATCCACAATGGAGTCCTGTTCCTCCCTGTTCACACGTGTGGACGCCACGGCCACCATCTTGGAAGGTGCAGGGGCCGCTCGATTGAAGTCCAGCTGGCGGCTCACCTCGGTTTTATGTGCCTCGTTCGGCATACAGGGATATGCCTGGGGCTTCTGCAGAGTGGCAGGGGGAGATTTAGCCGGAATCCGCTCGATCTGTACGCTGTGGGGGCTGAGAAGGGCCGGAGCGGCGCAGAGCTCCCATTCAGCACGTCCTAACGGAAGTCCTGCGCATGCGCACCTCCAGGTACGAAATTTAAAGGAATATTACACTTTTATTGTTTCACATTAAGCATTATTAAAATCACTGCTCCTGAAAAAAACAGGCATTTAAAAAAAAAAAAATTGCATTGATACATGTCCCCTGTGGCAGGACCCGGGTCCCCAAACACTTTTTATGACAATAACTTGCATATAGGCTTTAAAATTAGCACTTTAGATTTCTCCCATAGACTTTTACAGGGTGCTTGCGGCTTTTCGAATTTGCCGCAAACACCCCAAATTGTTCGCTGTTCGGTTAACAGGCGAACAGGCAATGTTCGACTCGAACTCGAAGCTCATCCCTATTTATGAAATAAAACAGCAGAATTTCTGATGGTGGATACCCCAGTGACCCCAATATTCCATTGCCTTCCTAAAGTCCACCATTCAGGAGTTCCATTGAAGGTCACCGGATTGTGGCAGGAATAGGATCCCTTATAGAGAATGTAGGGGGGAGGGGTGGATATACATTTCCAGCCTTTAGTGCTGAGACTTCTGGGATATATTAGAGATACAAGTACTATATTGGTGGATATTCCACATTTACAATGGAATTCTACATTCACATGGGGGACACTTCACATTAAAGCACTTTATTCTTCCATCCCCCATTCTTTAGTGTCTCCAGCAATCAGACATCATCTCCATAGATATAGATCATATACTAGGATGTTACAGGAATTATTACAGAGGATATAAAGCAGGGATATGCAATTAGCGGACCTCCAGCTGTTGCAAAACTACAAGTCCCATCATGCCTTTGCCTTTGGGTGTTATGCTTGTGGCTATCAGAGTCTTGCTTTGCCTCATGGGACTTGTAGTTCTGCAACAGCTGGAGGTCCGCTAATTGCATATCCCTGATGTAAAGGATACAGGTTTTTTACCTTAAAGCGGTTCTGCACACACTTCATTTAGTACATCTCTTTGCCTTCCAAATCAGGCAAAGAGTACTAAATGGCGTGTTTTTTTTTTTTCTTCACTTACCTTGTAATTGCTGCTCTGTCTCTTCGGGGGTGGGCGGGGTCTGTGCGGGGATCCTCGTCATGCCGCACGGTCTCCTGGGATCTGGTGTCATTGATCCCAGGAGTCTGTGCGGACATCCGCCGAAATCTTGCGAGATTTACGGGCCTCCTGCCGAAATCTCGCGAGATTTCGGCGGATGTGGCCGAAATCTCGTGAGATTTTGGCGAACATGAGGCATGCTGGTTCCCATAACGAAAGGGAACAAGGAAGTAAATGCTTGTGGGTTTCAAATGCCCACAAGCAAAATGACATTGCTGCTGGTATATATTTTAAAAGTTCAGAATTTTAAGAATTACGGACACGGACAACGGACGGACACCAAAAATGTGAGTGTATTGAAATAATAAAAATTATTTTAACATTACAAGAAAAAAAAATAGTGTGTGCAGAACCAATTTAACCACTTCAGCCCCGGAAAGAGAGGGCCGGACGGAATGAGAAAAAGGAATATAGGGAGGGCCGGACATGACTGTGTGTCTAGTGACACACAAAAGGGAATACAGCAGGGAGTGGTTAACAGGGGCAGCCAATAGAAAGCAAGGGGAGCGGCATTAGAAAAAGGGGGCGTGGCCGAGCGGGACCATTCGTCGTTCGGAATCCACAGGAGGAGGCAGTTTTTTACACTGCTCCTCTGCAACACTCTCAAGATGGCGGACCGCGACCTCGTGGAGAGGCTGACGGCCGCGGCAGCGGCGAACGGAGCGGAGTGGCTACAGGACCAGGTAGCCTCAATTCTAGCCAGCGTGGCAGCGCAGGACGGAGGAGGACAAATCGAGCGACCGGATGGACGTTCGGAGCGATCACGGGGCCGGGTGGCCAGGGCACCATCGAGGTACTCTCCGGGGGGGGTGGCAGGCCCATCCAGGTTAGCCAGAAGCCCCAGGGGGGACCAGTCACCACCACCAGCAAAAAGGGCCCAGATGGAGACCCCACTAGGCCCCAAGAAGAGCACACGGCGTGGGCGCAATGCGGGGGGCGGGGCCTCAGGACTACAGGGACCTACATCACCAGCGCCACGGGGAAGGCCTGCACAGGATCCACCAGCCCCAGTTTTTCAGCACAGCCAGGGGGGTCAAGGGACAGAAAGGAGGTCGCAGCGAGCAGGAGCCGGGAAGAGGGGGCTAGGAGGAAGCACAGCAGCCCCTTCCGCAGCGGCGTCCTCCCCAGCAGCTCTGCACGAGTTGGGGGGGGGGCGGTCAGCTCAAACAGCAACTACAGCCAGGATGGGGGGTAATACACCCCGGAGGAGTGCGTCATCAAAACCCTCAGCAGCTCTGCACGAGCCGAGGGGGGAGGACAGCAGGGTACACATGTCCGCTGGCACAGCACGACGGGCCGCAGGAAGGGCCAACGCAGCGGAGGGTAGGCGGACGCCACCAGGAGGAGAAGGGAGATTGACAGTGGGCAGGAGCAGTGCCGGGCCCGGCCTGTCCGCCCAGGACTCGGGGATCCAGGGTAGCGGGGTGGCGGGGGGTGCGTCCACATCGGGGGTGGTGAATGGAAGGAGCCGGGAATTGGCCAGGAGTCCCTCCCCGAGGGGAACAGCGTCTTTTTCCCAGCAGGAGGAGTTCAGCAGGTCGGAAGGGGAGCTGTCCGAAGAAGAGGAGGTGCCCAGCCGCCCACAAGCATCGGTGGATGTCAGGCCGGTAATCCCGGCGGAGGTGCCAAGACGGCCCGGTAAGTCCAGTAGTAATAGTTCTTTTACAACTGCTTTACAGAATTTGTTGGGAATTGTACCAGTGGGGGGGAGTGAATCAGGGCCTCCGGCTCCGCTGGTGGCAAGCCATGACCAACCGCGGGCTAGGAGTGAGTCTCCATTGGGGGGTCAGGTACAGGAGTTGCTGGAGGGCCTGAGGGCCCTGGTGGGGCGTTTTGAGAAGGCGGGGGGGATAGCGAACCCCCCAAGCGGGGCTTCGGTCACAACAGCTGGAGAGGCATCGACTGCGGTGGGAGCAGGAGTGCAGGTGAGTACGCCAGAGAAGAGCGGGGAGGAGCAAGTGGTAAGGGCCGACATTGTCCGGATGGCAGATGCAGCAAAATGTGAAGTCTACGTTTGCTTCGAGGGGCCACTGGGGGCCCATTTAAAACAGGAAGTGAGGGAAAAAATCTGGAAAGGTGAGTATGTGGAGATTTTTTCCCTGTTGCCATTGGAAAAATTCAATTTAGACAGGGTGAAACCGGATGACACCAAAAAAGCTGATGAGGAGAAGAGGCGGTATCGGCTAATCCCACGGACGTTTGCAAACTGGCTGCAGGCGTTCGCCATATTGGCCGGGGTAATTGGGGAGAAGAACCCCGAGCACTGCTCGGCGTTATTCTGTTATATGGACGCTATAGGGGAGGCGTATAGGGTCTATGGAGGGACGGCTTGGCTGCGATATGACGAGCAGTTTAGACAACGCAGGGCGGTTCGCCCAGCGTTGAGATGGGACCATAAGGACATTAGCTTATGGATGAGATTGATGGCCTCGGCAAAGACGCCGGCACAGACATTTCACGGGGGGGCTGGGGGTAGCCACTCCTCGGGATCCCCAGCCGGAAAGAAATTTGGAATATGTTGGCAGTTCAACGAGGGAGCCTGCAAATTTGGAAACACGTGCAAGTTTAAGCACGAGTGTTCAGGTTGCGGGGGGGGGGGACACTCTTTGTCGCGATGCTTCAAAAAAGGAAAGCGCGCCGGAGAGCCTGGCAATAAGAGGGACGACGCCGGTGATGTGGGTAAGAATGCAGCCTTTTCTAAATAGGTATCCCGACAGGGCGGCGGCGGGTTTGCTCAGTGCGGGGTTCAGGGAAGGTTTCAGGATTCCGTGCACATTGACGGAGATTCCTCCGGTGGCAAAGAATCTGAGGTCAGCATTGTTGCACCCAGAGGTTGTGTCGGAGAAGTTAGCCAAGGAGGTTGCGTTGGGAAGGATGGCGGGGCCGTACGTGGCCAAGCCGTTAAAGGACTTGGTAGTGTCACCGCTTGGGGTGGTTCCCAAGAAGGAACCCAACAAGTTTCGTTTAATACATCATTTATCGTTCCCAAAAGGGGGATCGGTAAATGATTTTATTGACCCAGAGGCATGCACGGTATCGTATACGTCATTCGATGCTGCGGTGCGGTGGGTACGGCGATATGGCCGAGGGGCACTGATGGCTAAGTCAGATGTGGAATCCGCATTTCGATTGCTGCCGGTGCACCCAGACAGTTTTCATTTGTTGGGTTGCAGTTGGCAAGACCAATTTTATGTAGATCGTTGTTTGCCCATGGGGTGTTCCATATCGTGCGCCATGTTTGAGGCGTTCAGTTCGTTTTTAGAGTGGGTAGTTAGGGATGTGACAGGCATTGATTCCATAATCCATTACTTGGATGACTTCCTCTGCGTGGGCCCTCCAGCTTCCAATGTGTGTGCGATACTGTTGTCCACGTTGCAGCACATTGCGGAGAATTTTCGGGTGCCGTTGGCACCTGACAAGACGGAGGGCCCGCGCACAGAATTGAGTTTTTTGGGGATAGTGATCGATTCCATGGCTATGGAATGCAGATTACCCGAAGAGAAGTTGAGGGATTTACAAAAGGAAATTAGGGAGATCCATGGGTGCAAGAAAGTGCAGTTGCGCACGCTACAATCCCTGTTGGGAAAGTTGAATTTTGCATGCAGGATCATTCCTATGGGGAGGATTTTTTGTAGACGATTGTCATCGGCCACGGCAGGGGTAAAAGCTCCCACACATTATATTAGGCTTCGGAGGGAGCACAGGGAGGATCTGGAGGTGTGGCATCGGTTTTTGCAGGAGTTTAATGGGAGGTCGGTTTGGATGTCGGGTCCAGTTAGCAATTTTGATGTCGAGCTGGTCACCGATGCGGCAGGATCCACAGGTTATGGAGCGTACTTCCAAGGGTGTTGGAGTGCGGAGCCATGGCCACGATCCTGGGTGGAGGCGGGGTTTACAAAGAATCTGGCACTATTGGAGTTGTTTCCGGTGGTGGTAGCATTGGAGCTGTGGGGCAAGGCCTGTAAAAATTTAAAGCTTAGATTGAATTGTGATAATATGGGGGTAGTGCAAATAATCAATAGTATGTCGGCATCTTCACAACCTGTCATCCGGTTGATGCGACAGCTAGTGTTGCGCTGCATGCAATTGAATATTTTTCTTTATGCGGTACACATCCCTGGGGTAGAGAACACGCTGGCTGATTCTTTGTCTCGGTTCCAGTGGGACAGATTCAGGACTCTGGCACCGGAGGCTCAGCAGGAGGGAGTTCCTTGCCCGGCCTGGATCTGGGATTTGGCACTAGGGTAGCAGCAGGATGGATCCAGAAGTCGGTAAGTATGTCGTCTTGGTCGGCATACCAGAAGGTCTGGAAGGAGTGGGGTGAGTTGCTGCTGGAATCGGGAGTGGGGCAAGATGTGTCACAATTTAGGCTGTTAGTGCTGTATTACGTGTCCAGAAATATGGAAGAAGGCAGGTCGGTGTCCGCTATTGAAAAACGGTTAGCAGGTTTGGCCTTTTTGTTCAAGTTACAAGGCATTGTGGATTGGACAAAAGAATTTTGGGTAAAACAGGCAGTAAAAGGGTATCGCAAAGCAAACAAGACAAGGGACGAGAGGCGGCCGATTACTTTTACCAATGTTCTGGCCTTAAGGGAGCAGTTAAAGGGGGTGTGCAAGGATGGGTACGAGGGGTTATTATTTACAGCGGCTTTTTCTTTGGCGTTTTTCGGGGCTTTTCGGATTGGAGAGTTGGTTAGCCCATCAAAAAAGGAAGAGGGAGGTTTAATGTTGGGGGATGTGGAAGTTTTGGGGGACAGGGTGTTGGTGAATTTAAAAAAGTCCAAGACTGATCAAAAAGGAGTGGGGGTGCTGATCTCGTTGCATAGGTTACAAGGCTGTGCGGTATGCCCCGTAAAAGCAGTAGGAGAGTTCATGGGGGTGAGACCGGAGGTTGGGGGCCCGTTGTTGGTGCACAGTGATGGATCATACCTGTCGCGATTCCAATTTGGGGCGGTTTTGCGAAAATGCCTAAATGGTATGGGTTTAGAAGGTTCTGCCTACGCCTCACACTCCTTCCGCATTGGGGCGGCCACCGAAGCCGCCAGGTGTGGGTTGGATGAGGTGGATGTGCAAAAAAATGGGGAGGTGGGAATCGAAACGATTTCGGACTTACGTTAGACCACTGTTGATTCAGGAATAATGGGGATAGATATATAAATAAAAAAAAAAAAAAAAAAAAAAAAAAAAAAATAAAAAATATATAGGTGTGTTGTTATAGTTGCATTGGTTAGTATGGTGGCCTTAGTTAAATTATAGTGCTGGTCAATTACACTATGTTTGTCATTTCAGATGGAGGGCTTCCGCGCCTCGTCTGGATCCTGGGGCACTCATATGTGTGTTGGGGAGCACGGAGAGGGGATGCCAGACCAGGTGGGAGGCAGTTGGGGTGTCTAGGAGAGAGGCCACCATACGTTGGCTGGGCAGGCCGGGAATGTTGTGGGATAGGGTGGTGCCCGAAATAGAACGTTTCGCGTGGTTGGACAGGCCACCGGCGGTCCTGGTCATACACGCGGGCGGGAATGATTTGGGTATGCGGACAGTGAGGGATCTTATTGCCGATATAAAGAGGGATCTGACCTACCTGCACGAGACGTATCCAGACACGCTGTTGGTATGGTCAGATATGGTCGCTAGAACATCCTGGAGGAGGGCTAGATCAGTGTATCGCCTTAACAAGGCGAGGATACGGGTAAATAAGGTGGTGGGGAGGTTCCTGGCGTGGCAAGGGGGTTTAGTGGTTCGCCACAGGGAACTTGAAAAGAACGTGGGCCTCTATTTGAGGAGGGATGGGGTTCATTTGACGGACGTTGGGATCGACCTGTGGTCGTTGGGTTTACAGGAGGGGATACATACGGCCCTGCGGGTGTGGAGGTGCCTTCAAGGGTAAGGGGTCACCCTTTCAGTCAGTGGCGGTTTTAGGTTGGTCAGTGACGGTGGCAGTTATGTAGTTGGTGAGTGTGTGGGGGGGCTCGTCATGAGATGGCCCCTCCGGTGTAGTACATCGAAGATCGATGATTACTCTGTGTGCACTGCGGGATAGGGTTTTGTCTCCGGGCGGTTAAAATGGAGGCCTACTTGGTTCGGTTAAATCCTGCAGTGCCCCCTGGTGTTATATATATATATAGTCATATATATATTGGTTAACTAACTGGCTGTGTTACAAGTGTTAGCCCCGTCACTGACCAACATAAGAGGGTATAACCGATGGTTATTTATGTTTACATTAAAAAGGTTTATGGTTATTTATGGTTATTTATATATGGTTATTTATACGGTTTTATATGTTATTTATATTTGGAAAATTGGAGTTAAGTTTAATAAAGGCTGTTGTGGCCATTTACTCCACAAGAAGTACGGTGTGGTCCATTATTTAAGGGGAGTAACAAAAGGGTGGTTTTGGATTAAAGGGGTCACAACAAGTGGGTGGTCTTTACTAGGCTACACGAGTCAAGAGAGGGCCGGACGGAATGAGAAAAAGGAATATAGGGAGGGCCGGACATGACTGTGTGTCTAGTGACACACAAAAGGGAATACAGCAGGGAGTGGTTAACAGGGGCAGCCAATAGAAAGCAAGGGGAGCGGCATTAGAAAAAGGGGGCGTGGCCGAGCGGGACCATTCGTCGTTCGGAATCCACAGGAGGAGGCAGTTTTTTTTCCCACCCACCCTCCCTATAGTTAAGTTTGTTGTGAAGGTCTTAATGCTTTTGTTATCATTTCAGGAACTCAAAATGGACGTCTGGAAGAAAGTTGGTTGGCGGTTTTAGGTTGGTCAGTGACGGTGGCAGTTATGTAGTTGGTGAGTGTGTGGGGGGCTCGTCATGAGATGGCCCCTCCGGTGTAGTACATCGAAGATCGATGATTACTCTGTGTGCACTGCGGGATAGGGTTTTGTCTCCGGGCGGTTAAAATGGAGGCCTACTTGGTTCGGTTAAATCCTGCAGTGCCCCCTGGTGTTATATATATATATAGTCATATATATATTGGTTAACTAACTGGCTGTGTTACAAGTGTTAGCCCCGTCACTGACCAACATAAGAGGGTATAACCGATGGTTATTTATGTTTACATTAAAAAGGTTTATGGTTATTTATGGTTATTTATATATGGTTATTTATACGGTTTTATATGTTATTTATATTTGGAAAATTGGAGTTAAGTTTAATAAAGGCTGTTGTGGCCATTTACTCCACAAGAAGTACGGTGTGGTCCATTATTTAAGGGGAGTAACAAAAGGGTGGTTTTGGATTAAAGGGGTCACAACAAGTGGGTGGTCTTTACTAGGCTACACGAGTCAGGATTTACCCCCTTAATGACCAGAGCACTTTTTTACAATTTGGCACTGCGCTGCTTTATCTGGTAATTGTGCGGTCATGCAATGCTGTACACAAACTAAATTTTTGTCCTTTTTTTCCTACAAATAGATCTTTATTTTGGTTGTATTTGATCACCTCTGGGATTTTAATTTTTTGCAATATAAATGAAAACATTTTGAAATATATTATAATAAAGTAAATTTTAGTCATACATTTAGGTCAAAATGTATTCAGCCACATGTCTTGGGTAAAAATTTTTTAAAATAATAAGCGTATATTTATTGGTTTGCACAAATGTTATAGTTTCTACTAACTAGGGTACATTTACTGGAATTTACACAGCTTTTCGCTTATGACTGCCTATCTCATTTCTTGAGGTACTAAAATGACAGGGCAGTACAAACCTCCCAAATGACCTCATTTTGGAAAGTAGACATCCCGAGGAATTTGCTGAGAGGCTTGTTGAGCCAATTGAATATTTTATTTTTTGTCACAAGGGATTTAAAATGAAAAAAAAAAAAAAAAAAGAAAATGATATATTGCTCACACATGCCATGGTTATAAGTGGAATTACACCCCAAAATACATTCTGCTGCTTCTCCTGAGTACGGGGATACCACATGTGTGAGACGTTTTGGGAGCCTAGCCGTGTACAGGACCCTGAAAACCAATCACCGCCTTCAGGATTTCTAAGGGTGTAAATTTTTGATTTTACTCCTCACTTCCTATCACAGTTTCAGAGGCCATGGAATGTCACGCTAGTACAAAACCTCCCAAATGACCCCATTTTGGAAAGTAGACACCCCAAGCTATTTGCTAAGAGGTATGGTGAGTATTTTGCAGATCTCATTTGTTTTGGAAAATGAAGAAAGAAAAGTAAATAGTTTTTTTTTCTATTTTCAAAACTTTGTGCCAAAAAGCAATATCTGCAAAATACTCACAATGCCTCTCAGCAAATAGCTTGGGGTGTCTACTTTCCAAAATGGGGTCATTTGGGGGGTTTTGTGCCATCTTGACATTTCATGGCCTCCGAAACTGTGATAGGTAGTGAGGAGTGAAATCAAACATTTACGCCCTTAGAAATTCTGAAGTCGGTGATTGGATTTCGGGGTCCTGTATGGTGCTAGACTCCAAAAAAGTCTCACACATGTGGTATCCCCATACTCAGGAGAAGCAGCAAAATTTATTTTGGGGTGTAATGCCACATATATCCATGTCATGTGTGAGCAATATATCATTTAGTGACAACTTTGTGTAAAAAAAATTTAATTTTCCTGAAACTTGTGGCAAAATATAAAATATTCTATGGACTCACCATGCATCTCAGCAAATAGCTTGGGGTGTATACTTTCCAAAATGGGCTCATTGAGGGGGGGGGGTTCAACTGTCCCGGCCTTTTATGCACAGCATTTAGAAGCGTATGCCACACATCGCCCACTCTTTTAACCACTTGAACCACCAAGTCCTTTCTGACACTTTTTGTTTACATGAAAATACATTTCTTTTTGTAAGAAAATTATTTTGAACCCCAAAACATTATATATTTTTTTAAAGCAGAGGCCCCACAAATTAATAAGGTGGGTTTTGCATTTTTTTCCCACAAAGTATTTGAGCAGCGATTTTTGAAATGCAATTTCTTTCCCAAAAAAACACATTTTTGAATTTTAATGCACAAAAACACACTATATTGCCCAAATGTTTGGTGAAATATAAAATATGACCTTATTCTGAGTACAATGGTTTCCAAACATGACATGTCTTAAAATTCTGCACCCCCCGCACAGCAGTGACAAACTATATACATTTTTAAAAGCCTTTACATGTTACCACTTCAGATTTAAAGAGGAGGTCTACTGCTAAAATTACGGCCCTCGATCTGCCGTTCGCGGTGATACCTCACATGCATGGTGCAATTGCTGTTTACATAGGACACGAGACCGACACTTGCGCTCACCTTTGTGCGCATGCACAGGGGGACAGGGGTGCTTACATTTTTTTATTTTTTTTTAAATAAATGTCCCCTATGATAGCAAAAGGTAGTGACAGGTATTTTTTTTTTTAAATTGGGGTCTATTAGACTCTAGATCTCTCCTCGGCCCTTTAAGCATCTGACCACACCAAGATTGGTGTGATAAGATGCTTTCCCAATGGCGCTGTTTATATCCGGTGAAACCGAAGTCATGAAATGCTCGTAGTTTCCTGTTTCTTAGGCCATAGAGATGATTGGAGCCATTCTGGTCTCTGATCAGCTCTATGGTCAGCTGGCGGAACCACTGGCTGCATTCTCGGGTTCCCCGATGGGACAAGAGAGCCTGAGAAAACCATGAAAGACGGGAGGGGGAAATTCCCTCCCACTGCTTGTAAAAGCAGTCTAGTTGCTAATTAGTAGGGGTGCAACGGATCAAAAAACTCACGGATCGGATCGATCCGCGGATCAGAGTCACGGATCGGATCATTTTTCGGATCAGCAAATAATAATTGAATTTGCAAAAACCTGTGAAAATTCTGCCACCATATAGTCACCACTGTAATATCCACGTCATCTCCCCCACTGTAATATCCACGTCATCTCCCCCACTGTAATATCCACGTCATCTCCCCCACTGTAATATCCACATCCTCTCCCCCACTGTAATATCCACATCCTCTCCCCCACTGTAATATTGTCTGAGTATGGCCGAGTATGTGGCAGGGTATCGCAGAGTATTGGCAGGGTATCGGCTGGGTAATGTAGAGTATCGCAGAGTATATGCAGAGTATCGCAGAGTATTGGCAGGGTATCGCAGAGTATTGGCAGGGTATCGCAGAGTATTGGCAGGGTATCGCAGAGTATTGGCAGGGTATCGCAGAGTATTGGCAGAGTATCGCAGAGTATTGGCAGAGTATCGCAGAGTATTGGCAGGGTAATGCAGAGTATCGCCAGGGTAATGCAGACTATCGCAGAGTATTGGCAGGGTAATGCAGAGTATCGCAGAGTATTGGCTGGTAATGCAGAGTATCGCAGAGTATTGGCTGGGTAATGCAGAGTATATGCTGGGTATATGCTGGGTAATGCAGAGTGGTATATGCTGGGTAATGCAGGGTATTGGCTGGGTACCAAGATGGCCGCCGCTCCGGAGCTAGGCCGAAGCCGCGGCCTTTTTCTAAGGCCACCGGGTGTACCAAGATGGCCACCGTTGCTCCGGAGCTAGGCCGAAGCCGCGGCCTTTCCTAAGGCCGCGGATCGCGGGGTGTGCCGATCCGAACGGGGTGACCCGTTCGGATCACGGATCGGCGACGATCCGTTGCATCCCTACTAATTAGCCACTAGGATTGCTTTTACATGAAAGCTGACCGTCGGCTTAAAAGAACAATACCAAGATGATGCCTAAACCTGCAGGCATCATTCCAGTATAACCACTCAAAATCTAGCAACATACCAGTACGTCGCTGGTCCTTGTTGGGCATATATTGTAATGTAATTTTTTTCATGCAGCCTGTGGGTTAAATGAAAAAAAGAGAACCTAACAGATTCCTACATTCACATTGGTCGATCAGTGGTATGCCCATCGTTCGAACACCACCCTTCAATCACCCACT
Source organism: Lithobates sylvaticus (assembly GCA_028564925.1). Taxonomy (NCBI): domain Eukaryota; kingdom Metazoa; phylum Chordata; class Amphibia; order Anura; family Ranidae; genus Lithobates; species Lithobates sylvaticus. Next base: position 20,792,563 of record CM053029.1, read on the forward strand.
TCTAATGATGGGCATACTTGTACCGTTCTTTTTTTTTTTCGTTCAGCCCATGGGCTGAAAGAAAAAAAAGAAACTAACAGATTCCTCCATTCACATCGATTGATGTGGATGAAGAAATCTCTGTCAAGAAAAGTAAATATATGCCGAAGCTTAGGGTAAATCTGCCCCTAATGGCCACCCCTGCCCCCATGCTTTGGCATATATGTTCTTTTTTTTAAATCAGAAAATTGTTTTATTGTACAAAATTGCAAATAAGTACACAACTACAAAGTACCGGATTATATAGTTATAGTTAGTAAGGTTGAATAAAGACATCAGTCCATCCAGTTCAACCTGAGTGTGTGTCTACAATTGTCCCCATCCCTGTACATTGCACACTCACATCAGTCCCTACCCTCAAGGAGCCCACAATCCAAGGTCCCCATTCATAAACTAGGGCCAATTTTTGGACAGAAGCCAATTAACCTACCTGCATGTCTTTGGATTGTGGGAGGAAACCAGAGTACCCAGAGGAAACCCACGCAGGCACAGGGAGAACATGCAAACTCCAGGAAGTGTCGTGGTTGGGATTCGAAGCAGCGACCCTTCTTACTGCTAGGTGAGAGTGCTAACCACTACACCACTGTTCCGCCCTAAATTATAAAGAAACTTCCGGTAAGATAAACAGTACATTAATAGCTATATATTACAGGAATAGAACCAATATACAGTGTTTATAGATCACATCTAGGGATATATTCTACATCAGTAGTATAGGGTTCATTATTGCAAAAAAACAGAACATAAAACAGAAGTAAAACTCATACAAATGTAGCGCTGGCTCCAGACGAGCAGGCACTATGGTTTTTGAAAATTTAAGTTGCCTGAAGCCACAGTTGGGCTTCAGGATAATTCTTCTAAATTCCTGGTTTCAGTACCAGTCTAGCTGGGTTGCACTGGGTTCTCCTTGATCGCAGGTGTTGCTGTCACCGCCGGCAAGAGTAGAAAAGCAGTCTAGCTGAATGCATTAAATGCCAGTTGCCTCTCGGAATCAGCCCAGTGTGAGTGTTCTCTTGCTGTGCATTCTGGGGGGTATTTAAGGTACCAACACCATGTGACAAGAAAGTCTTTTCCGGTCCGTGTGGTCCTCCTGACCCAACCTCATGGCCCTCCTGGCCTGGGGTGTGGATCCATGTGTCCTGTGTCTCGGGGCCTGCTGGCCCGAGGCAAAGTAACTGCAAGGGGTAGGCCCGAGTGATTATCGGAGCCTACTGATCCAAGGACGGTCCGGTGCCATCTCATCGGAATGGAGGGGCCAGCAACTGAAGAACCCCAGGGGAGGACCCTTTCAGGAGAAGGTCGTGCGCAAGGCTGGCTTCTCTGAAGGATCCTGGAGGCTTAGTTGAAGGATGCGACCTGGATCAACACTCATATGGTACCGCTGGATCGGCTGAGAGAAACTGGTACTGTATGACAGTTCTTTAAAATTCATCTAACACCTCAGTGACGCTAAAGAGTAACTACAAGTCTGTGGCAGAGACTTTACCGAGCATCCTACTGGCTACTAGGCCTAGTGAGAGAGACCTATCCGGGGGCTGTGGAATCCAGTTGTGAGACAGTTTATTCTCTGGATTCATCTAATATCTTCACCTTGCAATCTAAATACCTGAACTCACCCCTAACCCTCTACCCTGTATTAAGAGACTGTGTTCTATTTTTCTGAATAAAAAAACAAAAGAGGATTCAGTGTCAGTCTCAACCTTTTTTCCACGGGAACCTCAAGACGGAGCTACAATAGGTGAGGTAGCGGTAAACCCAAATAAAACCAGCAACTTCTTCGGGGGTTAGTGCTACACAAACTTATAAAGTGTGTGTTGTCCTTCCAGCAAGCAGTCCAGGTGTATGGTAGACTGCCATCCCATCACCGTGTCCATCTGTCCCCATCACCGTGTCCATCTTTCCCCACCACCCTGTCAGCCAATTAATCTAAGACAATCCTCCCACATCTGGATTAGTCTATCAGACTAACTCAGGTGGAGCTACCGCAGGTGTTTCCAGCCATTCCTGACAGGTTTTTGTACATTTGTCACTTGCATTCCTATGCTGATATGCATGCTTCTCTCTGATCAGTATACAATTCATTTGTTGTATCCATTGGCGTGCCGTAGGCACCTGAGGAGAGATAAAGTAGTCTAAGTAAGGCAACATATGTAGCTGGGGAGTATAATTCCTCTTCTAGATTACCAAGCAAACAAGTGACCGGGGACATTTGTAACTGTAAATGATAGACATTTTTAATGACACTGACCACATCTTGCCAGTATCTCACTAGATTTGGACACTTCCACAACAGATGGATCAGAGTGCCTGGGTGTATTTGGCCTTTTCGGACACAAGGGGGGAGTCCCTCCTACCCCACCTATGCAGTTGAATAGGAGTTCTGTAAGCCCGGTGGAGGATAAACAAATGTGATAGTTTCTGTGCTGCAGATATGGACATTGGACACTAACGGACCAGCAGCCAGGATTTGTGTCCAGCTTTCCCCATCAATAGGGCCAACATCTGATTCCCATTTATCCCTGCAAGGTAGCAATTCCTGAGCCTGTATATGTGTTAACAAACAGGCATATAGTCGTGAAGTACTGCCCTTTTAGTCTGAGGCAGCAAAAGCTGAATTCAATTTGAGTTTCTGCCCTGCACTCTCAAAGCATGTCTTACTTGTAAATACAGGTAATAGCCATTATGAAACCGAGGAAATTCCTGTCACAATTGATATACAAGAGATATTGAATTCCAGCCTTCTTCCATAATGAGTAGCTAGCTAGGAATTTTGGCTAGTCCAGGGTATGATCTATTGCACCAATGGGGGTACACTCCAAAAAAACTGTCATGACCATTATCTTCTTAAAGTAATGTTCCGGCCATTAATTTTTTTTCTATCTCAAAAATGATCTACTATATATGCAGGAACACTTATTAATTATTAAAGATCCGGTCATAAATCTATTTAAAAACATACCTCATATCTTGCCAGAGATCTTGTAGACGTTTCAATTTTAGGTATGGGGATGTGAAGCCCAGTTGATTTATCTTCCGGGTTTTCTGGAGAGAGGAGTATGCTGGGTAACCAGCATGTACCTCTCCATCTCGCGCATGCGCAGTAAAACTTCGCCCGTATCGCCGTTAGTGTGTATAGTTGTCATAACAACTGAGTAAGGTCCCGCCCCGTTGTTATGACAATGAAGATAAACCAAGCATGGAGATAATAAAGAGAGAGATCTAGAGAGAGAACAAAAAAAAATATATATATATATATGTATATATATATATATTTTTTTTAATGAAACAAATTATATGTTAAAAAATGTTAAATTAAATGTTAAATTCTATGTTGCTAAATGATAAAAGTGCTTTTTCAAAGTCTGAAGCATGAAACATGTAAGTCTCGGCTTCCCTCTGAGCTTACGATATACCACTACTGACCATGACGAGTTCCAGTCCCTTCCGGCTAACCTTTTTTTCCGAGGCAACGCTGACATCACCCAGTAGTGATGGGAAGTCCGGATCTTTAAAGTGAATCAGTTAATTTCGAACTGCTCACTGAAATGAACCGATTCAATGAATCGGTTCTTCGGTTCACTTGTTGAGTCGGCTGACAAGCAAGTGAACCGAAGCTCTGACGCAACCATATTAAATGATTAGAATCAGAAGACTGATTCACACAGAAGGTTGGCAGGTCCTGGGGGGACGTTTACTTTTATTTAGTTCATTGTTGTCAGACCACAATTTGTCAGATTAGCCGGCATCATGAATTTTGGTGACACACAAAGAGCTGTGTACGGCTGGGTTCACACTTGTGCGATGCGGGAACCCTGCGATTCCACTGCGGGTTCCCTCATCGCACCTGACACGCACGGCAGTTCACACTGCCATATGCAAACTGCTGGGGAGTGTCATACAATGTTAACGACACCCCCCATTTCAGCTTGCATGTCGTACTGCGAACTGTCATTTCGGACATAAATCGGATCGCATAGGTGTAAACACCCATGCGATCCGATTCTGATGCGGACCAAAAAAGTTGCTGTGTGAGTTTAGTCCGAATGCGATACAATTTCAGCCATACTATCTGTATGGCTGAAATCACATTGCACGAACATCACATGCGATTTTGCACCACGCAGCAGTGTGAACCGGCCCTGAGCCTAGGTTTCCACAAATTTGATGGCCAGCAATGTTAACTGTGAAGTTGTCCTATCAGAATGCAGTTAACATGCACAAAAGCCTTCTTTTCATTTAGGCTCAGTTTCCACTTGTGCAACTTGTCCTGCGATTTGGGACTGCAAAGTTGCATGACAGGTGGTACCTGAGGATTTACAATGAGAACCATTCATATCTGTGCGACTCCAAGTCTGTGCGACTTCAAAGTAGTCCCTGCACTACTTTGGTCCTACTTTGATGTGACTTGAGGTCCATAGACCTCCAGAATACATAGGCATTGCTTCAAGTCGCTGCAAATTTGTGGCAAAAAATTGCAGCAGAATTGTGCGACTTTCAGGCTTTTCAGGGTATCGCAGCCTCAAAGTTGCACGATTCTGACACAATTTTGATGCGACTTAAAGCAATACCTGTGTATTCTGAAGGTCTATGGACCTCAAGTCACATCAAAGTGGGACCAAAGAAGTAGCGCAGGGACTACTTTGAAGTTGCTGTGACTTGAAGTCGCACAGATATGAATGGTTCTAATTGGAAATCATCGTGTACCACCTGTCATGCAACTTTGCAGTCCCAAGTCACACAAGTTTGAAAGGGCCTCGGGCTGTCTGTACCACCTTATCACTGCTGCTACCTGATCATTGATTTAGTGTATTGTTCTACTAGTGGGGACTCATGATTCTTTCAGTGTACTGTGTTCTAACAACTCATATGATTCTTTAAAGTGGTGGGACACCCTGAAAACAAAAAAACTTTAAAAAATGTTAGTAACAATTTCAAATGAAAAAAAATAAAAAAATTTTTTTTTTACTTACCAGAAATGGCTGTTGCTAGGCAGATTGTCCTAATCTGCCTCCTCCAGCGCCGCAGTGATCTTCTCTCCTTCCGTCTTTTAGTGAATGGGGCGCGGTGTGTTATAGGAACTGTGTCCCACAACACATTGCGTTCCCCATTCACAAATCCGACTCGCGCATGCGCAGTAGGCCGCGCAAAGCCGTTTCCCTTACTGAGGATGGCGGCGCTGGATCCGGATCGCCGAGGGACATCTCGGCCTCCACGAACGACATCGCGGGCGCCCTGGGAGGGTAAGTGTACTTATTAAAAGTCAGCAGCGACTTTTTTTTTTAGCTGCTGACTTTTAAAAAAAAAATTTTTAAGCTGAAACACTGCTTTAACTCGGTGTACTGGGTACTTCTGACTCAAGAACTGGATACAAACTTAAAACAGTTCTGAGTGTCGCTGTGCTGTGATTGGGCTGATTGGTTGTAGGGAGGGGCTGAGCTCTCACTCTAGGATCATATTACCAGGCCTGCTCTGCTATGTATTGAGTCCATAGTGAACTGTTTCAAACGAATCAGTTCAGTCAGATGAATCGATTCATCCAGTTCACTGAAAAGAATCGATTCAAAAGAACTATTCGTTCATGAACTGGACATCACTATCACCCAGCCCCCAGCGCGCCCGGCTTCCAGTCTGCCTGTCTGGCTCTTCATGCTCTAATTCCCCTCACGAAGGTCTCTGTACATCTTGGCCAGCAGATTAGCCATCACACGGCACAGCTGTACAGCCAGCCCAGCAGAGTTTCTATCCACATCCCACGGTAGGGCTTGCTGTGCCTATCTGAGGGTTTTCCTTACTGTGCCTGCACGTGTGCATGTTGACTGAGCACTTTCATCTGGCAGACTTAAGGGTTGAGACACCATCCTACCCTTCTACATACCGGGATTTCTATACCATCCACCTAGAGTTGGGATAGCTCTCTTCCAGATCCAATTTTAAGCCGAGTGGTTGATGTTAACCCCCTCTCATCTGGATCCAGTAGTGGTATTATTGATTACTTAATACCAATATCTCATTTAGCTATATGCTTTTATGACTGTTTTTTCAACCATCAGCAAATATTTATACTACTCTTCCCCGCAATTATAGTACAGCAATGCACACATTGTACATCATATACTACTGTGATAGTGTGTATTATAGGATTTTACAAGCATTTTAAACTAGGGCTTATTTTTGGAGGTAGGGCTTATATTGCAGCCCTCCTGGAAAATAATGCTAGGTCTTATTTTCCAGATGGGTCTTATTTTCGGGTAAACACCGTAGGTAGTATTATAAAGATGCACAGAAGATCAATCCAATAAGATACATGCCAATTGAAAGGGAAATAAATCAGTATCAAAAACATAAATATAATGGTCTCTGAGATAGTAGCAATGTGCACCTGCTGCATACATAGGCCAAAGCAGGTCTGGACATCCATCACCTCACCATGCATGGTCCGAGTACTATGGTGGTAGACAGGTAGAGGGGCTAGCGGACACTTACACACTTCAAACTGCAAGCCATATTTCCACCATGGGCCAACAGAGCCCAAAGCAGGAAAAACAAAATAAACCAAAATAAGAAGAAGAGTGCCATATATGCCCCATAGAGCACAGGGGACAGACATAAGTAGAACGTCCACGCAGGACAGAAGTTGAGGGGAACCTTAATGTTTCTGGTTCACCCTTTGAGCCAAAGGGACATGCAAGTTCCACTGAAAAAAGAAAAACAACAAATATAAAGAGCAAAGTGCATGTACACCTCCTTAAAGAGGTATAGCTCCCGGGATAATGGATTGGTGCAACTTGTATTCAACAGTACAACCAGGAAAAATTAGACGTGCAAGTCTCTCTCGTTCAATTATGCCCATGTGCCCACTGGCCAATGAGCCAGTGTTCTATCAAGGCTATGGGATTTTTCCCCTTAGCCTCCTCTGGAATGCCCACAGCCCACTCTGGAATGCCCACAGCATGGCTGGAGGTCAGGGTTTGCACTTGGCACACCTCATGTTGCAATGGCACCACATCACCCTCAACAGTACTCATGTGGCCTTCCAGGGCCGCAGTACCGTCTCTCAGTATTTTCATATCCTGCCGGATCAGTGCAACCTCTAAATTCACTCCTTTAAACTCTGTGGTGAGATTCATGAGCTTAGCATTGCAGGGTGAGATTGCAGCAAAGATCTCCCTGAGAGTGGGTTCTGCGTTCTGAGTTTCAGGTACACTGGGATCCCTGTCTGAGTGCAGGATAGCTGGAGTACTCACTGTGTCCCATATAAGTTCTGCAAAGTCCTAAGCCCAAGTTGCCCAGTTTTTCTTTTTCCTGGTTACATTGTGCTAACAATGGTGGCCGATAATAGGTCCACAAGCCTGGCTGGGAGAAGTGTGACTGCCTGATAACTTAGGAACATGGGACAGCAGTCACATTTCAAAACAACCTATTAAAAAGACTACAACAGTTTATGAGATCAAGCTCATACAATAGTCCAGCAGTTGGAAAGGTGAATTTTAACTTAATATATTCCTTGAGGGATATTGTTCAGGAATATTACTGCCCAAAGTGAAAAAGTCCCTTCAGCACAAACCACTCACACAGAATCCAGGACAACAGTGTCAAAAGGAAATGCTGAGTCCGGTGTGGTTGTAGGGTGAGTTGAGTTAGGCAGACCCTAATAGGGGTGAATTACACATAGGAAGGGCTGGGGGATCTGGTCTAAGCTTCCAGTGCTCTCCAAGGTAAGCTGGGTGTCACAGATCAGCTGTGGAGCTGATCTGTGTCTTACTGGCTGCATACCTGTGCAGCGCCGGGCTCCTGACGAGCATGCGCTATGTGTTTTGTAAATTTAATGTTTCTAAAACCACAGTTGGGTTTTGGGGTTAATTGTACTAAATTATGGTTTCAGTTCCAGTCTGGCTGGATTGCACTGTCTTCTCCTTGGCCATATGTGTCATTGTCACCTCTGGCAAGTACGAGAACGCAGTTTGGCTGGAAGTATTGGGTGCCCATCTCTCTCAGAACCAACCAGTGCGAGTGTCGTCTTGCTGTGATTTCTGGGAGAGGGTACTTAAGGTACTGAGATCACGTGCTACGGGGTTTCCGGTCCAGAAGACCTTGCTGTCTGTTTGGTCCTGGTCCTCCTAACGAATAACGAACTATCGAAAAGAACGAATATGAAAAACAACAAAAATACGAAATAATTAAATTAGAAACAACGAAACTACGAAAGAATGAAAATCTGAAAAACGAAAACAGAAACAACGAAAATACCGAACAAAGATTCAAAAATAACGAAAATCAAAATGAACGAAAAAAATCGAAATTACGAATATTCGGAAAAGGACATCAAAACAACGAAAATACGAAATAACAAAAAATTCTGCTGATCGAGAATTCAAAAGAACGAATATTAGTTCTGATTCTGAAATATTCCATCCAGATAGGGTGTGGTTGGGTCGGAAACACTGTTTTGGTGGATTTTTGAGTTAAGTTCTGACTTGTGAGAGAGAAATTCTTTGTTTCTTAAACATGTAAATAGCATACACATTACATAAAATTATGAATTATGCTCCGATTACGAATCTACGAAAACAATGTTACGAAAGTACGAATAAATCAATCTTACGAAAGTACGAATGTAACTAATTCTACGAAAATACGAATTTCGAATCAACGAAAATTAGATTAACGGAAATACGAATCTTTTTAAATCAACTAAAATATAGCTCTTCCGAAAATACGAATGCGTCCGAATACGAAATAACGAAAATACGAAAATACGAATTTCGAATAAACGAAAAACGAATCAACGAAAAAATAACTCTTACGAAAATACGAACGAGTCCGAATACGAACACCGACGACTTACGAAATTACGAATCGTTACGAATCAACGGAAACGAACAGAAACGAAACGAAACTAAACAAATTTTTCTATTGTGCACATGTCTACTACCTTCCCATTCTCATTGCTCTTTCTCTTTGCGAGCAGGGTGAACCTGGGGGTCGTGACCTGGGGTCAGCATGCAGCTAAGTCCAAACTCCTGTGAGGGGGTCCCTGACAGAATACCGGCTGACCCTTAGATTCCATGCCCTGGGGGATCCCGTGTCACCTGCCCACCTGTGGGCTCACACCAGTAGCACCGACAGTTTACTCAAGCCATGAGCTCCTCAGAAAGTCTGTCACCAACGAAGACCAAATGCAACACCTAGTTCAGAGACTTGACTCCTAGCAAGCAAATCAATAGCAAATAATGCTGTTTCTACAGGATCTTAATTCCTGCCTGGATCGTCTGCAAGTCGCTGCAACCTCAGCTTCTTCGGCCCCTGCTTCGGCCCCATCTGCTCCCATGTTAACTGCTGCACCTGGCAATTCCTGCTTGCATCTGCCACCACCACCTTATTTTTCTGGTGACCCTAAGGATTGTCATGGCTTCATTAATCAGTGTTCCATCCACTTTGAACTTTCCAGCCACTATTTTTCAACAGATCGCACAAAAGTGGCATATATCATCTCCCTCCTTTCTGGTAATGCCCTAGCTTGGGTCTCCCCACTATGAGAACAACACGATCCTATCACCTCCAACCTCAAGGCCTTTTTGGATGCATTCTGGAAAACTTTTGATGAGTCCGGCAGAGTGTCTTCTGCTGCTGATACCCTCCTTTCTCACCATGCAAAACCCCAATGCGTAACGCAACAGGAGGGGTTTTAAACCGGATGGGACCCATTGGCAAGAAGGAGCCATCTACTGCGGTCATGGTCATGCCAGGGCAACAAAGGAAATGCCCAACTCACAAGCCAAAGATTGTTCAATGAAATTCCCAACTGCTCCAGAGTCCACCTGTGCAGAGTTAATAGGCATTTTGAGCCCAATTGATAGACACAAGAGAAGCTGGCAGAATTAAAAGGATCGGTCTAAAGCTACTGGCTATTAAACTAGCTCTTCAAGAATGGTGACATCTACTAGAGGGCTCCCCCCATTGCATTACCATCTATGCTAATCATAAAAATCTGCAGTATTTACACTTTGCAAAACGCTTGAACCCACGCCAAGCTCGCTGGGCTCTCTTTTTTGTCTGCTTCATCTTCAACATTACCTTTCGTCCTGGTGCCAAAAATATTCATGCCGATGCATTGTCCAGGTCGTTCAATGTCAATGATTCTGAGAATCACCTAGATCCTGGTCCCATCATCAATTTGCATTGAATTCTAGCCACTACTCAGCTTCGGCCTATGCAGCCTCCTCCAGGTAAAACTTTTGTGGTTCCAACAATTCATCCCAAACTCCTTGCATGGGCACATGACAAGTTTTCTGGACATCCTGGTATACATCCTACTTGTGACCTTCTTCAGCGTCACTACTGGTGGCTAGGGATGGGCCCGGTGCTCGATTCGAACCCACGTTCGAATCGAGCACCGGGCGTTCGCTCGCTCGGCGAGCCCAGAACTATTTGGGCCGTTCGCATCACATTCGTGTGATGCGAGCGGCCCCGCAATGCATTGTGGCCAGCGCAGTGCATTGCTGGCTGATGATTTGCCAAGCATGCACTGTGACCCCGCATGCTTGGCCAATCACAGCGCCGGAAACTAGGAGATCAATAATTGGCTACAGGCAGGACGCCTGTAGCCAATTAAAGCTCAGGGGCTTTAGTACACGCCCCACCATTTAAAAGGCCGCCACGCCGTCGGCCCCGGTCACATGTGTTCCGGCTATAGGAGAGAGCAGTCTGCTGATTCTGTCTTTGCTTGATTGTGATTTCTTTGCTAAACCATTGAAAGTGCTACCTGAGTCATTTATCATTAGTGATCATTCATTGCTGCTGATTGTACAGTTAGTGTGTTATTAGCTGCTGCTGGGGATTAGTCTGGTGCGTGCGTACTGTTAGTACAGTATTGCAGTAGCACCAACCGCAGTGCTGTTAGCACAGCATTGCACCCCAACTTCTGTCCCAACCTTCTGTCCCATCCATATAGTACGTATAGTGTCTTTGTGTGAGCAGCACCCATAGGACTTCTAGTGTGTTAGTGGCAGCACACAGAGCTCCTATATTTTCTTGTCAGCAGCACACAGACAGTACGTATAGTGTCTGTGTGAGCAGCACCCATAGGACTTCTAGTGTGTTAGTGGCAGCACACAAAGCTCCTATATTTTCTTGTCAGCAGCACACAGATAGTACGTATAGTGTCTTTGTGTGAGCAGCACCCATAGGACTTCTAGTGTGTTAGTGGCAGCACACAGAGCTCCTATATTTTCTTGTCACCAGCACACAGACAGTACGTATAGTGTCTTTGTGTGAGCAGCACCCATAGGACTTCTAGTGTGTTAGTGGCAGCACACAGAGCTCCTATATTTTCTTGTCAGCAGCACACAGATAGTACGTATAGTGTCTTTGTGTGAGCAGCACCCATTGGACTTCTAGTGTGTTAGTGGCAGCACACAGAGCTCCTATATTTTTCTTGTCAGCAGCACCCAGATAGTACGTATAGTGTCTTTGTGTGAGCAGCACCCATAGGACTTCTAGTGTGTTAGTGGCAGCACACAGAGCTCCTATATTTTCTTGTCAGCAGCACACAGATAGTACGTATAGTGTCTTTGTGTGAGCAGCACCCATAGGACTTCTAGTGTGTTAGTGGCAGCACACAGAGCTCCTATATTTTCTTGTCAGCAGCACACAGATAGTACGTATAGTGTCTTTGTGTGAGCAGCACCCATAGGACTTCTAGTGTGTTTGTGGCAGCACACATAGCTCCTATATTTTCTTGTCAGCAGCACACATAGTACCTATAGTGTGTTAGTGTCAGCACCCATAGGACCTACAGTGTGTTGTGAGCACACATAGGAGCTCTATTTTTTATACTATATACACTACCGACTACAATGGCTGGAAGACCGCCAAGGAGAGGCAGACCGTGCCGAGGCAAGAACACAGGGCAAGCAGGCTCTGTTTCTAGAGACAACAGTGCTGGCCGTGGACGTGGTCATGCATCGTCATCAGCACGTGGCCATGGGACACGCTTGTCTTTGTTTTCGGCAGCTGGACATGTGGAGCCGCATCATGCCGAAGGCTTGGTAGAATGGATGACCAAGCCCTCCTCATCCTCTCTCACCCAGGCTCAGGGTACTGGCAGAGCAGCTGCCAACGCGTACTCAATGGCATCATCAGCCACCCCTTCCCTAGACCCACCATGTCCTCCTGAGGAGTCCCCCGAACTCTTTGAGCACAGTGTTGGGTACATGCTCCAGGAGGATGCCCAACGATTCGAAGGCTCGGATGATACCCAGCTTGAGGAAGGCAGTAGTGTGCCCGCAGAGAGAGGGGATGCTGAAGGACAGCAATCTGGCAGTACTGTTCCACCAGCTGCAGCTTACTGCCAGGTTTGCTCTAGTGGTGAAGAGGGAGGGGATGATGAGGTCACTGACTCCACGTGGGTGCCTGAAGGGAGAGAGGAGGAGGAGGAGGAGGAGGAGGAGGAGGAGGAGGAGGATGCGGCGTCACATGTCCAACGAGGCAGGATGCCCCCTGGAGGCCAGCTAGAGGCCAGCACAGCAACTGTATCACACCGCAGAGCTCCGCCTGTGCAGGGCGCTGCCTCTGCACGTTATCACAAAAGTTCTTTGGTGTGGGCCTTTTTTGAGACGAGTGCATCAGATCGCACCACTGCTATTTGCAATATTTGTCTCAAGCGTATCTCGCGTGGCCAAAACATCAGCCGCTTGGGCACCACAAGCATGACCAGACATATGTCGACCTGCCATGCAGCTCGTTGGCAAGCACACATAAAAGACCCACACCAAAGAACAAAGCGGACCTCTCCTTGCTCCTCATCGGCTGGGATCTCCATCCCCACTATATCTTCAGTCCTCTCTGAAAGCTGCTCTGAGAGGACTGAAGGTGTAGAATTAGGTGTGTCACAACCAAGTACTTGCAGTACACCGACGTCCGATTGTAGCAGGCAAATTTTCCTGCCCCAGCTGCTGGACCGTCGAAAGAAGTATACTCCCAGCCATCCACATGCCCAGCGGTTGAATGCTAGCTTGGCTAAATTGCTAGCACTTCAACTGCTGCCTTTTCAGTTGGTAGACTCAGCCCCCTTCCGTGAGTTTGTTCAATGTGCGGTTCCTCAGTGGCAGGTTCCCAAACGCCACTTTTTCTCACGGAAGGCGATTCCGTCTCTCTACCGGCATGTGGAAGGCAATGCCCATGCCTCGCTGGACAGGGCGGTCAGCGGTAAGGTGCATATTACCGCTGACTCATGGTCCAGCAGGCATGGACAGGGACGTTATCTTTCTTTCACGGCCCATTGGGTCACTATTGGCAGCTGGGAGGGATGCAGGACAAGGTGCAGTAGTGTTGGAGGTTGTTCCGCCACCACGCCTCCAAAATGCTACTACTGGTTGTGACACATCTCTCTCCTCCACCCCCTCCTCTTCTTCTTCCTCCAGTGCTCTGTCATCGGAACCAGCGGTGCTCCATAGGCGTACAAGGGGCTACGCGAGTATGCAGGCAAAAAGATGCCATGCCGTGCTTGCGCTGGTGTGTTTGGGGGACAGGAGCCACACTGGGGCAGAGGTTCTGGCAGTTCTGCAGGGGCAGGCCGAGAGGTGGTTGACGCCACGCCAGCTTAAGCCAGGAATGGTGGTTTCTGACAATGGCACCAACCTCCTCTCCGCCCTGCGACAGGGGCAGCTCACCCATGTGCCCTGTATGGCTCACGTCCTCAACCTGGTGGTGCAGCGGTTCTTGGGCAGGTACCCAGGCTTACAGTATGTCCTGAGGCAGGCCACGAAAGTCTGTGTGCATTTCCGCCGATCTTATAATGCCAGTGCTCGGCTGACTTAGCTGCAAAAGGAGCTGAACCTGCCCAAGAACCGCCTAATATGTGACATGCCCACCAGGTGGAACTCAACGTTGGCCATGCTGCAGCGACTGCACGCGCAGCAGAGGGCCATCAATGAGTACCTTTGCGACTACGGCACCAGAACAGGGTCAGGGGAGCTTGGCTTTTTTTCCCCACGCCAGTGGAGCATGATCAGGGATGCATGCACTGTCCTCTCACCATTTGAGGAGGCCACGAGGATGGTGAGCAGTGACAGTGCATGCATCAGTGACACTGTACCTCTTGTCCACCTGTTGGAGCATACGCTGCGTGGGATAATGGACAGGGCACTTGAGGCAGAACAGAGGCAGGAAGAGGAGGACTTCCTTGCCTCTCAAGGCCCCCTTTATCCAGACAGTGTTCCTTCTGTCCCACCCATCCCACAGGAAGAGGATGAGGAGGAGGAGGAGGAGGAGGATTGTGTGAGCATGGAGGTGGAGCCTGGCACTCAGCATCAGCAGCAGCAGTCTTTTAGGGATGATGTACAGTCCCAACAAACCAGTGGACTTGTACGTGGCTGGGAGGAGGTGGCTGGCGATCATGTCATCCTGAGTGACCCAGAAGACTCCGGACCGAATGCCTCAGCTAACCTACGTAGCATGGCCTCCCTGATCCTGCAAAGCCTGCGGAAGGATCCTCGTGTTCTTCGGATCAAGGAGAGGGACCATTACTGGCTGGCCACTCTCCTTGATCCACAGTACAAGGGTAAGGTTGCGGACCTTATCTTGCCGTCGCAGAGGGAGCAGAGGATGAGACATCTCAGGGAGGCCTTGCAGAAAGGTCTGTGCAACGCGTTCCCAGAAACTGGGAGGTTACAAACTCCTGGTCCTGGACGACGAGTTGCTGAGGCTTCGGTCAGTAGCAGAAGGAGCGGTGGGGAAGGTGGACGTCTGACCGATGTATTCAGACAATTTTTTAGTCCGCAGCCCCAAGGTATGATCGGTTCCAGCAACCATCGCCAGCGTCTGATATACATGGTGCAGGAATACCTAGGGGCAAGGTCAGACTTGGACACCTTTCCCACCGAAAATCCTCTGGCTTACTGGGTCCTGAGGATGGATCACTGGTCAGAGCTTGCACAGTATGCAATTGAGCTACTGGCCTGTCCTGCATCCAGCGTTCTTTCCGAACGCACATTCAGTGCTGCTGGAGGATTTGTCACTGATCACAGGGTGCGCCTGTCCACCGACTCGGTTGATCGACTGACCTTCATAAAAATGAATCAGTCTTGGATCACCACCAGCTACCAGGCACCTGAAGCAGATATAACGGAATAATTTATAATGTCACATCCCTTCAAGACTGCCTATGCTGATGCTGAGTGACTGTCCTGTTATGTTCACTGACTATCCTCTTCCTCCTCCTCAATGATCCATGCCACCACACCAGTGCCTAAGGCACAATTTTTCAGCCCCTGTATAACAGGGGCGTGTAATTACAATTTAAAAAAAAAATGCTTCGCAACAGGTGTGACTGCTGTGCTCCAAGTACAGTATCTGTGAGGGGTTGCAGTGTTTGTGGCACCAGCACCAGTGCCTAAGGCACAATTTTTCAGCCCCTGTATAACAGGGGCGTGTAATTACAATTTTTTAAAAAAATGCTTCGCAACAGGTGTGACTGCTGTTCTCCAAGTACAGTATCTGTGAGGGGTTGCAGTGTTGTGGCACCAGCACCAATGCCTAAGGCACAATTATTCAGCCCCTGTTTAACAGGGGCGTGTAATTACAAATCTTGATTTAATAGTTCACAGCAGGGCCCATTCCTGCGCCCACCAAGAGTAACTATGAGGGCCCACAGTCTTGTGGCAACACCGTCCACCACCACCAAAAGGCCCAATTTTTCTGCCCTGTTCAACAGGTGCATGCAATTACAAATCTTGATCTAATAACTCACAGCAGGGCCCATTCCTGCGCCCACCAAGAGTAACTGTGAGGGCTTACAGTCTTGTGGCAACACCGTCCACCACCACCAAAGGCCCAATTTTTCTGTCCTGTTCAACAGGTGCATGCAATTACAAATCTTGATCTAATAACTCACAGCAGGCCCCATTCCTGTGCCCCCCAAGAGTAACTGTGAGGGCTTACAGTGTTGTGGCTACACCAACATCTAATAGGGCAAATTTCTGCAGAGTATATACGGCAGGCCCCTACTTTCAAACATCCAACTTACAAACGACTCCTACTTGCAAAAGGAAAGAGAAAACAGGAAGTGAGAGGAAATCTACCCCTAGGAAGGGAAATTCTATCCTGTTACATTTAATTTGGGAAAAAGGTATCTCCTCTCTACTGATGCTTTATCACCAATCCTTGTTTCAATTAAAACCCCACTTTTCCAAAAACATTTGTCATTGGGACGGAAAGTGAGGTAAAATGTTCTGAACAGATGTGCAAAGACAGCAAATGTTACAGGGGTGATAACCCCTCCCTATGTTCTCCAAAAAGCTTAAAAATAGATTTTTTTTGGGATGGAGCTACACTTCATAATGTACCTGTTCAGATTCTACTTAAGAACAAACCTAAATTTCACTTTTTTTTTTTCACTTTATGCATCATTAAAATGACTGCTCCCGAAAAAAACTTTAGTTTTTAAAAGTTCTTTTTGCATTGATATATGTCCCCTGGGGCAGGACCCGGGCCCCCAAACCTGTTTCATGACATTAACATGCATATTGGCCGTTGTAATTAGCAATTTTGATTTCGAACGTTCGCGTCCATTATAACGAATAGGGTTCGAATATTCGCGCAAACTTTCGTTCCGTTCGAAGGTTCTGGTGCGAACCGAACCCGGGGGTGTTTGGCTCATCCTTACTGGTGGCCCTCTCTTCATAAGGATGTCAAATAGTATGGTCAAGCTTGTTCGGTTTGTGTACTAGCCAAGTCTTCCATGTCCACCCCAGATGGGTTGTGTTGTGGAAATTTTTATTAATGTATGTTGTCAGATGTCCCCCAGTGTCAGTTTTGCTGTAATAGGCTCATGCAAGCGTATCCACACATACAGACGTTGGTGGAAGACCATTGGCTTTGGAAACCTTCCCGTGGACACAGCAGATCTGTTTGCTCTTTCAGGGATGTTCGTTTATGCCTCACCAAGAGACTGGCCACCTCATGGCGACTACATTAACACTCCTAGCCAACAGATCTGCATATATAGGAACCATAGCATAACCATACAAAAATGTATGGCCCAATGAGCCATGATAGATTACGGCTCGCATCATGGTTAGGGGTGGAAATGTGCACACAATCGTGTTCAGAGCCCTGTAAGTAGTGTCTCACAATAAGCTGACCGCATGGCTCTGCACACATCACTACTGGAATTATATTGGAATATATACATGTGTGTGATTGGTTCTTTTGAAAGAAAACTGATTGGCTGATTCTGAAGCCACCACCTTCCTTTGTTATTCATGTTTACTGTATAAATAAAAGCAGATGATCATTCTATTGCAGGGTTTTGCTAAGCTTAATGTGATACCAGCGTTTGTCTGTGTTACTTGGAGATGAACAAGTGCGCTTTCCCGGGCATTATACCAGAGAGCTATGATTGTGCTTATTAGCACACGGAATTATTTGCTTATAGGAGAAGCTTCTAATTTCCATGATATATATATGTATATGTAGTGCACATACATATATAGTGCCACGCTATTAATACATAAAACTATTGCTATAAATCAATGAAGTATATGTTATAACAGTGAAAAAATAAATATGGAGTTAAAAATAATAATGATAAAAATAAATGAAAATAAAAATAAAGTGCTCGTGCTCCGTGAATCACACACAGTCAAGGTGATTAAAATAGATTCAACAAAGTCCATAAAGTGAAAAATAAACAACAAAGTTCATGGGACTAAAAGTGATCAGGTGTTTTCATGCAGTGTGCACTCCTCCCCCATCGGGTGTACCCTCACCTTAAAGCAGTCCTGCACACATTTCATTTAGTAAATCTCTTTGCCTTCCAAATCAGGCAGAGTACTAAATGAAATGTTTTTTTTTTTCACTTACCTTGTAATCGCTGACTTCCTTTCCTCTGTCTCTGCGGCGGTGGGCGGGGTCTCTGCGTCGATCGTCGTCACGCCGCACTGTCTCCTGGGATCTGGTGTCATTGATCCCAGGAGTCAGTGCGGACATCTTGCGAGATTTCGGAGAACGTGAGCTGCACTTCGTCGTTACTGCGCACGCGCGAGATCAGCGCAGTAACGGCGGTGCATGCTGGGCCATCTGAAGTGCCTGTGGGGTTTCACATGCCCACAGGCAAGATGGCACCCAGCAGGAAGGATGTTGCTAAATTATTTTACAGGACGAAAACCGGCAGCAATGACTCATTGAACATGAACACGTGAGTACTGAAATAACATCTTGCAATCCATTGCATCGCACACAAAAAAAAAAAAAATAGACAGTGCAGAACCGCTTTAAGGGCTAATGTTTAAGCCTAAAGTAGTTATCAGCAGGTGGTCAAGGCCATTCTGATGTATCCTGGTAATGTACTGGCTGCTGTGCTCCACGCTGGTCACCTCCAGCTCCTGATAATGACCCAGCTTTGTATGGATATCAATATCTCCTGGTTACTTCCACCAAGCCTCCTCACGTGTACCACATAGGAAAATGATAGAGGCATACAATTGTGTAATACCATCTAAATAGTTTAATTGTTAAAAAACTCAATGTACATTCAACTCACATTTGTTTAAAAAAAACAAAGACAATCAGGCTCCTCCTACCAGTTTCCTCACAAGTCTCGTGACTTCCTCTGGGACTTCTGATTGGCTGACGTTTTCTCCTGGTTAAATATCCCGGCCGCTGGGCGAGAGAAAAAACGTCAGCCAATCAGAAGTCCCAGAGGAAGTCACAAGACTTGTGATGGAACCAGTAGGAGGAGCCTGATTGTCTGATGTATGGGAAGTAGGAAGCAGTCGGGAGAGGAGGCACAGGACAGACCGAACACTGTGTAACCGGGGCTGCAGATCCGGCTGACGGTTTCTCCTTGTTATATATCCTGGCCGCTGGGAGAGAGAGAGAAAACGTCAGCCAATCAGAAGTCCCAGAGGAAGTCACAAGACTTGTGATGAAACCGGTAGGAGGAGCCTGATTGTCTGACGTATGGGAAGTAGGAAATTGTCGGGAGAGGAGGCACAGGACAGACCAAACGCTGTGTAACCGGGGCTGCAGATCCGGGATACAGGTGATCCTACCCCCCCCCCCCCCCCACCACCAGCACTACAGCAATTTTTAAAAGCAATGTTTTTTTAAACAAATGTGAGTTGAATGTACATTGAGTTTTTTAACAATTAAACAATTTAGATGGTATTACACTATTGAATGCCTCTATCATTTTCTTTTACTTTCAAAAATTGTTATTCTTTTTACAAGAGAATACATAAACAATAAACAGAAACATTGTAAATAAAGTACATTTGGCCAGAGAAAATTTCACATTGATGGTTGTGTTAAACAGATCACAGTCATATAGTTACAAATAGTCATTTTATGATACTGCGGGCCTTTTAAGGATTATAGGCAACAGAAGGCAAAATCAGTTAAATCGAGGGGGAGTCGGAGTTCCGGGAGGGGTACCCCAGCACCCCTAACAGGAACTAACTGTGCCGGGATAACCCCCCCAGGGACCCCAGACCACCCAGCCTCGATGGTTAGCGCAGAACACATCCAGAATTTTAGAGAAATGGTGACCTTCATAGAAAGCTATGGTATGTGTTCTCTTTGTCCTAGTATCCGTAAGTTGAAGTGACTTCAAGTTTGATCTGAACTAATGCAGTGGCCTCGTAACAGGTTTAGAGATAAAGAAAATGAAGATTGAACATCTAAACGAGTCCTGCCTCTAGAGACAGGCAGGGGAAGAGGAAGGAAAGGGAGCAGAAGGGGGGAAAGAGGGAGGGGGTAGAGCCAATCGACGGGGTATGGATCCATCTGCTGTAGACAAATAGTTGTCTATTAGACCGGGCAGCCAGGGCGAAGACCGGGCAGCCAGGGCGAAGTGAAACGCCCACATACTGAGCCCAAGGTTCCCAAATGTTTAAGAACTTTTCCGTACAGTCGAGCAAGGTGCTTGTCAATTTTTCTTGGGTCATGGCCCATGAAATCTTGTTTTTGGCAGCCTTAAAGGAGATACTAGGCTGTTTCCAAGCTTTAGCTAAAGTTAATTTGGCGCCTAGCAGTATGAAGTGAATTAATGCTCTATTCGTTTTGTGAATCTTAGGAATAGAGGCGTTGAGAAGAGCCACCGTCGGGGTTCTTGGGATCTGGAGACCTGTTACTTTATAGATTAAATTAAAGATCCTCTTCCAGAAGGGCCTAATTTTGACACATTCCCACCAGATGTGGGTCATAGTTCCTACTGCTCTATCATTTTCTTATGTGGTATACGTGAGGAGGCTTGGTGGAAGTAGCCAGGAGATATTGATATCCATACAAAGCTGGGTCATTATCAGGAGCTAGAGGTGACCAGTGTGGAGCACCAGTACATTACCAGGATACATCAGAATGGCCCTGACCACCTGCTGATAACCACTTCAGGCTTAAACATTAGCCCTTAAGGTGAGGGTACACCTGATGGGGGAGGAGTGCACACTGCATGAAGACACACTTTATTTAGTCCCATGAACTTTTTTTTAAACATACCTAATCATGGGGGTGTGCAGAATACGCAGGGTGAGTTGGAGAGTTGAATTGAATGCGTTAGAATAGGTGTGGATTCTTCCTCCTTCACTTGGGCTTCACGGAGTAGGGTTCAACCTAGGGAGAGTAAGTGTTTTATATTCGTCGGTCGTTATTAAGTGATGCCAGCAGGCCCAGACATTCCTAAATTTAGTTGGTGAGTCTTTGGATTGATGGATTAATTCTTCCATCTCCCCAATTTTAGAAATACATCGGAGCCAGTCCGCGGTTGTAGGGGGCTTAGATGATTTCCAGACAGTAGGGATGCATAGTTTCGCTGCATTGATCAGATGTAGCACAAGGGATCGGTGGTAGTGACTGAAAGGGATGGAGGAGTGGTGAAAGAGCATTTGGGCAGGATAAAATTCTATTTGGTACGTAGTGTTCTTGGTGGTAATACGCTGGACTTCTTTCCAGAACGGTTGGAGTAGTGGGCAGGACCACCATATGTGTAACATAGTGCCTTCTCCTGCAGAGCATCTCCAACAGTTATGGCAGGGGATATCTTGTGGAGTTTAGTAGGGGTCCTGTACCATTTAGAGAAGATTTTGAAGCCATTTTTTTGTGTTGTCACGTTAGTCGAACCCTTATGAATATGAGTATAGATTATTTCCCAGTCATCTACAGATAGGTTGATGGATAGATCCCTTTCCCAACTTCGGGTAGCAGCGTTGGACTTAGCGTTGTGTTCAGAAAATAGCAGGGAGTAGATTTCGGAGATTGTGTGTCTTTGCGGTTCCGATTTCATGCATAGGGTCTCAAACGGTGTTAGTTGTCTGGAGAAGGCTAGTCGTTTGTGGGGATCGTTAAGAAAGTGTCTGATTTGGAAGTATGTCCATTGCGGGAAAGATCGGTCAGTCTTTCGCGAGGGTATGCGTGAAAGGGGGAGAAAGGAGTCACCAGAGAAAAAGTGTCTCGCTTGTATGTCATCATGTGGCCAGAAGTCTTTCAGAAAGGTATCAGAGACGCCGGTCGGGAAGTCTGGGTTGTGTCTTAAGGGCGTTAGCGGACCATGTGTGGAGGAGATGTGATGAGTTTGGCATGCTTTCTGAAAGGTTTGTAAAGTGTTACCTATCAATGGGTGTTTACAGGATCGGGGAGTATGAAGTGGGGTAATCCAGGGTAGTTGGTGAATTGGGATTGGGGTAAATTCGTTCTCAATTGCTATCCAGGCTTTCGAGTGATTGTGGACATTCCAGTCTATGATTCTAGTTAATTGGCAAGCCCAGTGGTATTTGGTGATGTCAGGGAGGCTTATCCCTCCTTTTAGCTTGGGTAGAGTTAGTCTATCTTGGCTGTGTCTAGGACGGTCTTTGTTCCAGAGGAAGTCGCTGCAGGCTTTTCGGTAGGAGGTAAAAAAGGCTTGAGGTAGTTTAATGGGGATCGTTTGCAGGAAATATAGTATCCTCGGGAGAATATTCATCTTGAGTATAGCAGCCCTGCCAAACCAAGAAAAGATGCCGGTTGACCATGCTTTTAGGTCCTTCTGAATGTGTTGAAGTATGGGGAGATAGTTTTTAGAGTAAAGGTTAGACAGGTGGGAGAAAAGATGAATCCCAAGGTAAGTAATAGCATCTCGATTCCACCTGAACGGGAAGTTAGTTTAGCAAAGTGCAAGTGTATCTTGTTGTAGGGAGATGTTTAAGGCTTAGGATTTCGAAAATGTATTTGGAGGTTGGAAAGAGTGTTGAACGTGTTAAGGTCTGCAAGTAGGTTGGGAAGAGTGGTGTGTGGTTCTGTTAGGAATAAGAGGATGTCGTCTGCAAACGCAGAGAGTTCATATGTTATGTCCGAGATTGTAACTCCTTTGATGTTTGGGTTGGCTCGTAGGCATTGGAGTAGAGGTTCTAGGGTGAGAACAAATATTAGGGGGGACAGTGGACAACCTTAGCGACTTCTGTTCGATATGGAGAAGGCATCCGACAGGTGGCCATTGACCCGCACTTTTGCGGTTGGGGAGGAATAAAGGGCCATGATAAATTTGAGCATGCGGTCTCGTATTCCAATCTTTTGGAGTACTTCTGACATGTAGTCCCAGGCCACTCTGTCAAATGCCTTCTCTGCATCCAGGGAAAGGAAGAATCCTTGTTGTTGGGAGGAAGACAGCCAATGATGAATGTTGATAGCTTTGATGGAGTTGTCTCTTGCTTCTCTACCCGGTATGAATCCTACTTGGTCTAGTGAGATGAGGTTGGGCAGGAGAGGCAAGAGACGGTTGGCCAAGATTTTTGCGTAGATTTTGAGGTCCACATTTAATAGGGAAATTGGTCGGTAATTAGTCACTTAAGAGGTGTCTTTGTTTGGTTTAGGAATTACAGTGATGTGGGCCGTCAAAAGATCTTGGGGTGGGGGATTATCCGAAGATAGGGAGTTAAAGACGGTCAGAAAGTGGGGTTTTAGTGTGTTTACGAGGTTTTATAATATGCCGTTGTCAGTCCGTCTGGGCCCGGACTTTTACCGGGTTTCAGTTGTTTGAGCACTGTGTCAACTTCACTGGGTGAGATCGGTCATTCCAGGACACTAGCTTCTTCAGCAGATAAGGGGCGCGGACTATACTGTTCAAGGAAATTTGTGATCAGTTGCCTACGAGATCCGTCGTCTCTTTGGGGGTCGTTGGGGTGTAGGTTGTACAGTTGGGTGTAGTATTGGATGAATTGATGTGCGATTTGGTCATTAGAGACAATGTTTTGGCCTTGAGAGTTTGTTATGGAGTGTATGGTCATGGAGGCTTTCTTTGACCTGAGTGCTCTAGCCAGGAGTTTACCTGACTTGTTGCCATATTCATAAAAGGTCTTGTGGGAGAGAATATATTTTCTTCTTATTTGTTTATTTAGGGTGTCTAATAGTTCATTACGGGCTTGGATTAGGTCCGGGAGGGTGTCTAAGGCCAGTGAATTTTTGTGCGCGCATTCTAACTGTTGTATTTTATTGGACAGTTTGGTAATATGTGCGTTTCTGTCCTTTTTTCTTTTGGCCGAGATTGCTATGAATTTACCTCTTAAGCCCCATACACACGGTCGGACAATCCGCGGACCAGGTCGGTCGGATCCTGTCCGTCATACTTTGTCTGATGTTGGTTTTGCGTACACACGGTCGGACAAAGTTGTCGGAAAATCCGATCATTCTGAACGTGGTGACGTTTGTTGCCTACGACGGGACTACGTAGAGGCTAGTAGCCAATAGCTTTGGTCTTGTAATGTGATCTGAGCATGCGTAGCACTTTGTCCGGTCGGACAACCGTACACACGATCGGATTTGGTGTGATCGGACCGTGTTGTCGGCAAATCTTTCCAGCAGGAGATAAGACTTTGTCCGTCGGACAATCCGACGTACACTGTCCGATGGTGCATGCACACGGTCTGATTTTTCAACAACATTGTCCGATCGGACAGAATCCATGAAAAAGTCCGACCGTGTGTATGGGGCTTTATAGTACTTTTGTGTGCTTCCCATACCACCATAGGTGAGATGTCAGTGGAGCAATTTGTAGTGATCTAATCTTATAGTTCCTAGATGGTATGTAGTTAATAATAAAAGTATTGTCTCCGCAGCAAAACCCAATTCTCCCAGAGAGAAGCACTTTATTGACTTCTAAAACAGAACATTCTTACAGATGACAAAAATCAATCTTGTAGTAGATGACAATCCAACAGGGCATAATCACGACAGTGCTAGTAAACATTTAGAGCCCCATGGAAACATGTGACTCTTGGGTGCCTTCATAAGAACACACACTTCTAAACAGATTGAATGTCCTGTTATATCCACACACACACTGAATGGCTGAGCAATTTGATTGTCCGTTTCCATTAAATGCTTTGATCTGCTCCTGTCATTCAGAGTGACAGGAGATCACCCCAAGCTGTGAACAGCTGTAGTTATAAAAACTGCCCCAATCTACATTCTTGCATATTCCCCTTTGATATGTGTGAATACTGATTAGATTAAGATAATCATTATCTGTTCCCTTTGATATGTGGAGTAAGTCTGGCCATTTGTCCTTTGACCAACAAACCCTCTTTTAATATGCACAATTAGATTAACAGCTACCAAAGTGGCCTGCCTAGAATAAACTTGTCTTAGAATGCCTAAATAAAAACACTACATATAAAAAAACACTACATATATCCAATATATATATATATATTATACAGTACAGTTGTAAACGTTTTGTTATGTTGGTCGCAATGGTTTTGTCTGTAAGTAGAGAAGGGTTTAGGCGCCAGATCGAAGACCTGGGGGGGGGGGCATGTGAGATTTCTAGTGTCAGAGAAATGGGGTGGTGGTCCGATAGGAACATGGGGTGGATCGCAGCGGAAGACAGGGATGGCAGGTCCGCTTGGAAAAGAAAGAGGTAGTCCAGTCTGGAGTATCGGTTGTGTGGAGCTGAAAAGTACGTGAAGTACTTTACATTTGGGTTAAGTGTGCGCCACGAGTCATGTACAGATAGTTCCTGCAATTGCTTCTTAATAGACCTAAGTGCTTTATATGGCATAGTGGACGTGCCTGTCGAGGTGTCATGAAGCGGGTTGAGGGAGACATTGAAGTCGCCCCCAAGTACAAGCATGCCTTCTTGGAATATAGAGAGAAGGGTCAGCGTGGCGTTGAAGAATGAGACTTGGCCCATGTTGGGGGCGTATACATTAGTTAGAGTTATTGGTTTGCCATAAAGAGATCCCTTAATGAATAGGAAGCGTGCTTCCACGTCTGTGCATGTATCTTTAACCTGAAATGGACAATGTTTTGCAATTAGTATAGACACGCCTTTGGTTTTCGCAGCTTGGTTGGTGGCGTGAAAGGAGGTTGGGAAGTGTGGGTTTGAAAGTTTTGGGATGGAATCAGTTCTAAAGTGGGTTTCCTGAAGAAAAGCAATATCTGCTTTGTGTCTGTGGAGGGAGAGAAGGACTTGGGATCGTTTCTCTGGGGTGTTGAGTCCCCGGGTGTTGAGAGAGAGAATAGTAGTCTTTACTTTGGGTGAACTTCGCTTGGGATTCGTCATTGTGTAAATAGGAGGTTGGGTGTTGGTCGAACCCTGTCTAGATGTGGGCAGTGGTCAAGTATATGGATCGTGAAATAGGAAGAGTCGGTTTGTCAGTTTGTAGGGTCTATGAGGTACGCTGAGGGGTCAGCAGATGCTAGGATATTTGTGATAGATGAGGGCGGGTATTTAGAGGGGGGGATATCGGGAAGTGACCAGTTGATGGCGTATTTAAGGGGCTACTTGAGCGCTAGTGTTAGGGAGGCCTATGTTTGTAGGCCGGGAGGGGGTTCGGCGATTAGCAAGAACCTGCTTGCCAATCTAAGGAAACAGATGTGCTGTGTCCAGATATTACCGAAGTGGTTCAGTGGATATGAGTAGGAGTGTCTGAATCAATGAGAATAACCTAGAATTGGGTCCACTGAGTGCGGGTTGGATGAGATTGGTGGAGAGTGGTGTGTGTTGATATTGAGCAGCAGCTCGCCGCTTGGAGAGATATTGTATACATTCAAAACAGGGGAGGCTGGCATACCGGAGGGGGGAACGGTATGTGGGAGTAGCATGAAGTACACATGGGGGGAGAATCACTGATGTTCATGGGGTCCTGGAGGTGGAGTCGGGTGGGAATTTCCTGTGCAGCCCAGGGCACGTGCGGTCAATGAACAGAGGAAATGCAATGAGCAGGACTATGTGCAGTGTGCGTGAGGGTTCTACATGTTACATTTTTAGGGAACCACCATAGTTCTGGGTCAGGTATGGCATGTCTGCGATAGATGCATATACCGTGTAGTATGCAGGAATGGCTGTGGGTTATAGGGGGTACCTCACAACAGAGATAAAATCTATCAAACACATTTATCACTTAATCATGGATACATGAACATTCAAAACTTAAAAGGAAAAAAAAAAAAAAAACACAGAATGATATCAGAGCATGGAAGCACCAAACGTACACCTGTGAAAGTGATGAGGGTGGGCTTACATGCTTCGCGTTAAACTTGGCTATGAGGAGGGTTAAGTATGGCGCATTATATAGGGCCACGATGCTATCCACCTTAGCAGGGGAGGCTGAGTTTGTGTACTGGGAGGGGCTCTCTATAGGTAGAGGGGTTCGGGGTTATGGCATTGTAGTGTTGATCTCTGTGTTGTAACGTTACCCCAAAGCGCAATGTTAGGGTGATGGTCGCATGAGGCTACTAATCCGTATGTCCTACATCTGGAGGGAGAAAATATAAATGATAGCAGAGACGATATCAGAGCAGGATGAGGAAAAGTATGCCCCCTACTGAAAGGTATAGACATCGTCAGTCCCCATACTGTATGTAATTTAAGCGGGCGGGTTATAAATAGGGCATAAAGTTGTGGGAGATTCCTGCATTGTGTCTTAGGCGGGTGAGGATATGGTAACCATGTCATAAGGAAGTTTGCCTGTCCGCGACCATCACCCCATTAGCACAAGAACATATAAAGTAAAACACTTGGCCTAACAGACTAATGGTGATATCTTTGCATAACATTGTACCTTAAGTCCCAGTTAGGGGAAGGGGCAGGGGGAAAGCAACGTGGTGGAATCTCGTGGGCAGTTTCATCCGTGTGCATGTTGATCCATAGGAGAGTCCCGGATCCCTTGTGTAGATGCGAATCAGGGCACCTGGAGCAGATAACAGCATGGAAAGCTGGGGTGGCATGGATCCAAGCAGAATGGAGGGTAAGTAAAGAAAAGGCATATGAGTAAATAAAAAAATAAAAAAAAGTAAGTCATACGGTGAGCCAGGAATTCGGCAGAGGAGTGAGGGCCCTGGAGCAGAGGGTGCATTCGTAGACTGGTTTGGTGGTTCTAGCATGGCTTAGCTGAGCATCAGAGGGGATACAGGACAGTCTGTATCGGGGGCTGCGGGGGGAGCAGGGGGGGATGCAGGTTAACTTATTTGATCAGGCGGGTGTTTCTGTAAATTCAATGGTCTCGGTGTGCCCTCCTGGAGTGTGGTGCTTTAGTGGGGCTTGCTCCATGTGTCTGGCCAGATGCTTGGAATGTTGCCCGTGGGTTGGATGGGGAGCGTCGTCTTCTGGATCGGAATTCCTGTGTCTCCATGAGGTCATCTCCCGGGGTGGCTCTTCTGGAGGTAGAGGGCCTGTATTCCGCATACCAGTTGGGAACAGCAGTATACGGTATATCCAGGGTGGCACAGAAGTGGTGTAGATCTTCCGGCACTCTGAGGAGGCAGACCGGCCAAGGGCAGAAGCTGAGAGGCCAAAGGGTAACTTCCATCTGTACGGTATCTCCTTTGTGCGCAGGACTTCCAGGATGGGACGTAGTTCTCTGTAACGCTGTAGGGTGCAATTGGACAGGTCCTGGAAGAGACAAATGTCTGCATCGTTGTGCGTCAGTGGGTTGGTAGAGCGGGCTCACCGGAGAATTTCCTCCTTCAGCTGTCAGTCAATTATGCAGCAGACCACATCTCGAGGGGGGTCAGAATCCTTCCCCAGGGGCGAAGAGCACGGTGGATACGCACCATGCCTATCGGGGTAGTGGGTGGTCTGCTTATTAAATTGTTGAAGAGGGTGGTCACTTCAAGCTGTAAGTGCTCCGCATCGATCGATTCTGGCGATCCTCTTATGCGGAGGTTATGGCGTCTTCCGCGGTTGTCTAAATCTTCGATGTGTCGGTTGAGATCCCTCAGTTGCATGGTGTGGGTGTCCATAACTTGGCAGGATCGGCGAAGCACCGAGGAGTGGGTCGACGTGACTTTTCTACCTCCTGGACTCTCCCTGCGATCGTCTGGATGTCTACTCGGAGGTCCGAGATCGCTGCTGTGAGGGCTACTGTCAAGGTATCCTTGATGTCGGCCGCTACCGAGCGAAGATCGTGGAGGCTAGGTTGTTGTTGTGGCGTAAGTATAATCCCGTCGCTTGATGGTGTGGTCTGCGGGATGGATCCTTGCGTTGGGCCTGTAGGTTGCGAGGAGCCTCGTGGCGACGCCATGTCACCGGCCTGTGTTCTGAACATCTCCGGTATATTTTGGCTCAGTCGCCCGGTAGTCTCTATAGGAGACCTGGATCGTGAGGCAGATGATCCGCGGGAAGAGGTTCCCATGTTTTTTCGGGTGGATGGTGAGTGAAAATCCTCCATTGTAGGCAGGTGAATCTCTCCGTCGGCGGGAGCTCTTAGATTATGCTACCATTCTTCACCGAGGTCAGGCCATGCCCCTTATTTTCATAAATGTTTATCATTATTATTATCTTTATTTCCATATTTATTTTTTCACTGTTATGACATATACTTCATTGATTTATAGCATTCGTTTTATGTATTAAAAGCACGGCACTATATAGGTATGTGCACCACATATACATATATATATATATATATCATAGTTTGTTCATACTGTGGGAAGGTGTGGGAAGTGCAAGCAGCTGTTAGTTTTCTTCAAGGTAGTTTAATAGTTTTTGGCAGCTCACAAGGTCTTCACCTATTTTAGCTTATAATTCCCACCACAGAATTGGTGGGCTAGAAAGGAGGCCAACAGATCTCCCTAATTCAGCAGACCTCGAGTAGGAAAAGACATCTAGAACCAGAACCAGCAAAACGTGGGCCCAACCATACGTTAATTTTTTTTTTTAATTTTTTCTGTTCTGTCTTCGGGATCTTGATTCTCTGCCCACTGTATGGGGTAAACTCTGCTAGACAAAAAAACGTTTGTTTTGTCGCTTTCTGTATAATAGCACTCACACTTCATACTGCGACCAGTACTTTACATGGATGGAGGGTAGAATTTTTCCCTGGTGACACTGCTCCCGAGCTAGCTCGTTCTTTCAGAGTTGTGGTGGACAGAATCAAACCATCCCAGCAGGACCTGCACTGATACTGGTCCCCTGTGCTGTATCTACATCTCTCACAATCTCCTTTGGAATTCCTCTTCCCTGATGGCTGTTATATGTAACTCTCCTCTTCTGCTATCCGAACCTAGGATCCAGGTTGTGGTTTGGATGTGTTCACAGCAAAGAATCATGAACCCACCTCTGCCAACCAATTGTGACGGACCCTCGTCCTCAACGGGACTATGCTCGCCGTAAATGCCTACTTTGTCCAGAACCAGCACAATCCAAGGTCCCTTAGCCCACCCAATCACTTTTCGAGACAGCAGTGTAGGGTGGAAAAACATCAGAATATTTTTTCAAACACATGTACAGAGAGGTAAAACTCAGGGGACATCCCCCCTCCCTTTGATTTAGGGCGGGGTAAACTGTCCAGTTAGCAATAAGGGACACACAGGTATTCAAACATTTCAACAATAGACCACCTTATCAGCAGGGAGGCTGTTGGAGGAATTCCCCCCTCCCATCTCCTGCCTGCAAGATACACATGTAGCACTGATCCCTGAAGGAGCTACTGAATTTGATTGGGCCTGCACTCTGCTATTAAAGTGGGGAGCGCATGCGCGAGCGGCGCCGCGTGCCTTGATACGCTGTGCAGTCATCTGGGACCTGTCACGTGTCCCAGATGACTAACTGTGCTGAGGGGAAGTGATGTCACCAGCCTGGGCACTGAAGGAGGCAGACTACGAGGGACACCCTAGCAACAGGCATTTAGAGGTGAGTTAAAAAAAAATTCCAATTATTTATTTTTTTTTAGGAATTTTAAGCTATTTTTTTTTTGAGGGGGAAACACCACTTTAATGCCCCACTGACTTGACTCAATCCCCTTGACACAGCTGTGATGCAATGTTGGTTTGAAGCTAACAGTGAACAATAACCCCACAATATGCAAAATAATAACAGTATACCTTTGTTATTACATGGGTATCTGATGTTCCACCTGCTGAAAAAGAAACAACACTCTACACCAATAGTACTTAACCAGAAACGTATGTTTACTGAAACGGGTATGAAGTGTTAATTACAACATCTGTACTGTCACACCAACATAGTGTAACAGCACAGTAAGTATACACAACAGTTTGTACATGTACAGTCGTCTTAGATTATACCTGGGAATGTGTCTCCAATTGGGACTAATGCTCGGAGTGATTACGCCTCACTCCGGGCACCTTCCCACTTCCAGAACACTCTGGTGGTTACAGAGATGCAAAGTATTAATAATAAGGTACAACACAACTACTAGGGAGCTCCCCCTACTTTAAAAGGATGTAAGGCCTTACAATAAGTGATGCAGTCATTTAATCTTCTTTCTTCTGCTAGCTATTTGTGTTGTATCAATTGTAATCCAACAGTGGAACAACAAGGGTTAACGTAGGGTGAGTATTATAACTGTTCCTGTAGTGTGGTACACCTGCAACTGCCTCCGGTGTAATTAGTTTTGGACAACACAGTGTCAATAGTAGAATGAATGATAGCCTTGAGGCCTGCTCAAAATCAGTCTTTTATTAGGTTCTCTTCCGTGGGACTACAGGTCCCAGCAACACTGTGTTAAAGTCTAGGTGTATGAACGTGCGTTAGGAAAACTGTGGGCAACAGCCCTCTCACCAACTGGGTCTGAAGAACAGAACAGCTCCGCTCCGGTGCACTCAGTCTTGCTTCTAGCCGGCAGGCTCTGTCACATCGCTCCGCTCCACAAGATGATCTGGGACCCTCTGATGGCTCAGACAGGTGTCTCTGGATCCTCCTCGATCCGGTTCCACAGTCCCTCCAGCCATCAGGTATGAGTCTCTCCTCGGTGGCTGTAGGCCGCGCTCTCTGGATCCTTCCCACAGGTCCTTGCAGAACTAAGATGGACGCACAGGGCCTTTTATAGGCTACCCAGCATGCAGTTCAGTGCTAGGTGATCATGGGTAAGTCACCTAGCATTCTGGGTAGGTAGGTCATAGCAAAAATGTAAACAGAAAAGTCACTTCCTGTTATCTTTCTAGTGCTGTAGAAAAGGAAAATAATTGAAGTCCATTTGCTGTTTTTGGCCACTAGATGGTGCCAAATACTAAGCTTTAACACTGCTCATAGACTTACATTGCATTACCTTAGTAGGCAAACATATCAGTGCTACACACATACAACAAACAGTAAAGAGGAGACGGGCATGGTAACAATGGTGGCCGATAATAAGTCCACATGCCTGGGAGAAGTGTAACTGCCTGGTAACTTAGGAACATGGGACAGCAGTCACACTTCAAACAACCTAGTAAAAAGACTACAACAGTTTATGAGATCAAGCTCATACAATAGTCCAGAAGGTTGGAAAGGTTAAATTTATCTTCATATATTCTTGAGGGATATCGTTCAGGAATATTACTGCCCAAAGTGAAAAAGCCCCTTCACTCCTTCCGCACAAACCATTCAACAGAATCCAGGACAACAGTGTCAAAAGAAAATGCTGAGTTCAGTGTGATTGTACGATGAGTTGGGTTAGGCAGACCCAACTCGGGTTCTCGGTCACCCTGTGCCCCTAATAGACACAGGGTGACTTACACATAGGAGGGGCCATTGGAGCTGGACAACGAGCTTCCAGTGCTCTCCAAGGTAAGCTGGGTTCCACCAGCCCCCCCGCCCAAAGTGACTCCCATCACAGGGTTAATCTCTGCCGGGCCATTGGTCACTTTAGCTGGGGTATACTTGACTGGGATTTAGCTTCTGGGCAGCCTCCTTTGCTGACTGGGACGCTCGGACACCATCTTGGGCCACATATTCCAGGCGCGGTTGCAGGACTTGACCACGCCTAGACATGGCAGTTATGGACAAAAGGTACATCGTTCAGTAGCCCGAGGATCACGGCACACAGGGCAGGGGCTGCAGTGGTAAGAGCGATGCAAAAGAAGGAGGAGAACAGGATGGAAGTAAAGCAAAGCAAACACAATAAAACACAGTAACAATAAAACATTACAGTTAAGAATAGAATACAGTAAAACAGAGCAGAACAATAGAGAGAGAACAATAGAGAGAAAACAATAAAACATCAACAATTTTAGTTTTTTTATTTATTTTTATGTTTTAAAAAAATTACACTTTTTATTGTAACTATAAATGTTCCAGGTTAGAGTAACTCAAAATGTGATGGCCATCTCATCTTTCGAGACCCTGTGTAAGTGTGCCCTAGGACTGTGCCATGCTGTACCCTATTCTAATACTCCACTAGTGTATGGTAGTGACGGAAACATTCACTGATGCAGAGACCAGGTGGTCAGGACAGGAGGGAGAATAAAAGCGGGCGTCATGGCTATATCTGCGTTTTCTACAGACATGACATCTTCTTTGGGGTGTTCTTTGGGTAGAGATACCACAGAGGACATCCGGAAAATGCCTCATGCATCCGGATGTCCTCTGTGGTATCTCTACCCAAAGCACCTGGAAACAGAAGGGCTGTGATGATCTCTTCCTGGAATTTTAGGAGGGATTTAGTTCTTCCTGAGGCTTTGAACAGAACATAAGCATTCAGCAGAGCCAATTGAAATAAGTATACAGACAATTTTTGTACCAGCGTCTGGCCTTATGGGCCATCATCTGGTCGTTGAAGTTCACCCCTCCCATGTTAAGGTTGTAGTCATGGACATTCTCAACAACACCAGTTGCCGTTGGAATTTGGACTGTCGTATCTGTGTGAATAAAGGACAGAACATTCTGTGTGTCCCTCCACTTCACTGCAAGCAATTTATTACATCTCAAGCAGGCTCTCTCCTCATCTGAATCGGGAATCTACAAGTCGATGGGGGAAGCCCCGGTGATTAGATCGCACGGTGCCACATGCGCAAATTCCAGAATCAAAAAGTTCACTAAAAAGTAGCACCCTTGTGTAATAATTGTCCATGTACAAGTGGTACCCCTTTCCGAATAAGGGTGACACCAAGCCCCAAACAATCTTACCGCTGCTCCCCAAGTAGTCTGGGAGTTGGGGGCTCCACGCTGCTATCTTTTCCCTTGTAAACCTTACACCTATATGTATAGCCTGTTTCCCTGTCACAGAGCTTAGACAACTTGACCCCATATCTGGCACGCTTGCTGGGGAGATACTGTTTGAAAGAAAGGTGGTCAGAAAATGTAATCAGGGACTCATCAACGCAGACAATTTGATCGGGAATAAACAAGGCATCTATTGTTTGTTGAAGTGGTTTACAAGGGGCCCGAATTTTGTGGTGCTGATTGTATTCAGAGTCACCCCGAGGACGACAGAGTTCATTGTTGCTGAAGTACATAAACCACAAGATTTGCTCGTATCTAGTCCTGGTCATGGAAGCAGAGAACACGAGCATATGGTGAATTGGGTCAGTGGACCAATGTGACTGCAATTCACACTTTTTAGTAATGGGATAGGCCCAGAAAGGTCTTAAATTCAGGAACCGTAATAGGTTTCCAGCCACATTCTCTGGCAAGGGTCAAATGAGGATTTGCGGCAATAAATTGACCAGCGTATAAATTGCTTTGGTCCACAATAGATCTATAGAGATCTTCAGTGAAAAACATTGAATAAAAGTCAAGGGAATTAAAATCTGCTGTTTCCACCTGAATTCTGGGTTGGCCAGTGAATGGAGGAAGTACGGCGCTGCAGAAGTGGTGGGCTGCCAATCAGGATTAGCAGACGCATCAGGAAGAGCACTATGGGCTCCACAGGCCTGTGTATAAACTCTTGGTGGCTGCGGGGCACTACTTGTACTAGCCACCGCACCAGATTGAACTGCACTTATGGGTCTCGCCACATCACAGTGCTGGTTTGTCTATGACCAGGATGTACTAGGCCGCTGGTGCTTGCCAGTTCACCAGAAGGTTGAGCGGCACTAGTACTGGCTCACTGCTCCATACGAGATCCCTGCGGTTGTTGCACCTCAGCAAAAGAAGAATGGGGATGGGTACGCCTGACCTTAGCAGGGACTACTACTCCATCGTCAGAGCTACTGTATCTGTCAGGGTGCTGCTGCTCTCTCCGGGTTTGAATCTGAAATTGAGGCTTTCCCTTCACTCTCATCCGTCATGCTCAGCAACGTGTAGGCCTCTTCACTAGTGTACCTCTGTTTGGACATTTTGGCCACTAAATTTATAGGTACAGCTAGTGCAACTCAAAGATAAAAAAAGCACCTGGTTGTCAGCGACTGCTTGAATCACTACAAAAAAATGAACTGTTAGTGCTAGCAGGGATCGGGCGTTGCTCTGCTAATGCTGCAATTTTGTGTGCTGTGTTTTGTAAGTGACAGTGATCTATTGATACTGCACTTGGGTGGGCTGGGCGGAGGGGCTAAACGCAGGTGCTGGCAGGTATCTGGGTTGATCCTGCTAACGCTGTGTTTTTGGGAAAGCTATACTATTGGGGACGCGAATATAGATCAGATCAAAGATATTGATCCATTCTGATATTATACTAGTAATGGAGGTATATAGTTTGTGTGTGTGTTAATGTACCTGGCACTTATCTGACGCTGTCTGGGATTGACGCTGACCCTAACTCACACTAAAACCTAACTGATGTCACCTGTGACACTAATACGTTATTTAGAAAATAGATCTATAGCTAGTAAAACTGTGACAGAGAGTAAAAGAGTTAACTGGGGGGGGGGGGGGGTTGATCAGGGGGTGACAAAGGGGTTAAATGTGTACCTACATGTCCTGGTGTCAGTGTAGTGTTGGTGTACTCACAGTAGATGTCTTCTCCTTTTGAGCTGGAACCAAAAAGGACTCCACGAGGGTAGATGACATCACTTCCTCTGCCTGTATTTACATTACACAGGTAGAGGACAGTCTGCCATTCGCCAGAACCGATCAGCAGGTCTAGGCCAGAAATCATTGGCCTCGGCCTGTTGATTGATCGGTTCTGAAACAAATCCAATCATTGCGGGGATGGTGGGGGTGTGTGCGCTCCCCTTACTCACGCACGCGGCCGACGTACAATGAAAGCGATTCGCACAGGAGAGCCAACCTGTCGCTTTACAACTTCGGCGGCTGGTCAGGAACCGGTTAATGTATTTTTTTTTTTCCCTAGGTGGCGCCATCCGCTCCGTTTGGTTGTGTCTTGACACTTGGGCATCCCGGTCCGTTGTGTCTTCCCAGCAAAGGTGAGGGAGTGGACTTTTAATTTTGTCCCTCCCTCTATCCTCCCCCTACAGGCGTCCAGGCTGGTCCTGGGTGTCTCCGGGGGGTTGGTCCTTTGCTGGCGGCATCCTCCGACATTTCCGGACGTTGTGCGCATGTGTGGGGCCCCGTACGTGCGCGCACGATCATGACGTCACGCCTTTTGCGACGGAAATGATGCAGTTGCAGGGCCGAAGCCTTCGGAGAACGCCGGGGAAGTCCACACGAGGCGGACCTGAATGGCCGCCATGACTGGCCTCGAGGGCCCTATCGGGACACCGGTGGGTGCGGTGTTTGGGGGGAGGGGGGCGGGACCCGCGTGGCCACTCACCACATCGAACCAATCAGCTCTGGGAGTACACATTTTTAAGCCAGGTAGGGTGGAGAATGGCACTCCATTTCCGCAGGAGGCCCAGCATGCTCCAGGCACATTCGAGTCCATAGTGAGTATTATCTTCCCTCTCAAG
This sequence comes from Lithobates sylvaticus, assembly GCA_028564925.1. Lineage (NCBI taxonomy): Eukaryota > Metazoa > Chordata > Amphibia > Anura > Ranidae > Lithobates > Lithobates sylvaticus. Next base: position 20,828,581 of record CM053029.1, read on the forward strand.
GGATTTTCCTCTTCATATATGAGCCAAAAAGGGTTCTAAATAGAACCCCCCCCCCCTTTTCCGTCTTCTCGTTTGTATTTTATAGATTTCATCAGAGATTCTTGTTTTGATCTCCTCAAAAGCTGGTGTGCCTTGGTTAAGAACCATGTGCACTGTCATTCTGTGGCCTATGTGACCAAACATTATATTGAAGGTAATGATAATCACCACCCTCATAGTATATGTCCCTTTCCCCTTTGCTCACTCTTTGTATTTTCCCTCCCTTCTCGTCCTCTTCCCTTCCCATTCATTTATTCCATTCCCACACACACATATTTCACCGCTACTTTTCGGTTCTGTCCCCCTCCCCCCCCCCCTTTCCTAACATCACATCCCCCCTCCTCTTTTCACCCTACACAATCATTTATCACATGTTCCCCTCTCCCTTCCCCTTTTTTCTCCCCCCCCCCTTTCCCTCCCATGTTCCTCTCTCTTTTATCACCCACAAGCCCCCCCCTTTTTCCCGTCTTTCCCCCCCCCCCCCCCCCTTCCCTCACCTGTCCTCTCCTCTAGACCTGCACATTTATATCTTATATGTCCCATTCCCCATACCTGCACAATCACATTTCACAATGTGTCTACATCACAATTACCTTCCCCTTGCCTCTATGGCCTCCCCTCCCTTCCCCCCCCCCTTCTCCTTTTCCTTTTCCCTCCCCTTTCCCCACCCCACTTTTTCTCTGTCCGTCCTCTTCTCTCTGTCCCCGTTTCTGCTTCCCTTCCTCCCCCCCCCCTCCCCCTCCCCTGTTAGCCTATAATTGTCCTCACCTATGTATCCTTTTCTTCTCACATGTCACATCCTTCACTTCCACACAGTGGTTCACATCGCATCGCTTGTCCATTACTTCACTTCCTTCCCTCCTCCTTACCAGTCCAACATCCCCTTTTTCTGTATTCTTTTATGTGTATGAAGCGCGCCATACATATATGTCCCTCACTGTCACCCTGCCCTTCTCCTTCTCTTCCCCCATCGGTCTTTTTCCTCTTTTCCTTTCTTCCATCCCCATTCCCCATCTCTCCCTTTCCCCTGTAAGTTCTCTTTTTTTCAACATTCTCGTATTCATCCCTCCTTTTTCTTTTTCTCCCTCCCCTTCCCCCCCTTCTCCCTTTCCCCCCTTCCCTACACGCTTCCCCCAATATTTTTTAGGCAGCTTGCACTTAACAGGTCCCTCTAATCTTGAGACATATTTCTATCTTATTATTTACTTTCTTTCTCTGTACAATCCAAATACTTAAATATACAATTCTTAATAAAATGAGACACACTCTATATGTGAGGTTAACCGTGATCCTCAGGAGGGTGAGACCAATGATATCAATTACACTCTCTAAGTATGTAATAGTACTATTCTCAATCTCACCTGAGGGACTTTTTCTTATAAAGAGTTCTCTCTCTCCTTCTGTTCCCACTGTATATAAATGTGCCCATGAATGATTTCTTGGTATATTCCAGGAGTCCGCTGTTGGGGGTGTCCTACTGTCGGCTTTCCCCCCCCCCTCCCGCCGTGCCCCCGGGAGCCCGTTTTGGGGTTCCCCTCTGGCGAGTCAGTTAGAAGTGTGACTCCTTGCAAGCCACATACGGCCTGGATGACCCACTGTGCCTCGATCCACCAATAGGAGCTGGAACTGGTAGCCACCAGGAACAACAACGGGACTTTTACAAACACCCATGCAGAAGATTATCCCATACACTACACCCATACCGGTAACTATATCGATAATAAAAAATGTATATGGACATGAGTGTAAACGTACAGAAACACATAATTGAGTAGTTGCTGTTACAATGTCTTTTTATTCCAGCAGACAAAAATGCTCTGAGGAAGACCGACACAGACAACAGGTCGAAACGCGTCAGTGTTTTTGTCACATCCTATACAATCACTCCTTCTGACTATATCAGTTGTGGTGCTAGGTGTTATTTGTTGGTTTTATTCTGTGTACTGTATTCGTATTTTTATTCTGTATGGGCTTGTGTTTTACACTCCTTTTTTTATGTGTCATCCTATTCTTTTAAATTTTGAATAAACATTGCAAATTGATTTGGATGGACTTGGTCTCTCACTTAACACATTCGTCTGACAGTTTCTACCAGACGTTTGTTGCTGCCTAAAAACCCCACCACAAAGGGAGAATCTCTTTTCTTTTCTTTTCTATCGAAACCTGGGGTGAGCAGCTATCTGCAGCTCCTGATTGTGTCAATACCCTTCCCCTTTTTTAATGTATTTTCTGCATTCTCTGTATTATGGTAAAACAGTTTCTGTATGCAGCTCCCCCCATCCCCCCAATACTTACCTGAGCCTGATCTCCATCCAGCAATGCGCACAAGAGCAGAGGCTCTCTTGGCTCTCTCCCTCCTCATTGGTGCAGACACAGCAGGGGGAGCAATTGATGTCAATCACAGCCAATGCGGGGGGGCATCTTATGGACACACAGAGCCGGGCTCAGGAGCGAGCATGTACAAATGTCCCCATAACAAGCAGCTTGCTATGGGGGGGTCTCAGCCAGGGGGAGGAACCAGGAGTACCAGCGGTAGGACCCCAGAAGAGGAGGATCGGGGCTACTCTGTGAAAAACTATTACAGAAAAACATGTTTGTTATTTTAACAAAACAAAAAAACACTAAACGCACCTTTAGCAGTCAATCACAGCCCTGGGGTTGTGGTATTACCAGCCAGTCACAGCACTGGTACTTTGGTATCAATCCCCTGTATAAAGTTGATTTACAAAGTGTATTAATACTAATTTATATGCATCAACATAAGTTCAAATTGCAGCGCTGAGGATTTGGCATCAATGAAATTAATAATGTGTTTGTTTTCAACACATACAGCACTGGGGTTGTGGTATTACCAGCCAGTCACAGCACTGGTGCTTTGGTATCAATTACCTGTATAAAGTTGTTAGTTTTCTGTCTAAAGTGTATTAATACCAATTCATTATTCTACAACGCATTTTTACAGCACTGAGGTTGTGGTAGTAGCAGACATATATTGTATGTAGTATTTGCTTTGTATTATAATTTTTGTTGTGTAATTATTATTTGGAAGTATCAGGATCAGGTGGTTAGGTGGTTTGTTACATAGTTACACAGCCGTATAGTAACACTTGGGTTGTGGTAACACTTACCTCTGTCTGCAGGTAGGTTGTCTGTCTGTGTAATATACAGAAGAGCTACACTAGTTTGTTATTTAGTGTATAAAATATGTACAAAGATAAGGAATGACAGAAAATACAACAAAGACAAAAGGACAGACACAGTCTGGCTGTGAGAATAAAACAGAAATAAACCTTTTCTGAGGATTATCCTGTGACAGGAAAATGTCAGGAACATCCGCTGTTCACCTGTTAGATCGGCACCCTGGGAATCCCCCCGTCCATATCTCAGGATCCTCAATTTATGGATGTGGGTGGGGTTTAGTCATCAGCCAATCAACCCTGGGGGGTGTTCCCTGCCCAGCCAACAAGCCGGTCCTGTGTTCTGAAGGAACCAGAGCTAAATAGGTAATGAATGGTTCTGATGGATGAGGATTGGATTTTTAACACCGCCATGCCAGTCTGATCCCAACAAGACCAATCAGTGCTTGTCTGGTGTGATCAGACTCCGTAGAACCATTCTGGGGGTTTCTCCTGGATTCTATCCTCACTACACATACAATGTTATATGTACCCCAACATGTCTACAATCAGGAGCAATTATTTCCATCTCTCTGCAACTAATATTTTATTTTGTATGAGAGATAAAATAGATTCCTCTGATCTCTGATATAAATCAATGTCTGGCAGACAGTTCGGGGCCTTCTCACTGTATCGGCCTCGTCCCCTGCTGGGCTTGTAGATGAAATGACTAGGACTTCTCTTTGAGGCTCAGTGAGGTGGCAATTTTATATCTACAAGGATGTGGAGGGGGATTTTATTGGCATCTAGGGATCACTTCTGGTCTAGAGACTCACTCTGTCCTTCCAGATTCTAATTGAGGACCATCTGTCTATGATTGGTCACTGAATGAAGAGAATACGGAGTCCTGTGTGTCTTCTGGTCTGTTTCAGGACCAAATTCAGCACAAAATTTGGGCAGAAATCGGACCCGAAACAGTGAATAGAGACGCACTGGACACCCTGCTGTGAGCCGCTGTGAACGCCAGTGTGACCTCAGCCAAAGGCTGATCTCTGATAGTCAGTGGAGGGGATGAAAGCCAATAACAGCAAGTGAATCTGAAGTACTATGATGGGAACTCCCAGTGTAACCGGCCAATCAGAAGCCTGTCTTTGTATAACTTTCGTCTAGGTGACATGTCTGGATCCCTCATTTATACCAGAATCCTGCAGAATATTATATCATTTATAGGATAATTCTCACCTCAGTCTCTGCAGAGTACAGTCAGGATCTCTGAGCGTCTCACATAGAAGTTTTATTCCAGAGTCTTCCAGATTTCTCCATGATAAATCCAGTGTGGTGAGGGATCGATTATTGATAAGAATGGATCGGAGATCATCACAGCCGGAGGATGTCAAATCATATCCCTCCAACCTGCAGAGACAAATCCAGACACATGATATTATATTACAAGATGAATATGAGGATATATTCCCATTTAGTGAAAAGTAACATAACATCACTAGAGCGGAATATCAGGATATACAGAATGTTATACAGAGGAAAGATCTTGTTATTAGGGAAGCTGATAAAGGTGAAGCTGTTGTAGTACTTAGCTCTTATACTATTATTATGTAGTAATAGCTCTTTTACTATTTGTTTAAAAATTCACACTATGGTGAGCTTTCTTTTCTCACCGAGACCATGATTTCTGCCTGCTGGACTGCCTATTGAGTTACCGTATTCATTGGCGTATAACACGCACTTTTTCACCCGAAAAATCGGATGTGCGTGTTATACGCCGATATTAAAAAAAAAAAAGGATTTGTACATACTGTTTGCATGGCGAGTTTATCTGATCGCAGACAGCCTGGGGGAACTCGGAGTCCCAGACAACTCAGCCTTAGCTTTGCAGAGCTCCGGCAGCCATCCCCCACGCAGCACACACACGAACACAGAGCGTAACCATGGTAACCCCCCTGCGCGGCTCGCGCGAGTTCAGCTCTGACTAGAATCAACACGAGGAAGCAGGTACAAAATGACAGCAAGGGAAAAACTCTGCGGGGGGAGGGGGGTTGAGAAAAACACAGTATACACACTGCCTGACACCCTTGCCCCAGCGCTGAATACAGCCCTTCCAAGAAATAAGGTTTGTTAGTTAAGAATAATGGATAGATCTGGCATTAATGATGGGGAGTCTGTCTGTAATGAAGTGAGAATGTAAAACATCTATCTCAGTGCTGTTTCACACTTGTGCGCTCTGCGATATTGCATGTGATTTACACACGTTTCTTCAGTAAAACAGTTGCTTTTACTTACCTGTTAAGTGATTTCCCTTATAAGTGTTATAAATATTAATAAAAAAAAAGTTCTGCGGTACCTTTATTTTGCTTCAAAGTTCTTTTATTTAAATTTTTTTTTTTTCCTGAAACTTCCCTCTTAAAATTAGGTGCGTGTTATACGCCGGTGCGTGTTATACTCCGATAAATATGGTAGATCCCCTGGTTTGCTCTCATTACACTCGCAGTGAATTCCTACCATTTGTGATCTGATGTCTGGATGCTGTTTGATACTACAGGCTTTACACCGCTTGCCTTCTGGTAAGCGCATAGGTTGTGTGGTGGTGGCTCACTAATAGGGATGAGCCGAACACCCCCGGGTTCGGTTCGCACCAGAACCTTCGAACGGACCGAAAGTTTGCGCAAATTTTCGAACCCTATTCGTTACAATGGACGCAAACGTTCAAAATCAAAATTGCTAATTACAACGGCCAATATGCATGTTAATGTCATAAAACAGGTTTGGGGACCCGGGTCCTGCCCCAGGGGACATATATCAATGCAAAAAGAACTTTTAAAAACTAACGTTTTTTCGGGAGCAGTCATTTTAATGATGCATAAAGTGAAAAAAAAAAAGTGAAATATTCCTTTAAATATGGTACCTGGGGGTGTCTAAAGTATGCCTGTGAAGTGGCATGTGTTTCCCGTGTTTAGAACGGTCCCTGCACAAAATGACATTTGTAAAGGAAAAAAAAAGAAGCCATTTAAAACCACTTGCGGCTTTAATGTCATGTCTTGTCCTGGCCGCCATATGGCTGAAAATCCTTGAGAAAAATGGCATGGCTACCCCATCACCCCCCCCCCCCCCCCCCCAGCCCCTTTGGGTCTTGTATGGATATTAAGGGGGACCCCGCACCCAAAATAAAACCCTATACCTACAACCCTATATACTCTGAACAGCAGTATACAGGCGGTGCAAACAAGAGAGGGACTGTAGGTTTGTTCTTAAGTAGAATCTGAACAGGTACATTATGAAGTGTAGCTCCATCCCCAAAAAATCTATTTTTAAGCTTTTTGGAGAACATAGGGAGGGGTTATCACCCCTGTAACATTTGCTGTCTTTGCACATCTGTTCAGAACATTTCACCTCACTTTCCGTCCCAATGACAAATGTTTTTGGAAAAGTGGGGTTTTAATTGAAACAAGGATTGGTGATAAAGCAGGAGATACCTTTTTCCCAAATTAAATGTAACAGGATAGAATTTCCCTTCCTAGGGGTAGATTTCCTCTCACTTCCGGTTTTCTCCTTCCGTTTGCAAGTAGGAGTCGTTTGTAAGTTGGATGTTTGAAAGTAGGGGCCTGCCGTATATACTCTGCAGACATTTGCCCCATTAGATGTTGGTGTAGCCACAACACTGTAAGCCCTCACAGTTACTCTTGGTGGGCACAGGAATGGACCCTGCTGTGAGTTATTAGATCAAGATTTGTAATTGCATGCACCTGTTGAACAGGGCAGAAAAATTGGGCCTTTGGTGGTGGTGGTGGTGGTGTGGTGGTGGACGGTGTTGCCACAAGACTGTAAGCCCTCACAGTTACTCTTTGTGGGCGCAGGAATGGGCCCTGCTGTGAGTTATTAGATCAAGATTTGTAATTGCATGCACCTGTTGAACAGGGCAGAAAAATTGGGCCTTTGGTGGTGGTGGTGGACGGTGTTGCCACAAGACTGTAAGCCCTCACAGTTACTCTTGGTGAGCACAGGAATGGGCCCTGCTGTGAGTTATTAGATCAAGATTTGTAATTGCATGCACCTGTTGAACAGGGCAGAAAAATTGGGCCTTTGGTGGTGGTGGTGGACGGTGTTGCCACAAGACTATAAGCCCTCACAGTTACTCTTGGTGGACACAGGAATGGGCCCTGCTGTGAGTTATTAGATCAAGATTTGTAATTGCATGCACCTGTTGAACAGGGCAGAAAAATTGGGCCTTTGGTGGTGGTGGTGGTGGTGGTGGTGGTGGACGGTGTTGCCACAAGACTGTAAGCCCTCACAGTTACTCTTGGTGGGCGCAGGAATGGGCCCTGCTGTGAACTATTAGATCAAGATTTGTAATTACACGCCCCTGTTAAACAGGGACTGAAAAATTGTGCCTTAGGCACTGGTGCTGGTGCCACAACACTGCAACCCCTCACAGATACTGTACTTGGAGCACAGCAGTCACACCTGTTGCAAAGCATTTTTTTTTTTTAAATTGTAATTACACGCCCCTGTTATACAGGGGCTGAAAAATTGTGCCTTAGGCACTGGTGTGGTGGCACCCAGAAACAAAAATGTTCTTCCAAGCTATCAAGGAATGGATCATTGAGGAGGAGGAAGAGGATAGTCAGTGAACATAACAGGACAGTCACTCAGCATTAGCATAGGCAGTCTTGAAGGGATGTGACATTATAAATTATTCCGTTATATCCGCTTCAGGTGCTGATGTGTGGGGGTGACATTAACAATTATTGCACCTTCGGGGGGGTGGAGCACCATGACGTAGGTGCGTGCTGGACGTCCTCCAGATGACCCGCCGAACCCTCCGAATCCTCTCTCCCAGCCTCTCTTCCAGCCCCAGCGTGGTATGATGGACGGCTGCAGTGTGGTGACGCTGAAAGCTGAAACGCCGAAACGCCGATGGAATTCAACCGCCCGCCACGGAGGTAGATCGGGCTAGCGGACCCCCCCTCGCTTTCCCCCGGTAACGCTCCGTGCCTGCTAGCCACATACCTGGAGGTGGCGATCTGAGGAGGACGCACGCCGTGGGTCCTTCCCCTGGTGTTCTGAGGAGCCAGTGTCAGTTGAAACGGAACCGAGGGTAGATATGCGGATCGCGCACGGACCGGGATGTGAATCGGGACCCACCTAGGGCGGTCACTCAGATAGAGGACGCGGAGGCATCACCCATTCCTCAAGAGCAGCCGACAGTGAGCCCGATCGTAGCAGAGGAAGGTAAAGTCTCGATAAAGAAGCGCTAAAAAAAAAAAAACTGCTGCAACTGTGTTTACCGCCTACGGCTTGGGTATATGCTGCGATTAAGGACCCTCTACTGTTATTAGCTAGTTGACCCTCTACAGGTACTAGCTAACGCTGCTAATGCTGCTACTTCAATTGCTATCTTAGCTGCTATTGACTATTTGCAATCATTGCTATCTGCTATTACCTCCTAGACTTGCATGTAGTGTGTCATTGGGAGGCAGCAGTGAAGGGTCCTCTTTAAGACTGGTTTACAGCAACTTCAACTGCAGCAGGTGGGATAAAGCAAAACAGAAAAGGAAAGGTTTTTACACTTACCTAGGTTTGGAGGCTGGGACTGAAGTGCCAAAAAAAACTTTTTTTTTTCCTTTTCTTATTTAGTCTGACATAAGAAAACAACCGACATTGACCGGTTGGACATTCACCCCCCCCCCCATTACCGGGGTGGGAAGAGGAGGTCCCCCCGTCACAGAGAAAATTAAAATGGAACAAAGGAGAAGGTAGAGGGGGGAATTAAATAACACCATTTAATCAACGCCAGCTAGACAGTGGGGAAGGGAGAGAGGGGAGGGAGGGGGAGGGGGCCAGGGGGAGAGGTCCGGGATGGCCTAGGGTGTGAACCCCAGGGATCTATGGAGAGAAGGCGACATCAAGAGGATGTACGCCCGGTCCATGGAACAAACAAAAAAAGAGGGACTTCTGCCCAGCCTCAGAAGGCTTATTGTTTCAGAAGGGGGAGGGAGGTTAGGGGGGGGGCAGCTCAGGAAAGGGTCTTGGGAGGGAGGGATATATTGCAATGGTTTTCTTTTTTTCTTTTTGTGTCCCCGGGGAGGGGTTTATCCCCCCCTTTTTTTTTTTTTTCGTTTTTCTCGTTTTGGGTGTTGCGCCTCTCGCTCGCTTCCCCTTCAGCTCTAGTGTAGGACCCTGGCTCTCACTAGAAGCTCCAAAAGACCAACCTAAACAGAAGATATGGAGAGGGTAAACCTAATTACATACAATGTAAGAGGCTTAAATACAAAAAAGAAAAGGTACAAATTAAATAACGAACTCCAATACTTAGAAGCTGATATAGTGTGCCTCCAGGAGACACATATAACAAATATTTCAGGGATTGACAACCTACCAATTCCCGACATGGTATTATGGAGACACTCAGTCTCCCCATTCAAGAGGAATAGCAGTCGGCTTTAGTAAGAGGGTAAAATTTGAGGTCAAGGAGCTTCTCGTGGACCCAGAGGGAAGGTACATGTTTTTAAAAGGTGAATTGTCTAAAATGAGATGTACGATTGTCAACGTGTATGCACCTAATAAAAACCCTGATAAATTTCTTAGAAATGTCTTAAAGAAACTAGAGGGTTTTAAGGAGGGTAAACTGATTGTGGCAGGAGACCTGAACTGGAGTATGGAACCTAGGATAGACACATCGGGGGGGGGGGGGTGGGGAAATAGTACAACGGAACAAAGGCAGAAAAAAATCACAAAAGCATTAGCATACTGGCAACTACAGGACGCATGGAGGATCACACATTTAAAAGAACGTGAGTATACTTGTTTTTCATCGGTCCATGGTTCCTTCTCAAGGATAGACTACGTTCTCATCGAACACCAGTTAGTGCAAGCGCTTAAAAAGGCAGAAATTAAATCTATGACTTTATCAGATCACGCCCCGGTGATGATACAGCTGGACATCAGAGGGGACTCTGGACCGAGGACAAACTGGAGGTTAAATGATGCCCTGATACAGGAAGAGGAAACAAAGAGTAAGATTGAGCAGAAATTAGAGAGTTTTTTCAGGGACAATGAGACGCCAGGAACGCCCATTTCGGTAGTATGGGAAACCCACAAAGTGGTAATAAGGGGGATTCTAATAGGAATTGGAGCAGGGAAAAAAAAAAGAAAGGGGAAAAAGGAAAAAAAAGAGCTGTACACCAAAATAAAGGAGCTTGAGCAAAGCACAAGGCCTCAAGGGATCCCAGATAGACAGGAACTGGCAACGGTAAAGAGAGAACTAGAAGAACTGGTAGAACAGGAAAGGAAAGCCACATACCATTTAATAGAGAAGGAAGCATATCAATGGGGAAACAGAGCAGGTAAATGGATGGCCAGGAGGGTGAAAGAAAAGCAGAATAGGACCTTCATAGCAAGGGTCAGAGATGCAAAAGGGAATATACAAATCTCCTCCCCCGACATAGCCCGTACATTTCACTCCTACTACAGCATTTTATATAAGATCAAGCAGAGGGAGGAGGGGAAAGTAAAGCAGATAGAAGATATACGGGAGTACCTGCGGAGCCTGGACCTCCCTAGGGGCGAGAAAGAAGAGATGGAGGAATTAGAAGCCCCCATCACGTTAGAGGAAGTTGAGAGAGCAATCAAAAACACCGCCCTAGGAGGAAGCCCAGGCCCCGACGGTTATCCCATTCTGTATTATAAAAAGTTCAGTAAACAATTAGCACCAAAACTACGTGATTATTTTAATACGATAGGGACTGGAGAGAATTTCCGAGAGGAGACACTCTTGGCGCATATTACTTTAATCCTAAAAGAGGGGAAAGACCCTATGGCAGTGGAAAGCTACAGGCCAATCTCATTACTTAATTCAGATCTAAAGCTTTTCGCTAAAATAATAGCTGAAAGATTGAAGGCATATCTGCCAAGGTGGATCCATAGTGACCAAGTGGGGTTTGTCCAGGGGAGGGAAGGGAGGGATAACTCACTAAAAACCATAATGTTGATGCAGGAAGCCACACGGAGGGGCCCCCCCACAGTCCTTATGTCAATAGATGCCGAAAAGGCGTTCGATAGGGTCAACTGGGGTTTCCTCTTCGAAACGTTGAGACACCTGGGATTAGGTGAGAAGATGATGAGATGGATCCAATCCCTCTATTGTCATCCGGGGGCCAGAATAAGAGTTAATGGCATCCTGTCCTGCCCCCTTGAATTATTCAACGGGACAAGACAGGGGTGCCCACTCTCTCCACTGCTATTTATAATAACGTTAGAACCCCTATTGGCAGCAATACGCAAAAATCAAGATATCCAAGGAATTAGGGTAGGTGAGCGGGAGCACAAGGCGTCTGCATATGCGGACGATGTGCTTCTATATATCTCCAGACCGAGGGTATCAATACCCATGGTGCTGGAGGAGTTAAAACGATATGGCAAGTTGTCAAGTTTCAAAGTAAATATGACAAAATCTGAGATATTAAACCTAAACCTATCAACAGAAGAGCAGAGCGCTATCCAAGCCAAATTACCATTTAAGTGGTGCAAGAAAGAACTGGGATATCTCGGAATAAACTTAACAGCTCAAGTGGGCGACCTCTTTGAAAGCAATTACATTCCCCTCTTAAATAAAATAAAAGAGCAACTGAATAGGATGCAATACAAAGTACTATCATGGTCAGGGAGGATAGACGCAGTGAAAATGTTTATCTTAACGGTATTTATCTATACTTGTCAGATGATCCCAATCTCCATCCCACAAAGTTACTTCAGAAAATTAAAATCTTTAATAACAAAATTCATCTGGGCACGAAAACGGGCACGAATCGCGTTTAATATACTGACGAGAGAAAAAGATAGAGGGGGTCTAGCAGCACCAGATGTCAAAAAATATTACGAAGCTATTGTGATCTCTAAAGCAACAGATTGGGTGCACAATAAGGAAGATAAGAGTTGGGTGAAGTTAGAAATGAGTCTAAGTCGAACAAACACGGGGAAAATCATATGGATACCGCCACAATGTCGAGAGTTAGGTCCAAACACAAATTCACTTACAAAAAATACACTAAAGGTTTGGGATGTAATACAGAAGAGGCACAAATGGGACTATAACTCACCATTAATTCCACTATTAGACACAAACTTCTTCCCACCCGGGAAGGAGGAGCACTTATACTTCAGTAGGTGGGCCAACAACGACAATCTGAGATTGCAGGATGTGATGGAAGGAAATAGATTATACACGTATAGCGAAATCACACGGGAATGGGGACAGAAAGCACTAGATAGGTGGAGATACACTCAATTGCTACACTTTGTGGGGAGCTTGCCACGGCCATTACGAGGGAAGAATCACATGAGACCCTTAGAGAAATTACTAGAGTCACCACATAGCTTAGAGAAAAGAACATCAAAAATATACAAAATATTGCTGCGAGAGGCAGACCACGAGTTTCCAGCTTACCTAGAAAAGTGGGAAAAGGAGATAGGCCCGCTAAGAAGTGATGAACACAGGGAAAAGATTCTAAGGCTAGTACACTCGACAGCAAAAGACACGCAAACAAGGGAAATGTTGTATAAACTCTTAGTGAGGTGGTACGTAACACCACAGAGAGCAAATGTATATAGCGAAGACAACTCCCCAACATGCTGGAGAGGGTGCTCGGAAGTTGGAACGTTCCCACACATGTGGTGGGAGTGCTCCAAAATACAAATCTTTTGGGATCATGTAATAGAATTAATTGCCCAGATAACGGGGGAAAGGGTTTACAAACAACCTTGGGTGTGCTTGTTTAATGATACAGAAATGGGAGTGGGTCAGTATTGCTCGACTTTAACTCCCTACTTACTAAATGCAGCAAAGGCACTGATCCCCCGTTGGTGGAAATGTCCGAACGCCCCATCTATGAAAGCATGGATAGAGAGAGTTGACCAGATATGTACCATAGAAGAGTCGATTCACAAGTTAGAAGATACAGAGGGGAAACACCGAAAGAAATGGAGACAATGGGGAGAGTTCAGGAAAACAGACAGATACCGCGTGGAAAAAAATGGCTGAAGGGAACAGCAGGAAGCGAGCGAGAGGGCAAGATGGGGTAGGCCTTTCCCTTTTTTTTTGTCACTTAGGGGAGGGGGGAAGAGGGAGGGACAGGGTATGGGAGAGTAGATTTGAAGGATGTATTACGATGTTAAATGATTGTAAAAGTGCAACCTACATGTAATGTATTCAAAAAAATGAAAAGAATATATAAAAAAAAAAAAAATTATAAATTATTCAGTTCTATCCGCTTCAGGTGCCTGGTAGCTGGTGGTGATCCAAGACTGATTCATTTTTATGAAGGTCAGTCGATCAACCGAGACGGTGGACAGGCGCACCCTGTGATCGGTGACAAATCCTCCAGCAGCACTGAATGTGCGTTCGGAAAGAACGCTGGATGCAGGACAGGCCAGTAGCTCAATTGCATACTGTGCAAGCTCTGGCCAGTGATCCATCCTCAAGACCCAGTAAGCCAGAGGATTTTCGGTGGGAAAGGTGTCCAAGTCTGACCTTGCCCCTAGGTATTCCTGCACCATGTATATCAGACGCTGGCGATGGTTGCTGGAACCGATCATACCTTGGGGCTGCGGACTAAAAAATTGTCTGAACGCATCGGTCAGACGTCCACCTTCCCCACCGCTCCTTCTGCTACTGACCGAAGCCTCAGCAACTCGTCGTCCAGGACCAGGAGTTTGTAACCTCCCAGTTTCTGGGAACGCGTTGCACAGACCTTTCTGCAAGGCCTCCCTGAGATGTCTAATCCTCTGCTCCCTCTGCGACGGCAAGATAAGGTCCGCAACCTTACCCTTGTACCGTGGATCAAGGAGAGTGGCCAGCCAGTAATGGTCCCTCTCCTTGATCCGAAGAATACGAGGATCCTTTTGCAGGCTTTGCAGGATCAGGGAGGCCATGCAACGTAGGTTAGCTGAGGCATTCGGTCCGGAGTCTTCTGGGTCACTGAGGACGACATGATCGCCAGCCACCTCCTCCCAGCCACGTACAAGTCCACTGGTTTGTTGGGACTGTACATCATCCCTAAAAGACTGCTGCTGCTGATGCTGAGTGCCAGGCTCCACCTCCATGCTCACACAATCCTCCTCCTCCTCCTCCTCCTCTCCTCCTCATCCTCTTCCTTTGTGATGGGTGGGACAGAAGGAACACTGTCTGGATAAAGGGGGCCTTGAGAGGCAAGGAAGTCCTCCTCTTCCTGCCTCTGTTCTGCCTCAAGTGCCCTGTCCATTATGCCACGCAGCGTATGCTCCAACAGGTGGTAAAGAGGTACAGTGTCACTGATGCATGCACTGTCACTGCTCACCATCCTCGTGGCCTCCTCAAATGGTGACAGGGCAGTGCATGCATCCCCGGTCATGCTCCACTGGCGTGGGAAAAAAAAAAGCCAAGCTCCCCTGACCCTGTCCTGGTGCCGTAGTCGCAAAGGTACTCATTGATGGCCCTCTGCTGCATGTGCAGTCGCTGCAGCATGGCCAATGTTGAGTTCCACCTGGTGGGCATGTCACATATTAGGCGGTTCTTGGGCAGGTTCAGCTCCTTTTGCAGCTCAGCCAGCCGAGCACTGGCATTATACGATCGGCGGAAATGCACACAGACTTTCCAGGCCTGCCTCAGGACATCCTGTAAGCCTGGGTACCTGCCCAAGAACCGCTGCACCACCAGGTTGAGGACGTGAGCCATACAGGGCACATGGGTGAGCTGCCCCTGTCGCAGGGCGGAGAGGAGGTTGGTGCCATTGTCAGAAACCACCATTCCTGGCTTAAGCTGGCGTGGCGTCAACCACCTCTCGGCCTGCCCCTGCAGAGCTGCCAGAACCTCTGCCCCAGTGTGGCTCCTGTCCCCAAACACACCAGCGCAAGCACGGCATGGCATCTTTTTGCCTGCATACTCGCGTAGCCCCTTGTACGCCTACGGAGCACCGCTGGTTCCGAGGACAGAGCACTCGAAGAGGCCATGGAGGAAGAAGAAGAGGAGGAGGTGTGTCACAACCAGTAGTAGCATTTTGGAGGCGTGGTGGCGGAACAACCTCCAACACTACTGCACCTTGTCCTGCATCCCTCCCAGCTGCCAATAGAGTGACCCAATGGGCCGTGAAAGACAGATAACGTCCCTGTCCATGCCTGCTGGACCATGAGTCAGCGGTAATATGCACCTTACCACTGACCGCCCTGTCCAGCAAGGCATGGACATTGCCTTCCACATGCCGGTAGAGAGACGGAATCGCCTTCCGTGAGAAAAAGTGGCGTTTGGGAACCTGCCACTGAGGAACCGCACGTTGAACAAACTCACGGAAGGGGGCCGAGTCTACCAACTGAAAAGGCAGCAGTTGAAGTGCTAGCAATTTAGCCAAGCTAGCATTCAACCGCTGGGCATGTGGATGGCTGGGAGTATACTTCTTTCGATGGTCCAGCAGCTGGGGCAGGAAATTTGCCTGCTACAATCGGACGTCGGTGTACTGCAAGTACTTGGTTGTGACACACCTAATTCTACACCTTCAGTCCTCTCAGAGCAGCTTTCAGAGAGGACTGAAGATATAGAGGGGATGGAGATCCCAGCTGATGAGGAGCAAGGAGAGGTCCACTTTGTTCTTTGGTGTGGGTCTTTAATGTGCGCTTGCCAACGAGCTGCATGGCAGGTCGACATATGTCTGGTCATGCTTGTGGTGCCCAAGCGGCTTATGTTTTGGCCACGCGAGATACGCTTAAGATAAATATTGCAAATAGCAGTGGTGCGATCTGATGCACTCGTCTCAAAAAAGGCCCACACCAAAGAACTTTTGTGATAACGTGCAGAGGGAGCTCTGCGGTGTGATTCAGTTGGTGTGCTGGCCCCTAGCTGGCCTCCAGGGGGCATCCTGCCTCGTTGGACATGTGCCGCCGCATCCTCCTCCTCCTCCTCCTCCTCCTCCTCTCTCCCTTCAGGCACCCACATGGATTCAGTGACCTCATCATCCCCTCCCTCTTCACCACTAGAGCAAACCTGGCAGTAAGCTGCAGCTGGTGGAACATTACTGCCAGATTGCTGTCCTTCAGTATCCCCTCTCTCTGCGCGCACACTACTGCCTTCCTCAAGCTGGGTATCATCATCCGAGCCTTCAAATCGTTGGGCATCCTCCTGGAGCATGTACCCAACACTGTGCTCAAACAGTTCGGGGGACTCCTCAGGAGGACACGGCGGGTCTAGGTAAGGGGTGCCTGATGATGCCATTGAGTATGCGTTTGCAGCTGCTCTGCCAGTACCCTGAGCCTGGGTGAGAGAGGATGAGGAGGATGAGGAGGGCTTGGTCATCCATTCTACCAAGCCTTTGGCATGATGCGGCTCAACATGTCCAGCTGCCAAAAACAAAGACAAGCGTGTCCCATGGCCATGTGCTGATGACGATGCACGACCATGTCCACGACCAGCACTGTTGTCTCTAGAAACAGAGCCTGCTTGCCCTGTGTTCTTGCCTCGAGAATGTCTGCCTCTCCTTGGCGGTCTTCCAGCCATTGTAGTGGGTAGTGTATATTGTGCTGGAGTCACACAGCACACACACTAACTCCTGCAGATGGATGCCTTAGATGACAGCAACAGGGCCCTATGGCAGATAGAGGCTGCCTTAGATGACAAGAACTGGGCTGACACATACACACACACACTAGCTCCTATGTGTGCCGACACACACACTAGCTCCTATGTGTGCTGACACACACACACACACACACTAGCTCCTATGTGTGCTGACACACACACACACACACACACACACACACACACACACACACACTAGCTCCTATGTGTGCTGACACACAAACACACTATAGCTCCTATGTGTGCTGACAACACACTATAGCTCCTATGTGTGCTGACAAAAAAATAGAGCTCCTATGTGTGCTCACAACACACTATAGGTCCTATGGGTGCTGACACAAACACACTATAGGTACTATGTGTGCTGACAAAAAAAATATAGGTCCTATGTGTGCTCACAACACACTATAGGTCCTATGGGTGCTGACGCAAACACACTATAGGTACTATGTGTGCTGACAAGAAAATATAGGTCCTATGCGTGCTCACAACACACTATAGGTCCTATGGGTGCTGACACAAACACACTATAGGTACTATGTGTGCTGACAAAAAAATATAGGTCCTATGTGTGCTCACAACACACTATAGGTCCTAAGGGGGCTGACACAAACACACTAGAGGTACTATGTGTGCTGACGAAGAAATAGAGCTCCTATGTGTGCTCACAACACACTATAGGTCCTATGGGTGCTGACACAAATACACTATAGGTCCTATGGGTGCTGACAAAAAAAGATAGGTTCTATGTGTGCTCACAACACACTATAGGTCCTATGGGTGCTGACACAGACACACTATAGGTACTATGAAAAAAAGTTTGTTGGGCAGGGTTTGGTAGAGTATAGGTGGTCTATCGCATCCCAGTGTGATGAATAAAACTAAATTTTGTAGGCCTTGTGTGCATGAACACAGCCCAATACCCCTAGGGGATGCTTAGGGTAAAGATAGACACTAATGAGGTATATGCAATTCAAAAAGTGTGTGGATTTATTGAGAGAGACACATGTCAATGCATATAATATACAATACAAAATGTTCAGATATCACAACATACAAAATAGCATATATAGTTTTTTAACCATGTCACAGCATGAACATAAAAATGTTGAGACAAGGAAAACTTGCTTTATGCGTATATATTCAGGAGAAACGCCAACATGTTTCGGACTTTAGTCCTTTTTCAAGGCAGTTTAATATCCTTTTGTTTCACATCTATAATGTGTGAATAAATCGAAAATTAGTACATAGAGTTTGCAACAAAAATACTGTTTGTTTTTTTACCATATAGAGCGGTATAATGTAGTAATATTGTAGATGTAGTACTCACATGCAATGTTTGTTTGAAAAGATGCCAGAGAAGGTGGGGGCCAAAATATTGGCTTATATAGCAGGGATATGCACAGGAATAGTCTCTGTGCAAGATAAAAGCAAAGTAGGTATTGCCATAGGGCTGGACGGCAGGCTGCAATGGGTTCAGGCAGTTGCAAGGTCCTGGACAAGAGAGAGGCTGTGAGCCCGTGTCTTGTAGACGTATAGCCAAGCAGTATGTAAAGCTATAATAGAGATATAGTAAGAGATATAGATTTGTAAATAACTGGTAGCATGGCATGGGCGGCCAAAGAGATGGAAAAAATGGCATAGGAGTTTGTTACCTGGGTCTCAAGATGTCTGGGGGAAGTTGTCAGTGAACACCAGAGAGTAGACAGCATGTGTAAGCCCTCCATGGTGGGCAGTTTATATGCAGTGAGGTAATTGCTATCAGCTGTGTATGTACGCCTGTGTTGCGTAGAAGTGGCTGATTGGGGATTGGCTAGATGTGAAAGAGGAGCGCCGGATATCGCTGTTAGTATTCCCCATAGGACCTCTGACAAGACGGCGCTGTGCGCGAGCACGCCCATAGTGGGAGGAGTCGCGCACAGCGTCGTGACGTCACCGACGCGGGTAGTGGTTTCCGCCGGTCCGCCTGCGCTCCAAGCTGGAGCGCAAACAGGAAGGCATGAAGATGGAAGATGCCTAGTGGGAACGGAGGATGGCGCATGCGCACTGCAGAATTTGGCGCATGCGCACTGTCTTACCCGCGCCGGGCAGCATACCTGGGTGGTCGCAGCCAGTGTCAATTGTATTGTAAAGAGGGATGTAGGCTATAAAGAATTGGTTATCTGGTGCATACATAGTATAAGACAAACAAACATGCATATGGTACACAAACACTTGTTGCAACACTTTGTACTAAGACAGCAATGTCGAACTGAGGTTATGAAGCCCATTTGTATTTGGGCACATACATGAAGCATGAAAAATGGGAATAGTGATGAATAACGCATCATTAAGCATATAAGAGTATTTATAAGTTATAGTACAGCTACATAGGTATGTCGGATGTTTGCATGTGGGAAAAAGTCAAAGGTCTAGTTTGCAGACTCCGGATTGGAATCCTTCAAGGTATGGTTTAAAGTTGAAGGCCTCATTGAGGCCGGGAGGTAAAGTCGCATTTAAATGGAAAATCCATCTAAGTTCGCTTTGTAGTAAAGCTTTGTTATAATCACCACCTCGATTCGGGGGTGGGATGTGATCCAAAGCTTTGAACAACATTTTTGGAGTAGAATCATGATGGACAGTCCTGCAGTGTCGTCCCAGGGGCAAATCAGGGTCTCTCTGGTTGACACTGCAGATGTGGCCATATATGCGTTTCCAAAAAGGTAGTTTTGTCTTTCCCACATAGAAACATCCGCATTCACATTCAAGTAGGTACACTATGCCAATGGATCGACAATTGACGTAGTGTTGAGGGAAAAATTGTTGACCATTTAGCAAAACATTGTGCATATTAGATTTACAGAGATATTTGCAGTAACCACAATTCCCACATGGAAAAGTGCCCTTTAATTGTTTGTGAGACCTAATAGTAGCTGTGTATTCACTGTTAATAAGTTTATCTCGGAGGGATGGAGCACGTCTATATGTAACCAAAGGGAGTGTCGGGACAAAGGGTGAAAGATTTGTCAGTGGCAATGATATGCCAATGTCTAGAGAGTATTTGGGTAATTTGGTTGTGTTGTTGACAATAGTTGGTTATAATTCTCAAAGAGGTATTGGTTTGTGTAGAAGTTTTGGTAGAAAGTAATGTAGAACGTGATTTGGATTTGGCTTTCTTGTATGCGTCTTTAAGAACGCTATTTTTGTAGCCCCGTGCTCGTAATCTTATGCGTAAGACGGAGGCCTCGTGTTCAAAGGAGGTATCTGTCGAGCAGTTTCGCCGGGCACGGAGGTATTGTGCAAATGGGATCGAGTTTAGTAATGGCTGTGGGTGAAAGCTAGAGGCAGCCAGGATTGTGTTGCCAGCTGTTGGTTTTTGGAACAGGTGGCTTTGGAGATGCCCATCTTGATCCTTAATGAGTGTAAGGTCAAGGAAGGAAATTGAGGTGTTACTATATGTCATGGTAAATTTCAATTTTAAAGAGTTGGAAGTATTTAAAAATAGTAGAAATTGATGTAGGATTTTAGTTGGGGCTTGCCACAAAACCAAGATATCATCGATATAGCGACGAAAAGTCGCTATATATTTTGTATATGTACTGGCAGCATCGTCCAGAAAGTTTTCGTTCCCACTCCCCCAAGTACAGGTTCGCTTACGCCGGCGCGCAACATGTGCCCATGGCGACGCCCTGTACTTGGAGGTAGTGGGATCCGTTGAATGAAAAGAAGTTGTGAGTAAGTATGAATTTGAGAGCTCTAATGATGAATATGGATAGGTCAGGGGGGTAAATCCCAGTGGTAGATAGTATGTGTTGGATGGCCAATGGGGTATAGAGCTGTATAGGGCCTCCACGAAGATGGCGACCAGAATGGTGTCGGCATCGACATGGAGGTCCGACAGACCTTGGAGTAAGTGTGTGGTATCACGTATATATGATGGTAAAGCAAGTACCAGAGGTTGAAGTAATTTATCGACATAGCGGCTGAGGTTGTCAGTGAGGCAGCCGCGTCCGGAGACAATCGGTCTACCTGGTGGTCTGGGCAAGTTTTTGTGCACTTTTGGTAGTGCGTAAAAAGTAGCCTCTCTGGGGAATTTGGTCCTAATGTATTCAGTGGTAGACTTATCAATGGTGCCTTGTCTGGAGGCATCATGTATAAGTGTATATAGCTCTTGTTAAAAAAAGATTTAATTTGAGAACTTGGGATTGTCGTATACCACTCCTTGTTGCGTAGTATATCCTGGCACATGTCGACATAGTCTGTTCTATCTAGAATGACTATGTTTCCACCTTTGTCCGCTGGTTTGATTATGATTGAGGGGTTTGTTTTAAGGTTTTGTAGGGCGAGGTGTTGATTATAAGAAAGATTTTTTATTTTGGGGTGAATGGGGGAAATTTTCAAGTTGCGAATTTCGCGGGTCACTGACTGTAAGAAGAGTGCTGCACGGGGGTTAGTACTAGGGGGGTGGAAAAAAAACTAGATTTTTTCTTTATACTGATTTTATGATGAGTGTGGGAAGGATGACTGGAACCGTCATCTTCTAGATTAGCTAGGATGTTATCTAGATCAATAATGTCAATCAAGTCTGTGGGGTCATTCTCCTCAAGGAGCTCAGTGAGCTGCTGGAGGGCAGTGGTTTCTGTGGCAGTGTGTATAGCTGTGTCAGAAAATGGGTTAGGGGTGTACATACTGTGTAACAGTAATTTACGAATAAACAAATGTATATCTTTAATAGCATTGAATTTATCGAGCTGTAATACTGCACAAAAGGTGAGTCCCTTCTCAAGGACAGAGGTTTCGTGATGGGCGAGTGTGTACGAGGATAGATTAATAATGTTGCATGAAGAGGGTTTTCTTTTCAAATATTTTATTGGAAAACAAGTTTACAGTAACATCAAGAAAACGGAGGTAACTTTTATGCCTCGTACACACGTAGGGACTTTTGCCGGCGGACCTAGTCCAGCGGACAATCCCGCGGGACTTTCCAGCTAGGTCCGCTGGACTTTCCGAGGGTGTGGACTTGCCCACACACGCACAGACTTCTCCAGCGGATAATCCGCCGGCCAAAAGTCCGCGGGACTTTTGAAAATGAACGGACTTGCCCACACACGGAGCAGTCCGTTCATTTCGAACGTAACTTCAGGTTACGTAGCTAGCGTAGGCAGTAAATGCCGCCGCGCTAGCTCCGCAAGCTGGCATGGATTTAAAGGGAATCCCCACGCCGAAAAAACGGCGTGGGGGTTCCCCCCAAATCCAAGTCAGACCCTCATCCGAGCACGCAGCCTGGCAGGCCAGGAAAGGGGTGGGGACGAACGAGCGCCCCCCCCCCCTCCTGAGCCGTACCAGGCCGCGTGCCCTCAACATGGGGGGTGCCCTGGGGAAAGGGGGGCCGTGCGGCCCCCCCACCCCAAAGCACCTTGTCCCCATGTTGATGAGGACAAGGGCCTCTTCCCGACAACCCTGGCCGTTGGTTGTCGGGGTCTGTGGGCGGGGGCTTATCGGAATCTGGGAGCCCCCTTTAATAAGGGGGCCCCCAGATCCCGGCCCCCCACCCTATGTGAATGAGTATGGGGTACGATGTACCCCTACCCATTCACCTAAGGTGTAAAATGTAAAGTACAAAAACACACACACTTTTGAAAAAATATTTTATTGCACTGCTCCGGGGGTCTTCTTCCGTCTTGGGGGTCTTCTCGCCGGACTCCTCCGCTCTCTTCTGCTCTTTTACCTAGCTCTTTCACGAGCGGGGGAAGTCCGGCTACCTTCTTCGTCGTCGCCGCCGTCGTCTGGGGGTCTCGATCCGCCTTCGGGGGTCTTCCGGGGGTCTCTTCTGTTCTTGCGGCGGTCGTCGTCTTCCGCGCCGCCGGCGCCTTCTCCTTCTTCTTGTCCTTCTTCTTGTTCTTCTTCTTCCGATGTTGACCCGTCGCTGTCTCTGCCCGGAATGCCTGTGCCGCTCTGCGCTGAGACTTATATAGGGACATGGGGGACAGGGTCACATGTTCATGTCACATGGTGACCCCGCCCCCTTGCTGTGTCACAGTCCCAGCATCCTCCGGGACTGTGACAACACAAGGGGGCGGGGTCACCATGTGACATGTGCATGTGACCCTGTCCCCCATGTCCCTATATAAGTCTCAGCGCAGAGCGGCACAGGCATTCCGGGCAGAGACAGCGACGGGTCAACATCGGAAGAAGAAGAACAAGAAGAAGGACAAGAAGAAGGAGAAGGCGCCGGCGGCGCGGAAGACGACGACCGCCGCAAGAACAGAAGAGACCCCCGGAAGACCCCCGAAGGCGGATCGAGACCCCCAGACGACGGCGGCGACGACGAAGAAGGTAGCCGGACTTCCCCCGCTCGGTAAAAGAGCTTGGTAAATGGCGGGGGAGTCCGGCGAGAAGACCCCCAAGACGGAAGAAGACCCCCGAAGGCGGATCGAGACCCCCAGACGGCGGCGACGACGAAGAAGGTAGCCGGACTCCCCCCGCTCGTGAAAGAGCTAGGTAAAAGAGCAGAAGAGAGCGGAGGAGTCCGGCGAGAAGACCCCCAAGACGGAAGAAGACCCCCGGAGCAGTGCAATAAAATATTTTTTCAAAAGTGTGTGTGTTTTTGTACTTTACATTTTACACCTTAGGTGAATGGGTAGGGGTACATCGTACCCCATACTCATTCACATAGGGTGGGGGGCCGGTATCTGGGGGCCCCCTTATTAAAGGGGGCTCCCAGATTCCGATAAGCCCCCGCCCGCAGACCCCGACAACCAACGGCCAGGGTTGTCGGGAAGAGGCCCTTGTCCTCATCAACATGGGGACAAGGTGCTTTGGGGTGGGGGGGCCGCACGGCCCCCCTTTCCCCAGGGCACCCCCCATGTTGAGGGCACGCGGCCTGGTACGGCTCAGGAGGGGGGGGCGCTCGTTCGTCCCCACCCCTTTCCTGGCCTGCCAGGCTGCGTGCTCGGATGAGGGTCTGACATGGATTTGGGGGGAACCCCCACGCCGTTTTTTCGGCGTGGGGAGTCCCTTTAAATCCATGCCAGGTCACGGAGCTAGCGCGGCGGCAGTAACTGCCTACGCTAGCTACGTAACCTGAAGTCACGTGCTAAATGAACGGACTTGCCGATGAGCGGCAAGTCCCTTCATTTCAAAAGTCCCGCGGACTTGCCCACTAACGGCGGGATTGTCCGCTGGACTTCCAAGTCCAGCGGATAATTTGAAAACAAAACTTCAAACTTTAGTCCGCCGTACTTTGGCCAAAAAAAGTCCGCCGGGGCCCACACACGAGGGGATTATCCGCTGGACTTCGGTCCAGAGGATAATCCCGCGGGATTGTCCCTTCGTGTGTACGCGGCATTACTGTTACAAACAATATACGAACAGATTCGAAAGACATACAGAGCAGGTGACATTGCAGCATAAGTACATCAGTAATTTTCTGAGGCAAGCTGAAGGATATATCTGCATTTAGTTATAGTGTATCAGAGTCAAGAGTATAACGTAACTGTGACTGGGGTCAGGCCCCAACATACACATACACACATTGGGCACGAGGTGCTCTATAATAAAGGAACGTGGTAACAGTGATAACGCTTAGGGTGTGGGTTTGTCCACACCTTATTCAGAATTTCGGGTAGAGGCAAGGGAGGGGGAGAGGTAAAGAGGGGGAAAAGGAAGGAGAAAAGAGAAAAAAGAAAAAAGGAGAGGGAAAGAAAGGAAGAGGAAAAAAAAACAGAAGCATGAGGTTGAGTTTAGGTTTGGTCGAGTGGCTCCCAGGAACCAGTGGTTTCCCCTTGGTTGCGAGGAAGGTCAGAGAGCATATTAGGGTTCCAGGAGGAGTCTGTCAAAGTCGCTGGGAAGAAAATGTTCCGCCCAGGGGCGCCAGATTTTAAGGTGGTGAGGGGTTTTATCTAATATCTTGGCCTCAATTTTGCTGTGTATCATAGCACGGGTAACCCTATTTTTAACTTCAGTAATGCTGAGGTTGGGGGTCTTCCAATTTCTTGCTATAGTCTGCTTAGCGGCTGTAGTGAGTTGCAGCAAGAGGCGTAATTGCGCCTTGGTATAGTCCTGTGGTGTGTAATTTAAGATAGCCAGAGCAGGGTCTGGAGCGATGTTGTGTCCGAGTAGGGTTGATCCCATTTGGAATATGGTCGTCCAAAAACGTTGGACTATTGGGCAAGTCCACCAAATGTGAAGGTGGGTGCCTTGCTCACTGCAGCCTCTAAAGCAATTCGGGGAGTATGATGGGGTGAACTTGGCAATTCTTGCGGGCACTAAGTACCACCGCATTAGCACTTTGTAGTTAGCTTCTGAGGCGATGATGTTCTGGGATGCTAGTTTGGTGTTCGACCAAATAGTTAACCAATCATCTGGATCCAGGTCAATATTTAGGTCTTTAGACCATGCTGAGGCGTAGGGGGGTGTATTCGTGGGAGGGGAGGTCAAGTGTGTGTACAGTCTGGAGATAATACCCGGGGCATGCGGGTCTGAATCGCAGACATCTTCAAAAGGTGTTAGGCCCGTGTGGGCTATATTCGGGCCGAGATTAGTGCTGATAAAGTGGGAGATTTGAAGATAGCGGAAACACTCTCCTGGGGGCAAATGTGAGTGTGCCTGCAGAGTCGGGAACGGTATAACCGAGCCATGGGAGATTAGGTCTCGGAAGCGGTGCAGGCCCGCCTGTGTCCAGGTCTGGAAAGAGGTTGGTTCGGTGAAAGCAGGATAGAATAGCGGGTGACCTACAAAAGAGAGAAGCGGGCGGTGAGGAGAAGCTAGTTTAAATGTCCTAGATATCTTGTCCCAGAGCTTCAGTGAGTGGAGAGTGACCGGATTGGTTGTGGGTCCCCGGTGTTGCGGGGGTAGCCAGAGCAAGTTGGATATAGAAATGGGGTGGGTGTCAATGGCTTCCAGTGCAACCCAAAGTGGGATTTCCGCTTTGGCATGATAAAGGGATAGCTGAGCTAGTTGGGCTGCGTGAAAATAATGTACAAAATTTGGTACTCCAAGGCCTCCCTGTAGTCTACTACGAAGTAAGACTGGTCTGGAGATTCTAGGTCTTTTAGACCCCCATATATATTTATACACACGGTTTTATATCACTCTGTGGAAATAGGCCGGGATTGGGTTCGGTAGTACTCTGTATAAATAGAGAAGTTTGGGAAGCAGTGACATTTTTACTGCGGCTATTCTTCCTAGCCAAGAGACACATAGCGGTAGCCAGGTGTTAAGCAGTGAAGTCATATGTTTCAGCATGGGGATATAATTCGATTGGAATAGGTGTGAGGGGTTGCTCGTAAGCTTAATCCCTAGATATGGGATTGAGCTGGAAGACCATTGAAAAGGGAAGTTAGCTTGCAGGAGTTGAAGTTCAGATTGGGTTAAAGAGACATTTAATGCTCTGGATTTCGCCTGATTGACTTCTAGCCCAGAGACCGTGGCAAACTTCTCCAGGAGCTGTAAAAGGTTAGGGAGGGTAGTATGTGGGGAAGTAACAAATAGAAGGGCATCGTCAGCGAAGAGGCATAGCTTGTGTGTGGTGTTAGCTATCTCTAGACCCCGAATATCATGGTTAGACCTAATCAAGGAAGCTAAGGGTTCAATTATTAGGGCGAATATCAGGGGAGATAGGGGGCAGCCCTGCCGGGTACCTCTTTGGATCGGGAAGCAGTCTGATTTAAACCCTGAGAATTTCACGTATGCTTGGGGTTGTGTGTATAAGGCACTTATCCATTGGAGGAAGTTTGGGCCAAAGCCCCACTTCTGCAAGATGTAGTGTAAATATGGCCAGGACACCGTATCGAAGGCTTTCCTGATATCCAAGGACAAGAGGTGCATGGGGATGTTGCGTGACTTAGCTATGTGTTGAAGGAGGACTATGCGGCGGATATTGTCACTGGCCTGCCTGCGGGGGATAAAGCCAACCTGGTCCTTGGATATCAGGTCACCTATGATTGGGTTGAGTCTCAGGGCTAGGATCTTGGCCAAAATTTTAATGTCCACATTCAGTAGAGATATGGGTCTGTAGTTTGACCAGAGAGTATGGTCTGTGTTGGGTTTGGGAATCATGGCAATTATGGCCGTTAGGGTGTCGCGGCCAAATGATTGTTGCTTTAGTAAGGCGTTGAAGGAGTGGGTGAGGAGTGGGGCTAGGGTAGAGGCGAACTTTTTGTAGTAAGCACCCGGGAGACCATCTGGGCCTGGGCGTTTATTGGGTTTGAGGGTTTTGATTGCTGCAAGAACTTCGTCTGTTGAGACCGGTTCATCTATAGACTCACGATTGGCCTCCGACAGTTTGGGAATTGCTAGGTTGTGAAACAAAGTTTCAGATAGGTTGGAGGGAAGCGGTCCCTTCGATTCATATAATTTAGCAAGACGTTTGCGGAACTCAGAGAGCACCTTGATGGGGTTGCTGGTGATACAGTCGGGGGCCAACTTGAGCCTGATTGGGTTGTGAATACGGTCTGGTTGACGAAGGCGGAGTGCTAAGAATGTATCCTGCTTGTTAGCTTTGGTGTAAATTTTATGATCGGATCTGCGGATATATTTGTCCGCAGATTCAGCCAGAAGGAGGTCTAACTCCAGTTTGCATTTATCAAGAATAGTTTTGTTGGTTTCTGTAGGGGAGGCTTGGAACTGTAGGTAGGAGGATTGGAAGTCGGATTCTAGGGTTTGGAATTTAAGTCTCTTGAGTCTTTTAATTTGTGTGGCGACTGAAATACATTGCCCCCGGATTACCGGTTTGTGGCCTTCCCATAGTAGGGTTGGGGAGATGTCCGGGGTATTGTTGTGCTGAAGGTATTCTTTAAGAGCGACTTGTATATCTATACAGTAAGACTGGTTAGTAAGGAGAGAGTCATTCATGCTCCAAGATCTATCCCCAGATCTAGGGATCAGGGAGGAGACCGTGGTGATGACTGCACAGTGGTCTGACCAGGTGATGGGGTGTATAGAGGAGTGGAGCAGTATGGGAGAGGATGCGACCGGAACAAAGATGTGATCTATTCTAGAGAACGATTTATGCGGGTGAGAGTAGAAGGTGTAGTTTTTCTTGAGTGGGTTGCATTCTCTCCAAGAATCCAGAAGGGATGTTTGCTGTAGTAATTTACGAAATTGTAGGGAGGGGGAGAAGTGTTCCGGGGCATAAGGGGATTTATCGAGATGGGCATGTGTTACTAGGTTTGAGTCTCCACATATGAATAGAGTGCCTTTACAGTGCGTTCTAGTGACTTGGAATAAGTGTGAGAAGAAGGGGATTGGGTTGGAGTTTGGGGCATAGTAGGAGACAAAAGTGGTTTCTATATCCTGTAGGAGACCAACTAATATGATGTATCTACCATTCGGGTCTTTTATTTCTTTTGTGAGGGTGAATGGAAGAGTATGGTGAAAGGCTAATAAAACTCCCCTGTGTTTTGTGTCAGCGGAAGCTGTGTATACCCTGGGGTAACGAGTGCTAAAAAATTTAGGGGTATGACGGGCTGAGAAGTGAGTCTCTTGCAATGCTATCACATCTGCTTTTAGGGTGGCAAAAGTTTGAAATGCTTTGACTCTTTTGTTAGGTGAGTTCAGGCCCTTAACGTTAAGGGAGAGTATGTTTAAGGGGGCCATTTCTGTATGGTTGTGGGTTTCGTGTACTGTAGGTTATGGTCACAGGGAGCCACTCGACCTAAGAAGAATAAGCAAATAGGGGAGAGAAGGTAGGAGCTAGAGGGGGGGGTTTAGAAAGGGAGCAAGGTAGAGGGTCGGACAGGGTGTAGAGCAAGGCATTAGGCAGTAGAGTAACGGTACAAAGCGTCGGGTTGCCCGACAAGGCGGGGTGCTCGGATCCCGCAGCCGGAAGGAGGCTGAAGGGTGCGAGTACCAGAGAGCGAGGGAGCAGTGACTGCTCCCCGCTGCAAATGGACAAAACAAAATTGCTATACAACAAGGAGCAAAAAAACAACAATAATAAGGTGGATGAACTGTTATTGTTAAACTGGCTGTAAATAGTTCTATAAAGTTGCCTAAGTATCTACACGAGTTATGTAGGAGTCTCTCTCATCAAGGTTTGCATAGATATATACCAACATTAGGAAATAGGGGCGGGAAAGAGGGGGGGGGGGGGAGGGATGGGGAAAGGGATGGGGGGGGAGAGGGCAAGAGTAAGGGGGAATGATCGGGGGGGTATAGGAGAGGGGTATGGAAAAGGGGGGGGAGGGGAAACAGGAGGGTGAGGTAGGGGGGACTGGGAAGGGTAGGTGTGAAGTAAGGGAAGGGGTGGGTATAGTTATGAGAGATTTGACAACAGGTAATGTGGTATTGCTTTCTGAGTAGAGTTGCAGGGTTATGGTACTACACAGCGGTTTTGAGGACCCCGCACTCCCTGCAAGGGGGTTAACCCCGCAGGGAGTGCAAGGTGTCAAAAAAGAAACAGTTTCACATAAAATGTACACATTTTCAGCAAATAATAAAGGGATCTTTTAGTTATACAATCGTTGAATTGGTGGTTAGTAGTGGTGACTGAACCTTAGAGGGCCGCCTAAAGGCGGGTTTGTGTCCAGGACTTGTTTGCTGGGTGTAAAGGCTACATACCCAGTCGTTGTCTTCTAGGTGTTGGTGGGCTGTATTGGAGTGTGCGGCCCAGGAGCCTGCTTGCTGAGCTGGAACTAGGAGAACATTTCTCAATACAGGTTGGTGTAAAGTTCCAGAGCGAGGTATCAGGTGTCCATCAGGAACCTAGAAGAGACACAAGCAGGACAAAACGACAGGGGGAAGAGATACAGTTATCTGTTCAACGTGGGGTGCGGGGCTTCTGGTTGGTGAACTGGTCACCCTCCTGATATCGGGATGGAGTCCCTTTACGGATCGATGATGGCCCTGGCGGGTGGCGAAGTGGTGTTGCTGAGTATGGCATGGTCGGCATGCGGGCTGGAGTGCGTGGCAGCATAGTTTCGGAGTGTTGGATTGAAGGTGCGAGGTGGAGATTTTCCAGCAGCCGTTGCAGTGATTCTGGTGTGTTGCAAGAGTGCTGTTGACCTTGATAGGAGAACTGCAGTGCAAAGGGAAATTTCCATGTATATTTAAGCTGGTGTTGCATCAAGATCTGCAATTGCGGCTTCATGGCACGTCGTTTGGCTATTGTTAGAGGGGCTAAGTCGGAGAAAAGCTGGTATTTGTGGCTTTGAAACAGGAGTTCTTCCTTCTTGCGAGCAGCTGTAAGGAGCTGTTCTTTAGTGCGGAAATAATGTAGCTTCACTATGATGTCTCGCGGGGGGCCATCATTTTGGCGGCGAGTAAGGGCCCTGTGGACTCGGTCAAATTCAAGCCTTTCAATGGGGATTGAGGGGGCCAATTCTTGGAATAGAGCTGTCGTGAAAGATTGTGTATCTTCCACCGTCTCAGGTATGCCACGCAGGCGGAGATTGGACCTGCGGGAGCGGTTTTCCGCGTCCTCCAAACGGGAAAGCAGCGTTGCATTTTCCTCTCTAAGTGCAGCCTGTTCTTGGGTATGTTCCTGGAGGGTGAGTTCTATATCGTCCACCCTTGTTTCCAGGTCTGCGGTGCGCTGGCCTATCTCGCGGATCTCGCGGGACAGTCTGTTAGTGATTTGCTCAGATGTGCTTTTGAGGGCTTTCTGTAGCATGTTTTCCATGTGTTGTAAAAATGCACTTTGTGACATACCTGAGGATGGCATGGGTGGGGATCCTCCGATGTTAGAGTCGGTTTCATCCCCTTCATCGCTGTCCGGTGGGTCCGGGACAAGTGTGGCTGCGTGTTGTTTGGCCAGGGCCTTCGCCGCCATCTTGTAAGAAGCGCGGGCTAGTGCTTCCTTGATTGGTGTCGGCTTGTTTTTCCCCCTGTGGCCCGTAAGAACCATTTCGGGTTGTGCTGGGGTGGTTCGTGTGTCTGTCCTGGGAGACAGGTAGGTTTCTGGCGGGTTCAGTCTGCCGTATGGGGTCCGGTAATGCAGCGGGGAGTGCGGAGCTCTAATGGAGAATGTCTGCCATGTCGAGCTTCGCGCATGCGCCCCCGCATGAAGAGGGTTTTAGCGTGTTGTTTTCTTGAGTTTTGGATTGTGTGGCATATTTTGCTGTTGAATCTTTTGTGATGCACGCATTTTGTCTAAAAAATCTGTGTTCTGAGAAGCAGAAGGTAGAGAGTGAGATCTAGATGTCTTGACAAGTGAGGGAGCTGCCGGCGAGTGCCTGTCAGGGGAGGCGCCGGGAGTTCTCTCCACGTCAGACACATCATCACTAGAAAAGTTAGGTCTACGACCTCTTTTGGGTTTGCAGGAACCCTGGGGAAAATTGGGTTTGTGAGAAGGCTGAGAAGAAGTGTGGGTCCTGTCAGTAGTGGAACGAGAGGGAGGCAACTTGGAAGTGGGCCGTGTGGGGGCCAGGGGGGGAGCCACATGGTTCACTTCATTCCATTTATAAGCGCGTTCTTCATGGAACGCTTTCTTGTCACGGAAGAATTTTTTGTCCTTCCGTGACAGGATATCGTGATTAAATTTGTCGAAGTGGAGTCTGCGAACTAGACCTTTGACTTTTTCCCACATGCAAACATCCGACATACCTATGCAGCTGTACTATAACTTATAAATACTCTGATATGCTGTAAAAGTGTTAAGTTAAGTGTTATTCATCACTATTCCCATTTTTCATGCTTCATGTATGTGCCCAAATACAAATAGGCTTCATAACCTCAGTTCGACATTGCTGTCTTAGTACAAAGTGTTGCAACAAGTGTTTGTGTACCATATGCATGTTTGTTTGTCTTATACTATGTATGCACCAGATAACCAATTCTTTATAGCCTACATCCCTCTTTACAATACAATTGACACTGGCTGCGACCACCCAGGTATGCTGCCCGGCGCGGGTAAGACAGTGCGCATGCGCCAAATTCTGCAGTGCGCATGCGCCGTCCTCCGTTCCCACTAGGCATCTTCCATCTTCATGCCTTCCTGTTTGCGCTACAGCTTGGAGCGCAGGCGGACCGGCGGAAACCACT
Organism: Lithobates sylvaticus; assembly: GCA_028564925.1. Classification (NCBI taxonomy): domain Eukaryota; kingdom Metazoa; phylum Chordata; class Amphibia; order Anura; family Ranidae; genus Lithobates; species Lithobates sylvaticus. The sequence continues at coordinate 20,860,309 of CM053029.1, forward strand.
ACCCGCGTCGGTGACGTCACGACGCTGTGCGCGACTCCTCCCACTATGGGCGTGCTCGCGCACAGCGCCGTCTTGTCAGAGGTCCTATGGGGAATACTAACAGCGATATCCGGCGCTCCTCTTTCACATCTAGCCAATCCCCAATCAGCCACTTCTACGCAACACAGGCGTACATACACAGCTGATAGCAATTACCTCACTGCATATAAACTGCCCACCATGGAGGGCTTACACATGCTGTCTACGCTCTGGCGTTCACGGACAACTTCCCCCAGACATCTTGAGACTCAGGTAACAAACTCCTATGCCATTTTTTCCATCTCTTTGGCCGCCCATGCCATGCTACCAGTTATTTACAAATCTATATCTCTTACTCTATTATAGCTTTACATACTGCTTGGCTATACGTCTACAAGACACGGGCTCACAGCCTCTCTCTTGTCCAGGACCTTGCAACTGCCTGAACCCATTTCAGCCTGCCGTCCAGCCCTATGGCAATACCTACTTTGCTTTTATCTTGCACAGAGACTATTCCAGTGCATATCCCTGCTATATAAGCCAATATTTTGGCCCCCACCTTCTCTGGCATCTTTTCAAACAAACATTGCATGTGAGTACTACATCTACAATATTACTACATTATACCGCTCTATATGGTAAAAAAAAACAAACAGTATTTTTGTTGCAAACTCTATGTACTAATTTTCGATTTATTCACACATTATAGATGTGAAACAAAAGGATATTAAACTGCCTTGAAAAAGGACTAAAGTCCGAAACATGTTGGCGTTTCTCCTGAATATATACGCATAAAGCAAGTTTTCCTTGTCTCAACATTTTTATGTTCATGCTGTGACATGGTTAAAAAACTATATATGCTATTTTGTATGTTGTGATATCTAAACATTTTGTATTGTATATTATATGCATTGACATGTGTCTCTCTCAATAAATCCACACACTTTTTGAATTGCATATACCTCATTAGTGTCTATCTTTACCCTAAGCATCCCCTAGGGGTATTGGGCTGTGTTCATGCACACAAGGCCTACTATAGGTACTATGTGTGCTGACGAAGAAATAGAGCTCCTATGTGTGCTCACAACACACTATTAGGTCCTATGGGTGCTGACACAAACACACTAGAGGTACTATGTGTGCTGACAAAAAAATATAGGTCCTATGTGTGCTCACAACACACTATAGGTCCTATGGGTGCTGACACAAACACACTAGAGGTACTATGTGTGCTGACGAAGAAATAGAGCTCCTATGTGTGCTCACAACACACTATAGGTCTTATGGGTGCTGACACAAACACACTATAGGTACTATGTGTGCTGACAAAAAAATATAGGTCCTATGTGTGCTGACAACACACACACTAGCTCCTATGTGTGCTGACACAAACACAATATGGCTCCTATAAATCCCTGCCTGGGATGGAACAGAAGGTTGGGACAGAAGTTGGGGTGCAATGCTGTTCTAACAGCACTGCGATTGGTGCTACTGCAATGCTGTACTAACAGCACGCACACACCAGACTAATCCCCAGCAGCAGATAATATTACACTCTGTGCAATCAGCAGCAATGATCAGTAATGATTTGAATGACTCAGGAGTCAGCAATGGTTTAGCAAAGAAGACATCAATCAGCAGACTGCTCTTCTAAAAGCCAGAACACATGTGCCCTGGGCCGACGGCGTGGCGGCCTTTTATAGAGTGGGGCGTGTACTAAAGCCCCTGAGCTTTAATTGGCTACAGGCATCCTGCCTGTAGCCAATTATTGCTCTCCTAGTTTCCGGCGCTGTGATTGGCCAAGCATGCGGGGTCACAGTGCATGCTTGGCCAATCATCAGCCAGCAATGCACTGCGCCGGCCGCAATGCATTGCGGGCCGCTCGCATCACACGAATGTGATGCAAACGGCCCAAATATTTCTGGGCTCGCCGAGCGGGCGAACGCCCGGTGCTCGATTCGAACGTGGGTTCGAATCGAGCACCGGGCCCATCCCTACTCAATAATATTGGTGGTGTTGTGTCTTTCTGCACTGAAGAAATATTGAGGAGATTCATTTCACTTCAATCACTGGACTTTATTGTTTAATAATTGTATTCATTATTCCATATTTGCACTATCAATCATCACTGTGTATTCATGTTTATTTGGGTGATTTAATTATATTGTCACTATACATAATTTATATTGTCACCATATAATTAATTTTCTATTTTATTTTGTGCGCAGCTTTTTTCCATATTTTCTGTTAGTGAGTGTGTATATCTTGCAATTATAAGCTGCCGCCTGTTTATTTTGTTTATTTTATTATTTTTTAGGTTAGCGCGGTATACACCTTTTTCCTTTTTTTGTATAGTGTATAGTGTTTTTCCTTTTTATGTATAGTGACAATATTATTAAATCACCCAATTTTGGGAGGGAGGCGTGCTGACGTCATCGCTGTCTAGGACGGGTGTTTGCAAGCCGGCCGGCATATCCATTAACCTATGAGCTTTTACAAAGTTTTTTAAAAGTGCAACACTTTTTGATCTAAATAAATTGTTTTTAAATTGGGTGATTTAATTATATTGTCACTATACATAATTAATTTATATTGTCACCATATAATTTATTTTCTATTTTATTTTGTGCGCTGCTTTTTTCCATATTTTCTGTTGTAGTACTTATGTCTACACAGTAAGAGGGGACAGCTCAGTCACCCCCTTATGTACCGGGTTATTAACCACTTCAGCCCCGGACCAATTGGCTGCCAAAGGACCAGGCCCCTTTTTGCAATTCGGCACTGCGTCGCTTTAACTAACAATTGCGCGGTCATGCGACGTGGCTCCAAAACAAAATTGGCGTCCTTTTTTTCCCACAAATAGAGCTTTCTTTTGGTGGTATTTGATCGCCCCTGCGGTTTTTATTTTTTGCGCTATAAACAAAAATAGAGCGACAATTTTGAAAAAAATGCAATATTTTTTACTTTTTGCTATAATAAATATCCCCAAAAAATATATAAAAAAACATTTTTTTTCCTCAGTTTAGGCCGATACGCATTCTTCTACATATTTTTGGTAAAAAAAAATCGCAATTAGCGATTATTGATTAGTTTGCGCAAAAGTTATAGCGTTTACAAAATAGGGGATAGTTTTATAGCATTTTTATTAATATTTTTTTTTTATTAGTAATGGCGGCGATCAGCGATTTTTATTGTGACTGCGACATTTTGGCGGACACATCGGACATTTTTGACACATTTTTGGGACATTTGTCATTTATACAGCAATCACTGCTATTTAAATAGCACTGATTCCTATGTAAATGACAGTTGTAGTTAGGGGGTTAACCACTAGGGGGCGGGGAGGAGTCAGTGTGACGTGTTGTGTTTTTTTTTTTACAGTAGGGGGGCGTGGCTGTACGTCTGACGTCATTGATCGGCGTTCCCGATGACAGGGAACCGCCGATCACTGACAGTCAGTGTAGGAAGCGCGGGGACAGGTTTGTTTACATAGACCTCTCCCCGTTCTTCAGCTCCGTAACCCGATCGCGGGATACCAGCGGCGATCGGGTCCGCTGGTCCCGCGGCCGGGGTCACGGAGCTCCCGACCGGGTCGCGAGCGCGCCGCTAGCGGCGCGCACGCGACCCACAGGCAGGCACGATCACGTACAGGTATGTGATTCTGCCTGCCCGTGCCATTCTGCTGACGTATATATGCAGTGGCCGGTCGGGAAGCGGTTAAACAGGACCTCACACAGTGTCTCATACAGGGGCTTCTGAAATTGATAGATAAAAAGGAAAGGATCTGGGGGGTTTATGAAATAAAAACAGTGACCCCAATATTCCATCACCTTCCTAAAGTCCACAAATCAGGAGTTCCCATTGAAGGTCACCGGATTGTGGCAGTAATAGGATTCCTTAGGCCCCTTTTACACTGGGGGGGTGCGGGCGTCGGCGGTAAAGCAGCAATATATTTAGCACTGCTTTACCTGGATTTACCAGGATGTACTAGGCCGCTGGTGCTTGCCAGTTCACCAGGAGGTTGAGCGGCACTAGTACTGGCTCACTGCTCCATACGAGATCCCTGCGGTTGTTGCACCTCAGCAAAAGAAGAATGGGGTCGGGTACGCCTGACATTAGCAGGGACCACTACTCCGTCGTCAGAGCTACTGTATCTGTCAGGGTGCTGCTGCTCTCTCCGGGTTTGAATCTGAAATTGAGGCTTTCCCTTCACTCTCATCCGTCATGCTCAGCAACATGTAGGCCTCTTCACTAGTGTACCTCTGTTTGGACATTTTGGCCACTAAATTTATAGGTACAGCTAGTGCAACTCAAAGATAAAAAAAGCACCTGGTTGTCAGCGACTGCTTGAATCACTACAAAAAAAATGAACTTTTAGTGCTAGCAGGGGTCAGGCGTGACTCTGCTAATGCTGCAATTTTGTGTGCTGTGTTTTGTAAGTGACAGTGATCTATTGATACTGCACTTGGGTGGGCTGGGCTGGGCGGAGGGGCTAAACGCAGGTGCTGGCAGGTATCTGGGCTGATCCTGCTAACGCTGTGTTTTTGGGAAAGCTATACTATTGGGGACGCTAATATAGATCAGATCAAAGATATTGATCCATTCAGATATTATACTAGTAATGGAGGTATATAGTTTGTGTGTGTGTTAGTGTACCTGGCACTTATCTGACGCTGTCTGGGATTGACGCTGACCCTAACTCACACTAAAACCTAACTGATGTCACCTGTGACACTAATACGGTAATCAGAAAAGAGATCTGTAGCTAGTAAAACTGTGACAGGGAGTAAAAGGGTTAACTGGGGGGGTGATCAGGGAGTGATCAAGGGGTTAAATGTGTACCTACATGTCCTGGTGTCAGTGTAGTGTTGGTGTACTCACAGTAGATGTCTTCTCCTTTTGAGCTGGAACCAAAAAGGACTCCACGAGGGTAGGTGACATCACTTCATCTGCCTGTGTTTACATTACACAGGTAGAGGACAGTCTGCCATTCGCCAGAACCAATCAGCAGTTCAAGGCCAGAAATAATTGACCTCGGCCTGTCGATTGATCGGTTCTGAAACAAATCCGATCATTGCGGGGATGGTGGGGGGTGTGTGCGCTCCTCTTACTCACGACGTACAATGAAAGCGATTCGTGCAGGAGAGCCAACCTGTCGCTTTACAACTTCGGTCAGGAACCGGTTAATGTATTTTCTGCATTCTCTGTATTATGGTAAAACAGCTTCTGTATGCAGCTCCCCCCATCCCCCCAATACTTACCTGAGCCTGATCTCCATCCAGCAATGCGCACAAGAGCAGAGGCTCTCTTCCTCCTTATTGGTGCAGACACAGCAGGGGGAGAAATTGATGTCAATCACAGCCAATGCGGAGGGAGCGGGGGGCATCTTATGGACACACAGAGCCAGGCTCAGGAGCGAGTATGTACAAATGTCCCCATAACAAGCGGCTTGCTATGGGGGGTCTCAGACAGGGGGAGGAACCAGGAGTACCAGTGGTAGGACCCCCAGAAGAGGAGGCTCGGGGCTACTCTGTGCAAAACTATTACAGAAAAACATGTTTGTTATTTTAACAAAACAAAAAAACACTAAACGCACCTTTAGCAGTCAGTCACAGCCCTGGGGTTGTGGTATTACCAGCCAGTCACAGCACTGGTGCTTTGGTATCAATTACCTGTATAAAGTTGTTAGTTTTCTGTATAAAGTGTATTAATACCAATTCATTATTCTACAACACATTTTTACAGCACTGAGGTTGTGGTAGTAGCAGACATATATTGTATGTAGTATTTGCTTTGTATTATAATTTTTGTTGTGTAATTATTATTTGGAAGTATCAGGATCAGGTGGTTAGGTGGTTTGTTACATAGTTACACAGCCGTATATTAACACTGGGGTTGTGGTAACACTTACCTCTGTCTGCAGGTAGGTTGTCTGTCTGTGTAATATACAGAAGAGCTACACTAGTTTGTTATTTAGTGTATAAAATATGTACAAAGATAAAGAATGACAGAAAATACAACAAAGACAAAAGGACAGACACAGTCTGGCTGTGAGAATAAAACAGAAATAAACTTTTTCTGAGGATTATCCTGTGACAGGAACATGTCAGGGACATCCGCTATTCACCGGTTAGACCGGCACCATGGGAATCCCCCCGTCCATATCTCAGGATCCTCAATTTATGGATGTGGGTGGGGTTTAGTCATCAGCCAATCAAACCTGGGGGGTGTTCCCTGCCCAGCCCACAAGCCGGTCCTGTGTTCTGAAGGAACCAGAGCTAAATGGGTCATGAATGGTTCTGATGGATGAGGATTGGATTTTTAACACCGGCATGCCAGTCTGATCCCAACAAGACCAATCAGTGCTTGTCTGGTGTGATCAGACTCCATAGAACCATTCTGGGAGTTTCTCCTGGATTTTATCCTCACTACACATAAAATGTTGTATGTAACCCAACATGTCTACAATCAGGAGGAATTATTTCCATCTCTCTGCAACTAATATTTTATTTTGTATGAGCGATAAAATAGATTTCTCTGATCTCTGACATAAATCAATGTCTGGCAGACAGTTTGGGGCCTTCTCACTGTATCGGCCTCGTCCCCTGCTGGGCTTGTAGATGAAATGACTAGGACTTCTCTTTGAGGCTCAGTGAGGCGACAATTTTATATCTACAAGGATGGGGGGTTTTATTGGCATCTAGGGGTCACTTCTGGTCTAGAAACTCGCTCTGTCCTTCCAGATTCTAATTGAGGACCATCGGTCTATGATTGGTCACTGAATGAAGAGAATACGGAGTCCCGTGTGTCTTCTGGTCTGTTTCAGGACCAAATTCAGCACAAAATTTGGGCAGAAATCGGAGCCAAAACAGTGAATGGAGACGCACTGGACCCCCTGCTGTGAGCCGCTGTGAACTCCAGTGTGACCTCAGCCAAAGGCTGATCTCTGATAGTCAGTGGAGGGGGAGGGGATGAAAGCCAATAACAGCAAGTGAATCTGAAGTACTATGATGGGAACTCCCAGTGTAACCGGTCAATCAGAAGCCTGGCTTTGTGTAACTTTCTTCTAGGTGACATGTCTGGATCCCTCATTTATACCAGAATCCTGCAGAATATTATATCATTCATAGGATAATTCTCACCCCAGTCTCTGCAGAGTACAGTCAGGATGTCTGAGCGTCTCACATAGAAGTTTTATTTCAGAGTCTTCCAGATTCATCACTGATACATCCAGTGTGGTGAGGGATCGATTATTGATAAGAATGGATCGGAGATCATCACAGCCAGGGGAAGTCAAACCCCATCCCTTCAACCTGCAGAGACAAATCCAGACACATGATATTATATTACAAGATGAATATGAGGATATATTCCCATTTAGTGAAAAGTAACATAACATCACTAGACTAGAGCGGAATATCAGGATATACAGAATGTTATATAGAGGAAAGATCTTTTTATTAGGGAAGCTGATAAAGGTGAAGCTGTTGTAGTACTTAGCTCTTAGGCCCCTTTCACACTGGGGCGGTGAGCCGCGGTGACGGTAAAGCAGCGCTATATTTAGCGCTGCTTTACCGTCGTTTTCACCGCGGTTTTACCCCCCGCGAGCGGCCGAAAAAGGGTTAAACACCCCCCCGCAGAGCGCCGCCGAAGCAGCGCTTTGCGGCGGTATTGCCGCGGTTTCACTGCGGTGTCCCATTCTAATCAATGGGAAGGAGCGGTGAACACACCGCTCCTATCCCGCTCCAAAGATGCTGCTAGCAGGACTTTTTTTGTCATCCTGCTAGCGCACCGCTCCAGTGTGAAAGCCCGCCGGCTTTCACACTGGAGTTAAAGGGGCCGGATTTTTTCATGCGGTGAACAGGCGCTATTTTTAGCGCTACACCGCATGAAAAATGCCCCGGTGTGAAAGGGGCCTTATACTATTATGTAGTAATAGCTCTTTTACTATTCGTTTAAAAATTCACACTATGGTGAGCTTTCTTTTCTCACCGAGACCATGATTGCTGCCTGCTGGACTGTCTATTGGGTTAGATTCCCTGGTTTGCTCTCATTACACTCGCAGTGAATTCCTACCATTTGTGATCTGATGTCTGGATGCGGTTTGATACTACAGGCTTTACACCGCTTGCCTTCTGGTAAGCGCATAGGTTGTGTGGTGGCAGCTCACTAATATTGGTGGTGTTGTGTCTTTCTGCACTGAAGAAATATTGAGGAGATTCATTTCAGTTCAATCACTGGACTTTATTGTTTAATAATTTTATTCATTATTCCATATTTGCACCATCATCACTGTGTATTCATGTTTATTTGGGTGATTTAATTAGATTGTCACTATACATAATTAATTTATATTGTCACCATATAATTTATTTTCTATTTTATTTTGTGCGCAGCTTTTTTCCATATTTTCTGTTAGTGAGTGTGTATATCTTGCAATTATAAGCTGACGCCTGTTTATTTTGTTTATTTTATTATTTTTTAGGTTAGCGCGGTATACACCTTTTTCCTTTTTTTGTATAGTGTATAGTGTTTTTCCTTTATGTATAGTGACAATATAATTAAATCACCCAATTTTGGGAGGGAGGCGTGCTGACGTCATCGCTGTCTAGGACGTGTGTTTGCAAGCCGGCCGGCATATCCATTTTCCTATGAGCTTTTACAAAGTTTTTTAAAAGTGCAACACTTTTTGATCTAAATAAATTGTTTTTAAATTGGGTGATTTAATTATATTGTCACTATACATAATTAATTTATATTGTCACCATATAATTTATTTTCTATTTTATTTTGTGCGCTGCTTTTTTCCATATTTTCTGTTGTAGTACTTATGTCTACACAATAAGAGGGGACAGCTCAGTCACCCCCTTATGTACCAGATTATTAAACAGGACCTCAAACAGTGTCTCATACAGGGGCTTCTGAAATTGATAGATAAAGGAAAGGATATGGGGGGTTTATGAAATAAAAACACTGACCCCAATATTCCATCACCTTCCTAAAGTCCACAAATCAGGAGTTCCCATTGAAGGTCACCGGATTGTGGCAGTAATAGGATTCCTTAGGCCCCTTTCACACTGGGGCGGTGCGGGCGTCGACGGTAAAGCAGCGCTGTATTTAGCGCTGCTTTACCGTCATTTTAGCAGAGGTATTTGGCCGCTAGCTGTGCGGTTTTATCCCCGCTAGCGGCCGAAAAAGGGTTAAAACCGTCCGTGCTGCCCCATTGATTTCAATGGGTGGGAGCAGTATAGGAGCGGTGAATACACCGCTCCTTCGCCGCTCCAAAGATGCTGCTAGCAGGACAGGGGTGGATATACATTTCCAGCCTTTAGTGCTGAGACTTCTGGGATATATTAGAGATAAAAGTACTATATTGGTGGATATTCCACATTTACAATGGGATTCTACATTCACATGGGGACACTTCACATTAAAGCACTTAATTCTTCTATCCCCCTTTCTTTAGTGCCTCCAGCAATCAGATATAATCTCCATAGATATAGATCATATACTAGGATGTTACAGGAATTATTATTACAGAGGATGTAAAGAATGAAGTTTTTTTTACATTAACCACTTCAGCCCCAGAAGGATTTAACCCCTTAATGACCAGAGAACTTTTTACAATTTGGCACTGCGCTGCTTTATCTGGTAATTGCGCGGTCATGCAATGCTGTAAACAAACTAAATTTGCATCCCTTTTTTCTTACAAATAGAGTTTCCTTTTGGTGGTATTTTATTACCTCTGGGATTTTTTTTTTTTTGCAATATAAATGAAAAAAGACCAAAAATGTTGTAAAAAAACTTAAAATTGTATACTCACCTTTCCATAATTTTCCTTTCCTGACGCATCTCCATGGCAGCATACACTGGGTTGTGACTCCGCCCCCACAACCTGACAGGATTGGTTAGCTATAAATTTGAAGGAGAGGCACCCCACTTCATTCTCTGTAACTATCATCCTAAAGAAGGGGTGGGATGCTGTGTGCTGCCATGGAGATGCGTCGGGGAAAGGAAAATTACAGAAAGGTGAGTATACAATTTTCCGTTTTCCTGACGCATCATGGCAGCACACACTGGGAAATAACTAGTCAGTCGGGTGGGTGCAAGTTAAAGTAGTAGTGTTTATTATATAGCTGAAGAATGGCTCTTCCAAAATCTACCATTGATAACTGAGCCGAGTCCACTCTATAGTGGGATATGAAAGTATGCCTGGAGAACCAGGTTGCTGCCCTGCAAATTGTCTCGGGAGACACTCTGCATTACGCTGCCCAGGAAGCTGCTACTGCCCTTGTTGAATGAGCCCTGATGCCTCCGGGTACCGGCAGATTCTGAATGTCGTAAGCTTTCTTGATTGTCTTGACCAACCTAGATGCGATGGTGCGGGACGATGCCATCTGGCCTCTTCTTCCCCTATGGGGAATCACTAATAGACTTTCGGTCTTCCTGAAAGAAACTGTAGCTAATAGATAATTTCTAATAGTAGCATTAACATCCAAAGCGTGTGGTTGACATTGATCATCTATCAATGATGGAAGATTGATTTCTTGATTGTAATGGAAGGATGATGACACCTTTGGAGTGAATTGGTCTGAGGGTTTCAGGACCACCCTGTCTGGGTAAAACACCATGTATGGCTCTGAAATCATTAACGCCTGTATTTCCGAAACTCTTTTAGCAGAAGTGATAGCTTTAAGAAATGTTAGTTTTAAAGTTAAGTTCCATAGTGTAATTGAATCAGCTGGATGGAAAGGAGAATTGGGTAGGGTTTTCAGGACTATCGATAAATCCCATTCTGGAAAAAAGTGGGTCTTCTTGGATGCCTGATCTTGACACATGCTTTTATAAAAATTGTATAAAAAGAGGGTGATTGGCCCACTTGACACCCGTCTTAGCTGAAAGAGCTGAAACCTGTACTTTGAGTGTACTTGAATTGAGCCCTCTGGATAAACCTACTTGAAGGAATTCCAAAACTTGCGGCACTTCTGGAGATAAAGGGACCCAATCCCTCTGCTGGGCCATAGACGTGAACTTGTCCCATATTCTGTCATAAGTGACATTATTCATGTATTTCCTAGCCTGAATTAACGTTGAAACGGTGAGCAACCTTGCTCTAGGAACCTAATCCTCTCAACATCCAGGCCATCAGATGGAGCTTCTCTGGGGCTGGATGGAGGAACTGACCTTGGTGAAGAAGATATTGAGATAATAGAAGAAGAGGAAGTGGGTCCCCCAGACTGAGCTGTAACAGAGTCGTAAACCAAGGCCTCCTGGGCCAAAAAGGAATGATAGTTATCACTGATTCCGAAGATCTCCTGAGCTTCCATAGGAACCTCGCAATCAAAGACAGTGGAAATATGTACCCCAATTGGAAGTTCCACTGATGGAGAAGGCAGTCCACTCCCTCCACAGATGGGTATGCCGCTCTCGATAGGAACCTCTGACACTTAGTTTTTGAGGGTGTTGCTGCCAGATCGATTTCTGGAATTCCCCAAGTTTGCGCCAGGAGATTGAAGACTTGAAGGTTCAGGGACCATTCCTTGTTTGATAAGAACTCCCTGCTCAAACAGTCGGCTAGCAGGTTCTGAGCTGCCGGGACATATACTGCTCACAGATCTAATAGAAATATCTGAGCCCATTCTAGGATGGGACGGACTTCCTTCAACAATGTACTGCTTCTGGTACCTCCTTGTCTCTGTATATTACTGCGACCTTGTTGTCCATCCGGACTAGAACACTCTTCCCCTTCAAGGATGGGCCAAAGGCTAGGAGGGCCTGGAAGGCTGCTCTGAGCTCTAGGACATTCAACACCAGATCCCTCGCTTAGAATTGCTACTGACCTTGAGCGGCCTGGTTTCCTATACTGGGCTCCCCAACCTGACTGGCTGGCATCCGAGGTGATCCCCTCGGGTTCTGGTTGGACTATCGGTCTGTGTCTCCTTAGATTGTCCGTATGCATCCACCACCAAATTGACTGCTTCACGGTTTGATGAATGGTGATCGACTGGAGCATTGATGTTACCCTCCACTGGGTAAGGAATGAGTACTGCAATGTCCTCATGTGCCATTGTGCCCACTGAATCATCAGTAGAGTGTCCGACATTGACCCTAAAATGCTCAGACAGATACTTGATGGAAGATATTTTGCAGTCATTAGCCTCCTTATCTTCTGTAATAAGGGCCCCATCTTTTCCTGAGGTAGACTGACTCTGTTTGATAACTTGTCGAGTTCTGCCCCTAAGAAACTCATATTTTGAGTGGGCTGAAGACTGCTCTTCTTTCAATTGATCAACCACCCGAAACTTTGAAGTGTGTTGATCAGTATAGCCTGATGAAGAATAAGTGTTTCCTGACTGTCCGCTAAGAGCAGGATATTGTCTAAATAATGATGTAGCCGCAGGCCTTTCTCTCTTAGGAAGTGACTACTTGAATGCTTCTGTTGGGTCCCTTTAGGTCATGGGTCTTCAAACTACAGCCCTCCAGTTGTTCGGGAACTACAATTCCCATCATGCCTAGTCATGTCTGTGAATGTCAGAGTTTCACAATGCCTCATGGGATGTGTAGTTCTGCAACAGCTGGAGGGCCGTAGTTTGAGGATCCCTGCTTTAGGTCCATAACAGGTCGTAAGTCACCTGTCTTTTTCCTTACCAGGAACAGAGGGGAGTAATACCCCCTTCCTCTTTGGGAAATTGGAACTTCCAATATTGCCCCTTCATTACTAGCTCCGCCACATACTTGAACAGTAATCTCCTCCTGACTGGAGATGATGGCAGTCTGGTGGACTGAAATTTTTGGTGTTTCTTCTATAAACTTCCATCTATGACCATACTTTACTGTGGACACAGTTTCCATGCATCCTTTATGTGTTCAATCCATGCCTGCTCAAACTCTCCCAGGTAGGACGGGCGCACCCTCAAAAAGACAATTTTTTCCGCTGACGAGGTGGTCTTAGACTTCTGAAGTCTCAAAAAGGATGATTGTGGTTTCTTCCAATTCCTTTTGAATTCTCTACCTGGTCTGTATGTGTTGGATTCAATATGAACTCATGTAATCCCACATCGGTTCATTCCTAATACCTTCTTGAGAACAGAATGCACTCCCCTGATTGGAATGTAGCCAGGTTGGAAAACACACCAAAAGCTTTGTAGCGTATCAAGATAACAATGGCTTGGCTCAGGCACACCTGTGGTGAAGATGGCTCCAGGCTAATAGAGATACTGCCCCTAGTGGATAATACAGCATGCTTCATGGATTACCTCTTCTGGTGTTTATTGGATGCAAAGCAAATGGGATTGGCAGGGGGGGGGTTTGAATGAGTGGATTTGGTAAAAGAGATTGTGGCAGAGAGCTCTCTCTCTCTGTCTTTCTGTTTGCTGGGAAGCATTTGGCATGAGGCTGTTCTCTGCTAAGCGGCCATTTTTGAGGCCTACTTTGGATGATGATTTTGAGGCCTAGCCATGTGGACATTACTCTTTCTCCATTAAGAGGCCAGTCACGAGTACATGTGTTAAGTAGACCATTGTATTGTAACTGTACAGTATATCATTGTATTGTAGTCTTGTTGTATGTTATGTAATTTTGTAACCCCCTTTTAATACATGTTAGCTTTCTTATTTCCTTGGGAAATAAATGAGATTTGATTATTCTTAAGCCGTGTGTTTGGCGTCATAACTAACGTTGTATTATTGTGATACTAACAGTAGCATGCACTCATAGTTTTAACATACTAACTAATCTACAGGGACTAGACAAAGGAATTGATACATAGATGAGATAATACATAGGCTGTAGTGGTATATCGTTGTCTACAATTATTATCGAATTCTACATTTGGCACCCCAGATCCCGAGATTTAAACGTGCAGAATATCGTTTTTTTCTGCACAGGATTCACAAACCTAAGGCAATTTTTTTGTTTCGAGTCTCGTTAAGCACAAATCCTCAAACATCCAGAACGGAAATCGTCTCTAGTGTGGACAAGATTGGCGCTGGGTCGCAAATTCTGAAACCACGCTTGGATGGTCATGAAAATTCTGTGAAAGATCTCATCAGTGAAACGGACTTGTAGAACCTGGTGAGAGCTGTGGCTGATATATGTATGTACGTTAAATGTTTGTGCGTTTGGCTGGTAACCAGTCATTGCGACTGGCGAGTTAGAGATTGATCACCCTTGGTTATATTATATAAATCGGTAAATTGACAGGACAAACCACACAGCACTGAGGAAAAAGTGGGAATATATATTTTTATTTTAGTTTTTTTTATATATTTTAATTTTTTTATATATTTTTTTTTATTATTAGTTAATTACCCCATGTGAGTGTGAAATAGCTCTCTGTTCCAATAGGAGTTCAATGTGGCCTGCAATTTGAGAGAGGAGAACATTAAAAGCGTGCTCTCTGGAAGAAATTCGGAGTTAAACGGATTTTTATTTTTATTTTTTTCTGTATGCTTTTGTGGGACTACAAGCTACAGTCCTTATTTGTTTATCTGTGTGTGTATTGTCTAAGCAACAGCTTCAGTGTAGAGGGCTTGCTAATTAGCATATCAATGGAGGCCATCGAACTGTTCATGGCCAAGCATGATGCTATTAGATTTCAGTCTACACAAGAAAGTGGGTTGACACAACAATTTAGTGAGCTTTTGACACAATGTAATACATATAACAGTCTTATAAGTAATAAATAAAAAAAAGGCAGGAAACAGAGGGTAGCAAATTCGGTAGGCATGCTTCTTAAAATGAAGCAGATTTCTGAACAGAAGAAAATACAATGGGTAGCTGAAAGAAAGCAATTCATGCAGCAGCTACAAAATATAACAAAAGATATATTAATTAGGGTTGAAAACGCAGATGCACAAGCGCGTAGTCAGATTGAACAATTAGTGACGGAAAAAGGCAAATTGGAACAGAGATTACATGAATTAGGGGAAACGTGTGAGTTAAGAGAAGGTTGCATCACCTTTTTGAATAGAAGGGAGGCTGAAAATATGCAGGTTATCACACTGCTTAAGGAGGAATTACAGGATGCACAGGCAGCCATAATGGATTTATCCTCCAAACATGCAATAGCCGAGTGTGCAATGGTGGAGGTACCCTCCGCACATGCTCAGTGTACAAAAAAAATAGAAGTGGAACATAAAGAAAACCCGTATGCTATTGTTGCTGCAAATCATATTACTATGATGGGAATCAATGTTGGAGACGTAAATACGAACGTGATGACTGCGCTTGAAATTGATTCAGGAGTTGAAATGGAAACTTCTGATGACTCAGACGACGAAAGTGTAAAGTCTGTTCATTCCAATCACAGTAATATTATCCAGCAATGTGAATTTCCAGCACCAGATGTTCAAAAAAGGGCCTATGCAGGGAAACCAGAGCTAAAATGTTGTTTGTGTAAAAGGGGAGGTCACATCGCAAAGTATTGTTGGGCAAATAACGATCTCAAAAGAAGATCATACCCAAAAACGACCCCAAGGCATTATGAATGTTATTCGGCCAGGTGGGGTAGCAATCCAAAGCATGGAGCCCATAGTAAGCAAACCCAGTTCCCCGTTAAGACCCAATTACGGAGTCTACAAACTGAAAAGCAATATGTAGGACAGTTGCATAAAATCAAAATGGAGGTAGCCGCATGGTTATTCAAACATAGCACTGGGGGAAGCAATGTTAGAAGCACTTAGTCAGCTGCAACTATGTTAAAAATATTCTGATCAAAGTTTCCTTTCTATGAATAAGTTTTGATGTGAGTTTCAGATTTGGAATAAGATAGAGGACCTTGATATAGTTTTATTATTTTCAAGGATGAGCCTCTGAATTGAATAACTCTGTTATGATTATTTATTTTTTCCTCTTATTTTTAAGTATTTTTTTTGTAATTTTTATAAGACTTAAGACTTAAATTTTTTATTTTTTTTTTATTTTTTTTGATTTTTAATGTTATTTTTTAATTTTTATTATTTTTTTTTAATATTTTTAATTTTTATTTTTTTTATTATTAATTTTTTTTTTTAATTTTTAATTTTTTTTTTGTTAGTTTAGTTGTTTATTCTACCATTATGGCTTGTAGGTGTTCCCCTAGCAGTACAATTAATGGGAAAAGGCTTGGGGCACTTAAAGTCAATTGTCATGATAATCGTGTTTAATCATTGTCTTTGTGTTCCTTTTCCAGAAACCAGGGAAGAGAACAGGTTTGGATACTAAACATTTGTGTTTTGTTTGCAGGTCCGTCAAAGTGAGACCAACACGGGGGTTAGGTTATTGTAAATGCATAATCGATCACATGGTACCATGAGCTCATTAATTAGTAATTGTTTGCAAACATTTAAACAATAGTCTGACATTAATGCACTAAAGAGTTACAAATGAGGTAGCAAATGTTGTGATGGAGGTAAAGAAATGTTGTGTTTGTGTTGTTTTTCCCAGTAACTAATTATCTTTCAGATCAAAGGAGCATGCACTCTTCTCCACGGATGTCTAACTAAAAGTTGAGTGTTTGTCATTGTTTTATGGTGGTTGTCTTGTCATGTTGTTCTTGGGTGATAATGGCCAGATTTTTAATTTTTTTTTGGTATTTGTTTAGTCATCTATTTTAGTTTTATTTATTTTTTTGTTCAGGTGGGACATTAGTATGTTTAGTCCACCTGAAAGGGGGGTAATGGACGATGCCCTCAGGTAGCAGCTGGATACTTTTTGTTTAAGACAAAGTTGGTAGAAAACCATTCTAGCCGCAGGAGTTTTTTTCTTTACTTGATTATTTTCATTCAAATGGAAAAGAGTTCCTAAAGGTGTAGCCTTTGCCCGCCTGAAAGGGGAGGTAATGCATAGATCGTAAGATAAAGATAAATGCATTGGTTGTTTTTTTTTGTATTTTTTTAAATTGAGAATTTTTGAGAAACAACAATGACGTTCGTTTTTGAAATTTTTGATCATACCATGGGGATCCATTTTAGAGTGGGTTCTGCCTAAAGAGGTCATGGTTGTGTTGATAGTTTGGTCAAAGGTGCAGAAGCCAGGAATACCAAGTTCCTGGGTTCCAAGGAGGGAAATATGAGTAAATATAGTAAGCGAGCAGATATTATGGATAAGAATTTGATTCTGCTCTTGTTTTTCAATTCCAGAATCCTAGTGGAGCGAGATTGGAAAGGTTTCTGGAAAATGGATGACAGATGATCATCTGATTGGCAGTTTGTCTGTGCCATACCACGCCCCAAATTTATTCTAATAAATATCAGGAGAGACGGGACAAACAAAAAGATTCACTTTAATACTTTTTCTTTTCCTATGGACGATCTGGTGCTGAATCTGAAAGACTGTGCCTATCAATAAGACTTGAAACATTTTTTTTTGCTGGACCCTCTCCTGATGAATGCAAACGTGTTATTAATATACGTACAATGGGTTGGAGGTTGGGGGAAGGAATATAACACATCCAATCCATCAGAACATGAAAATGTAAAATATATATGTTTTTTTTTTGTTGGAGGGAGGAGTTGAAAGAAGAAAAGTTGTGTAATGTATGACATGTATTGACGTAACGGAATTTATATGGTGCAGGTACCCAGGAGGCGGGCACTTATGCATAATAAAGTGTCTGTTGGCCAGACTAGAGGGTGCCAGGTGACACATCAATGGGGTTAACATTTCCTTGTATGGGGGAGGTACGCCTGGTTGAGGTCTCACTTGAGAAGTTGAAACCCTGCACAGGGAATGCCAGTGAATACACACAGGAGCATGCTCCGATAGATAAAGGGAACAAACGCTAACTACCAGGATACAGTATGCCTTCACCACATGGCGCTGCAACATCTCACAGTGGTTGATAAAACCTATTACCCTATGTGTGCTGAGTATACGCTGAATCAAGTGCGGTCATCGTACCAGTGACTTACTCCCAGAGATGTGCGGACACAGAATAAGGTGTATGCAGGATGCTTATCTCTGAGGAGTAACCAGAAGAGGAGGCATGTATTTGGCGCGATATTGGGGGAATAGGAGCTGGGATGGGTGTTGGTAATGGAGTAAACATTGGTATCCTGAGGAACAAACTCTCAGCCATAGCTTAAGCAGGACTTTTTAACTCAGAGAGACTGGTGGCATCCTTAATAACATTCACAAAATACCCAGGGTAAATTAGCTCCAGATTTGGTGAACCATGTTGAGAGGTTGGTGGAGGGTGTGAGGGTACAGGATAGAAAACGGTCATGGGCTCTGGCGTACACGCAAAGGCAGGCGGAAGTGTCAACCAGCATCAAGCTGATTGTGCAAACTCTGTATAAAGGGCAGTGGCCTGATGAGTTAGCATCACCGCTCAGTAAGACTCTGCCACAACACGTCGCGTACACTAATCCAAAATGGTGGTCGAATGCCTGGATGGGCTGTACCAGTTTGGATTGTGAAAGGTGTTAGGCTGTATGATCCCATATACAGAAGTGCGGACTTGGTCTGTATATTTGGTGGCATCAATGGGCTTACTGATTGGGGATTCTATCTTGTCGCATTTGAGGCTAAATCACCCACATGTGATCAGAGGAGATGGAAGCAGGTTGATACTTCCCTTGGTCGGAAGCAGGACCATGATGTCCTTTGTATGCCAGGTCAATACATCATGGTGGTGAACGTAAACATTTTGGGAAGTTATTTAAGGATCATTGCTGGGGAGGAAGCACCTGAGTGTCATTTGGGACATAGACAAGTTTGTTTCTTTGTCCTAAAGAATACCGATGTAACGCTAGTCATAAAACTGGAAGGTTCCTTGAACCTAACCATAGGTAGAGGTGCATGGTATACCCTGGGCATGGTCTCTGAAATCCAGGCACAGGGATGGAATTGTGTGGTTTTTGTCATTTTTGAGAATTTATATGTGTGATTAGACTCGATATTTATATAGAAGGGTCTCCCATTTGGCTATGCAAGTTGAGGGACAAATTGACGGTAGGGTCTCAAATTCAAATTATTTTATTTATTATTTTATTGTGTTCAAATTAGAGACCTTGCTGCCAAGTCAGAGCCCTGCAATACCGCTGTGAGCAAGCCTGCCTAATCCCGACCCATATGTACAGTAAAGGGTTATAGGGTTGGGAGCGGGGTGCATAAGGGGATGGGATACAGATATATGTATATAGTATGGTAAGAAGTTGATTTATATTATGGTATAGTGTGACCTATGCGTATTGTAGGTTAATAATATGGGTGAATAAGGCCCTCCTCGAGACTTATTTAAATAATAGATCGGTATTTGAGAGCTGTTTGATATGTTGCTCTGAATGTGTACTGGTGAATGGTGAATAAATGGACACCCCTTGCCTGTACTGCATCCGTCCTGAAGATACCAGAAAGGAGAAGATACCAAAATGGCTAAAATTTGTCCTTACTTTAGACAAAAATGAAGGGGAGGTCGCAAAGAGGAACAGAGCCTAGGACGCCCAAAGACAGCCTCAACACCAGCACGATACAGAAATACCTTAAAGATCTAAGTCTAAAAAGTCCCGAGATGGAAAAGAAACAGCAGGGGGCGAAAGAGAAGAAGAGAGAGCTGGAAAAACAAAAAGCAGAGCAGGCGGAGGTACTCAGACTAGAAGCCGACCCAGAAAGGTCTGGTGACTCTGGATCTGCCATGTCGCAAAGAGACATTACACAAATCCCAACTAAAACTGAAATGGCAGAAATGTTCGCCAAACTTGAATGTTCAATTAAAACTGAAATTACTAATATTAGAACAGATATGGGAGGGAAGGAGGGGGCAAGAGACTGTCCCTGCCTTGCAAGAACGAATAGATGTATATGAGTTAGATGGGTCCTGTTGCTGCATAAATCTATGGGTAAAACATGGAAGGTAGAAATTTAAAGCTTATCACGTATAATGTGAAAGGTTTGAACGCTCGGATGAAGAGATATAAGATCCTTAACCGCTTCCCGACCGCCTAACGCAGATATACTGCGGCAAAATGGCACGGGCAGGCAAAATCACGTATGGGTACGTGATCCTATAAATGCCTGCCCGTGGGTCGCGCGCGCCGCCAGCGGCGCGCTCGCGACCCGGTCGGGAGCTCCGTGACCCCGGCCGTGGGACCAGCGGACCCGATCGCCGCTGGTGTCCCGCGATCGGGTTACGGAGCTGGAGAACGGGGAGAGGTATGTGTAAACAAACCTCTCCCCGCGCTTCCTACTCTGCCTGTCATTGATTGACTGTTCCCGGTCATCGGGAAAGCCAATCAATGATGTCAGACGTCAGCCCCGCCCCCTAATGTAAAAAAAACACACACGTCACAGCCCATAACCCCTCCCCTCCCCCTAGTGGCTAACCCCTTAACTACAACTGTCATTTATACATGAATCAATGCATTTAAATAGCATTGATTGCTGTATAAATGACAATGGTCCCAAAAATGTGTCAAAAATGTCCGATGTGTCCGCCATAATGTCGCAGTCACAATAAAAATCGCTGATCGCCGCCATTACTAGTAAAAAAAAAAAAAATATTAATAAAAATGCTATAAAACTATCCCCTATTTTGTAAACGCTATAACTTTTGCGCAATAATCAATAATCGCTAATTGCGATTTTTTTTACCAAAAATATGTAGAAGAATACGTATCGGCCGAAACTGAGGAAAAAAAAAGTTTTTTTATATATTTTTTGAGGATATTTATTATAGCAAAAAGCAAAACATATTGCATTTTTTTCAAAATTGTCGCTCTATCTTTGTTTATAGCGCAAAAAATAAAAACCGCAGGGGCGATCAAATACCACCAAAAGAAAGCTCTGTTTGTGGGAAAAAAAAGGACGCCAATTTTGTTTTGGAGCCACGTCGCACGACCGCGCAATTGTCAGTTAAAGCAACGCAGTGCCGAATCGCAAAAAGGGGCCTGGTCCTTTGGCTGCCAATTGGTCCGGGGCTGAAGTGGTTAAGGAGTTACAGAAGTATCAGGTAGAAATTGCCTTTTTACAGGAGACCCACATAAACCATGAGAGTAATATTAGGATTTTTTCCCATGAATACCCAGTGTGGTATTAGGGCGATTCCCCAATAAGAGGAGCCAAGGGGGTCGCAATTGGGTTTGCAAAAAACATCAAGTTTAATCTCCTAAGGAGATTGGTGGATGCTGAGGGTAGGTTTTTATTCTTAAAAAGAAAAATAGGGGAAAATCTACTTACTTTGGTAAATATCTACGGTCCAAATAAAAATCCGATTGGGTTCCTATCCCAGGTTTTGAGTCGACTGGCGGACTTCCGTGCAGGGGAGGTGGTCTTAGCCGGCGACTTGAACTTTGGATGGGACCCCAATATGGACTCTACATCTAGGGTACGGAGCCAGAGTTTCCGGCAATTAAAAAAAATAAAATCAAAACTTCATCAAAATCATTTGATTGATGTCTGGAGGGTCCAGCATCCGAAATCTAAGGACTATACCTTCTTCTCTCCGGTTCATGGTACACACTTGCGCTTAGATTATTTTCTAACAGAGCATAAAATGCTGGAACAGGTAGTGGCATTTAAAATTGAGATAACGACTCTTTCGGATCATGCCCCTGTGTCGATGACTTTGAGTCTTCCAGGAATTCAAAGGCGACCATATACATGGTGCTTGAATGACGGTCTGCTAGCTGAAGAGACCATAGAGCAAAGCATAAGAAGGGAAATAATTTTTTTTTTTTGAAGTCAACGACACAGGGGAGACATCAGATGCGTCACAATGGGAAGCGCATAAAGCGTATATTAGAGGGATCCTTATCTCAATCCGAGCAGGGAAAAAAAAAAAAAAGAAGAGCAACAGGAGTCTGTTGCTCAGGTTACGGAAGAAGTACATATATTAGAACAGGAGCATAGGGGGGGTAGCCCACAAAGTCAGGCTGTGTTCCATAGATTGCTAAACAAAAGAGAAGAACTAAAAATGGTTATAGGATAAGGATGCGAGGAAGTGGTTCCATAAATTAGCTAAAGAGAGACACCTCTGGGGAAACAAAACCAGCAAACATTTAGCTAGAATGCTTAAAAAAAAGAGGGAAATTAATTTCATTGAAAAAATACAAAATACAGCAGGATCAATGGTAACTATTACTAGAGATATTGCGAGCTAATTTAAAATCTATTATGAAGCGCTATATGATGTAAAATGTAAAGTGCAGCTTACACAATCTGAAGCAGAAGAATGCCGTGACTTTGTGATGAATAGCTTCGTACCCTCATTATCATTAGATGATAGCCTGAATATGGACAGATACATAACTGAAGAGGAAATATACGAGGCCCTAAAGAGTACCCCTATGGGGAAAAGTCTGGGACCAGATGGGTTTACGGTAACCTATTTAAGAAAATACAAAGATCTACTTGTCCCTAGATTATGCCAGTATTGGAACCAATTGGGGGTGGACAGCTCAATGGGAAAAGAGGCCTTGATGGCCTCTATAACTTTGATTCTCAAAGAGGGAAAGGATAAAACGTTATGCTCTAGTTACCGGCCCATAGCCCTTTTGAATGTGGATAAGAAGCTGTTTGCGAAGGTACTGGCCAACAGATTAAAGCTAAAGATGCCTGAACTAGTCCATCCCGATCAGGTCGGATTTATCCCTGGACGAGAGGGAAGGGATAATGGGATCAGAGCATTGCTGTTGCTCCAGGCTAGTAGGTTAGAGGAGGTCCCCAGTCTATTCCTGTCGATGGGGACATATGTTTACAACATTGGAGGTTATGGGGGTCGGACCCAGAATGATTGGTTGGCTAAAGGCTTTATATGATCATCCGCAGGCTAGGGTTAAGGTAAACTGCCTGCTTTCGCCCCCTTTTGAAATGAAAAATGGGACACGTCAGGGATGCCCCTTGTCCCCTCTCCTGTTCGTGTTATTTTTGGAGCCTTTATTATCAACTATACGAAATTCATTCGACATAAGAGGGATAAGGGTGGGAGAGGAGGAGCGCAAGCTTGCGGCTTTTGCCGATGATGTGCTTTTCTTCATAGCTAACCCCCGTATCTCGCTACCAAACCTTCTGAGATTATTAAAAACTTTTGGCCATACTTCAAATTTTAAGATTAATCTTACTAAGTCGGAAATACTTAATATCAACATTGCGAAAATAGAAGCCGGTCGACTAGCTAAAGAGTTTCATTTCCCTTGGAGAGAGAATATCAAGTATTTAGGAGTGAGTTTGGCAGAAACTCTAAGGAAAACTTACTTGATAAACTATCTTCCCTTACTAGACGAGATTAAAAGCGAAACAAAGAAGAGGTCATTATGCCCCCTGTCTTGGATGGGGAGAATCAATGCCGTCAAAATGATCATAGTCCCAAACGTGAACTACAAATTTCAGATGCTGCCAGTATCGGTTCCTCAAGCTTTCTTTAAAACTTTAAAAGGCATTATCTTAAGGTTTATATGGTCCAACAAGAAGCCACGTATAGCCGCGAGGATTCTATCTAGGGAGAAGAAACAGGGGGGCTTGCGATGCCCGACTTCGAGAAATATTTTAGTGCAGTGTTACTTTCCCGGGTGACGGAATGGACAAAAGAGAGTAGTAATAAGAGATAGTTAAATATAGAGAATTCTTTAAGCAATAGACACTTGGGGCACGACATTTGGAATCCACCAAAATTTAGGATATTGGGGGGGAGCGCACATGAAATTACACAGGTCACATTAAAAGCTTGGGATAGATTATGCAGGGAAAAAAATGGGAATACAATTCCCCTTTAATATATTTAAAAAATAATAATTTTTTTGAACCAGGAAGGAGTAAACTCTGGGGCAACTGGATTAAAAAAGGTGATGCACGTTTGAGAGATATTATTAAGTTAGGAAAAATAAGCACATTTCACGAGTTAAGTAAAGATGTAGAGTTAATGTCGATTGACGTCTGGAGGTATACTCAATTGAAACATTTCGTAGAAGGGCTGCCGAAACCAATTCGAGGTGAAGATGATTACACCGAAATGGAAAAAATCTGTATGCGCCCCTCCACTAGAAATAATATCTCACGTATTTATAAAATGTTGATATATGAAGAATTCAAAGGACTCCAGGCGTCAAAAGATGGGAGGAGGAACTTGGGGTTCCTTGTAGTAAAAGTAGTAAAATTCTTAAGTTAATACATGGAGCTGCCCTGGATATTAAAACTATAGAAACAAATTATAAATGTTTGTCCGGTTGGTACCTGACTCCGGTCAAAATGAGCAGATATCAAAAAGGACAAATCCCCCGAATGTTGGCGAGGCTGTGGAGCCCCCGGCACTATGGCCCATATATGGTGGCAATGTCCCATCATTAAAAGATACTGGCAACAAATTCTTGACCTAATTAAAAATATCACAAAAAAAAATATTCCTGAAGATCCCTGGACGGTATTGTTCCATGGGACGGATGTGCCCACGAGACAATACAAGGCATCCTTAATACCCATATTCCTAAATGAAGCTAAAAATCTGATCCCAAAATAAATATAAGGCTTCGCCTCTTTCTTAGGGGCAAATGATGGATAGAAAATATCATTATACGTGAGAAATTGGACCTAGACTATAGGATATTATAGGACCCTATTGGACTAACTTGCAAGGCAGGGGCGGGGGGGGGGGATATGGGGCGTGTAAAATGTAATAATGGCTCGGAGCAATGAAATGTATGTAATTTTGAAATAAAGATTTAAAAAAAAAAAAAAAAAAAGGAGACGATACCAAAGATACATAATGGTGACATGGAAGCTGTCGCTGAAGAAGGATGTGTCACTCAGTGGCAAAGCGGCATGTGTTGGGAAGCATTACACGGTAAAACCATTATGGACTGTTCCATAGGAGCTGTTGCTGCGCAGGTTGAAAACCACAACGCGTTAAGAAAGTCAAGGACTGTTCTATGGGTACTGGTTTGTGAACGCATGTCAGGGAGGAAACAGTTATGGACTGTTCAATAGGAGCTGGGTCTGAAGAAGGATGGTATGCGCCTGTTCAGGCGCAAAGCGGCATATGTTGGATTCAATATGAACTCATGTAATCTCACATCGGTTCATTCCCAATACCTTCTTGAGAACAGAATGAACTCCCTTGATTGGAAAGTAGCCAGGTTGGAAAACACACCAAAAGCTTTGTAGCGTATCAAGATAACAACGGCTCCAGGCTAATAGAGATACTGCCCC
Source organism: Lithobates sylvaticus (assembly GCA_028564925.1). NCBI lineage: Eukaryota > Metazoa > Chordata > Amphibia > Anura > Ranidae > Lithobates > Lithobates sylvaticus. The sequence goes on from CM053029.1 coordinate 20,885,446, forward strand.
TAGTGGATAATACAGCATGCTTCATGGATTACCTCTGCTGGTGTTTATTGAATGCAAAGCAAATGGGATTGGCAAGGGGGGGGGGGGGAGTTTTGAATGAGTGGGTTTGGTAAAAGGGATTGTGGCAGAGAGCTCTCTCTCTGTGTCTTTCTGTCTGTTTTCTGGGAATCATTTGGCATGAGGCTGTTCTCTGCTAAGCGGCCATTTTTGAGGCCTACTTTGGATGATGATTTTGAGGCCTAGCCATGTGGACATTACTCTTACTCCATCGAGAGGCCAGTCACGAGGACATAAGTTAAGTAGACCATTGTATTGTAACTGTACAGTATATCATTGTATTGTAGTCTTGTTGTATGTTATCTAATTTTGTAATCCCCTTTTAATACATGTTAGCTTTCTTATTTCCTTGGGAAATAAATGAGATTTGATTATTCTTAAGCCGTGTGTTTGGCCTCATAACTAACGTTGTATTATTGTGATACTAACAGTAGCATGCGCTCATAGTTTTAACATACTAACTAATCTACAGGGACTAGACAAAGGAATTGATACATAGGCTGTAGTGGTATATCGTTGTCTACAATTATTATCGAATTCTACAGTATGTCTTCGCCTCCATGTATCTCTCCGGGAGATTGCATTAGAAGGTAGGACCCTTCTGTGGTTTGGGACGCCGGTCAGAAGGAATCAGGCCTGATATTCCACCTGTTACTTTTGAGATTGCCAAATTCAACTTTGATCCAAAAAGGTTAACTCCATCATAAGGGATCTTGCAGCAGTTAGACTTTGATGCTGCATCTGCCACCCATGGCTTGAGCCATAGAGCTCTCCTGGCCATAACCGATGCCAGCCAGGGGAGGGCTGGCAGCCTAAGGCCTGGGGGGCAAGTCCAGTCAAGTGGCCCATTGAACCACTGAATCAGCTCATCATCCATGCTTACCTGGTTTTATAGACTTTAGACTAAGTGTAGACTTTTTATATTCGCTGTATATTTTATTAGCATCTAAAGTCCAGGGATCTCCAAACTACGGCTCTCCAGCTGTTGCAGAACTACACATCCCATGAGGCATTGTGCAACTCTGACATTCACAGACATGACTTGGCATGATGGGAATTGTAGTTCCTGAACTGGAGGGCCAAAGTTTGGAGACCCCTGAAACCACAGAATTCCCATTAACACAAACACTGAACAATAATGCTGTACAGTATGGGCTGGTTCAAACTGCTGTGATGTCAGATATTGCATGTGATTCACATCGCACTGCTGTGCAGATCACATGCAATGTCTGTGTGATGTGAATTCAGCCATACAGATTGTATGGCTGAATTTGCATCGCATTGAGACCAAACACGTAGAGAACCTTTTTTGGTCTGCACCAGAACTGGATTGCATGGGTGAATTGACAGTTTGCACTGCAACATGCAAACTGATCTAGGGGTGTCTTGACACTACTAGACATGTGCGATTAGTTTCGTACGAATTCGTAATTCGTACGAATTTTTCGAAATTCGTACGAATTTACGAATCTGTAGTACGAATTTTTTTTTTTACGAATTCCGTACGGAATACGAAATTCGGACGAATCGTAATTTTTTTACGAATCGTTAGTAAAGTTACAAATCGTTACGAATCGTTACGAATCGTTAACGCGGCTAATGAATTGTTGGTTCTCATAACACAGAGAACAATTCGAATCCAACTACAAATATCGAATTTCAATTTCAAGTTACGAATCGTTACGAATCGTTATGAATAGTTACGAATCGTTACGAATCGTTATGAATAGTTACGAATCGTTAGTAAATCCAACTACCAATATCGAACTTCAACTAATTTGAACGAAATTATTATAGCAGATATAACGAATGAATTCGAATGACAAAGTGTCATTTTTTGCAGAAAAAAAAAAAGCGTAGGGGTCCCCCCAAATTCAATAACCAGGCCCTTCAGGTCTGGTATGGATATTAAGGGGGACCCCAGCCAAAAAAAAATAAAAAAAATGGCGTGGGGTCCCCCCCAAATATCCATACCAGACCCTTCAGGTCTGGGATGGATTTTAAGGGGAACCCCGGCCAAAAAAAAAAAAAAAAATGGCGTGGGGTCCCCCTCAAAATCCATACCAGACCCTTTATCCGAGCACGCAACCTGGCAGGCCGCAGGAAAGGAGGGGGGGACGAGAGCGGCCCCCCCTCCCCCGCCTGAACCGTACCAGGCCACATGCCCTCAACATTGGGAGGGTGCTTTGGGGTCCCCCCCAAAGCACCTTGTCCCCATGTTGATGAGGACAAGGGCCTCATCCCCACAACCCTGGCCGGTGGTTGTGGGGGTCTGCGGGCGGGGGGCTTATCGGAATCTGGAAGCCCCCTTTAACAAGGGGACCCCCAGATCCCGGCCCCCCCCCTGTGTGAAATGGGAAGGGGGTACAAAAGTACCCCTACCATTTCACCAAAAAAAGTGTCAAAAATGGTAAAAATGACAGGAGACGGTCTTTGACAATTCCTTTATTAAAATCTTCTTTCTTCTTTCTTCATCTTCTCCTTTCTTCATCTTCTCCTTCCGGCATCTTCTCCTTCCGTCATCTTCTCCTTCCGTCATCTTCTTCCATCTTCTTCTTCCTTCGATTCGCTTCTTCTTCCTCCGGTCTTCTCGTCCTTCTCGTCCGGCGTCGTCCTTCTCGTCCGGCATCGTCGTCTCTTCTCGCAGGCCGCTCCTCGCAATGGGAGGCTCCCGCTCTGTGAGGCTCCGCTCCGGGTGACAGGTCTTTTATAACGAAGGCACCTGGTGACCCCGCCCCCTCTGACGCACGGGGACGTCATGTGGAATTCCCTATGGCTTTCCCCATGACGTCAGAGGGGGGGCGGGGTCACCGGGTGCCTTCGTTATACAAGACCTGTCACCCGGAGCGAAGCCTCACAGAGCGGGAGCCTCCCATTGCGAGGAGCGGCCTGCGAGAAGAGACGACGATGCCGGACGAGAAGGACGACGCCGGACGAGAAGGACGAGAAGGACGACGCCGGACGAGAAGGACGAGAAGACCGGAGGAAGAAGAAGCGAATCGAAGGAAGAAGAAGATGGAAGAAGATGCCGGAAGGAGAAGATGAAGAAAGGAAGACCAGAAGAAAGAAGATTTTAATAAAGGAATTGTCAAAGACCGTCTCCTGTCATTTTTACAATTTTTGACACTTTTTTGGTGAAATGGTAGGGGTACTTTTGTACCCCCTTACCATTTCACACAGGGGGGGGGGCGGGATCTGGGGGTCCCCTTGTTAAAGGGGGCTTCCAGATTCCGATAAGCCCCCCGCCCGCAGACCCCCACAACCACTGGCCAGGGTTGTGGGGATGAGGCCCTTGTCCTCATCAACATGGGGACAAGGTGCTTTGGGGGGGACCCCAAAGCACCCTCCCAATGTTGAGGGCATGTGGCCTGGTACGGTTCAGGCGGGAGGGGGGCCGCTCTCGTCCCCCCCTCCTTTCCTGCGGCCTGCCAGGTTGCGTGCTCGGATAAGGGTCTGGTATGGATTTTATGGGGGACCCCACGCCATTTTTTTGGGCTAGGGTTCCCCTTAAAATCCATCCCAGACCTCAAGGGTCTGGTATGGATTTTGAGGGGGACCCTACGCCATTTTTTTTTTTTTTTTGGCTGGGGTCCCCCTTAATATCCATCCCAGACCTGAAGGGCCTGGTTATTGAATTTGGGGGGACCCCTACACATTTTTTTATCAATGACTTCAATGAATGACAGTTCTCTGTATTACGGATCCAACAATTCATTTGCCGGCAAATAGCTGCGACTCGTGATTTTAAATAGCTTTTTTTTTCCTGCAAAAATGACAAATTGTACAGAGACAGTTCTCTATATTAGATATACTGAATCTCGAAGCATTCGAAGCATTCGTTATATCCGCTATTATAATTTCTTTCATATTAGTTGAAATTACATATTTGTTAGTTACAATACAACATTCGAATTGTTCTCTGTATTACGGGAATCGGCAATTAGCCGCGAGTAATTTTAAATGTCTTTTTTTCCTGCAAAAATGACACATTGTACAGAGAGAGTTCTAAACACAGGAAACCTGCGCCCTTCTATATACTATATACTATATAGTATGTCTATGAAGGGGGTCATGTTTCCCGTGTTTAGAACTCTCTCTGAACAATGTGTCATTTTTGCAGGAAAAAAAGACATTTAAAATCACTCGCGGCTAATTGCCGATTCCCGTAATACAGAGAACAATTCGAATACAACTACTAACAAATATCTAATTTCAACTAATATGAAAGAAATTATAATAGCGGATATAACGAATGCTTCGAATGATTCGAGATTCAGTATATCTAATATAGGGAACTGTTCCTGCAGTGTCATTTTTGCAGGAAAAAAAAACTATTTAAAATCGAGTCGCAGCTATTGCCGGCAAATGAATTGTTGGATCCGTAATACAGAGAACTGTCATTCATTGAAGTCATTGATAAAAAAATGTGTAGGGGTCCCCCCAAATTCAATAACCAGGCCCTTCAGGTCTGGGATGGATATTAAGGGGGACCCCCAGCCAAAAAAAAAAAAAATGGCGTAGGGTCCCCCTCAAAATCCATACCAGACCCTTGAGGTCTGGGATGGATTTTAAGGGGAACCCTAGCCCAAAAAAATGGCGTGGGGTCCCCCATAAAATCCATACCAGACCCTTATCCGAGCACGCAACCTGGCAGGCCGCAGGAAAGGAGGGGGGGACGAGAGCGGCCCCCCCTCCCGCCTGAACCGTACCAGGCCACATGCCCTCAACATTGGGAGGATGCTTTGGGGTCCCCCCCAAAGCACCTTGTCCCCATGTTGATGAGGACAAGGGCCTCATCCCCACAACCCTGGCCAGTGGTTGTGGGGGTCTGCGGGCGGGGGGCTTATCGGAATCTGGAAGCCCCCTTTAACAAGGGGACCCCCAGATCCCGGCCCCCCCCTGTGTGAAATGGTAAGGGGGTACAAAAGTACCCCTACCATTTCACCAAAAAAGTGGCAAAAATGGTAAAAATGACAGGAGACAGTCTTTGACAATTCCTTTATTAAAATCTTCTTTCTTCTTTCTTCTGGTCTTCCTTTCTTCATCTTCTCCTTCCGGCATCTTCTTCCATCGTCTTCTTCCTTCGATTCGCTTCTTCTTCCTCCGGTCTTCTCGTCCTTCTCGTCCGGCGTCGTCCTTCTCGTCCGGCGTCGTCCTTCTCGTCCTTCTCGTCCGGCGTCGTCCTTCTCGTCCGGCATCGTCGTCTCTTCTCGCAGGCCGCTCCTCGCAATGGGAGGCTCCCGCTCTGTGAGGCTTCGCTCCGGGTGACAGGTCTTGTATAACGAAGGCACCCGGTGACCCCGCCCCCCCTCTGACGTCATGGGGAAAGCCATAGGGAATTCCACATGACGTCCCCGTGCGTCAGAGGGGGGGCGGGGTCACCAGGTGCCTTCGTTATAAAAGACCTGTCACCCGGAGCGGAGCCTCACAGAGCGGGAGCCTCCCATTTCGAGGAGCGGCCTGCGAGAAGAGACGACGATGCCGGACGAGAAGGACGACGCCGGACGAGAAGGACGAGAAGGACGAGAAGACCGGAGGAAGAAGAAGCGAATCGAAGGAAGAAGAAGATGGAAGAAGATGACGGAAGGAGAAGATGAAGAAGGAAGACCAGAAGAAAGAAGAAAGAAGATTTTAATAAAGGAATTGTCAAAGACTGTCTCCTGTCATTTTTACCATTTTTGCCACTTTTTTGGTGAAATGGTAGGGGTACTTTTGTACCCCCTTACCATTTCACACAGGGGGGGGGCCGGGATCTGGGGGTCCCCTTGTTAAAGGGGGCTTCCAGATTCCGATAAGCCCCCCGCCCGCAGACCCCCACAACCACTGGCCAGGGTTGTGGGGATGAGGCCCTTGTCCTCATCAACATGGGGACAAGGTGCTTTGGGGGGGACCCCAAAGCATCCTCCCAATGTTGAGGGCATGTGGCCTGGTACGGTTCAGGCGGGAGGGGGGGCCGCTCTCGTCCCCCCCTCCTTTCCTGCGGCCTGCCAGGTTGCGTGCTCGGATAAGGGTCTGGTATGGATTTTATGGGGGACCCCACGCCATTTTTTTTGGCTAGGGTTCCCCTTAAAATCCATCCCAGACCTCAAGGGTCTGGTATGGATTTTGAGGGGGACCCCACGCCATTTTTATTTTTTTTTTTGGCCGGGGTTCCCCTTAAAAATCCATCCCAGACCTGAAGGGTCTGGTATGGATATTTGGGGGGGACCCCACGCCATTTTTTTTATTTTTTTTTGGCTGGGGTCCCCCTTAATATCCATACCAGACCTGAAGGGCCTGGTTATTGAATTTGGGGGGACCCCTACGCTTTTTTTTTTTTCTGCAAAAATGACACTTTGTCATTCGAATTCATTCGTTATATCTGCTATAATAATTTCGTTCAAATTAGTTGAAATTCGATATTGGTAGTTGGATTTACTAACGATTCGTAACTATTCATAACGATTCGTAACGATTCGTAACTATTCATAACGATTCGTAACGATTCGTAACTTGAAATTGAAATTCGATATTTGTAGTTGGATTCGAATTGTTCTCTGTGTTATGAGAACCAACAATTCATTAGCCGCGTTAACGATTCGTAACGATTCGTAACGATTCGTAACGATTCGTAACTTTACTAACGATTCGTAAAAAAAATTACGATTCGTCCGAATTTCGTATTTCGTACGAATTCGAACGGAATTTCGTACACGAATTACGAATTACGAATTTTTTTATATACGAAACGGGACGAAACGAAACGAAACGAATTTTTTGGCAGTTCCCATGTCTAGACACTACCAGCGGTTCACATAGGGCAGTGTGAACTGCCTGCGAGTCAGGTGCGATGCAGGAAGCCACAGTGGATTTGCAGGGTTCCCGCATCACACCAATGAGAACGGAGCCTATAGGTGGAAATTATTTTGCAACAACATGCATACTTCCCGGTTACATCACTAAAGTCTAGCTTCAAAACATACAAGAGCATGCACAGCTCTCAAAACACACAGATCAGTGCTCATCAATTCAGCCTCACGGTCACCAATGTAGACAGTACCCATCAGTGCAGCCTCACCAGTGCAGACAGTACCACCCATCAATGCAGCCTAATCAGTGCCCATCAATGCAGCCTCACGGTCACCAGTGCCCATCAGTGCAGTCTGATCAGTGGGCATCAATGCAGCCTCACCAGTGCAGAAATTTCCCATCAATACAGCCTGATCAGTGCCCATCAACGCAGCCTCACCAGTGCAGAAAGTGCCCATTTGTGCAGCCTGATCAGTGCCCATGGGATGTGGGGGTCAGCTGGGGCCCAGGGTGTCAGGGCCTGGGTCTGTCTCACAGCCCTCTATACAGAGCTGGGAGCTCAAAATCTCTCCAGGCAATTGCAAGAATATATTCTTGTGGGATAGCAAACTCACAGTTCTATGTAGTATAGCAAATCTCTGAACGCCTGTCCAAGCCCTCAGTGCCCACTGCCCAGAGTCTGAATTTCCAAATACACTTCAATGTGTGACTGGGGAGGGTGCTAGATGAGTCCGCTGGCAGGGGGAGGGTGCTAGATGAGTCCACTGGCGGGGAGGAGGGTGCTAGATGAGTCCGCTGGCAGCGCGGAGGGTGCTAGATGAGTCCGCTGGCAGCGCGGAGGGTGCTAGATGAGTCCGCTGGCAGCGCGGACGGTGCTAGATGAGTCCGCTGGCAGCGCGGAGGGTGCTAGATGAGTCCGCTGGCAGCGGGGAGGGTGCTAGATGAGTCCGCTGGCGGGGGGGGAGGGTGCTAGATGAGTCCGCTGGCAGCGGGGAGGGTGCTAGATGAGTCCGCTGGCGGGGGGAGGGTGCTAGATGAGTCCGCTGGTGGGGGGAGGGTGCTAGATGAGTTCGCTGGGGGGGAGGGTGCTAGATGAGTCTGCTGGTGGGGGGGAGGGTGCTAGAAAAAAAACACCACTGGCAAAATTTAAAAATGTCATGATGACTATGCTATGCATCATTAATTACATTTGCCTTACTTCAGGCTGGGAGCATTGTTTCAGTAGGAAGACAGAGGAGACACTGAGCCAGATCCTTGCCACTCTTCAGGGGTGGGGTGTTGATTCTGAAGCACGTCTCGTCTTCTCTTCTCTGCAGCCTGCAGCTAGGCACTCAAGTCAGCGCCGTAATCCCAGCAGGTCACGTGCGACGTGACGTTCTTGACGTGCCACACGACCTGGCCTGCCTCTGAGAGACTCCTGGGAGGTGGGAGTTGTAGTTTGCTGCGCTCACACCTCCAGTAACTTTAGCGCAGCCGGACTACAACTCCCACAATGCAGCGCAGGCTGGATCGAGCTAGCCAATCGGCGGCTGCCGCGGCCGACATACATTAAAAAAAAAATTAACAAACAGCCAGCGGCCGTTTTAAAGTTAATGTAGGTACCGGCCTGGGGGGAAATATCCACCCTGCCCCCCGGCCCAGCCCGCCCCTGATGCCAGCATAGCCCTGGCAGAGGAACAAATTACATCCACTGCAGCTTCTGTCACAAAATCACCTGGCAGTTTCAATTCTTGAAGGGAACTAATTATCTTCTCCTGGTCAGCCACCTCCCGAATAGATTTCTCTACATTGGCAAACCAACCAGAAATTGCTTTCCCTACTGCAGCGGATGCTATTGCAGGTTTGCATGCGCAACCTGCTGTGGAATATGCTTTTTTCATGTCTTGATTAATTTTTTTATCCAACACGTCCCAGAAAGTTACTGAATCCTCTATGGGTAAAGTAAGTCGCATCAAGGAAGCATCGACCACCGGTGGTTGGTATAGCAAATTCACCTTCTGTTCTTTCAAAGGATACAGTTTAGTAAATCTATTATTCAGATTAGCTCTCTTGTCCATTCTCACCCACTCATCCTTGATGAAATCTTCCAGTTCCTCGATAAAGGGAAAGGACTCTGGTTCCCTCTTTAGATTAGGGAAGTACTTCCAAAATTTGCGAGGGGTCTCTTTTGCCTCCTCCCATCCTATGGCTTCCTTCACTGACTTTATGAAGGGCTCCACTAGAGTAAAGTCAAATCCAGTAGCAGTCGGGGACGGACAGGGGGAGCCGCCTCTTGTCAAAAAATGGGGAAGGGAACTGGGCACGCATCACTCGGGGGCAATTAGTAAAATTTTCCAACTCACCCACAGCTCTGCTGTGGATGTCAAAACCGTAGAGATTAACTACAAGTGCATATCCGGTTGGTACCTGACCCCGGAAAAACTAAACAAATTCCAGCCGGGAGCGTCAGCCGACTGCTGGCGAGGATGCCAAGTGAAGGGAACTATGGGTCACCTATGGTGGGACTGCCCAAAAATTAAAAAATTCTGGAAGTCCATCCTAAAATATATCAAGGAGATTACTAAGGTGGAGATAAGAGAAGATCCTTGGGTAGTGCTGCTACACGATACATCGGTAGGCTCCAGGCAATATAGGGGATCACTAGTCCCGCATTTGCTAAATGCAGCAAAGCGAGTGATCCCTAGAAGATGGAAGGACCCTGAGAGTCCGCCTATTTGGGAATGGGTTAATGCGGTAGAGGGTACCTATATCTCAGAGTGTCTAGTCAACAGCGCGACAGAGGAAAGGGATGACACAAAAACTAAGTGGGAAGGCTGGAGAAAGTTTAAGAGGTCCTGGAGCTATGTGGAAGCCCTGAGGAAAGAGTGAGAGAGAGATACATGACCTTTAAAAGGACATAGTTCTCGTATTTTTTCAAAGCATCTATAGAAGCGACCCCAGCGGCGGGGGGGCGGGAGGGAGGGGGGGTAGGGAGAAGGGGGGAGGAGGGGGTTTTGAAAGGTTTCTTCGCTGGAGAAGGGCTCAATAAAGACATAAATAATGCATAAGGAATATGGAAAAACTCTAAATGTATAAATTTCAAAAATTATTAATAATAATCAAAAAAAAAAAAAAAGAGAAGATGAAAATTCCACAATGATGTGAAGACATGAAAAGGGACATAACTGAGGGCGCTCCTGATTTGGTCCCAATAAGCTCTCTCTGAGGTGGAAAAAAGAAAAAAAAAAAAAAAAATCCAGTAGCAGTCTCCGCATCAACATTGTCGAAATCTGAATCTATGGGCGGATTCTGAGCTACGGAAGATGTGCTCGGGCCGGCCTTGTCTTGTTCAGAAAGTGATGTCTCCAAGATAGTCTCCCGTACAGACTCTCTGATGAGGTCAGTTACCTCTCTTACATCAGACTCCTTTTCTCTGGTTGCCAATTTGTCTGGCAAAGCTGGAGCTTGACAGACAAACAGTATTTTGCAGGTCATGGGGGGGGGGGGGGGGGGGGGGGGGGGGGGGGGGGGTGGGGGGGGGGGGGGGGGGGGGGGGTGTGCTATCTTGACATTTCATGGCCTCCGAAATTGTGATAGGTAGTGAGGAGTAAAACCACCATTTTACACCCTTAGAAATCGGAAAAAGGCGGTGATTGGTTTTTGGGCTAGACTCCCGAAAAGTCTCACACATGTGGTATCCCCGTACTCAGGAGAAGCAGCATAATGTATGTTGGGGTGTAATTCCACATATACCCATGTCATGTGTGAACAATATATCATTTAGTGACAACTTTGTGTGTATATATATATATATATATATATATATATATATATATATATATATATATATATTCCTGCAACTTGTGGCAACATATAAAACATTCCATGGACTCAACATGCCTATCAGCATATAGCTTGGGGTGTCTACTTTCCAAAAGGGGGTAATTTGGGGGGTTTAAACTGTCGTGGCATTTTATGCCCAACATTGAAAGCTTATGCATCACCCACTCTTCTAACCACTTGAACCACCAAGTCCTTTCTGACACTTTTTGTTTACATGAAAACTATTTTTTTTGCTAGAAAATGACTTTGAACCCCCAAACATCATATAATAAATGTTTTGCCATACCAGAAAAACTAGTGAGTTTGCCACATCCCTTTATTTATAGAGAAAGTTAGAATATCCCCAATTGGGACTTTAAATTGGCAAAAAACACTAATGGAATGAGTAAAATCATTTTATTGATACAAATGGAAACTAAAAAATCATCATACGATGATTACTAAAACAAACATGTACATCAGACACAAACACACATAATACAATATCTTGCAGTAGAATATAAAAGTACGTATATAGAGTAGTTTCTCTCCAGTAACCAAATCCAGGGAAAGCTATTCGGTGCCCAACAAGTTTCAGGTTCAAAGTCCTTTCATCAGGGGTATTTGTATAGGAGATTGTAAATTTGAGATATGGTGAATGGCACCGCAATCAAACAGAGTATTCAGGCAAGACTGAAATTAACATTGTCAGTGGATGGCGTATGTAGAGGTCTAATTCAACCTATAGATTTGGAATGTAAGGGCCCGCAGGAAAGGAACGTGTCAGTGGTCCCTCAGGCCAGGGGATGTGCAGCTGGAAATGATAACTTTACAGCTTCTATGGAGATCTCATAGTAGGGGTCAGAATAGGACATTGGTCAGGGTCCTGCGTAAATGATGACACTATGTTGGAATGCTGTGTACCATTCCTTAAGCTGTGTACAGGAGGTCCATAAGACACGCCATCCGGTCTGGGAAAGTCTGCAGACATATATATCATATATTTTTTGAAGCAGATGCCCTACAGATTAAAATGGTGGGTGTTGTAATATTTTTTTTCACAAAGTATTTGCACAGTGATTTTTCAAACGCAATTTTTGGAGAAAAACAACACTTTTTTGATATTTAATGCACAACAATACACTATATTGCCCAAAGGTTTAGTGAAATATAAAAGATGATCTTATTCTGAGTACATAGATACCAAACACGACATGCTTTAAAGTTATGCGGCGACAAACTATATACATTTAAAAGCCTTTACCAATTTAGATTTATAGAAGAGGAGGTCTACTGCTAGAATTACTGCCCTCAATCTGATGGTGGCGGTGATACCTCACATGCATGGTGCAATTGCTGTTTACATACATCACGAGACCGATGCTTGCATTCACCTTTGCACGTGTGCATGGGGGGACAGGGGTGCTTTCATTTATGTATTTATTTAAATAATTTATATTGTTTTTTATTTTATTTTTACACTGTCCCTTTCATTTTTTTATAATTTGTATTGTTATAGTAACAGGTACTCTTTTTTGAAAAATGTTGGGTCTATTAGACTCTAGATCTATCCTCAGCCCTTAGACCCCTTTCACACTGAGGGTGTTCTGCAGGTTCAATAGCATTAAAAATAGAGCCTGCAAACCGCCCTAAAACAGCTGCTCCATTCACTCCAGTGTGAAAGCCTGAGGGCTTTCACACTGGAGCGGTGCGCTGGCAGGGCGTCAGAAAAAGTCCTGCCAGCAGCTTCTTTGGAGCGGTGAACTCACCGCTCCTCCACTGCTCCTCCCCATTGAAATCAATGGGGCAGCATTGCTATACCGCTGGCAAAACACCGCTGCGGCAGCATTTTGCTGGCAGATTTAACCCCTTTTCAGCCGCTAGCAGGGGGTTAAAACTAGAGGTTGACCGATATGGGTTTTTCTCTGGCCGATGCCGATATTTAGAAATCGCGGCGGCCGATGGCCGATATAGGATGCTGATTTTTTTGGGCCGATATGTTAGGCCGATTTTTTTTATTTTTTATATTTTTTCCCTTCATCTCATAAAATCTAACAGACACCTTTCACACTGGGGCTTTTTTTAGGCGCTTTTGGGCTAAAAATTGTGCCTGTAAACTGGCTGCAAAACGGCTCCCCTGCAGTCTGTGTGAAAGCCCGAGTGCTTTTACACTAAAGCGATGCGCTGGCAGGACGTTAAAAAAAAGTCCTGCAAGCAGCATCTTTGGAGCGGTGTTAACTTCTCCTCCACCACTCCTGCCCATTGAAATGAATGGGCACCGATGCCGAAGCGCCTGCAATGCGATTTGGCAGCGGCGATTCATGGGCGCATTTAACCCCTTCCTCGACCACTAGCTGGGTTATAAGTGCCCCACTAGCAGCCGAATAGCGTTGCTAAAATGACAGTAAAGCGTCGCTAAAACTAGCAGCATTTTACCGTCAACGCCTGCCTGCTCCAGTGTGAAAGCAGCGTTAAGTAATAAGTGATACAGAAAATTTCCTACATTTAAACATTTATTAAACAAAACAAACCTCCAATCAGTTCACTTGTATGTATAATTTAAAAAAAACTATATATTAAATACACAAAAATAGGTAATCAAAACTTTTGGACTTTCTCCCACACAGCCTTGAGTTCATTCATTCAAGTGTAAACATTGTAAGCATTGTAACACTTTGGTCTTTTTTTGGCAGAATGCCCAGAGAGGAGAAGTCGCTCCAGGGGAAGACTGAGGCAACTTGCATTGACTTCTATTACAGAAGTCTTTTGCAAGTCACGGCTGAAGTTATAATCGGCCTTTTTTTTTTTTCCAAAGTTTTATTGGGTTTTATCATATAATACAGAACAAAGGAAAACAGTATTTGTTGTATGTTAATACAATATAAATGTACAAAGCCATGTGGTTGCAGATGACAGAATATAAAAGAACAGACTAAGTAAACCATTGGTAGTGTTGTATTGTAACAGGAGGTGAAGGGTATGATCTTCACCCCAGACACCCCAACTGGGAACACACTGTGTCTCGAGGGAGAGACAACATATCCAACCTCCATGTCACAATACATTTGAAAAGAGTTGGCAAAGAAAAATCAGTAATACAGAAGGAATATGAAATACATCATATGGGTAGTACTACAAGCTTACAACAATGCGGCCAGGTATAGACAGCTGTAATGCAACAGTCGTTCTCTTGTGGCTGAAACAAGAAAAAATAATAACAATATAACCAAGATATGTGGCCCATAACATCTAGGGCCATATACCAGTGACAGTAGAGATAGAGCAGGTATTCCTTTTCGGGTATTAATATGTTAGGGTTGTGTTACAAGCTTAGGAGTTTGAGGGAGGGGTTTACATTTAGGGTGTACTAACCAGGGATGCCATCTGCTTAGGAATGCGGGGACTCGCAAGTGGGCCCTGGCATACATGAATTCCATGAGACAATGGGTGTTAAGCAATTGAACCACCTCTGTGAGTGTGGGGGGCTCGGGAGATTTCCATTTCCTGGCAATTGTCAACCTGGTAGCAATAAGGACGTGAGTTAGAATGAGGTGAGTAGCCGGGGGCCAGGAGTCGAAGCCTAATCCAAAAAGGATCAAATGTGAAGACAGTGAAATAGGAGTTGATAGGATGGAGGAAAGGAGTTTCGTAAGGGCAGCCCAAAAGGTTGTCAATTTGGGACAAGACCACCAAATATGTATTGATGTGCCAGAGTGGCCACAAGTTCTCCAGCAGGAGTCGGATGAGTTTTGGTATATTTTTGCCAATTTAGATGGTGTGAGGTACCAGTTATGTAAGATTTTTTGTACCGATTCCCAGTGTGTGATACAACGGGAGAATTTCAGCGGCCTTCTGAGGGCGCTAAACCATTGCTGGTGAGTGTAAGTACATTTGAGATGATCTTCCCATTTCAGCATAGCAGCAGATTTGATATCCTGATCTGGGTTAGTGAGTAGCTTGTAAATATATGAGATGCCCTTTAGACGGGTATTCTCTACATTGTAGAATTGCAATAAGAGCCAAAAGAAAGGATTTTGTGACCAGATTACCCGTGAGAGTGCAGAGTGAATTCTGAGGTATACAAAAAAGTCTCTGGAAGGAATGCAGTAGGTCTTTTGTAGTTGCTGAAAGGATGAGAGCAGGGAGTTATGGTATAGATCTCCAATGACAGTAATTCCTTTATTTATCCAGTTTGAGACTGGGATATCAGGTAGGATCGTTTGTAGAGTTCTGAGAGGTATGACCTGAAGTATCCAATGAGGAATGCCCCTTAGCTGTTGCAGAGTTGCCCGCCATGTTTTAAGAGTTGCATTGACCGTAGAGAGATAGCTGAGCTTTGTATGATGTTGCAAGAGCAGCGCACTAAGGTTCAGTCCAAGATGAGTTTCCATGACTGTTGTTTCAATTTTGTTGGATTCAATACAAGATACACCCCCCCCCCTTTACTGGAATGTAACCAGTTACACCTCATATTGTCATGAGTCTAAGGCTATTGTATGTGATGAAAGGCGGCTCCTATCTGTCTGGGCTACACAAAGACTAATTATGGGCTGTCGGAGATCGCAATTCCAAGATTAGACAGCAGTCGGATTAAGTGCAATTCTGGACAGAGGCTGCCCCCCAGAGACCACTTCTGGCAGTACAAGCAGAATACATGGAGGCGTATACCAGCTGGGCAGGTGGGCGGGCAGTGGGAGGTGCTGTGATTGAGGTGTGATTGACAAAAAGGGTTTGCACACACAACTGATCCTCTTAATTCCATCTGGAGCTCAGCTGCGAGGGTCACGATAAGTAGATCATTATATTGTATTTTAACTGTATATTATATCATTGTACTGTAGCCTTGCTGTATGTTGTGTAATTGTGTAACCCCCTTTTGATACACGTTAGCTTTCGCATTTCCTTGGGAAATAAACAAGATTTGATTATTATGAAGCCGTGTGCTTGGTTTCATAGCTAACCTCGTATTATTGTGATATTAAACGTAGCATGCGCTCATAGGTTTAACAGACGGACTAATCTACAGAGACTAAACAAAGTTAATGCATAGAGATGAGATAATATCTAGATTGTAGTAGTATATCGTTTTCTACAATTATTATCAAATCCCACATTTGGCACCCATAGATTGAGACAAACAGAATATCGTTTTTTTTCTGCATTGGATTCACAAACCTAAGGCCATTTTTCTTTGTTTCGAGTCTTATTAACACAAACCCTCAAACATCCAGAACGGAAAATCGTCTCTAGTGTGGACAAGATTGGCGCTGGCTCGCAAATTCTGAAACCACGCTTGGATGGTCATGAAAATTCTGTGAAAGATCTCATCGGTGAAGCGGACGCGTAGAACCTGGTGAGAGCTGTGGCTGATATATGTATGTATGTTAAATGTTTGTAAGTTTGGCCAGGTAACCGGTCATTGTGACTGGCGAGTAAAAGGGGGATGATCACCCCTTGGGTTATATTATATAATCGATAAATTGACAGGACAAACCACACAGCGCTGAGGAAAAAAGTGGGAATTATTTTAATTTTTTTTATATTTTTAGTTTGTTGTTACCCATGTGAGTGTGATAGCTCTCGGTTCCAATAGGAGTTCACTGTGGCCTGCAATTTAAGAGGAGACAGCATTAAGAGTGTCTTTTCTGGAAAAGTTCGTAGTTTAAACGGATTTTTTGTATTTTTTTTTTTTTGTGTGTGTGTTTTGTTTTTGGGTCTTCTGTGTGGGACTAGAGGTGAAAAACTAGACTTTGAGCAGCTTGTGGGGGGTTGCTTATCTGTTTGTTCATCTGTGTGTGTATTGTCTTAACAACTGTTCAGTGTAGCTAGTTGCAGATTAGCATGTCAATGGATATCCTTGAAGAGTTTCTTAGGAAACATGCTTGTATTCAATTTGATTGTTTAGTGTCTCCGAATGCATTAACACATCAGCTTTGTGACCTGTTGAAGCATTGCAGTACTTATAATGATGCCATACCATTTAAAAAAAAATTCAAAAAAAGGCAGGAAACAGAGATTGGCAAATTTGGTGAGAATGCTAGTAAAGATGAGAGAAATTGCTGAACGGAAGGAGGTTCAATGGTATAAGGAGAGAGCAGAATTAATAGGACAGATAGAAAATGTGAGTAAGGATATTTCAGCTATAGCTGCGAATGCGGACGCAAATGTTTGTGAGTGTGATGACATGAGGTATGAGATTGAACAATTGGTGACTGAGAATGGTTTGTTAGAACAGGGATTGGATGAATGGAAGGAATCATGTATGTTGAGAGAACAGTCTATCGCAGCGCTAGAAAATAAAGAGGCTGGGAATGAAAATGCGATAGAAAAACTTAAGACAGAGTTACAGGAATGTAAAATTCAGCTAGCCCAAAAAGATAATACCATTGTGTCTTTGAGAGCATGGGCAATGGAGAATGTGCACAGCCATTGCTGTGCTAACAAGGACACACATTCAGGTGTGACACAGGAGCAAAGAGAAAGGATGCCGATCGAACAGCAACCAGTCTGTGCGGCTGACAGTCCTGAAGAGGCCCCAAGTCTCTTCACTCCTGTGCTAGACAGAACTGGGCAAGGATTAGGAATTATAAAAAGGGAGGGTAGCACCCAAACCACAACACTCTCCATACAAGATCGCACAAATCTGTGCCAGATTTTGGGAAAGTTTGACACTAGCGCTTCACCCATTAGTCTCTCAAACAGGCTGGAGGCTGTAGTGACACAGTACATTTTGAACAATAGGGATGCATGCGCACTCCTCCGCGCATGGCTTCCATTGCAACTGTGTGAAAAACTGCAACCACCAGTTGGGAATCATAGAGGTCTATCTCCCGAGTTAAACTCAAATTGGGGGAACTCGGCAGATAGAATGAGGGAAATGCAGCGCATAATGGGAGGAAGAGATACTAGGGGTTCAGACGCCCTAGAAAATACAAAATTTAGGAGGGGAATTGATCCAATACTTTTTTGCAGTGAATACTTCGCCATTTATAAAGCCACATATAATTGTCCTGATATGTCTCCTGATGATAGTAGTTTTCTGTGTTCTATGGCTAATAAGTGCATATGTATTGATTACCATACCAGGATTGCACTGAGGAACGCCACCTCGTACCAGACCTTTATAAACATATTAAGGGACTGGGTTCGGGAGACAGATCAAGACAATAGGCCCCACAAAAGAGTTGCGGAGATAGTTAAAAGCGAAGGTACAGTGAGATTTACAGGCAAGTGTTATAGATGTGGGAATACAGGCCATGTAATCAAGGACTGTAAATTGCCTAGGAGGAACATGGGTGAGAAGAAGCCTTGGCATAAGAAGGAACAGCGAAAACCTGGACCAGATAAGGTAGCAACGGAGCCGAACGAGGCACCTGATGCTACATTATATGGTCCACTTTTGAGGGAATTGCAAAGGTTAGGAAAAGGGTTTAAAGAAAACCACGAGGAATATAAAATCCCTCCCCCAACTAATCCTTATTTTAAACCATAGGGATGTCAGGCCCCAGTGTTGTCCCTAGTATGTCAACTGGATAGGGACAAAAGCGGCAGACCACGTATCCGAGGGGCGATAGGGGGCCATCGCACAAATGTACTTTTGGATACGGGGGCGGCTGTCAGCATAACAAATATTGAACTTCAAAAGGATCCTGCTGGAAGACAAATTTTCCTTAGAGGATTCGGGGGACAACTAGTACCTTCTGAGCAATCAATACCTGTGAACATAGAAATAGAGAGGTTATGTGTGGAACACAGTTTGTTTCTTTCCCCAACGCACGAGGGCACTATTTTGGGCTCTGATGTCATGGGGGCACATGGACTGATTCTTGATCTATGTAATTGGGTACTGTGGAAAGGGTCTAGATACAAAGGCAAGGCACACATGGTCATGGACAGCTGGGAGGTTGCATCAGTTAAAACCGATGAAATCCTTGACCCGCAGGCAATATTGAAAACATAGGACCAAATATTGGCTAAAATCTTGTGGCAACATAACAAAGTGTGGGCAACGAGTATGGTATAGTATGTATCTCTGCGCTTGCCTGGTGAATAAATAGGGCTAATGGAGTACTGCGGCAAAGCACTGATAGGAACTATCGGATCCCAAGGAATTAAGGTAAGGTAAAGAGGTAGTGCTGCGCTGTATAATAAAGCTGTAGAGACTAAGGTATATTAAATAGGTATGCACACAAGTAAGTGCTGATTATGCAGAAGATAGTGGATGGTGTGAATTTTTTGCTTAAATCACATAAAATCGCATAAACGTGACATAGCTTGAGTGCGCATGCGCGGGACTTCCGTGAGGACGCTGTAAACGGGAGCTCCGCGCCGCTCCGGCACCTCTCAGCCCCTAAAGCATTCAGACTGAGCGGGATTCGGCCGAAACACCCCCTGCCACTCTGCGGAAGGTCCCAGCATCACCCCACATGCCGAACGAGGCACACAAAAGCGAGGTGAGCCGTCAGCTGGACTTCAACCTGACGGCCCCTGCACCTTCCAAGATGGCGGCCGCGTCCACACGTGCAAACACTGGAGAAGACCAGGACTCCATTGCGGACCCCCCCTCCCCTAACCGCCACCAGGTCTACAGGTCAGCAACTCCAGTGACCACTAACACAGCCCAGCAGCTGCACCAGAACCCTCTGGCAACACCAGTGAGTACTTTCACCCCCCAAGGGATCTCCCCTGCCTCCACAGTGTCCCTTCTTAATAGGACCCTAGGAGATCTCCTGCAAACCCCTGGGCTGCAATCTCCCCTAGGCCTGGCAGGCCCCCACCTCTCCACCCCCACTCAGCCGCATTACCCCCCTGACATGCAGATGATGCTGCAGAGCTTTTCAGAAATGCTGGCAGCAGGGCTGGCTCATAATGCATCACAGATCACTGCCACCATAAAAGCAGATTTGCAGAGTCTGGGAGCCCGCATGGATGCAATCGAACAAGTGGTTGACAACAATTCTGCCCGCACCAACCAAAATACCTCCTGCATTCAAACCCTTCAAGACCAACTCGAGACTGCATTATCCAAAATCGATGATTTGGAAAACAGAAGCAGAAGGTACAATTTCCGCATACGCGGTATCCCAGAGTCGGTCGCAGATGTACCCGGCACTGTTAAATCATTCATCAAGGAACTTATCCCAGACATCCAGGGTCATAGACTCGAACTCGACAGGGCCCACAGAGCTCTCCAACCCCCCCGTCAAGATGGACTCCCGAGGGACATTGTGGTCAAACCGCACTTTTATGGAGTCAAGGAGGACGTCATGAGAAAAACTCGCAATCTGGACAACCTCTCCTTTCAAGGGAATAAGATTCAAATCTTCGCAGACATATCGCCTTCCACGATCCAGAAAAGGAGATCCCTCAAACCCCTTCTGGAGATTCTCAACCAAAATTCTATCAAGTACCGATGGCAATTTCCATTTCGTCTCCAATTCCAATTTAGGGACAAATCCTTTGGTTTCTCCAACTTTCAAGAGGGAGAACGTCTCCTACTCAAGCTGGGACTCATCTCTCAGGAATTAGACCCTCAGCAACCGACAACTAAACCAGGCTCATCCAAGCGCCCCCCCCCCGGGCAGCCCCCTGACACCGCTGTGGAACAAACAACTTCCGAAGAGATATCGGGACTCCCAACCCCCAAGATGAAATCCCTCTTCACACTCCCGGCCGGGAGATGGCTTCCCCTTCTGCTAGGGTATACTCCGTGACTCTCGCCCTCCCCTAACGGACGGGCCGATGATAACCCCGGACGCCCCTGACCTTGAACTGGCAGGACACTGCCTTTAATGGTTTCTCTGTTCGGTTTTGTTTTGTTCTTTCTTGACCTCCTGGGCTTGCTACCATTACACTATGGGCCCCATTAGCCCACTATATGGCTAACTGGGATACCTATCCAGACTGTATGCCCCCTCCCCGGCTGGGGCAGGGGCTGTTTCTTCAATGCCCAATAGGTCGTTTTATACCACGCTCACTCCCTCTCCCTTTGATTAGGTGCTGCAACATCCTTCTCCCCTCCCCCCCCCTCCCCTCCCCTTTTGCAGGACTTTACTTGTTTACAGGTATTTACAGGGTTGCTCACCCATGCTTAAAATGTTTATACTGCTAAGTTCTTGGGTTTTTTTCTCCAGCACTTACGATTTTTTTTTTTTTTTTTTTTTTTTTTTTTAAGTAAATGTTAATAGGCCGACCCTACTAAGGGGTCATTTGTCCCCCAACAGGGGGTCTGAAGACCGGAGCGGTGACTCATGCCACTCTCTCTGTTGTAACAGAGCGGGTCCACCCACCCCTCTGGTGACAGCAGGCAGACAACCTCTTCAGAGGTTGCACTTTTTCCAAGTCCCCCCTAATCGGGGTCCTTGGACTCGGACTCGGCTAGCCGGTCCGGTGATTTTTCTTTTTGAACTGTGTTCTATTTTGCCTTATTTTATTCTTTATTTTTTTTTTATTGTGTTTATTCACCTGTCTGATTGAGATACTTGATTGTACAAGTTTGGTTATTGACCTTTTTGTCTTCCTTCCCAGCCTTCTTATGTCCTACTCTACCTTTCTGGATCTCTCCTCTCCCCCTTCACCTTCCCCTATCCCTCTCTTAGGAACCTCCGCGGAGATCCCTCTCCTGCCACGCACCAAAGAGCCTCCAAGCACCTGCCCTTTCTTCAAAGGAGTCCACCCGTCTCATCTCAAAGGTAAGCTCCACTTTTACATCACCGCAACCTCTCCCTGCCGCCCATGACTGACACAAATACTCGCAAACCTTTCCTAAAGGTTGCTACTCATAACACACAGGGACTCAATTCGCCCTCTAAACGCCGCAAGGCTCTGCAAAGCTACCACTCCAGAAGTCTTGATGTTGTCCTTCTCCAGGAGACCCACTTCCCCTCCAGCTTCACCCCCCCCTTCCTTCACCGTAACTTCCCCACTTTCTACCTCGCAAATGCTGAAACAAAAAAGAGAGGGGTTGCCGTCATTATTGCGAAACGGATCCCTTTCAACCATATCCACACGATCAAAGACAAGGAAGGCAGGTTCATACTTGTTAAAGGGTTCATTGAAGGGGTAATGCATTCCTTCCTCTCTTACTACGCCCCTAATCAGAACCAAGCAAACTTTTTCGCCTCAATGCTCTCGACCCTATCCCCGCACTTGGAAGGCAAAATCATTGTTGGAGGTGACTCCAACATTGCTTTTGACCACTCTCTCGACAAATCCCCTCACGTTAGAGCCCATCTGCGGAAGCCACCCAAACAAAGTCTCAGAATAGCACGCCTCCTCCACGATCATGGTCTTATTGATGTATGGAGAGAACTGAACCCCACTGGCAAGGACTTCACCCACTATTCCGCACCTCATAAGACATATGCCAGAATAGATCACATATTCATCCCCAACTCTCACATCCACACTGCCACTAAAGCCGCAATACAAGAAGTCCCGTGGTCGGACCACTCGCTGGTTACCCTCAGAATCTCTAGCTCCTTATCGCCCTCAGGGCCGCCCCAATGGCGCCTGAGTAAATCTCTCCTCTCTAACCCAGTCCATTGCACCCTGATGGAAAGGGAAATCCAAGAGTTTTTCCGTCTTAACGACACTGGAGATACATCCCCAAGCACCCTTTGGGGAGCCCATAAAGCGGTCCTGAGAGGTAAAATGATACAACTAGCCTCTTCACTTAAAAAAGGAAGAAAGGAGGAAATAGATAAACTTGAGTTAGATTTCGAAATACTCAGTAAAGCACATAAGACTAACCCCACTCCCGCTACCTTGGCACAGCTGGACTCCGCCCGTGTGGCGCTGAACTTAGCCCTGACATCTAATGCCGACAGGCATCTGAGATGGCTAAGCGGGAAATTTTACCTTCAGGCCAACAAAATTGGCCCCCGTCTGGCGGCTAAACTATCCCCGAAGGTCAGAAATTTCGCCCTCCCTAAAATTAAATCCCTGTCGGGCACCCTCACCCAGAACCCCCAAAGAATTCTGGAATCCTTCCAGGACTTCTACACTAAACTCTACTCGGCCTCACCCCCAGGAGACCCAGAATCCGCTGACTCCTTCCTGAACAACATCTGCCTCCCCAGAATCTCAGATTCACATAGGTCCATTATGGAATCCCCCTTCCAATTAGAGGAAGTTCAGGAGGTCATTAAAAACCTCAAGCCAGAATCCGCTCCAGGCCCAGACGGATTCTCCGCCCTTTATTACAAAAAGTTTTCTGAGGTCCTCTCTCCTCATCTGGTCCGTCTCTTCAACTCCCTGCGAGGGGGCTCCACCCTAGAACCTGCTGCAAACCTAGCATTTATTTCGGTGATCCCGAAACAGGGCAAGGACCCAAGCGAAGTAGGCAATTATAGGCCTATCTCATTAATCAATAATGATTTGAAAATTATGACGAAAGTCCTTGCAAATAGAATGTCCTCCTTTATAGCCTCTTACGTTCACAAGGACCAGGTGGGCTTCATCCCGGGGAGACAGGGACCGGACCAGATCAGGAGGGCAGTGGACTTAATCTCCCTTATGCATTCCTCCTGGGATGGGAACCCGCCCCAACCAGGATATGTTCTCTCAATAGACCTCCAAAAGGCCTTCGACACGATCACCTGGCCATACCTCTTTTCCACCCTCCAGAGATGGGGATTCGGCCCGGAATTCCTCAGAACCCTCTCCTCCTTGTACTCCTCCCCTAAAGCACAGATTAAACTGCAAGGTCACCTATCCGACCAATTCCCAATCTTGAGAGGCACCAGACAGGGATGCCCACTATCTCCCATCCTCTTCGCAATAGCGATAGAAACCCTGGCTCTGGCTATTAGGCAAAACCCAGACATCCACGGAATAAAGTGCGGTCAACGCACACACAAATGCGCCCTCTTCGCGGATGATGTCCTCCTATTTATCTCCTCTCCTCTCATTTCCACCCCCAACATCCTCAAACTCCTAAATTCCTTTGGAACGATCTCAGGCCTCCATGTCAATATGGCAAAATCAATGGCGTTAAACGTTACAATCCCCCAGGATATGGTTAACAGACTTAAAGCTCATTTCCCCTTCACCTGGTGCGCCTCCTCTCTCCCCTACCTGGGGATATCCCTCACCCCTAGAATAGATCTCCTGTACCAACACAACTTTCCCCCTATGTTCAAGAAGCTCTCAGATGAACTTACACAGTGGTCTCTTCACAAATTATCCTGGCTCGGCAGAGTCAACTCGGTCAAGATGACGTTATTACCCAAACTCCTGTACCTTTTCCGGGCGCTTCCTATTCCCATCAAAAAAGGTGCACTGGACAAACTACAAGCCTCCATCACCCGGTTCATCTGGGGGGGGAAGGGTCATCGCCTCTCTAAAAAAGTCCTATTTAGAGCTAGGAAAAAAGGAGGCCTGGGCCTCCCTAACATTTGGTGGTACTATCAGGCGGCACAATTATGCCAATTTTCGGCAATCTACTTTAAAGGACCAAAACCAGACTGGGTGGATATAGAAAGACAGGCGACCCCCAACCACACCCTGGACTTCCTAGTCTGGAAACCACACAAAGACCGACCCCCGATCCTTTCACCCACACTCTCTCATTCGATGTCCCTTTGTGATTCTCTACATAAAAATACCCACCTCATTTCCCCCTGGCATCCACTTGCCCATATCTTTCACAACCCCCAATTCCCCCCGGGACTCAACATCAAGGCTTTTGGATGGTGGCTCGATAAGGGCCTCTACAGAATAGGGCAATTCTTCAATAACAACGGTCCCATCTCTCTCAAATACTGCATCTCCAAATTAGACATGCCAGCTTCCGAAACCTTTCGTTACCATCAACTGACACATTTCCTGAGGGAAATTTGGAAAGCCTCAACCAATCCGCTCTCAGTCACTCCATACGAACTTTGGTGCTCCTCAGACATGGGCGTCAGGGGAGGAATTTCCCTCATCTATTCAGCGCTAGCTGACCCACAGGGAAAGGCGGATTACATGCTAAAGTGGGAGCACGACCTACAATTTGATTGGGATCTGGACACCTGGCACTCAAACTTTGCCCGATCGTACAAAGGCATTCTTAACACCTCCCTAATAGAGGCAGACCTCAAGGTAATCTCTCGCTGGTACCTGGTCCCCACCAGACTCACCAAATTCTACCCACAATCTTCCCCATGGTGCTTCAGGGGTTGCGGGCTCACTGGGTCCCTCCTCCACACTCTCTGGGAATGCCCCAAAATTAGAGGGTTCTGGAACAGAGTGTTTAACCTAATCCGCAAAACCACCGGCTTTGCTGTACCGCAAGACCCCACCATAGCGCTGCTGAATAGCAAAATCCCAAAGGTTCCTAAATTGACCAACTGCCTCATTCACTTCATCCTCCTGGGAGCCAAGATTACCCTGGCCCATGCGTGGAAATCTCACTCAATTTCCTTCCGCCAAACCAAGCTTAAAATATCCTGGATAATGGCGCAAGAAAAAATCTCTAGCACTATCCTAGACACTTCAGACAAATTTCGCCTCATCTGGGATCCCTGGGCGAGGTATGTAGGCATCTCATTACTCCCCCAATGAGAAAGCTTACCAATGGATTAACTTTAATTCAGGCAATCCTATCTTTGCTCCGGATCTCTGCGAAGGTTCCCTCCTCCTCTAACCCTTCCTTCTCCTCCCCCTCTCTTTCCCCCTCTCTTTATTCTCTTCTTTCTTTCCCATTTTCTCACCTCATGAAACTTCTTTAAGCCGCAAGCCCCGAGTGGGCACTGATGTCCACTCTACTGCTCAAATTGTAGTTATGAACAGTTCCAGGGCTGTGTGCCCTCCCCCTCGGGGGATGGCAAACAGTCCAGGGGTTAGAGAATTCTAGCCCACCTAAACCGAGCCCTTCCTGGAACCCCAGGCCCGTTCAATTCACGCACAGCAGGATCCCAATTGGGGTGCGTGTTCATACTGGAGGGAGGCCCGGGACCATTGTCCCTCTCTAGGTCCTCTGGAATCCGCTACCTTCCAGGTCCCCTTTTCAAAAACCGTTCTCCCCCTACATATCTTGATATGTTCTATTTTGCTTTATATACGCCTAGAAGTGACCTTATCCTCCTTGTAACTGCTTCACATTTTATGTATTGACCTCAGCTTGTGGCTACAGTTATCTTTATTCAGTTGTACTGTTCATATTTTCAATAAAAATCTTTTTGAAACCTCAAAAAAAAAAAAAAAAAAAAAAAAACGTGACATAGCTTAAAATTGAATAAAATTGCATGAAATCGCATAAAACATCATATTCAAAGGATAAATCCGTGAAAGGTGTGAATTTTTGTGCATAAATCACATAAAATCGCATAAACGTGACATAGCTTAAAATTGCATAAAATCGCATGAAATCGCATAAAACATCATATTCAAAGGATAAATCCGTGAGAGGTGTGCAGAGGTGTATCAAGTGAGAATGATGTGGGTGAATCACATAAAATCATATAAAAATGACATCTCTTAAAATTGCATAGAAACGCATAAAAATCGCATAAAGTTGCATCAAGCGTCACATTAAAATAAGGTGAATCTGTGATGGGCGTGCATAGAGTGCTGCGGTCAAGTACAAGTGGTTAAAAAATATGACACATAAAATAGTCGCAATAAAAATTGCATCGGTGCATAAAACCTCTGAAGAAGTCATGTGACAGTGACGAATACGCGTAAAGGGACACTAGATACCGGAAGCGAGGTACGAGCTCGATGCTCGTTTATCCCATGCCATTTTGAGCAACATAAATGTGAGTTTACTGTATTTTACTTGTAATGAATAAAACCTTTTAAAAACGTACTACACTATCGAGACCCTTCCTCTCCTTATCCATTTTTGCGAGACACATACACCTGAACTAGAGCGTACACCCAGTAAAAGAGACGCCCAAACACCTGGATTTAAAGGGAGCCGCCCGCCATAGGACACAGAAGCCCCATTGAGAACCAGCTAACACATATACACGCTGTTACCTTACAGCGGTAAGGTAAGGGTACATCCATTACTATATTCCACGGAAGATCAGGAACCACCTGCAGCTACTGGTCACAATAACCACCAGCACCGATACCGTTATACCCCACCAGGATTTGTCACCAGCGCCATAGCAAACCACACTTTGCCCACACTAGGAAAGGGCTCACCCCCACGGACTGTTCTTGCACTTTTGCATTACTTATTTATTGATTGTATTCAATTTTTTTGGCTATGCTTACCTTTTACACATCCTTATCCACCTAGTTGGTTTTATGCACCGATGCAATTTTTATTGCGACTATTTTATGTGTCATATTTTTTAACCACTTGTACTTGACCGCGGCACTCTATGCACGCCCATCACAGATTCACCTTATTTTAATGTGACGCTTGATGCAACTTTATGCGATTTTTATGCGTTTCTATGCAATTTTAAGAGATGTCATTTTTATATGATTTTATGTGATTCACCCACATCATTCTCACTTGATACACCTCTGCACACCTCTCACGGATTTATCCTTTGAATATGATGTTTTATGCGATTTCATGCAATTTTAAGCTATGTCACGTTTATGCGATTTTATGTGATTTATGCACAAAAATTCACACCTTTCACGGATTTATCCTTTGAATATGATGTTTTATGCGATTTCATGCAATTTTATGCAATTTTAAGCTATGTCACGTTTATGCGATTTTATGTGATTTAAGCAAAAAATTCACACCATCCACTATCTTCTGCATAATCAGCACTTACTTGTGTGCATACCTATTTAATATACCTTAGTCTCTACAGCTTTATTATACAGCGCAGCACTACCTCTTTACCTTACCAAAGTGTGGGCAACGTCTAAAGCGCAATGTGGTAGAGTTTCAAACATGATTGTTAAAATTGAGGGCCCTGATCCGCCACCTCAGCGTCAGTATAAAATTCCGCCCGAATCTATCCCATACATAGAGAGCACAGTGAGGAATTTGTTGGCACAAAATGTAATTAAAGAATGCCAATCTAAAACAAATGCAGCCCTCTGGCCAGTGAAGAAGGAAGGGGGGTGGAGGCCCACTGTAGATTTCCGTGCGCTAAACAGATGCACCCCATCTATTACAAATGTAGTTGCTAAAATGCCAGACATGATGACAGCACTGAAGCCTTCGGCAAAGGTGTATTCATCAATTGACATATCAAATGGCTATTTTTCAATTCCCGTGCACGAGGATAGCCAATACAAGCTAGCCTTCACGTTTCAGGGAAAACAATATGCATTCTGTCGTTTAGCTCAGGGGTTCAAATCCAGCTCTACATACTTCCACATCTGTATGGTGGACATTCTGAAGACATTTTCTGAGCCAGAATGCATCATTCAGTACGTGGACGACATTTTGCTTCAAACCGAGACAAAAGAGCAGCATTATGCTCTGCTGGAGGAACTCCTGACACTAATTGAGAATGCGGGTCTGAAATTAAACCCCAAAAAGGCACAATTGATGAAGGATTCAGTATGTTTCTTGGGTGTGATAGTTTCACAGGGGGGAAGAACTCCAGATCCAAACAAATGTGAAACTATCAGGAAATTACCAAGACCAATCACTAAAACTGCGTTGAGACAATTCCTGGGAATGGTCGGTTTCTGCAGGGACTTCATTGAAGGCTTTGCAGAAAAGGCAAGACCCCTGTATGACTTTCTAAAAGGAGACAAGAAGGAAACAGACCCCTTAGACTGGTTGGGAGAGCATGAACAAGCTTTCACCAAGCTAAAGGTCAGTCTGATGCAGGCCCCGGCCTTGAGCAATCCGAATGCCGATTTGCCCTTTGCACTACAAGTGTATGCCTCTGCAGTAGCAATAACAGCGGTGTTGCTGCAGGAGAGGCAGGGCAAATGGGTACCGGTGGGATACTGGTCCAGGGTACTAAGCCCGGTAGAGAGGGGATTTGATGAATGTGTCAGGAACCTTTTGGCAGCGCACTGGGCGGTTCTCGCCACAGAGCATGTTGTGGGGTTTGGTAAAATCATTCTGCAAACACCCCACTCTCCAATTAAAATGCTTTTGGAACGTACCCTCAGTGGAGTATCCTCCCAAAGGGTAGCCAGATGGCTAGTGGATTTAACGCCCAGGAATCTGTCTGTGACCCACAATGCCACCTACACTCTCCCACAATTGATGCAATATGAGGGGGAGCAGCATGACTGTGGGGAAGTACATCAGACCAGAACACAGCAGGTATTTAGGTTAGCATCAGGTACTGGAGACCTTAAAATCTGGGTGGATGGATCAAGGTACTGGGATGAAGGAAGTTTTCACACAGGGTATGCCCTGTGTTGCCCCCAGACCAATGAGAAAATCATGACCAAATGCCCTCAAAGCTTTTCTGCCCAAAGAGCTGAACTGGAGGCAGTGAGAGAGGCCATCACTCATTTCAGTTCAGGTCCCATAACCATATTCTCTGACAGCGCCTATGTAACAAGGTCTCTGACTGAATACATGCCTTTGTGGCAGTCAAGGGGCTTCAGTGATGCCTCTGGGAAGGACTTGGTACATAGTGCGGTGCTAAGAGATATATGGGAAAGAGCAAATGTGGAACCTCAGAGAGTTGCTATCATTAAGGTGAGAGCACACCAAAGAGGTGGAGAGGAGGTTACTGTGGGCAACAACAAGGCAGATGAGCTGGCAAAAGAGGCAGCCCTGATAGGGGCCAAATGGACACCCTATGATACTGAAGGGAGGCAGGCCTGGGAGGAACATAATTCTGAGGAGCAGGAGGTGGAAGCAGGTTCACATGAACTCCTGCCGGTGCTAAGGATGCCTACCCCATGCTTAGCAGGTGAACAAAATAAGGATGAGGCCTTGAGCTCAATCAAAAAGCAGCTTAGAACAAAAGCGGCAGATGCTCCCCAAAATTATGTATTAGAAGATGATCTACTGTTAAAAGAAACTTCAGAAGGACGAAGGTTTGTAGTGCCCTCCCAGCATCAAAAAGATTTAGCCCTGGAAAATCACAGGTTAACAGGCCACATGGGTGTTCAGGGTACCTTGAAATTTGTGCAAGCTAGATACTGGTGGGAGACAATGGGAAACACAATCTCACAGGTAGTGCAGGAATGCTTAATATGTGCACAAATGAACCCTAGGCCAAAGGGACAGAAGCCAATATTAGCAAGGGTACCGGTAGCCAATGGACCCTGGGAAAACCTACAGATTGACTTTGTTGGTCCGTTACAGAGTGCCCCTGGGGGATACAGATATCTACTCGTGGTGGTGGACGTTTTTTCGAAATGGGTAGAGGGTCTGCCCCTAAGAAAGGACTCTGCCACTGCCACGGCTAGAGCTTTGTGGACCGTGGTCTTTTCAAGATGGGGGTTCCCCAAAGTCCTGGAGTCCGATAGGGGGACTCACTTTACCGGCAGGGTCATGAAAAATATTTGTGAGCTGCTGGGAGTAGAACAGAGATTCCATGTTCCATACCATCCACAATCGGCGGGGATGGTTGAGAGGATGAATCGAACACTGAAAGAGAGGCTTAAAAAGATGGTACTGCAATCAGGAAAGAACTGGCTGATTCATCTGCCTTCAATCCTGATGGCCGTACGAGGATCTACAGCGAAAGGTACATCATTAACCCCATATCAGTTAATGACGGGGAGAATGATGAACCTCAGCCATCCAGCAGACCCAATACTTAGTACCCCCCTTGAGAGAGAGTGCTGAAAGGGACCGATTTCTGGTCCAACTGCAAGAACAGGTACAGAGGTATTTGCAATTTGCTGCAAGTAACATGGCACCTAAAGAGAAGGAGCAGCCTTTAAAGCCTCCCGTTAGCTTGAAGATTGGAGACAGGGTTATGGTAAAGAACTTTGTTTCCAAGTCTTCATGGGACGCAAACTGGACGGGACCGTTCACAGTCACTATGACCCTTAGTGATCAGGTGGTCAAAGTAAAGCGGCTCGTAGATAACAAGGGTGCAAAGGGCATGAAAAAGAGGGAGATAGAGAAATGGGTTCATGCTGATCAATGTAAAAGGTATTGCTGATAAGAATTGATTCCGCTCTTGTTCTTGTTTTCCAGAGTCCTGGTGGAGCAAAGATTGGCAAAGTCTCTGGAGAATGGATGGAAGGATCATACTTGTCGTGTTGGTAATCCATCTGAGCCATGTAACATCTCAAATTGATTCTGACGAATATTCAGGGGATGATGTGGAAAGGGAGAATCCTGAGGAAGACCATGCATCCACTTCAATTATATCATCAATGTTGAACTTGTTAGGCCAGAAGGGGATGCAGGGGGAGATGAAAGAAGGAGAAAGGTCAGGATTATATCAAAGAATCCTAAATTACCGGACACGTACCAATGGGGTCACCATGGCAATTTGCAATACAAAGTTTCTTTTGCTTTTGGACGATTTAATCCTAACTCAACATCGCAAGGGCGTGCAAACAAGCAAAATTTGCAAAATATCATACCGGAATCTCTCCAGCCGTTTGTAGATGTAACTATATATATGAATGAAACTGGTTATTGGTTAGGAGAACAATCCAATCTATCCAAACCTTGGGAAGCAAGGGACGTAGGATATGGGGTTTTTGGTGAAGAATTGAAGGAAGGGAAGTATGTTTTTATGTGTGGCATATATTGGCATGACCAAAAGTAATAGGGCGCAGAGACCCAGGAGGCTGACACTTAGGCACAGTAAGGTGTCTGTTGGCCAAACTAGGGAGCTCCAGATGACACATCAATGGGGTGAAAATTTCCTTGTGGGGGCAGTATCTCGGTCCTATCAGTCCTACAGAGAAGCTCTTGGTTACTGGACATGTGGGACACCAGAGATGGACCTGGGGGAGATACGCCTAGTTGATGTCTCACCGGAGAGGTTAAAACCCTGCATAGGTGATGCCAGTGGCTACACACAGGAACATACTCCGTTAGAGAAGGGGGAACCACTACAAATAGATCTAAGGTCGTCACAAACGCTGGCTACCAGGGTACAGTATGCTTTCACCACATGGCACTTCAATGTCTCACAATGGTTGGTAAAATCCTATTACCCTATATGTGCTGAATATACACTGAATCAAGTACGGTCAGTATATCAATGGCTTTCTCCCAGAGATGGGCGGACACAGAATGAGGTCCATGAAGGACGCTTATTTCTGAGGAGTAACCGAAAGAGGAGGGATGTATTCAGCACTATATTGGGGGGAATAGGAACTGGGATGGGTGTTATTAATGGAGTGGACATCGATCTCCTGAGGAACAAACTCTCAGCCATAGCTTCAGACAGTAAACGGGGCTTTGTTGCTCAGAGAGAGATCAATGACATTCTTGATAATATTCAACAACGTCACATAAATACCCAGGTAAAAGTAGCTCAATATTTTATACGCCATTTTAAGAGGTTGGTGGATAATGTGGTGATACAGGGCAAAAATATGTCATGGGCTCTGGCATGCACTCAGGGACAGGCGGAACTATCAACCAACATCAAACTGATTGTACAGTCCCTGTATGGGGGAAAGTGGCCTTATGAATTAGTATCACAGCTCAGTAAGATTTTACCAAAGCACATCTCTTACACTAATCCAAGTTGGTGGTCAAATGCCTGGATGGGATGTACGAATTTGGATTATGAGAGATGTTATGCTTCCTCGTTGATCCCATATACAAAAGTGCAGACTCAATCTGTGTATTCGGTGATATCAATGGGCTTACTGACTGGGGATTCTACTTTGTTGCATCTGAGGCTAAATTACCCACATGTGATCAGAGAGAATGGGAGCTGGAGGCAGGTTGATATTTCCCTCTGTCGGAGGCATGACCATGACATCCTTTGTATGCCAGGCCAATACACGGTAGTAAAGGAGAAATGTTGGGAGGATGCGTCACTCTGTGTACTGGATGGGGAGAACATTGCCGGGAAGGGAACACCGGGGTATTATTTGGGACATGGGAGAGTTTGTTTCTTTGTCCTAAAGGATACTAATATAACATTAGTCATGGAGATAGGATGTTCTGTAAACCTGACAATAGCAAGAGGAGCGTGGTGTACCTTTGGCGATGTCTCTGAAATCCAGACACAGGAATGGAAGTATGTGATACCGCATATTGCCAATCTGTCTGTGGATGTCAACCAGAACCTCCCTGTTAATCTGAGAGCCCTGAACCTTGGTATGGGAAGGAAGATACAGGAGTGGTTAGCAGATTGGGATAGAGATGAGAGCCTTATGAAGATGCTGCAGCAAGAGAGAGCTAATGCTACTATAGCCATATACCATAATCAAAATGAAATAAAGGAGGTAGTGCATCAATTAGAAAATGATGTGGGAGGGTCTTGGTGGGAGGTAATATTTGGACATTCCAGTAAGGCCAACAGCATTTTGAATTATTTGATACATCCCGCTGTGGTGTTACTCATTATTGCTGCAGTTTCGTCATTGGTTCAAATTGGTATGTGTTGTTGGACTAGACATTTATATAAGAAGGTCTCGCATCTATCCATGCAAGTGGAGGGACGAATTGACGGTAAGGTCTCTTCATATACGGTAGAGGCTTTGCTGCCAGCTCAGAGCCCTGAAATACCACTGACGTGCCGGAATTGCGGTAGGGAAGGCCATTGTGAACAAACCTGCCTAATCCCGACCCGTATTTTCAGCAAAGAATTATAGGAGGTTGGGAGCGGGATACGCGAGTTGAGGGGTCAAATGTATATATGTATATATTATGGTAGTGGGTTGATTTATGTTATGGTGTAGTGTGATAAAGGTGTATTTTAGGCTAGTAACATGGGCAAAAGGCCCTCCTCGAGACTCTGTGTTGGAAAGCTGGGTGATGTGTTACCCTGAATGTGTGATGGTGAATGGTGAGTGAATGAGCACCCCTTGCCTGTACTGCATCTCGTCCTGAAGATACCAAAGACACAGAAGGGTGACATGGAAGCTGTCACTGAAGAAGGATGGTGGTGTATCACTAAGTGGCAAAGCGGAGAGTGTTGGAAAGCATGACACGATAAGACCATTATGGACTGTTCCATAGGAGCTGTTGCTGCACAGGTTGAAAACCACAGCGCGTTAAGAAAGTCAAGGACTGTTCTATGGGTACTGATTTGGAAACGCATTTCAGGGAGGAAACAGTTATGGACTGTTCAATAGGAGCTGGGTCGGAAGAAGGGTGTTATGCGCCTGTTGAGGCGCAAAGCGGGATATGTTGGATTCAATACAAGATACACCCCCCCCCTTTTACTGGAATGTAACCAGTTACACCTCATATTGTCATGAGCCTAAGGCTATTGTATGTGATGAATGGCGGCTCCTATCTGTCTGGGCTACACAAAGACTAATTATGGGCTGTCGGAGATCGCAATTCCAAGATTAGACAGCAGTCGGATTAAGTGCAATTCTGGACAGACGCTGCCCCCCAGAGACCACTTCTGGCAGTACAAGCAGAATACATGGAGGCGTATACCAGCTGGGCAGGTGGGCGGGCAGTGGGAGGTGCTGTGATTGAGGTGTGATTGACAAAAAGGGTTTGCACACACAACTGATCCTCTTAATTCCATCTGGAGCTC
The DNA here is from genome assembly GCA_028564925.1 of Lithobates sylvaticus. Lineage (NCBI taxonomy): Eukaryota > Metazoa > Chordata > Amphibia > Anura > Ranidae > Lithobates > Lithobates sylvaticus. The sequence continues at coordinate 20,919,621 of CM053029.1, forward strand.
AGCTGCGAGGGTCACGATAAGTAGATCATTATATTGTATTTTAACTGTATATTATATCATTGTACTGTAGCCTTGCTGTATGTTGTGTAATTGTGTAACCCCCTTTTGATACACGTTAGCTTTCGCATTTCCTTGGGAAATAAACAAGATTTGATTATTATGAAGCCGTGTGCTTGGTTTCATAGCTAACCTCGTATTATTGTGATATTAAACGTAGCATGCGCTCATAGGTTTAACAGACGGACTAATCTCGACCCATTGTAACAAATCAATATATCTGCAGGTGCCATCAGATGCCTGTCTCCCGTTAACAAAACCCACTTGGTCCGGGTGGACCAAGTGGGGGATGACATCGGAAATACGTGAAGCTAGGAGCTTAGCGTATAGCTTTGTGTCAGTGTTTAATAAAGAAATTGGTCTATAGCTAGCCGGATCGTCAGCTGGTTTGCCTGGTTTGGGAATCGTGGTGATGGTTGCTTCAAGTGCTTCCGAAGGAATGGAGCCTGTGGAGAGAATGTGATTGAATGAGTTGCAGAGATATGGGGCTAACAAGGTAGAGAATTGTTTGTAGTACTCATTGCTAAAGCCATCGGGTCCAGGGGCTTTATGTAAAGGAAGGGAGGTTATAGCATTTTCCAATTCCAAGACCGTGAAGGGTTGAGAAATGGAATGTAATTGGTTGGGGGATAGAGATGGTAGATGTAAATGGTCTAGGAATCCCGCAATATCAGTTGATGTGGGAGAGGGGGCTTCACCGGTGATGGCTAAGTTGTATAATTTGGCATAGAATTGACTGAATCGATCGACTATGTCTTTGGGATTAGTGAGGCGAGTGTTGGTAGTGGATGTGAGGTATGAGATTTTGGTGTGCATTAGGCGGCATTTGAGCTGTCTAGCAAGGCAGGCTCCCGGTTTGTTATGGTGTGCATAAAAATTTAGCCGTAACCTTTTCAAAGATAGGTCAAAGTTTGAGTGTAAATGTTCGCTTAGTTTTTGTCTGATATTCGGTAGCTCGGCATGTAGGAGTGGTGAGGGTTGGGCTTTGTGAGCGCTTTCAAGAGAGCGTAGCTGTTCTAGTATTTTTGTGGTGGTAGCATTGCGTTCCTTTTTCTCATGGGCCCCTAGTTTAATAAGTAAACCTCTGAGACACGCTTTATGCGCATTCCAGCATACAGTAGGGTTCGATACAGAATTGTTATTTAGCAGGAAGTAGTTTTCAATTTCGGATGCGACATGTTTCTGGAGATGAGGGCGAGAGATAAGGGATGTGTTAAGCCTCCATATTTTTTTAAATTGATTAGGGTTAGGAGGAAAAAGCTTGAGCAGAATAGGGGCATGGTCAGACCACGTGATGGTGTCAATTGTTGCATTTTGCACTGTTTGGAGGGTATATTTGTCTACCAGAAACATATCTATCCTGGAATAGGATTTCTGCGTGTGCGAATAAAAGGTATAATCCTTCTCATTGTCATGTAGGCATCTCCATGGGTCATATAGATCTTCGGAATGAAGTAGAGATGAGAGAGCGGTGGATTGTCTCCTCAGTGGGTTGGAGGAGTCAAGGATTGGGTCTATAATTTGATTAAAGTCCCCACAGATGATTAGGGGGTGTTGTCGGAAAGGTGCTAGTTTTCTAATGATGTTTTTATAGAACTGGCCCTGGCCACTATGAGGGGCATAGAGATTGACAATCGTCAGCGTGTGATTGTTAATAGAGGCATGCAGTATAATATATCTGCCATATACATCTATTTCTGAGTGAATTAGCTGAAACGCTACTGTAGAGCGAATAGCTACGAGAACTCTCTTCTTAGGGGAGTTGGCAAAGAAGCAGTAGGGAAATTGTTTGTGGGAACAAGCTGGTGGTTTAAGAGATGAGAGGTGGGTTTCTTGCACGCACATGAGATCTGCGTTAAGTCTCAATGCTTCTTTCCATAGTAAATGGCGTTTAAAGGGAGAGTTGAGGCCTTTGACATTCAGGGAGGCAATGTTAAGAGACATAGTAAGTATGTGTAAAACTGGATGTTGAGATGACGAAAAGGGGGAGGGAGGAGAACACCTGTGATTCGCACACTAAGCCGTTTACAATATATAACAGTATTTATTGATGACTAAATTGAACAATAGGTACAATAAACACAACGTAAATAGCAATAAAAATAAGTTGTAGAATTCGTATTACAGTATAGAACGTGTAATAGGGTGCGTAGCACTCTATGTTATCCAGGGGGGAGTATACACGAAAAGCAGAAAAAAGAAAGAAGAAAATAAAAATTCAAAGTGGGCATGTAATACTCATCTGGGACATTCAGTTGTAACGGACAGAAGTGATGTCCAAAGCGTTCGTTTAGGAACATTGTTGGCCATGAAGGAGATTAGGGTGTCAGCGTAGAAGTTGATCGCGGGACGAGGCGCGATTGATGTTGTCGCGACCTTGCTTGGAGGATTGTGGTCTGCGGGGGTCCATCACAGGTGGGGGTGAGGAGATGAGGCCCCAATTTAGTAGTCTTTTGATGCCCTCTTTAGGGGTGAAAATGGTAGTGGATTGATTTTGGAATGTCACCATCAATTTCGTGGGGAAACCCCACTTGTAAGTGATGTTGCGGTCACGAAGGACAGTAGTGACTGGAGCAAATTCCTTACGCTTTTGCGCTGTGGCAGCCAAGATATCTGTGTAGAGCGTGATTGAAGAGTAAGGATCGGGCAGGGGAGCATTAGTGCGGGCAGCAATCATGACTTTTTCTTTAGTTTGAAAGAAATGAACACGTGCTAGCACGTCTCGCGGAACTTTTTCGGGTAGATAATTTGGTTTTGCGATCCTGTGAGCGCGATCAATAGCCAGATCGGCTTGTGATAGTTGAGGAATAAGTTTGAGGAACAATTGCTGGACATAATAGATGAGGTCTGGAGGTTTGATAGTTTCAGGGATACCTCTGAGTTTTATATTGTTCCTCCTGGAACGGTCCTCGAGATCAGTGACTTTGGCTTGCAGGTATTGGATTTCTTGGGCTTGTTGGTGAAACGCCTCAGAAGCTTCATGGTGGGCAGAAGCATGGTCTGTGACTTGCCGCTCAAGTACGTCCGTACGCTCCTCAATGTGGTCCATTCTGGAATGTAGGGAGGATAGGGATGAGCGGAGCTCATTATGCAGGTCCTTTTGTAAGGACAGTAGCATCAGTTTCAAGGTGTGTTCTGAGGCAGGCTGATCAGTAGCAGGTAAGGCAGCTAGGGATTCCTGTGAGCTTTCATCCCCCTCATGCGTGTCCCAATGTTGTTTTTTGTATAGTGGGGCTTTGGAGGGAGAGGGTGCTGGGGATTGTGCTGCCCGCTTACCTCTGTCAGTGGGGGAGTTCTGAGGAGAGGAGAGATCAGGCTCAGTGCTGTCCATGTCATCCAAAACGTCAGCTGGGTCTTGTGGTGCCACAGCTGTTTGGGCTGGAGGAGGGAGAGACGCCGCTCCGGCACCATTTTGGCTGCGCTGCATGCCTGTGTCCCTCTGAGGGAAGAAGTCAGTGAGGCGGCGTGAGTTATTCCTACAGCGGTATGTCTGTTTTGACATACCGCTGTGATCGGAAGAGTTCCCGCTCCCCTCTGATGTAGGAGAGAGGGGAGAAAAGCTGCTGTGTCAGGTGGAGAGTTGCGGTTTGTCCCGGGGCTGAGCGGAGTGTGTGGATTAAGCATCCATCTTACTCCGCGGCCGGCCACGCCCCCCATAATCGGCCTTTTTTATCAGCAGAATCGGCCAATGACGATTAATTAAAAAACGCCAAATATCGGCCGATATATCGGTCGACCTCTAGTTAAAACCGCCCGCTAGCAGCCGAATAGCGCTGCTAAAACGACGGTAAAGTGGCGCTAAAAATAGCACCGCTTTACCGCTGATGCCCTAGGTGGCACAGTGTGAAAGGGCTCTTAAAAGCATCTGACCACACCAAGATCGGTGTGATAAGTTGCTTTCCCAATTTCCAATGGCACTGTTTATATTCGGCGAAACTGAAGTCATAAAATGCTCGTAGCTTCCGGTTTCTTAGGCCATAGAGATGATTGGAGCCATTCTAGTCTCCGATCAGCTCTATGGTCAGCTGGCAGAATCACCGGCTGCATTCTCGGGTTCCACGATGGGACAGGAGAGCCTGAGAAAAACATGAAAGATGACGGGAGGGGGGGAATTCCCTCCCACTGCTTGTAAAAGCAGTCTCGTTGATAATTAGCCACTAGGATTGCTTTTACATGAAAGCCGACCGTCGGCTTAAAAGAACGATACCAAGATGATGCCTAAACCGGCTGCATTCTCGGGTTCCACGGTGGGACAGAAGAGCCTGAGAAAACTGTGGAAGACGTTGGGGGATTCCCTCACACTGCTTGTCAAAGCAATCTAGTGAATAATTAGCCACTAGTATTGCTTTTACATGAAATCTGACCGCCTGCTGAAATGAAAGATACCAAGATGATGCCTAAACCTGCAGGCATCATTCCAGTATAACCACTAAAAGTCCAGCAACATACCAGTATGTCACAGGTTCTTGTTGGGCATATATTGTAATGTTCTTTTTTTTTATGCAGCCAAATTCCTCCATTCACATCGATCAATCGGTGGTATGCTCACCATTAGAATACCGCTCTTCATCCACCCACTTCTAATGATGGGCATACATGCACCATTCTCTTTTTTAGTTCAGCCCATGAGCTGAACGGAAAAAAACAGATACCTCCATTCACATCGATCGATGTGGATGAAGAAATCACTGCCAAGAAAATTAAACAAAAATATATGACCCTAATGTTCACCCCTGCCCCCATGCTTCGGCATATATGTTTTTTTTTTTTTTTTAACTGTGGTGGTGAAATCACCTCCTACAGTGCCGCAGTCATGGCTTTACATATCGTGAGAGCAAACCCTGTTGCTGTCAGAATATAAATAAGCATGTACTGCAAATGAATGGCGTACATGCAGAGCAAACAATGGTTAGCAATAAAACACAGTAACAGTACAGTATAACAGTAGTGCAAGGTACTTACTGCAGCAAGGAGATGCTTGCGTGCACGCATGCGCACATGGGTTCCAGTGTTGGCCCAACAAGCTGGGCAGCACTGTGTGTGTGCATGTGCGTGCGGGGACACATGCTAACCTCTGCTTGGTGCCAATGGGCCTTTAAAAGAACAGCAGCTGCACTTGTGCAGTGCTGTTTGATCTGCAGCTTACCAGTATTCTGAAACCTGTACCTGCTATCTAATTACCTGTACTGACCCGGCTCTGCTGACTTACCTGCTATCTTCAATCCTGACCTCGGCCAGCCCTGACTCTGCTAAAGCCTCTCCTGCATGATATTCTGTTGTCAACTACTGCCTGTCCATTTGACCTTGCTCCAGCCTGCTGCCTTACTCTATCTGATTACCTGTGCTGACCCGGCTTGTCTGTCCCTGCTCCAGCCTGCTGCCTTACTCTAGTATATAAAGCAATCAGTGCAAACCAAAATTAACATAAAAAAAAAAAAAAAAAATTGCAAGCTGAACACAAAAAGGTAAATCACAAATCCTTAAGAATAATATGTAAAAAGAAAAAGTGCAGCGCAAAACATATAAAAAATGGAATATAAAAGTTCAAATCCAATTAGCAATGTGTAGAGTGATGTGGATGAGAACACCCAGTGACTGTAGAATTTCAATAAGTTTCACAGTGACAATCCTCCAAACGGAAAAGGTACTCTTACCAAATATGATAATCAAAAACGCATAGACAGGACCCATAGCAACCTGTGGGGCTCTGACTTTGGGGGGGAGTGGTTGATCATGGCGGAGTGAGGAGTCTAGTGTCTAGTCAGCGCACATGCACCTCCAGGTGATCGACTATATGGAGAGATGATGGGCGTGCAGGGTCGGGGACAGCGCCGGTTCAGCGTGTGTGGCTCCTGTATAGCTGTATAGCTGTGGATAGCCGTGTATAACGGAGAAGTCGCGTGCTGAACGGAGGGTGAAGCCTATGGTAGCCGCCTATAGCAGCCGGATGGTCGAGTGACCGACAGAGTGCAGAGTGTGAGTGAACTGCTTAATTGGAGCGCGCATGCCCTTGTGCTGCGGGAGACGGTGTGCAGTCCACACAAGCTTATTGTAGCCTCACGTCTCTGCCCATGTCGAAGCAGTGGAAGACCACAGGGAAGTCACACAGTATCGCCCCAAGACACCCGTAGAGCACTCTGCATACCGGGGGAGAGAGGAGACACTACAGACCACGGATAGCAGTGACAGCATGAGATCATCCAGGAAGTCACTTTCAGAGGTCTCTCTACAGGCACCGTGTGTGTCAGCAGTATCCACACTGAGATCCGGGACACAGGATGGAGCACAAAGTGGACAATCTCTTACACTACCCCACCCCACCAGCAGAGATCCAGAGAACACCAGCGAAGAGCAGGTATGTCAGCAGAGCTTAGGTGTTACACAGAGACTGGAGCTGGGGGGGGTGGGGGACGGAAGCGGAGACCGAGACAGGGACTATGTTTGACATCAGACAACTTATCCAAGCCCTCCCTACAAGAGCGGATATATTAGAAATGCTGAATGATACTACACGAGCGCTAAGGGAGGAGATCAAAGTGATGCAGGCTGACATAGAGAATGTAGACTCTAGGATGCAACAAACGGAAAAAATGCAGCAGGCACATAATACATGAATGGAGAGTCTTGAAGACAAAATACAGAGACAGCATCAGAGGATAGTAGCACTACAGTTGCAATCTGAGGAATCTGAGAATAGGAGCAGGAGAAATAATCTCCGGCTAAAAGGGATCTCAGAGGACATTGAGGGCCCTAACCTAAGAGAAACGGTCACTAACATATTTAACCAAGTACTGAAAAACCCATTGAATACATTAATTGAACTGGATCATGTCCATAGGATCCCTACTACTCGTAATGTAGCCCAAAAGGATCAACGAGATGTCCTGTGCAGGGTGCATTTTTTTAGGGTAAAAGAAGAAATATTAAGGGCAGCATGGCGGGAGGGATCTGTGGTATATGGTGAGAAGGAGATACAAATATACCCGGACCTATGCAGACAGACGAAGTACAGGAGGCGCTTGCTGAAGCCATTATTGGAGTACATACTTACTAGTGGGGCCACATATAAATGGGGGTACCCACTGGCAGTGATTGTTAAAAAGGGAGGACATAGTTTTAATCTACGGAGACCAGTTCAGTTGGTTGATCTTTTAGGTTTCTTGGGGATGGAGACCATGGAGGTCCCCGACTGGACAGAGCTGCCAGCAACAACAGAATACCCCCCTATCAGTAACAGAGGCAGAACAGAGTGAAGAGCTTTTACCAGGAAAAGAGAATAAACAGAAAAAAACAGAAACAAGAGGAAAGAGGAAATTAAGGAAATGGCAGTATATCTCAGAAGGGACATAGGAGGAAGAACTGAAATGGGAAAGTAGGGGGAAAAGAAAAAAAAATAGAAAGATAAAAAAAAAAAATAGTTGTGACCATTTTCCTTCTTTTTTTTTTTCTCTTCCTCATCTCTCCTGGGGGGTAAATTTTTGGAGAACTGATGGATTGGGGATGTGGGGGTCCATACCTGGAGAGGGTAACGGACTCTAAGTAATGGGGGAGAGGGAGGGAGGGGAAAAAGGGGAGTCTGTAGTATATATATATTTATTTATTTATTTTTTTTGGAATTGTTGTTAAGCTTGGTTGATGTGTTAAATGGAGGTCCCTCTATGGGGGGGAGGGCAGGAGGCATAGATTAGGAAGATCAGGATGCACATGAGGTGGAGGTGGAAGGTGGGTGGGGGTATATAAAGAGAGGGTTGTTCATAGTAAAGTGCACCAGCATTGTTGGACTTGTACCAGCCTGTGTGGGTGAGGTGGGGGTCTTTTCCCTTTTTGTTTTTTTAATTAGTTTTTTTGTTTTTTTAATAATGTATCTAGGATCAGAAATTATCTTCATTTGTTACACATCCTACAACAATTACACATAATTACACAAATACACAAGGGTATAATTACAGTATGTTTTTTTTTTCACACTGCTCCCCGTGGGGTTTAGTGGAGGAAGGGGAGGTAAAGAAGCACAACCAGAGTATGGGGGAAGGGAATATTGAGGGAGGTAATCAAGGTGTTTTGCACTGATTGCACTGGATGAGTATAGGGAGGGGGGGGGGTCATATAGAAAGTAATATATTAAGGATAGGGGATGGGGGAGAAGAAGGGATTGTTAGAACATATGGCATTAAAATAGTCGCCAGTCTAGTCCTTGGAGGAATGACTTTGAAAATCTTTTGCATTTTTTTTCCAATTTTTTTTTTGTTTTTTTTTTTAGAGAGTCAGAGTCATAGAGATAGCGCTGACTCCCTCAGACAGGGATATGGAGGAGAATAGAGGAAATGTGAAAACTCTTAATATGTCTATGAATAGAGTATGTGTTAAAAATATGATATATTGTTACTTTCTGTGTTATTGATGCTATGGGGGAGCTAGAATAATACTGTTTGAGTTTATGTAAAAATTACACTGTATGAAATTAATACGGATTCCAATTACAGAAGGATGGGCACATAGGGAGATGGGTATGTATGGACATGGTAAAGACTCAGCAATGGTAGGGTGGAATATGTATAATCAGACCGAAATAAATAAAAATAGATAGACTTACAAATTAGTCGACAGGGTGCATGTGAAGAGACGCAGGGATTGAGCACTTTCCCCACCTGAAGCACCTTTCCTCTTTCCTTTTTTTCTTCTCTTTTCTTTTTTTGGGACCTTTATATTTTTATTTTTTGGGACCTACATTTTTTGAAGGTCTTTTTTTTTGGGATTGGGGTCAGCTGTCTTCCTCCCCCCCCCCCGGGTTAAATTATGAATGAATGAATGAATGAATAACTTGTATAGCGCTACAATGCGAACTGAATCGCCTCAAGGCGCTGTATTGGCATTTGGTTGTCGAGCTTCTAGAAGAGGTGGGTCTTGAGTTTCCTCCTGAAGGCCTGATGGTTTTCTTCCATGCGAATGTCGGTTGGTAGAGCGTTCCATAGCCGTGGACCTTGGACAGCGAATCTCCGTTCCCCCTTTGATTTGTAGCGGGATTTAGGAATGAGGAGAAGATTTTGATTAGCCAATCGAAGACTGCGATTCGGTGTGTAGTGTTTTATTTTCTCGCGAAGGTATTGCGGGGCGTTTCCATGTGCGCATTTGTGGGTGAGGCAGAGGGTCTTGAATGCGACCCGACTCCTTACATTTAGCCAATGTAGGTTCCTCAGGGAAGCGGAGATGGATTCCCAGGGTTTTTTTCCTGTTATCAGCCTTGCCGCTGTGTTTTGGATAAGTTGTAAGCGCGCAAGTTGATATTGGGGTAATCCTATGTAAAGGGAGTTAGCATAGTCGAGTCGAGAATTGATGATCGTTCCAACTACCACAGCTTTGTCCTCTTTTGGACTAAAATAACTTTGACTTATAACGTAAAAGGATTAAACAGTCCAGAAAAACATACAAGACTATTGATGGAACTAGGGAGATTTAAATCACAGATTACCTTCCTACAGGAGACACATTTTAAAAAGGATAAAATTCCAAAGTTGGGTAACCGTGGAAATTTCCCACAGTGTATCATAGTGCCTCTCGGACCTCAAAAGCAAGTGGGGTATCTATCATCTTAGCGAAACAGATACCATGGACTGAGGCTAAAATAATTACGGACAATGATGGGCGTCTCCTCATTGTGAAAGGAGTACTAGGGGAACAAAAGGTAACCTTAGTGAGTATATACCTACCTAATATGGATCAAATAGGAGCCTTGGAGAAATATCTAAATTTAGTATATCAAAATAATGAAGGAGTTCTGATGATGGGAGGAGACTTAAATATGACATTAGATCCTATGTTAGATGCCTCAAAAGGAACCTCACACATATCTTACAGAAAACTACGAAAAGCAAAAGGGATGTTACAAGACTTACAATTAGTGGACAGTTGGAGAATCCGGAATACACACGAGAGGGATTATACATTTTTTTCAACAAGACATAAGACATATACCAGAATTGATTATGTTTTTATATCTCAGAATGCCCTCTCGAGTGTATTGGACACTTCAATAGGTTCTTTTACACTATCAGATCACGCACCAACTCATTGTGTAATAGAATGGGGAGAGAGAGTGTCACGGGAATGGCATTGGAAGATCAATGAAACACTGTTAAAGGAATCAACATATGAGAAAAAAATTGCGCGGGAGATCGAACTATACTTCCAAGATAATAAATCAGAGGAACTGACACCCTTATGTGTATGGGAAGCACATAAATGCTTCATCAGAGGTGTTTTAATTTCATTGGGGGCACATAGAAAACGCTCTCTGGGTGCCAAGCTGGACCTCCTGCTAGAAGAAATATGCACGCTTGAAAAAGCCCATAAAAAAACTTTGGCAATGCAATCGGAAGAGAAACTGACATCTCCGTGATGAGCTAAATCTGTTATTAATGGACAAGGCAAAAGCAAAATTGGCACGCGGTAGGCGAGTATTTTATGAATATGGAAACAAACCAAGCAGGATGCTGGCAAACGTGCTCAGAGAGACAAAAGCACGGAATCATATTGAGTGTATTAAAACAGCAGGGGATGTATTGGTTAACTCCTCACAAGCAATGGCGAAAGAATTTAGAGATTTCTATACTAACTTATACCAAATTGAAAGTAATGTTCTGGAAGAAATATTAATAAAAAAAAGAGAAGTTGCAGAGGAGAACATAAAAGCAGCAGGGATGCCCAAGATAGTGGAAGGGGGAGCAGACAAGATAGATGGACCAATTACAATAGAAGAATTTACAATTGCCCTTAAATCACTGAATATAGGTAAAGCACCAGGACCTGACGGGTATACACTGCTCTATTATAAGACCTATGCAGAAAAATTTGCACCGGAATTTGTTGCCGCCTTTAACTCAGTTAGGGAAGGGGCGAGGATGTCAGTAGAGACATTAATGGCTCACATTACAGTAATCCCAAAAGAAGGGAAGGACCCAGCACAATGTGCTAGCTATCGTCCAATTTCTTTATTAAACGTGGATCTAAAGATCCTAGCGAAAATACTGGCAACCAGGTTAATGTCATATATCCCGGGTATAATACACCCAGATCAAGTGGGGTTCACCACGGAAAGGGAAGGTAGAGAAAATACACAAAGAGTTCTGAGTGCAATATACTTGGCGCAATGTCAAAAGAGACCCATGGTATTGATTTCTGCAGACGCAGAAAAAGCATTTGACAGAGTGGACTGGACATTTCTGGAAGTGACTTTGCAATATATAGGTCTGGGTAACGGGATGCTGAACTGGATTAAAAGTTTGTACTCAAGCCCAAGACCGAGGGTCAAAATAAACGATATAATATCGTAACCCTTTCCTATATATAACGGAACAAGGCAGGGATGCCCACTCTTGCCCCTTATTATATTTATCTTGACATTGGAACACCTTCCTGAGAACCATACGAGCTAATTTAGATACAAGAGGCATATCAACTCAAGGTGAAGTGCACAAACTTGCGGCATACGCGGACGATTTGCTATTTTTTGTCACCTCCCCTTCATTATTAATGGAGATACGTAAATATGGGGAGGTCTCTAACTTCAAGATAAACTATGGCAAATCCGAAGCAATGGGAGTAGAAGTAAATGATGCCCTACAAAAACAATTAACCAAGCATTTTACCTTTAAATGGACGGAGTCGTATATAAGTTACCTGGGGACTAAAATAACAAAGAAATTAGAGAGAGTGTTCGAACTGAACTTCTTACCCCTAATACGACAAATAAAATCAGACTTACAGCGGTGGGACAAGGACATTTTTACATGGTTCGGTAGAATTAACATTATTAAAATGAATATTATGCCTAGACTGATATATCTATTCCAGTCGTTACCAATCAAGATCCCCACAGGGTTTATGAGAGACCTAAGAACGAGGTTTGCAAGCTTTATATGGGCAGGGAAACCAGCGAGAATACGGAGGGATATTTTAGTACAACCTAAAGAGAGAGGAGGAGTGGGATTTCCCGATCCGGTGAGCTATTACGAAGCAGTACATTTAGCAAGAGTAATGGAATGGTGTACAGTGGAAAGAGAAAAACCATGGCTTTGCATGGAGCAAGCAATAACTGGTATACCCTTGAAGGGGATAGCATGGATCTTGGACACTGAGATCCCTCAGCAGGTGAAGAGACACCCCACTTTAGGGGCGACTCTCCATGCGACTAAAAAGACATTTAAGAAAACGGAGGTATCAAAGTACCCAAGCCCGACGGTCCCAATCTTGGGTACACCAAGTTTTGAGCCAGGTCTAGTAGACGTAGAGTTTAGGAATTTAAGGAGAAGAGGTGTCAGCAGGCTCCGAGACTTTACAAGAGAGAACAGAGTGATGACAGGGGAGGAGGTGGAATTAGAGTTCTCAGGGGAAATCCATTTTTTTTTTTAGGAGACTACAGCTTAAGGCCTTTCTCCAAACAATAAAAACAAATAGTAGAATTAAGGACAATATCCAAATTCGAGCAGCTTTGCTTGAAGGAGGAACCAGTGAAACATGCTTTATCAGTTATGTACTCTTTATTGGTAGAACTGAAGGCTCCACAAGAGTTAACATTCCTACAGGCATGGGAAAGAGACCTGGGGATAACATTCTCTGAATCACAGAAACTTAAGATTTGTAACCTCACACATAAGACATCAAGGGCAACAAAATAGCAAGAAGGTGGATACAAAATATTGACGAGATGGTATAGAACACCATCAGTGTTAAATTGGATATATCCACAATTAGCAAATAGGTGCTGGCGATGTCAAAGGGAAGAGGGAACTATGATACACATAATTTGGGAATGCCCCGAAGTTAAAGAATTTTGAAAGATGGTCATGGAAACAGTTGAAGAAATTACTGAAGTATCATTGGGGGAAAATCCAGCAGTGTACTTGTTACATGATACCCTGATACCTATCGGAAAATATAAAAACTCACTAGTGGGGCATTTGCTGAATGCCGCCAAGGCATGCATACCGAGCTTGTGGAAAAACACTTTCTCCCACGAGAGCACAATGGCTAGCGAAAATATCGGAAATCCAACAAATGGAAAAACTCACCATGAAGCTAAAAGAACAAGAAGATATCAGGAGATATGGACACCCTATATTATATATAGGGAACAAAACCGCCAATAGTCTCGTAGATGAGAAAGTATACAAGAGGTAATAAGGGGGGAACCGGGAGGGGGGAAGGACGAGTGGCAGAGACAGGCACCACCCAATCAAATTTTTTTTTTTTAAACACATTTTTAATATTTTTTTTTCTTTCGTTTTTTGTTCATGAAAGTGGACCCTCTAGGAGGGAAGACTGGGGGAGGAGGGAAGACTGGGGGAGGAGGGAGGGGGAGGGGGGGGGAACAACAAAATAAAATTACAGGTGTAAAAGAAAAAAGGTAATTAATGTTTTTCTAGCTAATGAAGTGGAAAATGCAGAGGGCTAAAAACGGCAGAGAATACAAAGAGGTATTATTGTTGGTATTTTGATTTGAATTAGAGAGGGAAGACGTTAAATAGAAAAAGAAGATGAACTTTATGTTATGTAACTGTAAATTTACACTTGTGAAATGAAAATAAAGAATAAAAAAAAAAAAGCATGGACCCATTCATGGGATGATGGTGCGACACCGATCCAACCAGGAGAAAATCCAAAGGTGTGATGACCAGGACACCAGAAATATCTTGAGGATGCAGCTACAACCAAGATAATCCACCATGAGATGATTATGCAGGTTTGATGCCCAAGAAAAAATAAAGGATGCAATCTCAGTGCAGACTGTATAAAAAAATCTTTTTTTATTTAAAAAAAAGAGGGGATAACACTGAAGCTCCAATGAGTATTAAGGACTGTACAGACAGTTGAAGCATGCAAGCCTCTGCATATAAAACGACACAGCGGTGGAGCACAGTAACTCAATTAGAGCTCTGAAGTGTATAGGCTCTACGAATAATTAGGGCAAGCCGACATCTGCACTGAATACAGCACGTAAATAGAGCACAGTAAAAACGAATGGCTAAAAAACATCAGCGGTGTAAAGCCGCTGTGTGCATCGTGATGGAGCGCGGGTGACTGGCATAAGCGATAGCTCCTCCTCCTGCTGCCTTACTCTACCTGATTACCTATGTTTGACCCGGTTTGTCTCACCCTGCTCCAGCCTGCTGCTGATCCTGCATCACTCAGATCACCAGATCGCTGACCTGCATCTGCTTCTGCTGACTACCGCATTCCGGTCTTTCCTGGTGATCCATCATCTGTGTGACAGACCTAGCCGGGACAGAGGCTGTTGGAGGGGACTGAATGCAAGCCTCTTGCCCTGCGATTATGGGCCCTGACATTTTGTGGAACGGTGCTGTTTGTGAGCTGGATGCCTGGGGACCCCTGAGCTGGTTTTACTTGGATTCAGGTCCATGCTGGCCCCCCAAGACACATAGCCTCTGGATATGTATATGCCATATCAGCAATAGACTGAATCATACTGTTGGGACAGCGGTCAGATGTTAATGTCATCAACTCCAGCCACCTGTCTGTTGTGTAGATGAGTCTAGTCTGGCTTGTAAGAGTATTCCACACATTGTTGTTTTGGCTAATTAAAGCGGAGTTCCACCCTAAAGTGGAACTTCCGCTTATCGGATTCCTCCCCCCCTCCGGTGCCACAATCGGCACCTTACAGGGGGGTGCAGATACCTGTATAATACAGGTATCTGCACCCACTTCCGTGACAAATTATCTGGGGCTGCCCCGCCCCTATCCGGAGATGCCCCGTTGTGTCCTGGGAAACACAGTTCCCAGGACACAACGGGGACCAATAGAGGCGCACAGCGCGACTCGCGCATGCGCAGTAGGGAACCGAGCAGTGAAGACTTTGCATCTTCACTTCCCGATTCCCTGACAGAGGATGGCGGTGGGGCAGCGAGAGACGAGCGGTCTCTCGTCACATTCTGCCTACACCACTGGAACCAGGAACAGGTAAGTGTCCATTTATTAAAAGTCAGCAGCTGCACTATTTGTAGCTGCTGACTTTTAATATTTTTTGTGCGGGTGCAGCTCCGCTTTAACCCTGTGTTGATGTTAATTTTGAACAATACACAAACCTTGAAAGATCTGATCTGGAGACGAACTGTCTGGTCACCTAGGCTGCCTTAAGTGCTGGGTTAATTAACATGTTAATTATGTGATTGTCTTTTAAGTTGTTGCTATAGGGGAGGGGGGAGTATCCATGAGCAGCCCTACCTCATTATCAACCCCTTGTGTTAAATGTGTATAAAAAGGCTGTATTCTGTCCAATAAATCAGTTCAAGATTCTACAAGCTATTTTTGGCTAGACTTGTATTCAATGCAGCTATAATAATATCTCTCTCTGATGGTCAGATTGGAGGAAGCAGTATTACTGACGGAACCACTCATTTTGGCTAGACTTGTATTCAATGCAGCTATAATAATATCTCTCTCTGATGGTCAGATTGGAGGAAGCAGTATTACTGTAACAGGAACCACTGAGACTGCGTTCAGGATTCGTAACGCATGATACTATGATAAGTCTGACACCCAGTGGAGTAAGTTGACGCTGCAGTACGTACCTGCTGTACATCGCACGCTGCAGTTGTACTCGTCCGTATCTAGTCGAAGTAGACCGAGTCAGTGTTGTATTGAAAAGATCGTTGTAAGTATCAGTAGTAAGTAATAGTGTAGTACAACGTCCAGTAAGACTGCTCGCTTCACGTGATAGTGCTAGTAACACGGACTTAGTTTACCACGTCACGTGAGAAATGTGTAGCAAACAGATACGTTCGTAGTTAAAGAAGTAAAAGACGAGTGACTGTAGCACGCAAAGAAAATAGGTCATGTATGTAATGTATGTAGTCAAAAGCTTGAAGTTATTAACTAGCTAGCTTAGTTGACTGTACAGAGTACCAGGAGCCAGATTGACGTAACGTGTTGAGTAAGAGATGATACGTAGTATTGTCAGCTATTTAAGTCGAGCGTTTGTCGAGTAGGCAGCACGTATACTATTGTAGGTTAGAAAACGTTCGCTAGGTGCCGAAGTCGAGAGTAAGATCCCTAGTTTATGAGTATCGCTATGGAGGCTGCAGGTGTGCTCTTAGTTTCGTCGCAGTAGTTGTTTCGTTTATCGTTGACGTCTAAGCAGTTCGTCAAGTGCAGCAGATGTACAGCCAGTTGTATCCAGAGCATCACTGTAGTAGAGTCAGTAGAGTCAACGTTGCTTACTGCTGCGATTATGTGTGTAACGTTGTTTAAGTTACGTAGTAGTCCAAAGATGATTATTAGAAGGCTGGAAGTCAAGCAGTATAAGGGTAAGAGGTTGTATAGTAGAAGTGAGAGCGAAGTATGTTAGTAGCTTACAGTGAGTAGACGCAGAGAGAAGTGTTATAGGAGTACGTCACGCTAGAGTTCTCATTGCAAGAAGTAAGTCCATGCAGTCCTGTTGAACGTAGTATAGCAGTAGAAGAGCTGGCAAGTCACGCTAATGAAGCTACTAGCTCGGAATAGCTTAGAGAAAGTAACAAGTAGCGGCTCTGCTAGTACCTGTGTTCAAGAAGTAAGTAGAAGTAGTAGTAGATGTACAGTCGAGAAGTAGCTAGTCTCGTAACCCATTTAGACTGCTTGAGTACACAAGTCTTTCGTACACGTAGTGTTGAGCAGTCAGAGTCATTCGTCCACTCACTGTTAGACCGTAGTCGCAGTCTCGAAAGTGGATAGCTTACAGATGAGTGAGTAGATCGTAAAGCCACCACGCAGAGCTTGAGTAAGAAGTAGACGTACACGTCAGTGAAGTAATCGTATAGTAAGGTAGTATACACAGACGTCTTGTAGTTGGTACGAGCCTAGAACAGTGTAGTTCGTAGCTGCAGCAGTCTAGTGTAAGCATAAGTAAGTAGTCGATAAGTGAAGACGAAGACAGTATCAGTTCAGCTACACAGGACCGAAAGTCGTGCAAAGCGTTACTAAGCAGTCTTGTGTTACTGACCAGAGTCATATTGACTGCTTGGTCAGTCTGACGTACAAGAGTTCGCTTGTGTAAGTCCGGAGATAGATTAGGACAGTTGTCTCACATCTGTTTGAGTAGTCTAAACAAGCTAACACACAGAGTGAGGCCTTGAGTGGATCAGAAAGAGAAAGAAGTTCCCACATCGTACTGTAGTATACAATGAAGTAGAGTTAGGATAGCTGATGCTGGTCAGCGTAAACAGTAACAAGAGAGGCTAGTAAGTAGTAGTAAGTAGTAACGCACGAGTAAAGTTGTACTTGTGCCAGGACGTAACGTATAATCAAAACGTACTCTCTAGTCTGTACATTGCAGTACCGAAACGTAGAAGAAGTACCAAGTAATAGGAGTAAAGAGTAAAGTTGTTGTCCAAGTAAGTAAGTCTCAGATAACCCGTAAATTGGCCGTAGTAGTTGTCTAGTAAGTTCGCCAATCGTCCCGTAGTATGCGAATGTAAGTGTTCACAGCAAGTTAAGTAGAATCGACGTATTGCTATCGCAGTCACGCCTAATGTAGGAGTTGTTAGTATGTCCGTATGGATAGGTTTTAATCTCGTAATCCTCAGATCGTCAACTGAATACGCTTCATATGCTAGGTGTTGCCTGTAGGTCAGAGAAAAGTACCAAGATCGCCTCTTAGCTTGCTGAGTCTAAGTAGCGAGATCGTCCGGTGGCGTTTGTGAGACAGCTCCAACTAAGTATGGCTATGTAAGATGTAAGACAGAGCATTCAGTGTAGAAAGTACCATCAGTTGAAGACACGTCATAGTATAGTCCTTCACATGTAAAGTGTCAGGAAAAAGTAGTCGTAGCTTGCTATGTTTACAAGTTCCACGCCTTCTAGGTCAACAAGTACAGTTTGGACGTTCCTCCCGCTCCCGAATGTAGTAAGTTAGTACGTATGTCCTCATGCTAAGCGAACTAGTAGTAGACAACCAGTACACACGAGTAGTACCAAGGTACCGTCTGTATATCCAGCGGAGTGAGGAAAAGGATCCGTCACAATCTGCCCTTCTGTGCCAGATCTTAAAGGCACTCCTACCTCACTGTGCTCATAAGGCCACTGTCCCAACTCCAGTGGCTGCTGAGCCAGGGCTGTAAGAGAGCTCTCCTCCTACAAGTCAGGCTCTACGATAAGGTACGTAACAAGTAGAATGACATACCTGAAAAGCAAACACGATAAAAATGACATACCTGAAAAGCAAACACGCCAATAAAACACAGTGACAACAAAATATTACAGTTAAGCATTAAATACAAAGCAGGATGCATGCGCTAGCCTGTAACGTCTGTTAGAATCACGCTACGTACCAGTAGCTGTAGTTAGGTAGTAGTAGTACTCCGAAAGAGAGTAAGCTATAGAGGAAGTTAGGTGTTAGTATTATGAGAGGAGAAGTGTAAAGTAACGCAGATAAGTTAGTGTAAGTAACGAGGAGTAGTAGTAGAGGTGCGACGTAGTTAAGTTAGATGAAGAGTAAGAGAATAGAAGTACTGTCAAGCTACCACAGTAATTGTAGAGTAACGTACGTACGTAAGTGACGTAGCAGAAGTAGAGTAAGCAGGTGTGCAAGTTACGTCAGAGATGTAGTAGTACGGTGTGGCTCGTTCGAAAATCAGTCTCCGTAGAGTACAGTAAGAGATAAGGTATTGTAGTGGTGTAGGCAGAAGTCAGTATTGTCTATAGTCATTCGAGATGCTAGTTTAGTTTGAGCTACAACTGAAGTGCAGTTCAATAACGTAACCGTTGTATATGTAAGCTCCAGTTGTAATCTAAACGGTGTGAGAGTGAGTTATGAAAGTAAGAGTCTAAGAAGGGACGTAATCTAGTAGGAGTAAGAGGTCACGGCTGTAAGTAAGTGTCTAGAAGTTGCAGAGTAAGTAGAGTAGTACGAACGGTGATAAGTTAAGAGTGTAGAGTTGTAACAAGAATGAGTAGAGGTAGGAGTTATAGACGCTAAGTGTATTGAGTCAAGTGACGTATTCAAAGTACAGTCACACGTATTAGTAGTTAAGTAGGATAGAGTATAAGTAAAAGAGTAAGTAGAGAAAGTAAGTAGTGTTGCAGTCTAGCACGGACGTTCGAGCCTGCTTAACACGTAGGCAGTGTCTCGGAATCACACGTATCGATGAGATCAAGCTCGCAAAGCTGTAGCACGTATGATCGTCAAGTTGTAACATACCAGGTCTCGTCTCATCGCTACAAGCGAGGGATAAACAAGGTCTCTGAAGTAGCACTTGAGAGTGTAAGTCATGTTAGCGTCAAGCTAGACGACAAGAGAAGTAAAAGGAGTAGAGTTGCGACTGTTTGTAAGTACTGTTACTGCAAGTGGAGAGCTACTCTTCACTTTATCCGCTATGAGTTTAGGTACGAGTTCGGATCGCTGTTCGTTAGAGAGGAGTAGAAGCAGTAGTTAGCTATGCGCTACTGTGTCACGGAATACTTCGTAGCCGCTACGTTTGTAGTGCTGTAAGGTAAGTTAGTGTCGTGTGCTGTAACGTATTAGTAGACGGGGATACTAGGAGTGCCTCTAGAAGAGTGTAAGTGGCCAAGTTGCAAGAAGTATAGTAGAAGTTGCAGATATATGTAAACAGGAGAGTCTAGTAGAGAGATGAGATGGTGTAGCCCCTCGTGAGAGTCAGATGTCGTAGAGTAGGACGTAAGGCTAACGTCGCTTTGTGCTATGTAATTAGAAACGTCTAGAGTACATGTATTGAGATAAAATGGAAGAGGTTAGAATGTTGTTCAGCTATCATGATTTGAGCAGCAGTTAGTAAAACAGAGCAGAACAATAGAGAGAGAACAATAGAGAGAGAACAATAAAATGTTTTGGCTTTTTTTTTTTTTTTTTTTTTTACACTTTTATTGTAACTATATAAGTTCCAGGTTAGGGTCTCTTAAAATGCGATGGCCATCTAACATCTTTCGAGACCCTGTGTAAGTGTTCCGGAAACACTCATGCAGAGACCAGGTTGGTCAGGACAGGAGGGACAATAAAAGCGGGTGTCACGCCTATATCTGCGTTTTCTACAGACACATCTTCTTTGGGGTGCTCTTTGGGTAGAGGTACCAGGGAGGACATCCGGAAAATGCCTGTCATGCAGCCGGCTCACTGCATTTGCATTGGGATGTTGGGCCACAGCACTGTCTGGATACAAAAGGGCTGTGATGATCTCTTCCTGGAATTTTAGGAAGGATTCAGTTCTTCCTGATGCTTTATATAGCACATAAGCGTTCAGCAGAGCCAATTGAAATAAGTATACAGACACTTTATTGTACCAGCGTCTGGCCTTACGGCCAATTAAGTATGATGCCATCATCTGGTCCTTAAAGTCCATAACTCCCATGTTAAGGTTGTATTCGTGGACATAGTGGGGCTTCTCAACAACACCAGTCGCTGTTGGAATTTGGACTGTCGTATCTGCGTGAATGGAGGACAGAACGAAAACATTCCGTGTGTCCCTCCACTTCACTGCAAGCAATTTATTACACTTCAAGCAGGCTCTCTTCCCCATCTAAGTCAGGAATCTACAAGTCGTTGGGGGAAGCCCTGGCGATTAGATCGCACAGCATCAATTCCAGAATCAAAAAGGTGTCTAAAAAGTAGCACGGTTGTGTAATACTTGTCCTTCATATAAATGGTACCTCTTTCTAAATAAGGGTGACACCAAGTCACAAATAATCTTAACGCTGCTCCCGATGTAGTCTGGGCAGTTGTGGGGCTCCACATGACTATCTTTTCCCTCGTAAACCAGAAAACTATATGTATAGCCTGTGGCCCTGTCTCAGAGCGTATACATCTTGACCCCATATCTGGTACGCTTGCTGGGGAGAAACTGAAAGCAAGATGGCCAGAAAATGTAATCAGGGACTCATCAACGCAAACAACTTGATCGGGAATAAACAAGGCTGCAAATTGTTGAAGTGGTTTTAGAGGGGCCGAATTTTGTGGAGCCGATCGTATTCAGGGTCACCCCGAGGACAACAGAGTTCATTGTCATTGAAGTGCATAAACCACAAGATTTGCTCGTATCTAGCCCTGGCCATGGAAGCAGAGAACACGGGCATATGGAGAATTAGGTCAGTGGACCAATATGACCGCAACTCACACTTTTTAGTAATGCCCATGAGGAGGGATAGACCCAGAAAGGTCTTAAATTCTGGAACCATAATAGCTTTTCAGCCACATTCTCTAGCAAGGGTCAAATGAGGATTTGTGGTGATAAATTGACCAGCGTATAAATTGCTTTGGTCCACAATAGATCTCTACAGATCTTCTGTGAAAAACAACAAATAAAAGTCAGGGATAAGGAGGAGCTCGATGTTCGAGTCGAACGTAAGTGGCTCTGGGGGACTAATGCCGTTTACACACGATCGGACATCCACGGACAAACCGTGGATTTTTTTCCGAAGGATGTTGGCTTAAACTTGTGTTGCATAAACACGGTCACACAAATGTTGTCGGAAATTCTGAACGTCAAGAACGCAGTGACGTACAACGCATACGACAAGCCTGAGAAAAATGAAGTTCAATAGCCAGTGCGGCTCTTCTGCTTGATTCCAAGCATGCGTGGACTTTTGTGCATCGGACTTGTGTACACATGCTCGGAATTTCCAACAGCAAAGTGAAGTTGTCGGAAAATTTGAGAATCTGCTCTCAAACATTTGTGTGCAGAAATTCCAACAGCAAATGTCCAATGGAGCTTACACACGGTCAGACTTTTGAACAAGCTCACATCGAACATTTCCCATCTGAAATTCTGACCGTGTGTACGCGGCATAAGTCCACACCCCATAGTCCACGCCCCACACTATATTATGAAGGTTACATAGCGGCCGTGTATATATATATATTATTTATATATATGACTATACATTGTAGAGGGTCAGCCTGGGGCAGGGTTAATAAGGGGTTAATTGAAGAGGGCAGGTACTTCTCCTTCAGACCTGCTTATTGTCAGCTGGGCTGAAAGTGTCACAGAGGAGCTGTTTGAGTAGGAAAGAGACACAGCAGCACGCTGTGTGAAAAGTTCCATTGCTGGATTGTGTACTTGCTGGGTGAGCTTAAAGCGGAGTTCCGCTTAAAAAAATAAAATAAAAAAGTCAGCAGCTACAAATACTGCAGCTGCTGACTTTTAATATTTGGACACTTACCTGTCCCAGGGTCCAGCGTTGCAGGGGATCGAAGCCCCGCTCATCTCCCCTTCCGCTCTGCAGTGCCGGCATTGCAATTGTGGGCACCCAGCTGTGGCTTCACAGCCGGGCACGCACTGCGCATGCGTAGAGCCGCTCACTGTGACTGGACGTGCAATCATCTGGGACCTGTGACTTGTCTCAGATGATTGCCGAGAGGGAGGGGGAGAGGTGATCTCCATTCTGGCGCTGTGGGTGCGTCAGAAGGAAGTGGGACCTGGGACCCTCTGAAAAGAGGGTATCTGCTCCCCCCAAAAAATTACTTGCCAAATGTGGCATGTCAGGGGGTCACCTTCTCTTAAAGCGGAAGTTCCATTTTAGGGTGGAACTCCGCTTTAACCACATAAAAGACTGGAGCTCTGATTAGAGCCATGAACTATTGCCTGTAATCCTGTATGCTGCGGAACTGTGAGCTGTGCCTGTTTGCACAACTGTGTGATAAGACAGCCTGTTGTGTCTTCTGTTTGTTTTTGCTAGTTTGCTGAATAAAGCCATTTTTATTTTACTGGACTGTCTCTGAGCCGAGTGTTCACCCCTCTGATCCCCTACAATATATATATATATATATATATATATATATATATATATATATATATATATATATATATATATATTTATTATGCATTCAGTGTAGCGTATATATACAGTTCATTCGGTGGTGAACATTATATACTTCAGGCGGTATATATATATATATATATATATATATACATATACATATATACATACACACACATACACACACACACACATATACTTATACACACACACAGGGGCGGACTGACCATTCAGTCACTCGGGCACCAACCAAGGGCCCGTAGTCAGGGGGGCCCCATAAGCAGCTCACAGGGGCAGTGCCAGGTGGGTGCTTGGGTGTGCTGAAGCTCCCCCCCCCAAAAAAAAAAAAAATCCTCAAGCACCCCAGAAAATTCCACTGAGGTATTGGCATAAAATTCACACTATTTTTTTTAAATAATATTGTACCTGCTGTGAATCCTGTCTGCTACTTGGCTGGGGACTCTTTTTGAAGAAGAGGGATACAGCCGCATAAGCTGCTGATGTTTAGTTAGTCCCGGCTGAGAGGGGGGCGGATTGATTCAAAATGCTGTGCAGAGGTGCTACCTTTTAAAAGCCCCTGTGTCACATGGAGCCTCTGCATCTGGCACGAGAAAGGAGAGAGAAGAGAGGTGGAGAAGAGGGAGTAAGAGCCCAGAAGCAAAAAAGGTATGATGACTGCTGAGCTGCTGGCTGTTTCCTTGGCAGACCGCTGGGGAGGGAGCAGAGCTGCTGTAGGCAGAGAACTGACTGAGTCTGCAGTGCTCGTCATCTGACAGGAGAGGGGGAGGGGGGTTTCTGTTGTGCAGGCAGGCTGAGGTCCGAGGAGGAATTAGGATGGTTGATGGCTGTTCTTTTTATAAGGGAGCTGCTGCTGATTGCTGAGCCTGGGGAGGGAGACTCCACTTTGTGGTCCTGTTATTTGATTTATGTCAGCAGCAGGCAGTCTGATCTGCTGCAAGAGGAATCCTGTCCTGTGATCTTGGCACTCTGATTTGCCTTGGGCACTGGCACTGCAATCATTAGACTGCCCCCCAATCAGGATATTCTGTTAGCCCCCCCTCTTTGTCAGCCCACCCCCCTCTGTCAGCCCACCTCTTTCAACCCACCCCTCTCTGTCAGCCCACCCCTCCTCTGTCAGCCCACCCCCTCTGTCAGCCCACCCCCCTCTGTCAGCTGATTGCTGAGCCTGGGGAGGGAGACTCCACTTTGTGGTCCTGTTATTTGATTTATGTCAGCAGCAGGCAGTCTGATCTGCTGCAAGAGGAATCCTGTCCTGTGATCTTGGCACTCTGATTTGCCTTGGGCACTGGCACTGCAATCATTAGACTGCCCCCCAATCAGGATATTCTGTTAGCCCCCCCTCTTTGTCAACCCACCCCCCTCTGTCAGCCCACCTCTTTCAACCCACCCCTCTCTGTCAGCCCACCCCTCCTCTGTCAGCCCACCCCCTCTGTCAGCCCACCCCCCTCTGTCAGCCCACCCCCCTCTGTCAGCTGATTGCTGAGCCTGGGGAGGGAGACTCCACTTTGTGGTCCTGTTATTTGATTTATGTCAGCAGCAGGCAGTCTGATCTGCTGCAAGAGGAATCCTGTCCTGTGATCTTGGCACTCTGATTTGCCTTGGGCACTGGCACTGCAATCATTAGACTGCCCCCCAATCAGGATATTCTGTTAGCCCCCCCTCTTTGTCAGCCCACCCCCCTCTGTCAGCCCACCCCCCTCTGTCAGCCCACCTCTTTCAACCCACCCCTCTCTGTCAGCCCACCCCTCCTCTGTCAGCCCACCCCCCTCTGTCAGCCCACCCCCTCTGTCAGCCCACCCCCCTCTGTCAGCCCACCTCTTTTAACCCACCCCTCTCTGTCAGCCCACCCCTCCTCTGTCAGCCCACCCCCCTCTGTCAGCCCACCCCCCTCTGCCAGCCCACCCCCCTCTGTCAGCCCACCCCCCTCTGTCAGCCCACCCCCCTCTGTCAACCCACCCCACTCTGTCAACCCACCCCCCTCTGTCAACCCACCCCCCTCTGTCAACCCACCCCCCTCTGTCAACCCACCCCTCTCTGTCAACCCACCCCTCTCTGTTAGCACACCCCTCTCTGTCAGCCCACCCCCCTGTCAGCCCACCCCTCTCTGTCAGCCCCCCCTCCCCTCTGTTAGCCCCCCTTTCCCTCCTCTGTAAGCCTCCCCTCCTCTGTCAGTCAACCCCTCTCTGTCATCCCCCTTTTTGTCCCCTCTCTCTGTAAGCCCCACCTCTATGTCAGCCCCCCCTCTCCATCAGTCCCCCCCCTCTCCGTCAGCCCCCCCCCTCTCCGTCAGCCCCCCCCCTCTCCGTCAGCCACAGCCGGGTGCACCATGCCAGCCACCCACCCATTGACCCACTGCAGGGAGCCAGGCCAGCTTGTACCAGATTGCACGCCTACAAGTCATCCAAAACTCAGCATCAAGATTAGTCACCGGAAAGAAACCCTGGGAATCCATCTCCCCATCCCTAAGGTCCCTTCATTGGCTCACAGTAAAAGATACGATCACATTCAAGACCCTCTGCCTCACCCACAAATGTACACAAGGAAATGCTCCACAATACCTTTGTGAGAAAATTGAAAAATACATACCGAATGGCAGACTTTAAATTGACAAACCAAAATCGCCTACTCATCCCTAAAACCTGCTACAAATCGAAGGGAGAACGAAGATTCGCAGTACAGGGACCTCAGGTATGGAACGCTCTACCAAACATCCGCTTGGAAGAAAACCATCAGGCCTTCAGGAAAAAAACTCAAGACCCACCTCTTCTAATACAGCAGGACAACAAGGGCAGACAAGCGCCTTGAGGCGATTCAGTTCGCATTCGCAGCGCTATACAAATCATTAATTCATTCATTCAGCCACCTTCTGCAGGGTGCACAGTGCCTGCCAGCCAAACAGCAGGGAGCCAGGCCAGCAACCCACAGCAGGGTGCACCATGCCAGCCAGCCACCCACCCACTGGCCCACAGCAGGGAGCCAGACAGCCACCCACAGAAGCCAGCTACCCATGGTGACCCACCCACAGCAGGGCCAGGGTGCCAGCCACCCATGGCGACCCACCCACAGCAGGGCCAGGGTGCCAGCCAGCCACCCACGGTAAGTTGTCTGAAGCTGCAGTTTGGCTCAGAATAATTATACTAAAGTTCTGGCTTCTGTACCAGTTTGGCTGGGTTGTGTTAATTTCCACTTGGCCGTGGCTGTCGCTGTCACCACCGGTAAGTGTTGGAAATGCAACAGGCTGAGGATTCTGGGTAAGGGTACTTACGGTACCAACGCCATTTTTTGGGGTTTGTTATCCCAACCTCATGGCCCTCCTGGCCTAAGGTGTGTGCTGCCTTACTCAATGTTTCGGGCCGGCTGGCCCGAGGCTTCGCAACTGAAAGGTAGGCCCAGAAGCTCTGGGGCCTACTGATCCAGGGATGGTCCTGTGCTGTCTTGCCTGAGGGGAGAAGCCAGGCAACTGGGAGATCCAGGGGAGGACTTTTTGGGAGAGGGCCGAGCAACAAGGCTGGTACCTCATGGAAAAGCTTGGAGACTCAGTTGGAGAATGCATCCTGGGTTATCTACTGTGACAGACCTAGCCGGGACACAGGCTTTTGGAGAGGACTGAATGCTAGCCTCTTGCAGACCGATTATGGGCCCTGGATTTTAAGGGGCACAGGGTGAATGAGAACCCCACTATAATCTATGCTAGTCAGATTCAATGCTGTATAAATAATGTGTTGTCTCATGGTGTTGGGCTATTTGCTGTGATTCATTTGGGGTGTGGCTGTATTCCAATGTTCTATTGTGTCTGTCTGCCTTAGATATTATGGGATGTTTAGCTCTATGGAGGGAGGGGGGATTCATCCAGCAGCCCCCCTGCTAAGACTGGTTACTGATGAGAAGTTAAACACACCTGACCTGTGTGTTCATTGTCATTGGACAGTTTAACCCGCCCTGTTTTCCGAGGGTGGGGGGGAAGTGTTTTGAAGTGGCATCTGTATAACATGTGCTTGAATAAAGGAGTCTGTTGGTTTTTTACCCTACACTGGTGTTGTCTGGTGACTGGGTGAGCTAAGGGGTCTTGGATTGTGTGGTACCGGGAAGCATTTACGCATTAGAGGAAGCATTTACGGCGGACATCTGGAGTACATGGGTCCGTCACATCTACCACACAGTATCGCCTGAAAGAAACAGGTACTGTGGGGCAACTCTTTAACTTTTCAACAAGAAGCTGGCTGTGCCTTCCTGTGGCAGAGGATTGCACAACGATTGCTAAAATGAATAAGTCTGTGGCAGAGACTTTGACCAAGCATCTCATAGGCTGCTAGGTCAGGAGAGGGGCCTATCCGGTGGTTGCTGGATCCAGCCTGTGGAAATAGTTTGTCCTTTGGGTTAAGGAAATACCTCTAACCCGCAATTCTACAAAGGTACCTGAATCCCCCTTAACCATCTATCCCTCTATTGCAAAAGTGTGTGTTTTTGTTAAATAAACATCCAGAAAAAGGACTAAGTGTCGGAGCAATATTCTTTGACTAATCCTTTAACAGGACCCCTAAGACGGACACAGTAAACAGGTGAGGTAACGGTAAGCCCAACAAAAACCAGCAGCTCCTTCGGGGGTCAGTGCTACACATGTTTTCCAGGTGCAGTACAATTTCAGCCCATTCATTTGAATAGGCTGAAATTGTGCTGGACCACACCAAGAGTAATAAGATGCACAGGAACTGGATTGCATGGTACTACTGTACCGTACGATCCAGTGCAGGTAAACACATTACATTTGGGACCTGCATTTATGGTGTCATTAAGTTAACATTGACACCCACTGCAGATTAGACATGGGAACTGTCAAAAAATTTGTTTTGTTTCGTTCCGTCCCATTTCGTATATAAAAAAAAATTCGTAATTCGTGTACGAAATTCCGTTCAAATTCGTACGAAATACAAATTTCGTACGAATCGTAAATTTTTTTTCGAATCGTTACGAATCGTTAGTAGTTACGAATCGTTACGAATCGTTAACGCGGCTAATGAATTGTCGGTTCTCATAACACAGAGAACAATTTGAATCCAACTACAAATATCGAATTTCAATTTCAAGTTACGAATCGTTACGAATCGTTAGTAAATCCAACTACAAATATCGAATTTCAACTAATATGAAAGAAATTATAATAGCGGATATAACGAATGCTTCGAATGAATTCGAGATTCAGTATATCTAATATAGAGAACTGTTCCTGCACAAAGTGTCATTTTTGCAGGAAAAAAAAAGCTATTTAAAATCACTCGCGGCTAATAAAAAGTCGGCTACGTAACACGGAGAACAGTCATTCATTGATAAAAAAAAAAAAAAAGTGTGGGGGTCCCCCCAAATTCAATAACCAGGCCCTTCAAGTCTGGTATGGATATTAAGGGGAACCCCAGCCAAAAAAAAAAAAAAAAAATGGCGTGGGGTCCCCCCCAAATATCCATCCCAGACCCTTGAGGTCTGGGATGGATTTTAAGGGGAACCCCGGCCAAAAAAAAAAAAGGCGTGGGGTCCCCCTCAAAATCAATACCAGACCCTTATCCGAGCACGCAACCTGGCAGGCCACAGGAAAAGAGGGGGGGATGAGAGCGGCCCCCCCTCCCGCCTGAACCGTACCAGGCCACATGCCCTCAACATTGGGAGGATGCTTTGGGGGTCTGAGACCCCCAAAGCACCTTGTCCCCATGTTGATGAGGACAAGGGCCTCATCCCCACAACCCTGGCCGGTGGCTGTGGGGGTCTGCAGGTGGGGGGCTTATCGGAATCTGGAAGCCCCCTTTAACAAGGGGACCCCAAGATCCCGGCCCCCCCCTGTGTGAAATGGTAAGGGGGTACAAAAGTTCAAAAATTGTAAAAATGACAGGAGATGGTCTTTGACAATTCCTTTATTAAAATCTTCTTTCTTCATCCTTCGGTTTCTTTATCTTCTCCTTCCATCATCTTCTTCCATCTTCTTCTTCCTCCGATCTTCTCGTCCTTCTCGTCCGGCATCGGCGTTGGCGCCTGTTCTGTCGGGCCGCTCCTCGCAATGGGAGGCTCCCGCTGTGTGAGGCTTTGCTGCCTCTGACAGGTCTTTTATAACGGAGGGCACCTGGTAACCCCGCCCCCTCTGACGCACGGGGACGTCATGGGGACTTCCCTATGGCTTTCCCCATGACATCAGATGGGGGGCGGGGTCACCAGGTGCCCTCCGTTATAAAAGACCTGTCAGCCGGAGAGAAGCCTCACAGAGCGGGAGCCTCCCATTGCGCGGAGCGGCCCGACAGAACAGACGCCGGACGAGAAGAACGGAGTAAGAAGAAGCGGATCGGAGGAAGAAGTAGATGGAAGAAGATGACGGAAGGAGAAGATGAAGAAAGGAAGACCAGAAGAAAGAAGATTTTAAATAAAGGAATTGTCAAAGACCGTCTCCTGTAATTTTTACCATTTTTGTCACCTTTTTGGTGAAATGGTAGGGGTACTTTTGTACCCCCTTACCATTTCACACAGGGGGGGGGGGGGGATCTGGGGGTCCCCTTGTTAAAGGGGGGCTTCCAGATTCCGATAAGCCCCCCGCCCGCAGACCCCCACAACCACCGGCCAGGGTTGTGGGGATGAGGCCCTTGTCCTCATCAACATGGGGACAAGGTGCTTTGGAGGTCCCAGACCCCCAAAGCATCCTCCCAATGTTGAGGGCATGTGGCCTGGTACGGTTCAGGCAGACGAGAGCGCCCCCCCCTCTTTTCCTGCGGCCTGCCAGGTTGCGTGCTCGGATAAAGGGTCTGGTGTGGATTTTGAGGGGGACCCCACGCCGTTTTTTTTTTTTTTTTTGGCCGGGGTTCCCCTTAAAATCCATCCCAGACCTGAAGGGTCTGGTATGGATATTTGGGGGGGACCCCACGCCATTTTTTTATTTTTTTTTGGCTGGGCCCTACACTTTTTTTTTTTAATATATCAATGAATGACTGCTCTGTGTTACGGAGCCGACATTTCATTTGCCGGCAATAGCCGCAAGTGATTTTTCTGCAAAAATGACACTTTGTCATTCGAATTCATTCAAATTCATTCGAATTCATTCGTTATATCTGCTATAATAATTTCTTTCGAATTAGTTGAAATTCGATATTGGTAGTTGGACTCGAATAATTTGGAGCTGAAATTCGTAAACAGAATTTTTCCTGCAAAAATGACAGTTTGTCATTCGAATTCATTCAAATCCATTTGAATTCATTCGTACGGAATTCGTATTTGAAAAAATTCGTACTACGGATTCGTAAATTCGTACGAAACTAATCGCACATGTCTACTGCAGATCACAACTGGACTGCATTTTGAATGCAGTGCGAGAAAGGCACATGGAACGCAGGTTTCCAGGATTCCAGAAGTGTGGGGGCTATGTAATGTAAATGGGTCCAGAGGTAGGGGCGCTGTGTAATGTAAAGGGGTCCAGAGGTATGGGCGATGTGTAATATAAAAGGGGTCTGTTAGAAGTTTTTGAGTTAAAATATAATTAAGTGATAAAAGTTTCTGCTAAACCCACAAAAGTTATATGTAACTGGTGATAGTTTTGAAGGTCACAGAACATATAGGACAGGGCACAGAGAGATATGGTTTTGCTGTGAAGGTTAATTCTATTTTGGAATTACTATGTCAGTACTCAGGACTATGGGTGGAGTTATGCTACTTATCTTTAGACTAAACCATATTGGGTATATATGCAAATTAGGGTGTCACCAGGAATTGGTGACATTACAGTATAAAACAGTATAAGAATGGAATAGGGTTTTGGTATGGAGCAAGAATGGAGGAAGGAAGAATAGAGGAAGGGAGGTAAAGAGAGTGAAGGAAGGAAGGAGGAGGCGGCGAGAACAAAATGTAACATCTAGTGGCTCTGCCACTGAAGCCATCACCATGCATATGTTACCAGATGTCTTGTCTTTGCTTATTCTCGCTGATCAATAAACTACCTTTCAAAGTATTCTGGATGAGAAACTGATTCTTAATAGTATCGGAATGCGGCCTTGGATGAAGACATACAATTCTCCTCTACACACACCCTCTAGGAGAGAGGGCATTGACTGACACATTTAAACAGAGACTTTTCTAATTCATCTTGAAAACGCTCCTGTGAGTAGAAAGACGATTAAGAAATATTCTCTATCTACCCTTTCTTTCAATGGCAAGCCAAACGGAATGGTCAATTTTTCCCACTCCTTGACAAAAGGGGGGAGATGAACACAATGATTGATCAAGTCTTGGGAAAAAACGATCAAAGAACCTAGAAGGAGACGTTCTCGTCAGATGTGGGCAAAAGTCAAGCGTGAGTTTTTTTTGTTTGTTTTCTCACCTCTAACCACGAAGAAAAGAAAGAAAGAAAAAAAAGATACAGCCTACGAAGTTGATTGACAAGGCCAGTTGGACGGTATACTTCAAGATATTTTTGGAAAATCCATTGACTTTGTAAACCTAACGGTTAGGTACGAGAAGATATCTGCCAAGGTTAGTTCCTATGAAGGTGAGAACGTCTCACATAAGAAAATATTGGGTTGTTGCCAAAGAAGAAAAAAAGTGTTGCAACAGGAACGAAGAATTCACGTTATTTGAAAAAGCCACCATTGAAGATGTACACTTTGGGTGAGCTGATATGAAAGTCGGATTTTGATGTTTGAAGATGGAAAGTCCAATCACAAAAGGCTAAGAATAGATCAAAAAGGCAAAACACTACAGCACACTACAACACACAATTCAAGGAACAAGGGAAAAAAAAAAAGCTACAAGAAAATTATGCTTCAAAGAACAAAAGAAAAAGACATTTTAAGAAAAAGCAACAATGAAAGATAAGACAACGAACAACAGGCAACGTTAAAGGACATTATTCATCTCTTGTTTTTTTAAAGTGCATACAAGACTATCATACTAACAAGGGGTGAGTGTGTTTGTTTAATCAAGAAAAATAACATGGGAATGGTTAAACATCTTTAGGTTCAACAGTAAGTCTCAGTAAGATCAGGAAATTTATAAATTTCTTGTATATACAGAATATACAATACATGCAGTAGTAAGGTAGTCAATTATGCCAGAGAGTAAAGAAGTTCTTTAATAAAGGAAACTAAGTTTAATGCAGCATGTAAAGGTTTATGAATATTTAAGCCCTGAACAACAGAAAATGTGTGTTATTATATGTGGTTATTCTAAAACACATAAAAAGGGGCAGAACAAAGTTTTTAGAGAAAAACTATTGATTAAGATTGTTGAAAGAACTGTATGAAATCGAGATAATGGAAAACATGATGTTTAGCGTTTTAAAAAAAAAATCCTATAGATTTGGTTGCAGGAAATATTAAGTTAAGGATTGAGCAATTATCACAAATTCCAAACTTGGGTTTGGTTATTAAATTAAAAGTAGTAGATTGTTCTAATTTACTTAAGGTATAGCCAGAAAAAATATTAAAATATGAAAGTTTTGTTTAATCTAAAAAAAAAAAATTGTAAAAAAAAAAAAAAAACACGATTACATTTTTGTAAAATTAGTATTTCTGATAAAAGTAATGATTTTGGTTGGGGAGGAGGTTTCTCTGGGAAATGGCTAATTGCAGGTCATGGGCAGGACCCAATCTGTGAGTTTCTAAACAATTTTTTGTCATTATTATAATCAGGAAAGTCATATAAATGTAATGTACATGATTTTTGGCAGATGTACAAACAAAATATGTTTATAAAACGGTAACAAGGTTAAATATTTAAAAAAAAAAACGAGAAACCAGATTGGTACCAAATTGTACAGTCACTGAGGTACAAAGCATGGCAGCTAAGGTCGACAGTAACAGATCATTAAAGTGAGTGACATGTGAGGAGTGTATTATTACCTACAGTGAAATGCAGATAAAGTTACATAAATTGGTCAAGACATGCCATGACATTTTTTCACTTTTGTGAATCAAAGCACAATACATTTTTGTGTTAAATCTTTCAGATACTTGGAAGAGGGTTAATTGATGAGAAAAAATATACCGTATATACTCGAGTATAGGCCGTCCCGAGTATAAGCCGAGGCCCCTAAATCACCACAAAAAAATGGGGAAACAGTATTGACCCGTGTATAGGCCGAGGGGCAAAAATGCAGCAGCTACTGTAAGTGGAAAAAGGGTCAGCAATGCCCACCTGCATGTCCCCTGTACAGACCCCCGTGTCCCCATTTCAGCCCGTGTCCCTATTGCAGCCTACCTGTGCCGATCCGTGGGTCCGGGGTCCGTGCAGCCGCTGTGGTCCCGCTGTGTCCCCGCTGTGTCCCCGCTGTGTCCCCGCTGTGTCCCCGCTGTGTCCCCGCTCTGTCCCCCTCCACAGCGTGTACGGCGTGCGGCGCCATTACAATTTAAAAGCCGCGCCTCTTCCTCCTTCTCGTCCGTGATAGGAGGAACACTTTTTTCCCAGCAATCAGTGCGCAGTGTTCCGCCTATCACGGACCGTCTCTCATCCTCGTCCATGAGATGAGAATGACAGGCCATCCGTGATAGGCGGAACACTGTACTGCAGGGAAAATTAGTGTCCGCCTATCACGGATGGGCGGGAGGAGGCGGCGCGGCTTTTAAACACCGCCGTCTGTCTGCATGACAAGCTGTTCATGTAGGCAGACGGCGGTGACTCGAATATAAGCCGAGGGGTAGACTTTCAGACCTAAAAAAGGGTCTGAAAATCTCGGCTTATATTCGAGTATATACGGTATATTTAAAAAGTATTATTACTTACTAAAAGTAATTCTTTTAAAAAAAATATGATTTTGTGGGCCTTAATAATTTTTTTTGAGAGTTCATTGAAGTTTTTGCAGACAAAGTATCTGGGTAAATTCTAATGAATTATATAGGCTTACTGTAGGGCAAATATTTTTTAATAACAAAAGATAACTTATATACAAGATTTAAAAATCTGAAGAAAGCCCTTATTAATTTAGTATTTTTGATTAATATAAGAGATCTCTCTCAGCCATTTTACACTCAAGTGTATGTGGATGATGAGACAATTTCATTGACATTTATAAATTAATGTTAGGAGTGTTTGTCCAATACTAAAGATCAGAGACACCATTTGCTTTAAAAAAAAAAAAAAAACATCTTATGTTACACGAAAGGTGTTATTACAAGGATAACAGGAGGTGTCAATACACACAGTTTTGTCTAGTGGCAATTGAATGTTAAAAAGCTCAGTTATAGTGGTATATAAATACATGGTGATTAAATTGATGTAGTGTGACAGAGCCACAGTTGTGTAAATTAATCATGAAAGTCACTTTTTCAACTTTTAGTGGACGCATTAAAAGCTGAACTTAAGACCGCCATGTGTTGGTTTAGCAGTCAGCTTGACAGCATGTGTGGTTCATTCAATCATATTATATGAGAGGACTGTTTGGTTCTGAAAAGAAGCTTCAACATGATCAAATTTCTTTCAGAAATAGAATATTTAGGAAAGCCCAACCTAAATTAACATTCTTTTACAAAATTAAAGACATTTTCAGTGTAAAGTAAAATACAATAATCTGGAAAGATTATTCTTTTACAAGATTTAAATTAGTTCCAGGATAAAGAGGGGGGGTTATAACATTTTGTCTTAGAGTCAGTACAGACTGATTGTAAAAATAATTGATTCCAACAATAATGGATAGTTATTTTTACATGACTATATTTTTGCATATCCAGGTACCTGACTGACTGATTGATTTTTTGTTTAGCTAAGGAAATGAATTTTGAACTACTCATTTTAGTACACTTTGTCATCAAACTTCTGGATTTATTTGTTTATAGAATTATCCAAAAGGAAAGAGTAACCTGATACTACAAAGTATTGAGGGATTTGTCAAATCTATACAGATTGATTATATTCGTTTTTTTCACCTGCTACAGGAGGATATAAGGATGTCGTTTTTTTAGATAATGTTTCTTTTTGCTAAATTAAATTGAGGTAATTCTAGAAAAATTATATTTTTATAAAAGCTAAGTTGTTGTGAACTCATATCTGATTCCATGGTTTGAAATCCAAACCCAATGGAATATGACAATTATTTATTTTTTGATTTTCAAAAAAAAGTTTATTGAAAATATAAACAATACAACTGTATAAAGAGAACTATAGCCTCAAGCTGAGGTCGGTACATAAATTGTGAAGCAGTTACAAAGAAATAAAAGGTCACTTGCGAGCATGCTATATACAAGTTAAAACATAGCACAATATGCTGGGGAATAGTGGACTCAGTATGGAGAACCTGGGTAATAACGGGTTCCAGGGAGCCTACTGCGGGACACGACCCGAGCCTCCCCCCAGTTGGGTCACGCACCCCAAATGGGATCCTGCTGTGTGTGGGGTGATCGGGCATAAGATTCCAGGGAGAGCTCATTTAGGGGAGCTGGACTTGCCTAGCTCCTGAGCCGATTGCCGACCCCCGAAGGGGTGAGCAAGCAGTATTGAGTCTGTTCCCAACTGCATTCTGAAAAACAGGGGGGCACCGGTGCCCAATCAGAGTTGTGACCTCTTAATCGTACCAGGGTCAAACTGAAAGCTAGGGCTAACAGCCCGCAGAGCTGTTCAGATAGTGCCTGTGACGGACCTAGCCGGGACACGGGCTGTTGGAGTGCGAGCCTGTTGCCTTGCGATTATGGGCCCTGGCATTTGGGGGAACAGTGCTCTTTGAGCTGCAGGCCTAGGACCCCTGAGCTGGTGTTACTTGGATTCAGGTCCATGCTGGCCCCCTAATACACATAGAATCTGTATGTGTATTTGGCATATTAGCAAGAGACGCTAATGTCATGACTCATGAACTCCAGCCACCTGTCTGTTATGTAATTGAGTATAGTCTGGCTTGTAAGAGTGTTTCACCTATTGTTGTATGTGCTAATTAACCCTGCAATTGAATGATGGAGCCCAGTGTTGATTGAGATAATTAGCTCATGCTAATTAGGTTAGGCTTGTCATCTGGCTGTATATATGTGTGACATGTAAAATAAAGATTCTTTCCTGATGTAGCCTACACTGGTGTTGTCTGGTGACTGGGTGAGCTAAAGGGGTCTTGGATTGTGTGGTACCGGACAGAGGAAGCATTTACGGCGGACATCTTGGGTACGAGGTCCGTCACAATTGGCTGGCAGCGGTGGGATCGTGCTTCCTTGTCGTGAACACATCCAAACCATCGCCTGGATCCAAGGCCCGGATAGCAGAGGTACAGATACGTCATGGAAGAGGAATTCGGAAGGAGGTTGCGAGAGATGCGGATACAGCACAGAGGATCAGTATCGGTGCAGGTCCTGCTGGGATGGTATGATTCTGTTCGCCTACAACTCTGGAAAGAAGCGCTAGCCTGTGAGCAGCGACACCAGGGAAAAGTTCTCCCCTCCATCCATGTAAGGTACTGGTCGCAGTATGAAGTACGAATGTTGTTATTGGGGGAACAACCGAAGCAGGAGTGGACAGCTGAGTTAAGCAGGCTGATCTGGGCAGAAATGCGCTTGGACGAGAGCTACAGAGCCCTCCGGTGGTATGTAGCCCAAGTGTGCCCGTGGACAGCGGATGACAGGCCCACGGAAGGCTTTGATTATAATGGTCTGGGATTGTTGTACTGGAGGCTGTCCGAGGACCCCGACTTTGGGAGTGATCTGGAGTGGCGTTTGGAGGAAATAATGGAGCACAGAGAGCAAAGATTGAACGTCTCGGAAGTGCTCTGGGCACAGGAAGATTTGGAGTTCCTGGCCGCTCAGGAATGGGAGCTGGAGATCGCCTACATACAGCTGCTAGACTCTGCTCAGCAGCAGGGTGGGGCTCCCTTTTCCTGGGACTATCAGGAAATACCAGCAGACAGCTCTGAAATCCTGGCTGCTGAAGAGTCAGCAATGTGGCATAGTAACAGAGTGCTTTGCCCACCTGCCCCCGCAGCTATGGACGCGGAGGTCTTATGGCGGATGCAGCAAGTGCTGACTGACCTTGACAAACCTGTTACTGCACAAGATGAGGTTGGATGGAGGAATGTGCCTGTCCAGCAGCATGCAAAAGAATCGGCAGTGGAAACTCTGGAGATTGCCATCCCCAAAGCTGAAGTGCTGACAACAGGGCAAAGCTCTGCTAACCTCTGCCCAGCACCGATGGCATCTTCTAGGTTCCACGGACAGATGGTGAACCTCTATCCCCAGCCATCAGTTGTAGAGACTGGGGATTTAATAGACTTTTCTGCTGAGGAAAAACAACCTGATGAGACTCCATCAGAAGAGCTGGTATTAGGGCCAAACTTCACTGAGCTCTGCCCAGCACCAACAGCAGTATCCGTGGAGTTACAAGGAACTTCCCCAGCTGAAGCGCAGGTCACCGGACAGAGGGTCCAAGACCTCTGCCCCACACCGGTGGCAGTTATGGAGGCTCAGGGTGAGAAGGTGGCAATCACTTCCCAGCAGCAGATACAGGGGGAGAAGGGAGAGGAGGTGTTTGTCGTCCCTCCCCAACAGTTGGCCAGGGTGGAGAAAGCGGTCTTTTCTCCCCAGCAAAGATCTGTGCACCTGGGAGACAGTACCAGAGACATGTTGTCCCAGCAGCCAGATGTGGGAGTGGAGGAAGCCAGCCTCCTGCCCCAACGGTTAACCAGAGCGGAGGATGTGGAGTCCCCAGCAGAAGTGCTGGCAACAGGGCAGAGTGCTACCCACCTCTGTCCAGCACCAGCAACAGCTGCGGAGTTCCAGGGAGCTGGGGCAGTCGGCCTCTCTCCCCAACAGTTAGCTGGAGGAGATGATGTAGGGAAGCTCCTACACCCAGCTGAACTACTGGCAACGGAACAATGTGCGGCTGGCCTCTGCCCACAACTAACAGAGGGCAGATTTCCTGTAAAGGGGGATGGGACTGCAGTCCCCACCTGTATACCCCCGGGATGCTGGGCGGTTGGCCCAAATCCCCAACAGCATGACGGAGTGATCCCAGTCACCCTGTCTTCTCTCCAGCGGCTGAAAAGACTCCAGGGAGAAAGACCAGTCCGGGCCTCTCCCCAGCGGCGAATATGTTCTCTGAGAGAGGCAGAGGTTGGCTGGGTGAGGAATACTCAGTTTGGAACTATTTGTTTGGGGTACTGTGTGGGTACAGGCATTAGAGGACTGGAACCACTGACTAACTTCGGAGTCAACCCGTCTGGGGTCTCCTCCTGTGTTAGTCTCCTGCCGAAAGGGGAGAAATGTGACGGACCTAGCCGGGACACGGGCTGTTGGAGGGGACTGAGTGCGAGCCTGTTGCCTTGCGATTATGGGCCCTGGCATTTGGGGGAACAGTGCTCTTTGAGCTGCAGGCCTAGGACCCCTGAGCTGGTGTTACTTGGATTCAGGTCCATGCTGGCCCCCTAATACACATAGAATCTGTATGTGTATTTGGCATATTAGCAAGAGACGCTAATGTCATGACTCATGAACTCCAGCCACCTGTCTGTTATGTAATTGAGTATAGTCTGGCTTGTAAGAGTGTTTCACCTATTGTTGTATGTGCTAATTAACCCTGCAATTGAATGATGGAGCCCAGTGTTGATTGAGATAATTAGCTCATGCTAATTAGGTTAGGCTTGTCATCTGGCTGTATATATGTGTGACATGTAAAATAAAGATTCTTTCCTGATGTAGCCTACACTGGTGTTGTCTGGTGACTGGGTGAGCTAAAGGGGTCTTGGATTGTGTGGTACCGGACAGAGGAAGCATTTACGGCGGACATCTTGGGTACGAGGTCCGTCACAGTGCCCCTTAGAGAACGTGGACCGTCTAAGTCCGAGCTTGAGGCAGGAAGGAGTATCAAGAGGTGGAAGGGTGGGGGAAGAAGAAGGAAAGAGAGAAAGAGAGAGGGGGAAGGAGAAGGGGATGGTGGTAGTGGGAACCCTTGCGGAGAACAGGAGAAGAAGATGGATAGCAAGGATTGGAGTAATCCGTTAGGGAACTTGCTCATTGGGGAAGTAGTGAAATGCCTACGTACCTAGCCCAGGGATCCCAGATGAGGCGGAATTTGTCAGAGGTGTCTAGGATAGTGCTAGAGATTTTTTCCTGCGCCATTATCCAGGATATCTTCAGCTTAGTTTGGCGGAAAGAAACTGAGTGTGATTTCCACGCACGGGCTAGGGTGATCTTGGCCCCCAGGAGGATGAAGTGGATGAGGGAGCTGGTCAATTTAGGAACCTTTGGAATTTTGTTGTTAAGGAGGGCTATGGTAGGTTCTTGTTGCACCGCAAAGCCAGTGGTTTTACGGATTAGATTGAAAATTCTATTCCAGAACCCTCTGATTTTGGGGCACTCCCAAAGAGTGTGTAGGAGGGAGCCAATGAGTCTGCAACCCCTGAGGCACAATGGAGAGGACTGCGGATAGAATTTGGTGAGTCTGGTAGGAACCTGGTACCAGCGAGAGATAACCTTGAGGTCTGCCTCCACAAGGTAGGTGTTTAAGATACCTTTATACGATCGGGCAAAATTTGAGTGCCAGGTGTCCAGGTCCCAATCAAATTGTAGGTCATGCTCCCACTTTTCCATGTATGCCGCTTTTCCCTGTGGGTCAGCTAATGCTGAGTAGATAAGGGAGATTCCTCCCCTGACACCCATGTCAGAGGAACACCAAAGTTCGTATTGAGTGACAGAGAGTGGGTTGGCTGAGCTCTTCCAGATTTCTCGCAAGAAATGTACCAGTTGGTGGTGTTGAAAGGTTCCGGATGAAGGCATGTCCAATTTGGAGATGCAATATTTGAGCGAGATGGGACCGTTGTTATTGAAGTATTGCCCTATTCTGTATAGGCCCTTTTTGAGCCACCATCCAAAAGCCTTGATGTTAAGACCTGGAGGGAATTGGATTGGGGGTTGTGGAAAAATGTGAGCGAGGGGGTGCCAGGGGGAAACTAGGTAGCTATTTTTATGTAGAGTGTCACAGAGGACA
Organism: Lithobates sylvaticus; assembly: GCA_028564925.1. Lineage (NCBI taxonomy): Eukaryota > Metazoa > Chordata > Amphibia > Anura > Ranidae > Lithobates > Lithobates sylvaticus. Next base: position 20,959,365 of record CM053029.1, read on the forward strand.
TCGAATGAGAGAGTGTAGGTGATAAGATCGGGGGCGGTCTTTGTGTGGTTTCCAGACTAGGTAGTCCAGTGTGTGGTTGGGGGTCGCCTGTCTCTGTGTCCACCCAGTCCAGGTTTTGGCCCCTTAGAATAAATTGCTGAGAACTGGCATAGTTGGGCAGCTTGGATAATACCACCAAATGTTAGGGAGGCCTAGGCCTCCTTTTTTCCTTGCTCTGAATAGAACATTTTTAGAGAGGCGATGTCCCCCCCCCCCCCCCCCCAGATGAAGCGGATGATGGAAGATTGTAGTTTGTCCAGAGCACACTTTTTGATGGGAATAGGGAGGGACCGGAATAGGTACAGAAGTTTGGGTAATAAGGTCATCTTGACCGAGTTGACTCTGCCCAGCCGGGACAATTTGTATAGAGACCACTGCGTGAGTTCATCTGAGAGCTTCTTGAACATAGGGGGAAAGTTGTGTTGGTACAGAAGTTCTATTTTAGGGGTGAGGGACACCCCTAAGTAGGGAAGAGAGGAGGCACACCAGGTGAAGGGAAAATGAGCTTTGAGTCTATTGACTAGTTCTTTGGGGGTTGCGACATTCAAAGCCATCGATTTTGACATATTGACTTGGAGACCTGAGATTGAACCAAATGAGTTGAGGAGTTGGAGGATGTTGGGGGTCGAAATGAGAGGGGAGGTGATAAAAAGGAGGACATCATCCGCAAAAAGGGCGCATTTGTGCATGCGTTGGTCGCACTTTATTCCATGGATGTCTGGGTTTTGCCTAATAGCTAGAGCTTCTATCGCTATGGCGAAGAGTATGGGAGATAGTGGGCATCCCTGGCTGGTACCTTTCAGGATTGGGAACTCGTTGGATAGGTGACTGTGACAGACCTAGCCGGGACAGAATGCGAGCCTCTTGCCTTGTGATTATGGGCCCTGACATTTGGGGGAACGTGCTCTTTGTGAGCTGTATGCCTGGGGACTGCTGAGCTGGTTTTACTTGGATTTAGGTCCATGCTGGCCCCCCAAGACACAGACTCTGGATATGTATATGCCATATCAGCAATAGACTGGTCACACTGTTGGGACACAAGCTGTCAGATGCTAATGTCATCAACTCCAGCCAGCCTGTCTGTTGTCTTGTGTAATGTAAATGAGGCTGGTCTGGCTTGACACAGATTCTAGTGAGTATTTCACCTATTGTATGTGCTAATTAACCCTGCAATTGAATAAAGGAGTCCAGTGTAGATTAAAATAGATAGCTCATGCTAATTAGGTTAGGTTTTAGATATCTGGCTGTATACATTTGTGTGACATGTCAAATAAAGGTTATTCCTGATGTACTCCAAGACTGGTGTTGTCTAGTTCTTGGGGGCTCCTATAGCCAGATCCATTGCACTCAAGTTCCAGGACTTAGGAAGCATTTATGGCAGACACCTTGAGTACAGGATCCATCACAGTGACCTTGTAGTTTAATCTGAGCTTTAGGGGAGGAGTATAAGGATGAAAGGGTTCTGAGGAATTCAGGGCCAAAGCCCCATCTCTTAAGGATGGTAAAGAGGTATGGCCAGGTGACCGTGTCGAAGGCCTTTTGGAGGTCTATTGAAAGAACATATCCTGGCTGGGGGGGGGGGTTCCCATCCCAGGAGGATTGCATGATGGATATTAAATCTACCGCTCTCCTGATCTGGTCCGGTCCCTGCCTCCCCGGGATAAAGCCCACCTGGTCCTTATGAATGTAGGAGGCTATAAAGGATGTCATTCTGTTTGAAACAATTTTAGGCATAATCTTTAAATCATTATTACTTAATGAAATATGCCTATAATTGCCTACTTCGCTTGGGTCCTTGCCCTGTTTCGGAATCACTGAAATATACGCTAGGTTAGCAGCAGGTTCCAAGGTGGAGCCCTCTCGCAGGGAGTTGAAGAGACGGACCAGACGAGGAGAGAGGACCTCAGAGAATGTTTTATAGTAATGGGCAGAGAATCCGTCCGGACCTGGGGCGGAGTCTGACTTGAGGTTTTTGATGACATCTTGGACTTCCTTCAATTGAAAATGGGATTCCATAATGGACTGATGGGAGTCTGAGATTCTGGGGAGACAAATGTCTTCCAAAAAGGAATTAATCGATTCTGGGTCATCTGAGGGTGAGGCCGAGTAAAGTTTAGTATAGAAGTCCTGGAAGGATTCCAGAATTCTTTGGTGGTTCTGGGTGAGGGTACCAGACAGGGATTTAATCTTGGGGAGGGTGACATTTTTGACTTTTGGGGAGAGTTTTGCCGCCAAACGAGGGCCAATTTTGTTGGCTTGTAGATAGAATTTTCCGCTTAGCCATCTCAGGTGCCTATCGGCATTAGATGTCAGAGCTAAGTTCAGAGCCACGCGGGCAGAATCCAGCTGCGCCAAAGTAGCGGGTGTGGGGTTAGTCTTGTGTGCTTTGCTGAGTAACTTGAATTCTTTTTTTAGCTTATCAACATCCACCTTCCTTTATTTTTTCAATTTGGAGGCCAACTGTATAATTTTACCCCTCAGGACCGCTTTATGGGCTCCCCAAAGAGTGCTTGGAGACGTGTCTCCAGTGTCGTTGAGAAGGAAAAACTCTCGGATTTCCCTTTCTAACATGGTGAAGTGGACTGGGTTGGAGAGAAGAGATTTATTTAAGTGCCACTGGGGGGGACCTGAGGGCGATATGGAGCTAGAGATTCTGAGGGTAACCAGTGAGTGGTCTGACCTCTTGTATTGTAGCTTGGGTGGCAGTGTAAATGTCGGAGTTGGGGATGAATATGTGGTCAATATGTGGTCAATTCTGGCATAAGTTTTGTGGGGTGCGGAATAATGGGTGAAGTCTTTGCCAGTGGGGTTCAGTTCCCTCCACACGTCAATTAGACCAAGATCGTGGAGGAGCCGTGATATTCTGAGACTTTGTTTAGGTGGCTTCCGGAGGTGGGGTCTATCGTGAGGAGATTTGTCTAAAGAGTGGTCAAACGCTATATTGGAGTCGCCCCCCATAATGATTTTGCCTTCGAAGTGCGGGGATAGGGTCAAGAACATGGAGGCGAAAAAGTGTGCTTGGTTCTGATTAGGGGCGTAGTAAGACAGAAAGGAGTGCCCCTTCAATGAACCCTTTAACAAGTATGAACCTGCCTTCCTTGTCTTTGATCGTTTGGGCATGGGTGAAAGGAATCCGTTTCGGAATAAAAATGGCAACCCCTCTCTTTTTGGTTTCAGCGTTTGCAAGGAAGAAAGTGGGGAAGCTACGGTGGAGGAGGGAGGGGGTAAAGCTGGTGGGGAAGTGGGTCTCCTGGAGAAGGACAACATCAAGGCTTCTGGAGTGATAGCTTTGCAAAGCCTTTTGGCGTTTAGAGGGGGAATTAAGTCCCTGTGTGTTGTGAAAGGTAATTTTTAGAAAGGGTTTACGGGTATCTGTGTCAGCCATGGGCGGCAGGGGAGGGTTGCAGTGATGTAAATGTGGAGCTTACCTTTGAGTCAGGAAGGCTGGATATCTCTGTAGAAGATACAGATGCTTGGAGGCGCTTTGGAGAGAGGCCGGGAGGGGTTCTCCGCGAGGGATCCTGACTGAGGGAATTGGATAGGCGAAGAGGGAGAGAAGGGGACATGGAGGAGAGCAAGAAAGGAAGAAGAGAGCATAGAGTGGGTGGGATGATAAGCATAAAGGTCAAAAACTAAACTTGAACAGTAAAATATATTAATCAAAAAAAATAATTCAAAAGAAAAACCACTGGACCGGCAAGCCGAGTCCAAGGACCCCGGAGAGGGGGAACTTGGAGAGGGTGCAACCTCTGAAGAGGTTGTCTACCTGTCTTTACCAGAGGGGTGTTGAATCCCACTCTGTCACAACAGAGGGAGTGGCATGAGTTGCCGCTCCGGCCGTCAGGTCCCCTGTTGGGAGAAAAGAGGACCCCTTAGAAGGGCTGGCCTATAAACAGTTACAGCAATAAAAATAAAAAACAAGAACATTCTAGTGCAAATATCACAAAATGTAGGTGAATAACCATGCTAAAACTTGTATATGATTAAGGTCCTGCAAGGGAAAGAGGGGGAGGGGGGTGAGGGAAGAGAGAGGCTGCATTGCCTAACCATAGGGGAAGAGGGCGAATAAGGCTTAATATGCATACAATATTTTAGAAATTGAAAAACTAGCCTCCACCCCAGCCGGGGTGGGAGGACCAAACCTGGTTAGGTATCCCAGTTAGCCATATAGGGGGTTAATGGGGCCAAAAATGTAGTGGCAGATAGCAAAAAAAAAAAAGCGGGCCTGACAGTTCAAGGTCAGGGGTGTCCGGGGTTATCATCTGCCCATCCGGTAGGGGAGGACGAGAGTCACGGAAAATACTTCGGAAGAAGGGTAAAACATCTCCCGGCCGGGAATAAAAAGAAGGTTTTTATCTTGGGGGTGGGGGTCTCGGTATCTCTTCAGTAGTTGTTCCACAACGGGGTCAGGGGTCTGCCCGGGGGGGGGGACGCTTGGAGGATCCCGGTTTAGTTGTCGGTTGCTGTGGGTCAAATTCTTGGGAGATAAGTCCAAGTTTGAGCAGAAGACGTTCTCCATCCTGAAAGTTGGAAAAACCAAAAGATGTGTCTCTGAATTGGAATTGGAGGCGAAATGGAAATAACCACCGATACTTGATAGAATTTTGGGTGAGGACCTCTAGGAGGGGTTTGATGGATCTCCTTTTCTGGACCATGGTAGGAGAGATGTCCGAAAAGATTTGAATCCTGTTACCTTGAAAGGAGAGGTTGTCCAGATTGCGAGTTTTTCTCATGACGTCCTCCTTGACGCCATAAAAATGTGGCTTAACTATTATGTCCCTCGGGAGTTCATCTTGTCAGGGGGGTTGGAGGGCTCTGTGTGCCCTATCGAGTTTCAGTCTGTGACCCTGGATGTCTGGAATAAGTTCCTTGATGAACAATTTGACGGTGCTGGGTACGTCTGTGACCGATTCGGGGATACCGCATATGCGGAAGTTGCACCTCCTGCTTCTTTTTCCAAATCATCGATTTGGGATAATGCTACCTCAAGCTGGTCTTGTAGTGTTTGAATGCAGGTGGTGTTTTGCTTGGTGCGGGCAGTGGCATTGTCAACCACTTGTTCGATTGCATCCATGCAGGCTCCCAAGCTCTGTAAATCTGCGTGGCATTAGGAGCAAGGCCTGCAGCCAGCATTTCTGAGAAGCTCTGTAGCATTAGCTGCATGTCTGGGAGTTGATGTGACTGAGTGGGGGCCTGCCAGGGCTAGGGGGTATTGCAGCCCTGGGGTATGTAGGAGGTCTCCTAGGGTCCTGTTTAGTAGGGACACTGTGGAGGCAGGGGAGATCCCTTGGGGGTAAAATTACTCACTGGTGCTGCCATGAGGTTCTGGTGCAGGTGCTGGGATGTGTTGGTAATCACCAGAGTCGCCAGCATGAAGTTCTGGTGTTGGTGAGAGGAGGGTGGGTCCGCAATGGAGACCGGATCCTCCATGCTTGCATGTGTGGGCCCCGCGGCCGCCATCTTGGAAGGAGCAGTGGCCACCAGGTTAAAGTCCAGCTGGCGGCTCACTTCGCTTTTATGTGAATCGTTCGGCATACAGGGGTGTGCCAGGTCCTTCCGACGAGTGGCGGGGAGTGTTTTCGGCCGGGTCCCGCTCGATCTGTGCGCTTAGGGGGCTAAGAAGGGCCGGAGCGGTGCAGAGCTCCCATTCAAGGCGTCCTTACGGAAGTCCCGCGCATGCGCACAGATTTAACATTTTATAGGACAGGTAGTGAAGGGTATGTATGCAATTTTAGGTTTAGTAAAGTTTTTGTTTCTTATCATCTTAAGTACTCAGGTATTGTAGAACGTATAAATAGTATTATAAAGTCTAAATAGGGTAAGATGATTCAAGAATAAGGTAAATATTGGGTGACTTATTTACCTGCTATAGTTTAAGTTTAAAAACTTTATTATTTTGTAAACATAGGGTTTGTTAACTTTTTGAGTTAATGACAGGATGTCTTTTAAGATTAACATACTTAGTTATTTATATAATCTGTTGTGTGGTTGCAAACTTTGCAAACATGTACAGGTATTTCAGAAGTTTGTTCACAAAACATGACTAGGCCTTTGCTAAATTTAAATAGAAATGATGTCTTGAATGAGATTTCTATTTCTAATGAGTATTTTTTTATAATTTATTCCAGTAGCTAAAGTTATGGTTAAGTATTATAGATCTGAAGGTACCAGGGATGCCAACAGAGATGTCAACTGGGATATTAATTGGAAAGATGATTTTGTTATTTTTAAAGGTGCATTGGGATTATAGTTTTTGTTTAAAAAAAAAAATTGGTAAAAATTTAAATAATATTTAGTAAAAATGAATATAATAATTAGTACATATAAAAATAATTGGCCAACATAAGAATAAAATAGGTAAACACAGAAAGGATTAGAATGGTTTAAATTGATTAATGAAAATTATTAAGGAAAACAAAATTTTTTTAAAAGAATTTGATACTTGTTTTTCATTTTCTTTTATAAATATGTCTTTCATTTCTAAATTTAAAGAAAACAATTCTATTCTTTTTTGTTTTTTATTTTTATTTTTATTTTGGAATTCTTCCATGACAATGCAACAAGTACAACTAAATTTCTATTGGATACTACTTATTTTTTGATTATGTTATCAAGGACTATAATTTTTGGGTAAACTTTAATGATTTATTCATATAGACTTGCATCAATTGCGACATATTGATCGATCGATCATTATGTGAGGGGGAGTTGGGATGTGATTCTCATATAGGAATTTTTTATGAATTATCTGAAAAATTATGATAGTGATAAGATAATAGGAAAGACAAAAAAGGTATAATTAGAGTATATGAAGAAAAGGATTTAATATTTCTAAACAGAGTTACTGTTGAAATTAAAATAATATGGAATGTTGAAAAAGAAAAGGAAATAGAGTTACTTGCTGGACATGGATAGATAGATAAATAAATAGGAAAATAAATAAAAAGATAGATAGAATATATAAAATATATGACAATCAAATAGGAAAGTTTTTTGTTTTTTTATGTATCTACAGACGAGTAGATTACTTATTATGTTTATAATTGTTCAGTGTCAAGGATGATGTATAAAAACTTATATTGTAGAAATTATTTAATTACAATTTCCAGGAATGGAAGAAATTTAATTGATTAATTAATAATTTATATTACAAAGCAATATAATCAGATATTTCAAAGATATTTATTTCTTCTTTATATTAAAATAGTTAAATGATATGGCTAAAAGTAATAAGAGTTTCACAAGAAGTTATATACATTTATAAAGTTGAAGGAAGAAAAATCTTTAATATTACATGATTTTAGATGGAAAATTAATTAAAATTAATAAATATAATAATTTATATTTTCTTAATGGAATGAAATAGTTAAATATTTTTCATAGAAATATCTCAGAGTTTTGGAAAAAGTTTATGTACAATATCTGACATACTAAATTAATGCATATTGTATTAATGTACAGTATATTGTATTAATGTTTTATTGTATTGAAAAAATGGATCAGAGACATTTATCATTTAAGATGAATGCACTTATTTGTTGATTATAGTGCATTAGACATGTGCAATTTGTTTTGTTTTTTTCGTTTTTTTTCGTTATATTCGTTCATTCGTTATCGTACGAATGAACGAACGATTCACTAAAAATTTTAACGAATAACGAATCGAACGAATCCGAAAAACAATGAAAATCCGAAAAAAACTAATTAGAAACAACGAATCTACGAAAGAAGAAAATCCGAAAAACGAAAACAGGAACAACGAAAATGAAAATGAACGAAAAAATTCGTAACTTTTTTTTTTGTTGTTGAATTCGTAATTTTCCGTGTCTCTTACAATGGCGCTGCTTAACGTGCTTCGAATGGATTGAACGAAAAAATTTGTAATTTTTTTTTTTGCGATTCATAATTTTCTGTGTCTCTTACAATAGCGCTGCTTAACGTGCTTCAAATGGATTAAACGAAAAAATTTGTACATTCGTAATTTTTTTTTTTCCGATTCGTAATTTTCCGTGTCTCTTAAAATGTAATAATAGCATACACATGACATAAAATTATGAATTATGCTCCGATTACGAATCTACGAATGTACGAATAAATACAAATGCGTCCGAATTTCGAATAAACGAAAATTAAACGGAAAAATGAATCAATGAAAAAATAACTTACGAAAATATGAATCGTTACGAATACGAACACCGACGACTTACAAATTTTTACGAATCGTTACGAATCAACGGAAACGAAAGAAACGAAACGAAAATAAACAAATTTTTCTGTTGTGCACATATCTATAGTGCATTGAAGCGGAATTGTTAGAAGTTTTTGAGTTAATTATATTTTAAGTGATAAAGGTTTCTGATACACACAAAAGTTATATGTAACTGGTGATAGTTTTGAAGGTCACAGAACATATAGGACAGGGCACAGAGAGATATGGTTTTGCTGTGAAGGTTAATTCTATTTTGGAATTACTACGTCAGTACTCAGGACTATGGGTGGAGTTATGCTACTTATCTTTAGACTAAACCATATTGGGTATATATGCAAATTTTTTCACTCGCGGCTATAATGAATTGCCGACTCCCGTAATACAGAGAACAGTCATTGAAAGTCATTGATAAAAAAAAAAAAGCGTGAGGTTCCCCCCAAATTCATTTACCAGGCCCTTCAGGTCTGGCATGGATATTAAGGGGAACTCCACGCCAAATTAAAAAAAAAATGGCGTGGGGGTCCCCCTCAAAATCCATACCAGACCCTTATATGAGCACGCAACCTGGCAGGCTGCAGGTAAAGAGGGGGGGACGAGAGCACCCCCCCCTTCCTGAACCATACCAGGCCACATGCCCCCAGAGGGGGCGGGGTCGCCCTTACATCACTGGGGAAACCTGTGTTTCCCCAGTGACGTACGGGTGACCCCGCCCCCCTCTGATGTAACACAGGTTCCCGTTACATCAGAGGGGGGCGGGGTCACCCGTAAGTCACAGGGGAAAACCAGCTTCCCCCTTGCGTTGCGTCAGAGGGGGGCGGGGTCAGGTGACGGAGTGGCCCGGTCCTCCTCTGCAGACGTAATTCCCTCAGTGTCTCCGTGGAGACAGGACACGCAGCGCTGGACGTCGGAAGAGATCAGCCATCGCTGGACCCCGGAGAAGAGACCACCCGTCGCAGGATAGCAAGAGTGGAATCTTTTTTAATTAATTTTATTAATTTTATTTATTTTTAATAAAAGGAATTTTCCCAACGGTGTCTGTGTGTTTAACTATTTTTACACTTTCTTTGTGAAATGGTAGGGGTAATTTTGTACCCTCTTACCATTTTAAACAGGGGGGGCGGGATCTGGGGGTCCCCTTGTTAAAGGGGGCTTCCAGATTCTGATAAGCCCCCTGCCCGCAGACCCCCACAACCCTTGCTGGTGGTTGTGGGGGTCTGCGGGCAGGGGGCTTATCAGAGAAGAGACCCTTCTCCTCATCAACATGGGGACATGGTGCTTTGAGGGGGTCACAGACCCCCAAAGCATCCTCCCAATGTGGAGGGCACGTGGCCTGGTATGTTTCAGGAGGGGGGACGCTCTCTTGTCCCCCCCTCTTTTCCGGCGACCTGCCAGGTTGCGTGCTCGGATAAGGGTCTGGTATGGATTTTGAGGGGGACCCCCACGCCATTTTTTTATTTTTTTTATTTGGCGTGGAGTTCCCCTTAAAATCCATGCCAGAAGACCCTGAAGGGTCTGGTATGGATATTTAGGGGGAACCCCACATTATTTTTTTTTTTTTAATGTGACCCGGGGTTCCCCTAAATATCCATACCAGACCTGAAGGGCCTGGTAATTGAATTTGGGGGGACCCCCACGCTTTTTTTTCTTTTTTATCAATGACTTTCAATGACTGTTCTCTGTATTACGGGAGCCGTCAATTCATTATAGCCGCAAAAGATTTGAAATTGCTTTTTTTTCCTGCAAAAATGACACTTTGTGCAGGGACAGTTCTAAGCACGGAAAACATGCGCCCCTTTACATGCATACTATACACACCCCCCAGGTACGAAATTTAAAGGAATATTACACGTTTATTGTTTCACTTTAAGCATTATTAAAATCACTGCTCCTGAAAAAATGTCAGTTTTTAAAAAAATTTGCATTGATACATGTCCCCTGGGGCAGGACCCAGGTCCCCAAACACTTTTTATGACAATAACTTGCATATAGGCTTTTAAAATTAGCACTTGAGACTTCTCCCATAGACTTTTACAGGGTGCTCGCGGCTTTTCGAATTTGCCGCGAACACCCCAAATTGTTCGCTGTTCGGTGAACAGGCAATGTTCGAGTCGAACATGAGTTTGACACGAACTCGAAGCTCATCCCTAGTTACCAGATGTCTTGTCTTTGCTTATTCTCGCTGATCAATAAACTACCTTTCGAAGTATTCTGGATGAGAAACTGATTCTTAACCGCTTCCCAACTGCCTAACGCCGATATACGTCGGCAAAATGGCACGGGCAGGCAAAATCACGTACCTGTACGTGATCGTGCATGTGCCTGCCTGTGGGTCGCGCGCCGCCAGCGGCGTGCTCGCGACCCGGTCGGGAGCTCCGTGACCCCGGCCGCGGGACCAGCGGACCCGATCACCGCTGGTGTCCCGCGATCGGGTTACGGAGCTGAAGAACAGGGAGAGGTTTGTGTAAACAAACCTCTCCCTGCGCTTCCTACACTGACTGTCAGTGATCGGCGGTTCCCTGTCATCGGGAACGCTGATCAATGACGTCAGACGTACAGCCACGCCCCCCTACTGTAAAAACACACACACACACGTCACACTGACTCCTCCCCGCCCCCTAGTGGTTAACCCCTTCACTACAACTGTCATTTACATAGGAATCAGTGCTATTTAAATAGCACTGATTTCTGTATAAATGACAAATGTCCCAAAAATGTGTCAAAAATGTCCGATGTGTCCGCCATAATGTCGCAGTCACAATAAAAATCGCTGATCGCCGCCATTACTAGTAAAAAAAAAAATATTAATAAAAATGCTATAAAACTATCCCCTATTTTGTAAACGCTATAACTTTTGCGCAAACCAATCAATAATCGCTAATTGCGATTTTTTTTACCAAAAATATGTAGAAGAATACGTATCGGCCGAAACTGAGGAAAAAAAATGTTTTTTTATATATTTTTTGGGGATAGTTATTATAGCAAAAAGTAAAAAATATTGCATTTTTTTCAAAATTGTCGCTCTATTTTTGTTTATAGCGCAAAAAATAAAAACCGCAGGGGCGATCAAATACCACCAAAAGAAAGCTCTATTTGTGGGAAAAAAAAGGACACCAATTTTGTTTGGGAGCCACGTCGCACGACCGCGCAATTGTCAGTTAAAGCGACGCAGTGCCGAATCGCAAAAAGGGGCCTGGTCCTTTGGCTGCCAATTGGTCCGGGGCTGAACTGGTTAATAGTATCGGAATGCGGCCTTGGATGAAGACATACAATTCTCCTCTACACAAACCCTCTAGGAGAGAGGGAATTGACTGACACATTTAAACAGAGACCAGATGCTAATTCATCTTGAAAACGCTCCTGTAAGTAGAAAGACGATAGAGAAATATTCTCCATCTACCACTTCTTTCAGGGTCCAGAGGTATGGGCATTGTGTAATATAAAGGGGTCCAGAGGTATGGGCGCTGTGTAATGTAAAGGAGCCCAGATGTATGGGGGTTGTGTAATGCAGGGCTTGATTAATTTGCTTGGAATCTAGGAGCCAGCTAAAAAAGTTAGGAGCCAGGTTTTTTTAACGACATGGAGACGAGTGAGGGGAAGATGGCCCCCGTCCGTCTCCAAGTCATTGCAGGGCAGAAGCGAATTTAAATCGTCACTTCCGCCCATAGGTCTTAAAAGGGACATTTTATTATTTTTTTCAAATGACAATTTTTATTTTTTTTATTATTGCATTTTAGTGTAAATATGAGATCCGAGGTCTTTTTTGACCCCAGATCTCATATTTAAGAGGCCCTGTCATGCTTTTTTCTATTACAAGGGGTGTTTACATTCCTTGTAATAGGAATAAAAATGACACAATTTTTTTTCAAAAGGACAGTGAAAAAATGTAAAATAAAAGTTAATAAATAAGAAAAAAAAAAAAATTATTTTAAAACGCGCCCCGTTCCGCCGAGCTTGTTTGCAGAAGCAAACGCATACCTGAGTAGCGCCCGCATATGAAAGCGGTGTTCAAACCACACATGTGAGGTATTGCCGTGATCGGTAGAGCGAGAGCAATAATTCCAGCCCTAGATCTCCTCTAACTCAAAACATGCAACCTGTAGAATTTTGGAATATGGAGATTTTAAAGGGTAAAAGTTTGTCGCCATTCCACAAGCAGGCACAATTTTGAAGCGTGACATGTTTGGTATCAATTTACTCACCGTAACATTATCTTTCACAATCTAAAAAAATTGGACTAACTTTACTGTTGTGTTATTTTTTAATTAAAAAAATATTTTTTCCCAAAAAAGTGTGCTTGTAAGCCCGCTGCGCAAATACGGTGTGACAGAAAGTATTGCAACAACCGCCATTTTATTCTCTAGGGTGTTAGAATACAAAATATATATAATGTTTGGGAGTTCCAAGTAAAGGGAAGGAGATGGGCAGGCAGAGAAAATAAACAGCTCTATTAGCATTGCTGGGTGTCATACCAACATCCACCACAAGGGGGCGTCATTCTAGAAGGCACCATAGGCCTGCACAAGGCCGCAAAGCCGCGGCCTCAATTACCGGCCTGGCGCGGTCCATCGCGATCGCGCACGCAGGTGGGGGGGTGCACTATGGAGACAGGATACCCCCAGCTGTGCTGCCCCGGGCGCCAGGTCACTAATTCTAGTCGCCAATGCGACCTGGCGACCGGGGTTTGTCGAGCACTGGTGTAATGTAAAGGGGTCCAAAGGTATGGGGGCTGTGTAATGTAAAGGGGTTCAGAGGCATGGAGGCTGTGTAGAGAAAACATTTAGAAAACCGGAAAAAACTATTTTGGAGGGAGGGTGACACCATGTTTTACTGCACCAGATGACACCAACCCTAGTGACACCACAGGCACATAGTTAGTGTGCAGATGCCAGTTACATGTATTCCTTTTTAGCACCAACCACCCGATTACAATCCTTGGCTCAGTCAGCACCGTTTTTGCGAAGAAGGGGCCTGGCAGCCCGGGGGACCAGAGGGAGGAGGATTATTCAGGGTTTTGGGCCGCAGTGCACGAAGGCGCTACACGTGATGTCACTTGACGCTGATGTCAGCACATCAACGTGCTATAGGATCCGCCATGGGTGCTAAATGCTCTAGGTACGCCCCTGACACACACACACACACACACACACACACACACACAGTTCATTCGGTGGTGTACATTATATAACACACTTCAGGGACGAGCTCTCTCACCAATAAGCCATCAGTGGAGCTGTACAGATGGCCCCTGCAATAGTGTTGCCATGCGCCACTGTGCAGTATGTGTGCTTGGGGTGTTGAAGAGATGCCGCTATGCAGCTGCCCAAGCGACCTATTCCACTGGCTCCTTGTCCACAGTTACTCCTTCAATAGCCCCACCATCATGCATGGAGGAGTCCCTAGAATTATTCAACCACACAATCAGTTACATGATGCTGGAGGATGTGCAGCAATTTTAAGGCTTCGATAATGGTTCCCAGGTGGAGGAAGGTAGTAACAGGAGCCTAGAGAGGGGGGGAGCCACAGAAGGACAATAAACTGGCAGTCATGTTCCCCCATCTGCAGCATACTTCCAAGTTTGCTCCAGAGATGAGGAGGGAGGGGATGATGAGATCACTGACCGTACTTGGGTGCCTGAGAGAACAGAGGGGCAAAGTGAGGAGGAGGAGACAACTCCAATGAGGCAAGATGCCCTCCAGGGGACAGCTTAACCGCTTCCCGACCGCCGCACACACATATACGTCAGCAGAATGGCACGGACAAGCATAAGGGCGTACAGGTACGTCCCTTTTAATATGATGCTGTGCCGGTCGGGACCCCCATGTGTCCGATCGTGGGTCCCGCAGACTCAATCGCCACAGGGATACCCGCGATCGTCTCACGGGGAGGAGGAACAGGGAGATGCGGAAGTAAACAGCATCTCCCTGTTCTGCCTAGCAACAAGTGACACTGATCTCTGCTCCCTGTGATTGGAGCATAGATCAGTGATGAGTAACACACAGCCACGCCCCCCACAGTTAGTAACACGCCCCTAGGACAAACTTAACCCCTACACTGTCACCCCATGGTTAACCCCTTCACTGCCAGTGTCATTTACCAAACAATATGTAGAAGAATACGTATCGGCTTAAACTGAGGGGAAAAAAAAATTCATATATTTTTGGGGGATATTTATTATAGCAACAAGTAAAAAATTTGTTTTTTTCAAAATTATCGCTCTTTTTTTGTTTATAGCGCAACAAAAAAAACCGCAGAGGTGATCAAATACCACCAAAAGAAACCCCTTTTTGTGGGGGAAAAAGGACGTCAATTTTGTTTGGGAGCAGCCACCCTATTGCATCACACCTCAGAGCTCCGCAGGTGCAGGGCGCTGCTGACTCCCCACTGACTTTTAAAAGTTTGTTGGTGTGGGCCTTTTTCCACATGTGTGCAGCAGATCGCCCGGTTGCGCTTTGCAACCTATGTCTGAAGCAGATCAAGCGTGGCCAGAACAGCAGGCGCTTGGGGACCACATTCTTGACCAGACATATGACGACTTGCCATGCAGTCCATTGGCAGCAGCACCTGAAAGACCCACATCATAGAAAAAGGCAGACTTCTCCTTGCTCCTCATCTGGGATCAAAAACCCTACTATACCTCCAGTCCTCTCATAAACCTGAACTGAGAGGAATGAAGGTATAGCAATAGGTGTCACCAGTACTTGCAGCCAATCTGCTAGAAGTACACCACAGTTGATTTCAGCAGGCAAATGTCCCTACCCCAGATGCTGAACCGTAAAAAGGAATTTGGTCCCAGCCATCCACATGCTCAGCATCTAAATGCTAGCTTGGCCAAATTGCTAGCACTGCAACTGCTGCATTTTCAGCTGGTAGACTCAGCCCCCTTTTGTGAATTTGTGGGATGTGCTGTACCACAGTGGCAGGTTCCAAAACGGCATTTATTTTCTCGGAAGGCCATTCCACCTCTCTACTGCCATGTGGAAGGCAATGATTTGGCCTCGTTGGACAGGGCGGTCAGCAGAAAGGTTCATATTATGGCTGACTCATGGTCCAGCAGGCATGGGCAGGGATGTTATTATTCCTTTACGGCACACTGGGTAACTCTGCTGTCAGCTGGGAAGAATGCAGGACAGGGTTCAGTGTTGGAGCTTGTTCTGCTGCCACCACGCCTCCAAAAATCTCACCTCCAAAAAGCTAGTTGTGATTCTGCCACAACATCTGTATGCTCCCCTCCCCCCTCTTTTTCTTCCTCTATGACCTCTTTAACAGAATTGTCCTCTGCAGAATTGTCCTCTGAACCAGAAGTGCTCCCTAAACACTCAAGGGGCTACGCAAGCAGTCAGGAAAAAACATGTCATGCATAGCTTCAGTTGGTCTGCTTAGAGGACAGGAGCCGCACTGGGGCAGAGATTCTGTCAGCTCTGCAGGGGCAGGCTCAGAGGTGGTTGATGCAACGCCAGCTTCACCCAGGAATGGTTGTATGCAACAATGGCACCAACCTTCTCTCCGCCCATTGACAGGGACACTTGACCCATGTTGCATGTCCTGGATTTGAGGAGGATTGTGTCAGCATGGATGTCGAGGATAACACGCAGCAGTCTTCAAGGGATGGTTTTCAGTCCCCAGAAACCCAAGAAGTTGTACATGGCTGGGAGGAGGTAGTTACGGATAATGTGATCCCTAGTGACCCAGAGGACTCAGAATCAAATGCCTCTGCAAACTTACGCTGCATGGCCATCCTGATTCTGCAAAGCCTACGAAAGGACCCTAGGATTTGTGGTATTAAGGAGAGGGATCATTACTGGCTGGCAGCCCTTCTTGATCCACGTTACAAGGGTAAGGTTGCAGAACTCATCCTGCATTTGGAGAGGGAGCAGAGGATGGAACATCTTCAGGAGGCCTTAAAGAAAAGTTTGTATAACGCATTTCCAGACCCTGGGAGGTTTCCATTTCCTGGTGCTGGACAACGTGTTTCTGAGGCTTTGTTCGGTCAGAGTAAGAGTGGTGGAGAAGGTGGCGGCTAACCGATGCCTTTAAACAATTTTTCTGTCCTCAGAGCCAAGGTCTGATGGTTCCAGCAACCATTGCCAGTGTCTTCATTATATGGTGCAGGAATGTCTAGGGGCAAGAGCAGACTTGGAGGCCTTTCCACAGAGCATCCACTGGGTTACTGGGTCTTGAGGTTGGACCACTGGCCAGAACTTGCTCAATATGCAATCGAGCTACTGGCCTGTCCTGCATCCAGTGTACTTTCTTAAACGCACATTCAGTGCTGCTGGAGGGTTTGTAATGGATCAAAGAGTGCTCCTGTCCACAGACTCCGTTGATAGGCTCACATTTATAAAAATTAATCACTCCTGGATCAGCAGCTATAAAGCACCTGATGCTGATGTAACTGATTGAATTTGCTATGGATCTGGGATCCCTTCAAGACTACCTATGCTGCCTGTCCTATTCCTCCTCAATCATGATGATGCTAGTTTCCAACAATATTTTTGGTTTAGGGCACCACCACCACCCAAGACCCAATGTTTCTGTCCCTGTTTAACAGGGGCATGTAATTGCAATTTTTGAATCAATATTTAACAGCAGGGTCCATTCCTGTGCCCAACAAGAGTAACTGTGAGGGGTTACTGTGTTCTGCCACCACCAACACCTAAGGCCCAGCAGAGAATAAAGTGCAGTCCGTATAGTATATATACTGCAGTTCAGAGTATATAGTGCAGTGTACAATATATAATATAGTGTATTGAAGTGGTTAAGGGGAGCCCTATGACAGAATTAGGAAAAAAAACGGTATGGGTTGCCCCTATCCATACCAGGCCCTTTGGGTCTGGTATGGATTGTGGGGGAGACTCTCACACCATATTAAAAAAAAATACGCTGTTTTTTTTCAATGATTTTTTTATCTATATTCCTGGGATCTGGCAATACATTACAGCCATGAGCAATTTTAATTCCTTGTTGACCAGCGCGCAACGATATACGTCGGCACAGTGGCACGGCTGGGCAAATGGGCGTACAGGTACGTCCCCTTTAAATTGCGGAATAGTGGGCGCACGCCCGCTGCGTACTCCATGAGCATGCCCACTGGTCTGGTGGACTCGATGTTCGCCACGGGCCTGCGATCGTGCCACCGAGGGGAAGAACGGGGAGATGCCTAAGTAAACAAGACATTTCCCTGTTCTGCCGAGCAACATGACAGAGATCTACTGCTCCCTGTCATCAGAAGCAGTGATCTCTGTCATGTTCTAGTGAGACAATCCCTCCTACAGTTAGAATCATTCCCTAGGACACACTTAACCCCTTGATTGCCCCCTAGTGTTTAACCCCTTTCCTGCCAGTGTCATTTACACAGGAATCAATGCATTTTTATAGCACTGATCGCTGTATAAATGACAATGGTCCCAAAATAGTGTCAAAAAAGTGTCCGATGTGTCCTCCATAATGTCGCAGTCACGAGAAAAAAATTGCATAAATAAAAAAAAAATGTATAAAAATGCAGTAAATATATCCCCTATTTTGTAGACGTTATAACTTTTGTGGAAACCAATATACGCTTATAGCCATCTTTTTCTACCAAAAATATGTAGAAGAAGAATACCCACATCGGCCTAAACTGAGAAATAAATTTGTTTTTTTATATATTTTTTGGGGATATTTATTATAGCAAAAAGTAAAAAAATAGTTTTTTGGAGTGTGCATGCACGAGAGCCCTAAGATGGCTGCCTAATCCGGGAGCTCTGCGCCACACCATCCCTTAAGCGCCCACAGATCACCACCCAGCCCTGCTACAAAGGCGCCGAACGGCTAACCGGGACCTCCGCCACCCGATGACTGCTCCCAAGCACTTTTTAGGCCTCCAGAGCCAGCCGCAGAGCCCCACACAGATGCTATACACACAGGGTGTACCAAGATGGCCGCCGGACTTCTCTAGGTCACGGGGGTGCTCTTCTCCTCCTTAACCAGCATCAGAAAAGGCACAGCACAAGGTACTCAATATCCCCACTGTTATAGGGGCCACCCTGCATGCATAGATCTGGGGTCAGAAGGAGCCTACATCGGGAATTCTCTGCTGCCTCACAACCCGGGTGCCCCAAGATGGCCGCCACGGCTGCTGCAGCCCCTCAGCCCTCTCATCTGGAAAATACACCAGATTAAAAATCTGCCATTAACCCAGCTTTCCTGCATTTCACTCCAGGAACCCATGGCATTGGAACTCAAGCTCAGACTCCCTCCCCAGCTTCCACAGAGTCCCTGCTCAGCCACTCTTTCTGGGATCAGGCCTCATCCCCAGCAGTCCCACCCGGCATGACCGGTTCTGGTCCTCATTTCTTCATCACCCAATTCCCCCGTATCTCTGTGGATGATTTGTTCCTTAAGTTCTCCACACTCCTTGAAAGGGGTCTGGCTGCTAATGCGGCTGCCATTACGGGAGAAATCAAAGCGGATCTACAGAAAATTGGTTCCAGGATAGACGTCATTGAAGACAAACTGGAACAGACAACATCAGTATCCCATCAGAATTCAGACCTTATCCAAACACTGCAAGACCAGCTGGACACTGCGTTCTCACGTATTGACGACTTGGAAAATAGGTCTAGGAGACTGTACTTTAGGATCAGAGGTCTGCCTGAATCGATTACTGATGTCGCCACTGCCACACAAGACCTGATTAATTTGCTCATGCTGAACATCCCACCGGCTCGCCTAGAGTTGGACAGAGTACACAGATCCTTAGGCCCCCCCAGGAAGGACGGCTCCCCCAGGGACATCATTGCCAAGCCGCTTTACTACGCTGTGAAGGAGTCCATAATGAAACAAGCTCGGGCTCTCCCCCGGGTCACCTGCCAAGGTCACCCCGTCCAAATATTTGCAGACCTTTCCCCCTCCACCATTCAACGGAGAGCTCTAAAGCCACTTTTGACAGCCATGGCCCAGAAGGACATTAAGTACAAATGGGCCTTCCCATTTGCGGTAAAGTTCGCCCAGAAAGGCCAGCAACATTCCTTTTCCACCTTCGTTTCGGGAGAAAAGCTACTCCTCAATTTGAAAACAATCTCACAAGATATGGAAATGGAAGCCTCTTCGTCCCTATCGGGTTCCATCAAACGCCCTCCCCCGACGGGCTCTCCGAATCCCCTGTGGAGCAAGACCAAGTCCAGAAGATCATCTTACAACGGCCCTGCCCAAACTGGGCTTTTATGTGATACCTGAAACAGTTTTTTGCTCCAGATGCTGGTCTCGACTCTTTGATCGTTTCTGGCCTGAAGGCCAGTTTGTTTCCCTACCATAAGGGAATGGTTGGACCTATCCCTCCCTCCAATTGAGGGAGATGCAGGTCTCTCTTATGATCCAATCTGTCACCCCTAAGGACTTTTTTGTTTTGTGTATTAATGTTTTTTGGGGCTCAGCGAGCCCTTTAGTCTCTCTCTCTCTCGTTTTCTATTTTTCAGACCCACCACACGGTGGGATACGGCGGACAAACACTGCCAGCAGGAATGGTATAACACACATACAAATGGCATCTCCATACAAGACTGCAAAGAGGGTAAGTGACGCGGGTTCAGGCAGCTTCTCCTCCTCACGGGTCCATGGCTGATCGCACGCGTAATGTTTGGAGGGTAGCCACCCACAATGTTCAGGGCTTCAAAATAAACTGGTATGAAAATCGCTCGCCCTCCTACTATTCCACACCACCACTGCGCACAAAGAAAAATTAATTAAACACCTATGTGTATAAAAATAAACTAAGCAGCTACTTAAATAGATAAATAATGTAAAGTGATTTTAAATGAATAAAAACAGTAGCGCTAATAATCACAGTGTCTGTGAATAAACTAAATATTTAACCTGTGTAAACAATACTGAAAAATATGTATAAACAGTGCTAAAAAAACAACAACACAATTAATCACCTATATACATAAAGTGAAAAATTAAAGTGAAGTGTGATTATATGTTTTTGCAGGTGTCCAAAAAAGGGAAACAAATCCAAACAAAAGTCCATAAACTGTTACTTGTAGTGATAATGTTTCAAAAAGTGACAGAAAAGTGAATGAAAAATCCTGAAGCAAATAAAGTTTATAAAGTTTTGAAGTGTCTTTAAACAAAATTCTTGAAGTGACTTGAAAAGAATATCTTCCACCACACCACCTGTGTTCAGTGCTACCGCACCCTAAGGAATCGCACTCACCAGCAGTATATGCCTTGCACTCTCATGCTCGGCCAACTCGCTTAATAGCTCCACATGGGTCACAGATGGATCCAGACAGAATGTTAGATAATTGCACTCCACATATAAGGAAAAAAGAGATGCTTCCAATAGTGAAGTAGAGTAAACCATTTATTACAACAGCACACAAAATTCCTCAACCATTGTACTCACATCCTTCATATAAAAATAAGGCACTTCAGCATAACTTTTCAACAGGAAACAAGGACCCAGCAGTGGTGACCCGATATATTATGGTCTCGGCGGACCCAGCGTTAATACCAATATGTCTCACCCTCCACGCTGTCTCCTTTCTCTTTCACTTCACACGGCACAGCACACCCAGTAACTGGAACGTTGAATGTTAAATGCTCCTCACAGTTGCCATGTAACCATACCCAGACATGTTTCACCGAAGTGGCTTAATCATTGGGGTTAATCATTAATCATTGGGATTAAGCCACTTCGGTGAAACATGTCTGGGTATGGTTACATGGCAACTGTGAGGAGCATTTAACATTCAACGTTCCAGTTACTGGGTGTGCTGTGCCGTGTGAAGTGAAAGAGAAAGGAGACAGCGTGGAGGGTGAGACATATTGGTATTAACGCTGGGTCCGCCGAGACCATAATATATCGGGTCACCACTGCTGGGTCCTTGTTTCCTGTTGAAAAGTTATGCTGAAGTGCCTTATTTTTATATGAAGGATGTGAGTACAATGGTTGAGGAATTTTGTGTGCTGTTGTAATAAATGGTTTACTCTACTTCACTATTGGAAGCATCTCTTTTTTCCTTATATGTGGAGTGCAATTATCTAACATTCTGTCTGGATCCATCTGTGACCCATGTGGAGCTATTAAGCGAGTTGGCCGAGCATGAGAGTGCAAGGCATATACTGCTGGTGAGTGCGATTCCTTAGGGTGCGGTAGCACTGAACACAGGTGGTGTGGTGGAAGATATTCTTTTCAAGTCACTTCAAGAATTTTGTTTAAAGACACTTCAAAACTTTATAAACTTTATTTGCTTCAGGATTTTTCATTCACTTTTCTGTCACTTTTTGAAACATTATCACTACAAGTAACAGTTTATGGACTTTTGTTTGGATTTGTTTCCCTTTTTTGGACACCTGCAAAAACATATAATCACACTTCACTTTAATTTTTCACTTTATGTATATAGGTGATTAATTGTGTTGTTGTTTTTTTAGCACTGTTTATACATATTTTTCAGTATTGTTTACACAGGTTAAATATTTAGTTTATTCACAGACACTGTGATTATTAGCGCTACTGTTTTTATTCATTTAAAATCACTTTACAATGTTCAGGGCTTAAATTCACCCCTGAAATGCAAAAAAGTTTTCAATTCATATAAATCGTCTAAATTGGACATTGTCCTTCTGCAAGAGACCCATTTCCCCATTAGATATAGCCCCAAATTTATTCACTCACATTTTACTAAATTTTATATGGCAAATGCGGAAAATAAAACCAAAAGGAGTGGCAGTGGCAATAGCTAAGACATGTAATTTCAATTGGATCTCTGATACTAAAGACCCCAAGGACAGGTACATATTGGTCAAAAGGCACAAAAGATGGCCAGCTATACTCCATAATCTCTTACTACTCTCCTAATAAGGGGCAAACAGCCTTCTTCAGACGCCTCCTTCAAACCCTAACCCCACTACTTGAGGGTACAGTCATATTTGGCAGGGCCGGATTAACATAGGGGCTATTGGAGCTGCAGCTCCAGGCCCCTTTCTCAAGATAGGCCCATTTGCCCCCCCCAAAAAAATTTTTAAAATGAACAAAAAAAAAAAGATTGACTTTGAGTCACAGAGACCCCACATTAAAGGGGTAGGTAGCTAAAGACCTACGCCAACACTGGTTAAAATATGGGGCTGCTTTCATCTAAGGTTCCAGAGATACAGGGATGCTTGTGCAGCCTGTCAGAAGCTACATACAGAGCGGCCAGTATAAATACAAGCTGGAACACTCTGCAGCAGACTGAGAGGATGAACTCACAGGGCTTATAATAATTATCTGTATATCACTTATGGTAATTAACCCCTTGCCACCCAGGCCAATTCTGACACTTCTCTCCTACATGTAAAAATCATCTTTTTTTTTTGATAGAAAATTACTCAGAAGCCTCAAGCATTATATATATTGTTTTAGGAGACACCCTATGGAATAAAACGTGGTCTTTGCAACTTTTTATGTTACACGATATTTGCGCAGCAATTTTTTAAATGTTTTTTTTGGAAAGAAACTGTTTCATTCATAACAAAAAAACACTAAAGTTAGCACAATTTTTTTTGTGTACCAAGCGATGCTTTACATTTTTTTACAGGTTACTTGTTTAGAGTTACTGAGGAGGTCTAGTGCTAGAATTATTGCTCTCACTCTAACGATCGCAGCATTTGTAACCTGTGTGTATCTGGCTCTGATACTAACCAGTGCCTACCCAGCCACTGACTAGTATCTCTCCCCAGCCTGTCCCCACCCACCCTCTCACCTGCTGACCTGTGGATGGGGGAATCACTCCCGCAGTGTTATTGTGTTCTGCCAGTGAATACAATGATCAGTGTTGCTAACTATAGCTGGCAGCACTGATTGTTTTGGGGAAAACCTGACAGGCTGGTTGTACTCAAGTCGGTTAATAGGTTGACTTGTGTAAAACCAGCTAGCCCATACATAGATCGACTATGGCTGGTCTCTGCTTAATTGGTGTAATTTCAATCCATGTATGGCCCGCTTAACCACTACACACGTTCCTTAACATCCTTCCACAAACCTTTCAATTTTTCCTTCCCAGATTCCTTCATCCTCCTCTCCTATACATAGTGCCCACTGTCATACTCTCCACACTTCTCTCCTGTACATACTGCTCACTGTCATACCCTCCACACTTCTCTCCTATACATAGAGCCCGCTGTTATATCCTACACACTCCTCTCCTGTACATAGTGCCCGCTGTCGTACCCTCCACACTCCTCTCCTGTACATACTGCTCACTGTCATACCCTCCACACTCCTCTGCTGTGCATACTGCCCACTGTCATACCCTCCACACTCCTCTCCTGTACATAGTGCCTTCTGTCATACCCTCCGCACTCCTCTCATGTACATAGTGCCCACTGTTAGACCCTCCACATTCCTCTCCCTCACCCGCACATACTTCCCACTTTTATACCATCCATTCTCCTCCCCTATGCCTCTTACCCAAAAAAACAGTTCTTACTTGGCGCCCACTGTCATATCCTACACACTCCTCTCCTGTACATAGTGCCCGCTGTCATACACTTCTCTCCTGTACATAGTGCCCACTGTCGTACCCTCCACACTCCTCTCCTGTACATACTGCTCACTGTCATACCCTCCACACTCCTCTGCTGTGCATACTGCCCACTTTCATACTCTTCCCCCTCCTCTCCTGTACGTAGTGCCTTCTGTCATACCCTCCGCACTCATTTTATGTAAATAGTGCCCGCTGTTAGACCCTCCACATTCCTCTCCCTCACCTGCACATACTTCCCACTTTTATACCATCCATTCTCCTCCCCTATGCCTCTTACCCACAAAAACAGTTCTTTAAAATTATACCGAATATCCTCAATGTTACCAGCTCTATAATGGGTACACTTTTGTTAGTTCAACTAAAGGCAATCTCAGTCGTAATTACTATTGTGATGTATAGAGGAACATAGGGGACGTCAGCTACTCTAAATATAGCACTTGTAAAAAAGTGTCCCTGAAAATATATTTTAAATGTTGACAACTATGCCGGTCAGTAGGGGGCCCCATGAGAGGCTTCTGGGTTCCAATGATATTAAAGCGGTAGTAAACTTTTCTAACATTACTATTTTTTAGAGGCCCTGAGGTAGGTTATGCCATAATGAATAAGTATGCACAGCATATTAGCACATTAGGGTACACTTCAATTGTCAGACTGAGCCCTCCAGTGCTGTGCTGTGATCAATCCGGCCCGGGCGCTTCCATCTTCACCCGGTCTTCCTTCCGGGTTCTGTGCCTTCGGTCACTTGCCTTGGCTGGGCTGCGTTGATGTTATTCCCACGCATTTCTCATGTGCATCCTCTTTCTCTCATCCCCCTTTCTCTCTCATCCTCTTTCCCTTACCCCTAACACCTCTTTCATCCCCTTTCTCTCTCTCTCTCTCTCTCTCTCCCTCTCATCCTCCCTCTCTCTCTTTAATTTAAATTGTTATAACAAAAAATTGTTTGCATTTTTATTTATTTATTTATTGTTTATAAAAGGCCCCACCAAAATCCTCAGCACCAGGTTCGTGATGTTCTTAATCTGGCCCTGATATTTGGGGGAGACTCCAATGTGGCCTTTGACCAAGGACTAGACAAGTCTAGATCTCTGAAAGCTCAGCTTACACGCCCTTCCAACGAAAGCCTCAAAATTGCAAAACTGATACATGCACAAGGGTTGGCAGATGTCTAGATGGAGCTGAACCCCAATAGAAGAGATTACACCCATTTTTCCCATCCACACAACACCTACGCCAGGATCGACCATCTACTAGTCCGCTCCCAAACAATCCCACACATTTTGAAATCTCACATTGCTGATCCTATCTTATCTGATCACTCCATGGTGGTTATGACTATCCAGTCTCACTACAACAGGCCGGACGAGAGACAGTGAAGACTCAACGAGTCCATTCTCTCTGATCCTGTTCGAGTAACAATGTTGGAAAAATCAATTAAGGAATACTTCAAATTCAATGATCATGAGACTATCTCAGCAGAAACGTTGTGGGCAGCACATAAAGCCTTCATTAGAGGGGAATTCATCAGACTAGCTTCCACCATCAAGAGGGAAAGGAAAGCAGACATCAAGAGGTTAGAAAATGAGTACACTAAACTCAGGACACAGCACAAACTACATCCCTCCACTTCCCTGATCCCTCAACTTGACAAAGCCAAACTGGAACTCAACCTCAGGCCGAAAAACAAATCCGCTGGTCTCAAAACCGGTTTTATACGCAAGGAGACAAGATGGACTCCATGCTGGCTTCCAAATTGACACCCAGACTAAAAACGCACACAATGCCGAAAATACAAATCCCAGGTCAAGGCACCACGGCTAACCCCTCCAAGATCCTGGACTCTTTTTACGAGTTCTACAACAAACTTTACTCACCAACCCCCCCCCCCCGACTGACTCTACCATAAACGCCTTTCTAGACAATTTCCCCATCCCACAACTCTCCACAGAACACAAAGAAAGCCTAGAAGCCCCCTTCACAGAAGGGGAAGTCTTACTTAGAAGCAATGAAAACTCTGCCCCTGGGCTGGATGGCTTATCGAATCCTTACTACAAAACGTACGCCAACATCTTGGCCCCCTACTTATCTAAATTCTTTAACTACACAATGAAGGGTAACCCACTTGATCCTCAGCTTAATGCCGCATTTATAGCAGTTATCCCAAAACCAAACAAAAATCCGGAAGAAGTTGGGAACTACCGCCCCATCTCCTTAATTAACTGCGATGTTAAGATCCTGACCAAAATTATCGCCAACCGCATTGCTATTTTCATCAATACATACATCCACAAGGATCAAGTAGGTTTCATCCCAGGCAGGCAAGGCCCAGACCAGATATGGAGGACAATTGACGTAATGTCTATTCTCCAAACTAACTGGGATGGTGGCCCCAAACAAACAATGGGGAATGCTCCTATCACTAGACCTACAAAAAGGCCTTTGTGTCAGGGAATTAGTAGACCAGACTGTGTGGACTGCACAGAGGAAAACCCAAAACACATTTAAGTGAAATAATGATATTTATTAAGATACGTGATAAATAAGAAAATACAAACAGTGCACAACCAACCCAACAAACCCACCAACAACAACAGTATATACAACAAGGGGCAGTACCAGAAACACAGATGTCAGCCAGGCCAGGGTCATACACAGCAGATCAGCAGAAGGACAAGGGATGTTCCAGAGACATAAACG
This sequence comes from Lithobates sylvaticus, assembly GCA_028564925.1. Classification (NCBI taxonomy): domain Eukaryota; kingdom Metazoa; phylum Chordata; class Amphibia; order Anura; family Ranidae; genus Lithobates; species Lithobates sylvaticus. Next base: position 20,985,816 of record CM053029.1, read on the forward strand.
TTAGCCAGGCCAAGGTGATACACAGGGAGATCAATAGAAGAGGGACTGGGAACAAAAAGGACAAGGAGGGGATGGATCAGGATAAAGGTAAGGGTACAGGAACACAGGATCAGGATGGGATTGGGTACAGGATGGGATTGGGTACAGGCTCAGGACGCAGGTCAGGGCACAAGGAAGATACCAAGGCAAACATGTTAGTGTTTGCTGGGTATTTATACACCTATAATTGGCCTCAAGTGACACCTGTTTGCAAGATGTGCTGTCTGCTCCACACTGCCGGGATCCATCCACTGGTAGACGCCAGTACTGCGGCCCAAAGATGACATAACACCAGCAGGGAAAGTCTCTCCTGACAGTTCCAAACTGCCAGGAGACACCTGCTGGTGGACCACAGTACTGCACGCCTGATGATGGATCTTACCAGTGGACGGATCCTTTACTGACACTTTGATTCGGTCTCCTGGCCCTACATCTTCGCCATATTAAGACGATGGGGTTTTGGTCAACGTTTTGTGGGCTTAATACAGGCACTTTACTCCACTCCCTCCGCAATGGTTCGGATCCAAGGCTTTTATTCTAAACCCATATCGATAAGACAAGGGTGCCCACTATCGCCACTAATCTTTGCGATAGCAATAGAGACGCTCTCCATAGCGATATGTCAAAACCAGGACATCAAAGGTGTCACTTGTGGTTCCCAAACTCATAAGTGCAGCCTGTTTGCCGACGACATTATGCTCTTTATCACCTCTCCCATTACCACTCTACCCAATCTATGTTCTTTACTAGGTACCTTCTCTAAGATGTCAGGTCTTTAAGTAAACTATTCCAAATCACAAGCCCTCAATGTCTCCGTCTCCCTTGACACCCCTACAGTAGATCTCCTGAAACAGTCCTTTCAGTTTAAATGGAGTGATTCCTCCATCAGATACTTAGGCGTTAATCTTCCAGCTAAAGTTGAAAGCCTGTACAGCCACAACTATCCTTCCATGTACCGTAAATTAGAAAAACAGACCTTCGCAACTGGACACAACATACCATTTCCTGGCTAGGTAGGATATATGCCATTAAGATGGCATTACTCCCCAGACTACTGTATCTTTTTTGATCCCTCCCCATTCCGAAAGATCACATCAAAACCTTCCAAAGCAAGCTACTGAAGTTCATATGGGGTAAGGCAGGGTACAAATTATGGTAAAAAAAGGATAGAACCTAAATATGCCGCCCTTAGGACCACCCCTCCTCACTTTTTGGATACAGATTTCTTAAGATTAAAATGTGAAAAATAAATATTAAATAATAAAAATCATCTATTATGAGCAGCTACTTGATGTATGACAGAATATAAAAATATGGCAATATTATAAAACCAGGGTCTATTTTTTTCAAATATCAATCAGTTCATTAAAATGATAGAATATGAGATTGTCCCTTTAAATATTGCAGCAGCGCTTAATGTCCTTGTTGTTCAACTGACATTCACGTAGAAATAATGGTTAAACACCAAAATGAACCAATGACAGTCTGATGAGCAGGGAAAGTCTTTTGTGTGATAATGCAGAAAAGCTTCCACCAGAAAATTTCACCCCAATTGCCACCACGTGCGGACAAATCTCCCCTTTGGGGATGCACTCACCAGAACATGGATATAAATAAGCCTTTCAATAGTTCCCAAAGCAAACCAACTTCTCAGCACATCTCCTTACAGCCTCTAGGTGTCAGAGTGGTACAGGCTCCAGTTCCCAGCATATAAGGAAATATAATTGTGCAGATAGCGTTTTGATAGGTTTATTGTTAAAAACAGGCCCCCCCCCCAGTATAAAAATGCGTACCACAAATCAAATATAATGAAGCTTAATAATGAAATTGCACTGTGCCTTAGTGTGTCTCGTCCGCCGGAACAAGCGCCAAACAACCGCTGTATAGAACAGCGATACACTTCCTGGTCACCTGGTCCTGCTGGAACGCACGTTGGGGCGCAGGCGTCACTTCTGGTAGGTCACGACGCTGACGCATTTCGTCATATCCTGACTTCGTCTGAGGGCGTGACCTACCAACCGGAAGCCAGCTTTGTACTGTGTCTTGCTGAGAAATTACCCAATCAAGACTCAGTGTTTCTAAATAGACATTTCACAGTGTCCAATCGGAACTGGCGGCTCCGTTGTCTTCTGTGAATTCCCTTTAGCTGGGTTACATGTCAGCAGTGGATAGTGTATATCCTATAGCAATCACATATGTCGTGTTTATATTCCGGTCATATCTCAGGCACGGAACCAAGCACGTACACACAATGTTACAACACAAATTATTAACATTCTTTTGAGCTTATGTAATGTTGGCTCCTGGTGCATATGGAATCCCGCTGTACGATCGCTCACAACAACAGCCGGTCATACACAGTACTGAATCTACTCTCCCAGTTTTACTTTCAAAAATGTTTATTATTGAAAAAAAAACAACAAGTACAATAAGAAAACACAAAAATACACAGTCAGTGCATAGAGGCGAGTTGCATATCATCAAGAATATACATAAAACTAAGAATCTCTAGTAGGCAAGGTGTTGAGGTATTTCGTAACTTACTAGAAAGGCCTTCCTAGGAGTGCTGCGAACGTCGAGACCAAGGCCCCCCAGGAGTTACCCTGTGGCACCCACGTCCCCCGCCCCATAAAACTCTTGCTCCGGGAGGTCCCCCCCGACACCCCTAAGGGGATCAAACTGTCGGGGCAGCCCCCTGAGTCCTCCGGGGCATGTTCAATTCCGAATGGAGGCTCACAGGACTGCGTAAGCTACTTTGGAAAATGCACACGGTACAGGTGTCCCCAGGGGGAGTATAATCCCCAAATCCAGGGGCCCCTGCACCGCACTGAAAACTGCACTCACTAAATGGCCACAACAAGCCCATGTAAGACATACCTTAATACAGGAAATGCAAAAAAAAAAATAGAACCAGAAAGAATAAAAAGGAGAAGAGGGCGAGGAAAAGAAGGGGGGTAGAGAGAAAGGGAGGGGGAGCCGTCTGACAGGTAGTAGGTTGTAGGGAAATTGTGGACACACCCTGGTTACGTTTATAAACCAAGGATGAGGGAGATACCCACGTGGTTTGCCCAGGGTTCCCAGGTGGACTCAAATTGTGCTTTGGAGTCCAGGAGAATGCTGGTCAATTTCTCTTGATTTGATTTGATATTGGATTTGTATTGCGCCGAATGCGCTCCATTAGGAGCGCGTCTAGGCGCACAGAGACCCTAAAATCCTAAACCTAAAAAGTTGAGATTTCAAATAGAACATTAAAAAAAACAAACAGAGCCTAGGGTGCCCAATATGGAAGAGGTAAAGTAAAACAGAAAGAAACCTGGGGGGGGGGGGGGGGAAAAAACCCTCCAGATGGGGGAGGAAAAAGAGCATTTCAAAATCCATGTTTTTTGCACAATTCCTATTCTTCATCAGATTATCCGTAAGCCTGGATAAAGAGGAAGGTTTTTAAACCCTTCCTGAAACTCTGGAGGGAGGGTAAGGACCTTCGAGACACTGGAAGGGAGTTCCACAGCTCATTGCCTATTGTAACCAGGCGTCTGTTACCAGTAAATTTCAGTCTGCTGATTGTCGGTTCTGGGAGAAGTAAGTTAGCCGATCGGAGTGGTCGTGGTGGTACATAGAGGCCCATTCAGACAGATAAATTGGGCCCAGTTTCCGGTGTGCCCTATACATATAGCACATTGCCTTGAATAGTACTCGCTTGGTGATAGGAAGCCAGTGCAGTTTTTCCAGCACGGGAGAGATGTGGTCTGTTCTGGCGCATCCGGAGACCAGGCGAGCAGCTTGATTCTGAGTCACTTGCAATTTTCTTAGCCACTTCAATGGAAGTCCAAGAAAAAATATGTTAGAGCAATCCAACCGGGAATGTACAAGGCCCTGTACGAGAGTTAGCCAGTTTTCGTGCGAGAACAGATCTTTAATTTTCCGGAGTCTCTGTATATAGAAGTTGGAGTTTTTGATACAGAGTTTAGCGTGAGGTATAAATGACAGGCAGGAATCAAAGATGATACCTAGGTTCCTGACCTGTTTCGCTGGAGTTGGGATGGGGCAGAATGAAGTGGGCCAGGCCAAGAGAAAATTGGTGGTTGATTGAGGGCCCACCAGCATCACCTCGGTCTTTGCTTCATTAAGGCCTAGCTTATTATCAGCCATCCATTTTTGTATGTGAAGGAGTCCATTTCTCAGTTGTAGGTGCGTATTTGGGCCATCGTCAGCCAGAATCTGAGTGTCATCTGCGTAGATCTGGCATGCTAGTTTGTGTGTAGCAATAATGTCAGCGAGTGGGCGCATATAGCAGTTAAATAGCAGGGGCGACAATGCCGAGCCCTGCGGGACTCCATAGAGAAGTGGTTCAATTGGCGAGCTGCATGCGTTCATTCGCACTTGATGGGTCCTGTCCGTGAAAAAGGAATTGATCCAACGGAGGACAGTGCCACTACATCCAAAAAGGTATTTCATACGGTCTCCCAGAATTTGATGATTGATAGTGTCAAAGGCTGCAGAGAGGTCGAGCAGCACCAAGGCTGCTGACCCCCCGCATCTTTTACTCTTAACAGGCATTCGCGTATATCAAGTGCGGACAGTTCAGTGCCATGTCCCGGCCTGAATCCCGACTGGGAGTCATGGAACAGGTCGTTACCCTCGAAGAAGCTTTGCATTTGTTGAAAGACGACCTGATCCAAGATCTTCGCCAGAAAGGAGATATAGGTCTGAAATTAGTGAGCAAAGAAGGGTCAAGTGTGCTCTTCTTCAACAAGGGGGAGACAATGGCATGCTTCAGTCGTGTTGGAATGGCCCCTATTTTTAAAGATAGGTTCACTATCCTTGTAATTTCTGGGGCCAATGTATCTGCATTTTTCTTCATAAACCATGCGGGACAGATGTCATTCGGAAAGCTTGACGGTTTAAGCTTGGCCATAATATTGCATATCTCTGCCACTGAGGTGGATGCAAATGAGCTAAAAGCTGAAGGAGCTCTTATTAGTGCTGGAGGGTCAAAGTCATCAGGCAAGATTTTGTCCTGATTACGGATTTTTCTTATTTTTTCCCCAAAGGAAGACTGAAGCGCAGAACATAATTCCATAGATGGAACAATCTTAGAGTAAATTTTTTTTGGTTCAAATATGTCCCTAACCAATGTGAATAGTTCCCGAGGCTTGTTCGAGGCTTGCATTATTCGATCGTTATAATAGGATCTTTTATGGCATTTTACAGCCTTTGTGTAGCCTCGACAATAGACCCGATATGCCATTTTGTCCCGGGGAAGTTTAGATTTAAGCCACTTTCTTTCCAATATTCGTCTTTTATTCTTAAGTAAGTTGAGACTAGGGGCATACCAAGGGCTTGACTTAGAAAGTCTTGGGCGCTTATTTGCTGTTGTCAATGGGGCCAGGATGTCCAGACTTGCCTTGATTCTTAACTCAAAATTCATCTAGGGAAATTTCCAGCCTTTCAATCTCGGTTTCTGAAGCCGGAATTCCCATTTCTCTCTCTTCATTTACAAGGAGTGACTGTCCCTGATGGTAGTCATAGCATGTTTTAAAGTCTTCGACTGTTATATTTGTTAGTTTCCGAAATGGAGCAGATTTTGTCATCCGATTTCCTTTGGGGATTTTTATTGGTGCAAAATCCAAGAGGTCAAAGGGGACTAGACTATGGTTTGACCACCCCACCTCATGTGCTTTGACATTGAGAACTTCCGCGCCATAAGTAAAAAGGGCATCTAGCATATGGCCCTTTGTGTGTGATCATGGTGGATGCCAGGGTAAAGTGGAGGCCATCTAGGTCACCTATGAGGTCCTGGGAGTCGCAGTTTGTGTCATCCTCCAGCCACATATTCATGTCTCCCTGGAGGACAACACAATCCGATTGTAGACAAAAGGAACATCATTAGATCAGATAGGTCAGCATGGAAAGTCCCTGCTGGGCCAGGTGGTCGATAGACAGTGGCTAATACAAATGAGGAAGAGTCACTTACTTTACACCTGATCACCAGGTGTTCAAATGAACTAAACGCAGGTGTTTTTAACTCAATGCAATCCAAACAGTCATCATAAATTACACAAACCCCCCCTCCCCTTTCGGGGAAGTAATTCTTCTAAAACTGACTTATAATTCACATTAAACCAAGTCTCTGCGATTCCTAAAATGTGAAATTTCTCAGACTCTAGCATGTCAAAAATTTCCGAACAATGCTTAGTGGCTGAGCGGGCATTAATGAAAGCGGCCCTTAAAGTCTCAAAGGTAGATGATTTTGCTGATGTACTTTTCGGCTGTTTGTCCCTTTTTTATATTCCAGGGGGCACCAGATTTTATTTTCGATACAATTAAGTTGTGTCTCTTAATATTGTAGTATATTCATTATTGAGTGAAATAAGCAACGACCTCAAATAGATTAACAGGTGTGCGGTACTTATGTCCCCAGCAGAACATAATTGGGACATAATCCATGAGATTTTGTGCTTGGCGGCTTTGTGGGATACCCCAGGTTTTTTCCAGGCCTTGGCAATTGTCAACTTAGCGCCCAAATGGGTTAATTTGTGGCTGCATTTAGAAGCCCCTGAGATATTGGCGTTCAATAGGGCTACTGCAGGGGTTCTGGGAAGTTGAAGCCCAGTTACTGTGTGAATTAGGGTAAACAGCCTTTTCCAGAATGATCCGATTTTGGGACATCCCCACCATATGTGGGCCATGGAGCCCTGTAGAGCACATCCCCTGAAGCACTGGGGGTTAGCGGTTGGAAACATGAGGGCCAATTTAGAGGGCGTGAGATACCATCTTGTCATTACTTTGAGGTTTGATTCTATTAGGGAAATGTTCTTAATTCCTTTATAGGCTCTGGAAAAGAGGTCTGCCATTGTTCAAGATCCCAATGGATTTGGAGGTCATTCTCCCATGCGGTCATATAAGGGGTTTTGCCTACCTGATGGGCAAGAGACTGATAGATAACTGAAATTCCACCCCTCTGACCTTTGAGTTGTCCGGACCATAGTTCATATGGAGAGAATCTAGGTGGGATGGGTTTCCCTATCCACAGTTTGTGGAGAAAGTGTTGTATTTGGAAAAACCTGAAGAGTTCCCCACTCGGGGTGTCCAGTTTTAAATAGTTTTTAAGGTTATTGGGCCTGTAGCCGTAAAGAAGTGCCCGATCCAATACAACCCCTTGTCTAACCACCACTTGAAGGATTTTATATCTTGGCCTGGGGGGAAATCGGGGTTATTGAAAAAGTGGGCTAGTGGACAACAGTCGGAGGTCAAGTAAGGGTGGGTTTTCAATTTATCCCATAGGGATAGGGATTGTGAGAGGATCGGAGAGAGAGTATAGGAGGCCTGTTCTTGGGGGGGAGCCATAGCAAGTAATCTAGAGTATAGTTGGGGCCTGTCTTTCTATATTAATCCAGTCTGGCTTTTCCGTTCTGACATAAACTGCTGATAGTTGGGCTAGTCTCGCCGCTTGGAAGTACCAAAGTATTCTTGGTAACCCTAAGCCACCCTGTGTGCGTGTCTGTATAAAGTACTTTTTGGTAATCCATGTCCTTTACTGCCCCAAATAAACTTGTCAATTTTCGCTTGGAGGGATTGCAGATGGTCCCTTCTTAGATTCATCCGGATGGCCTGAAATAAATAAATCAGTCTGGGGAGGAGGGTCATTTTTATTGAGTGGATCTTGCCGATCCAGGAGAGGTCTTTACTAGCCCATGTCTTCAGGTCCGACTCAAGTCTCTTGTTTGTGGGTGGGAAGTTTGCTGGGTACATTTGGTCAATTTTAGAGGTTAGGTGAATCCCTAGATAGTCTATGGACGAGGCGTTCCATCTAAATTTGAAAGAGCTTTTCAGAGAGTTTTCACCGTGGAAGGAGTCAGGGATATGTTGAGGGTGTGAGATTTGTCGTAATTAACCTTGAGACCCGAGACCCTGGCAAAGTCATTCAGGAGTTTACAGAGGTTAGGGAGAGATGCGATAGGTGAAGTAATGAATAAAAGCATGTTGTCTGCGAAGAGACCACATTTGTGTGTTTGGGGGCCACAAGAAATACCTTGGATGTTGGGGTTGGACCGAATCGCTATAGCTAATGTCTCAATGGCGATGGCAAAAATTAAAGGTGATAGGGGGCAACCCTGTCTGGTGCCACGCTCTATGTGAAAGGGTGTAGAGTGATGCCCATTGAGGCGGATTAGAGCTGAAGGTTTAGAGTAAAGGGATTGTAGAGTTCCCTAGAAGCGATCACCAAAACCCACTTTTCCATTAGAGTGAAAAGATAAGGCCATTCGACTGTGTCGAATGCCTTATGGAGGTCTACGGAAAGTAACATCCCCTCCTGTTTGGGCCCCCTGTCCCACCTGATGGCCCTTCTGATTTGCTCCGGCCCCTGCCTGCCTGGAATGAACCCTACTTGGTCCTTATGGACGTAACGGTTAATGAAAGAGGATAAGCAGTTGGCCATGATCTTCGTCAAGATCTTGAGGTCGTTATTTATAAGGGAGATCGGTCTATAATTTTCGACCTCTTCAGGGTTTTTATTAGGTTTGGGAATTACCGTTATGTAGGCGGTATTTATCTGAGGGTCTAATGGGGGTTCCCTGCGTCAACATGTTAAAAAGCCTAGCCATATTAGGAGCTAGCGTGTCAACAAAGGCCTTATAGTAGGGCACGGAGAGACCATCCGGACCAGGTGCTGATCCTGATTTGAGGTTTTTAATTACCTCTATTTCCTCAACAGAGATGCTCGCCTCCATAACCTCCTTATGTTCAGCCGATAAAGTTGGAATCGGAAGGTCTCGAAAAAATTGGGACATTAATGGGCCTTTTTCCTTTTGGAGACCTGCTATATAGGTTGGTGTAAAAACTCCAAAATGCCTCTAGTACTTTATTAGGGTCTGCTGAGGGAGGGTTACCTGCTACTCTAATCCTGGGAATGCAGTAATTATGGGGTCGGGGGGAGAGTGTGGAGGCCAACATCGGGCCCATTTTGTTTTTTGGTGGTAGAATTTAGCCCCACTCCAGCGAATGTGCTTTTCCGCTTTTACCTTGAGGGCTAAGTTCAGTTCCAGTCTGGTTGAGTCTAGTTGGTCTATTAGGGCTTGAGAAGGGTTTTTCTTGTGTCGGAGTTTAACCACTTTCAGACCGGACCAATTTGCAGCCAAAGGACCAGGCCCCTTTTTGCGATTCGGCACTGCGTCGCTTTAACTGACAATTGCGCGGTCGTGCGACGTGGCTCCCAAACAAAATTGACGTCCTTTTTTTCCCACAAATAGAGCTTTCTTTTGGTGGTATTTGATCGCCCCTGCGGTTTTTATTTTTTGCGCTATAAACAAAAATAGAGCGACAATTTTGAAAAAAATGCATTATTTTTTATTTTTTGCTATAATAAATATCCCCCAAAAATATATAAAAAAACGTTTTTTTTCCTCAGTTTAGGCCGATACGTATTCTTCTACATATTTTTGGTAAAAAAAAATCGCAATAAGCGATTATTGATCGGTTTGCGCAGAAGTTATAGCGTTTACAAGATAGGGGATAGTTTTATAGCATTTTTATTAATAATTTTTTTTTTATTATTAATGGCGGAGATCTGCGATTTTTTTTGTGACTGCGACATTATGGCGGACACATCGGACATTTTTGACACATTTTTGGGACCATTGTCATTTTTACAGCAATTAATGCATTTAAATGCATTGATTTCTGTATAAATGACACTGGCAGTTTAGGAGTTAACCACAAGGTGGCAGTGTAGGGGTTAAGTAGGCCTAGGGGTGTTTTTTTTACTGTGGGGGGGCGTGGCTGTCAGCTAGTGAATGCTGATCTCTGCTCCAATCACAGGGAGCAGAGATCGGCGTCACTAGTTGCTAGGCAGAACGGGGAGATGCTGTTTATCTCGGCATCTCCCCGTTTAGCCGCTCCGTGAGACGATCGCGGGAGTCCCCGCGGCGATCGAGTCCGCGGGGACCGCGGCCGGACTCACGGGGGGTCCCGACCGGCGCGGGAGCGCGCCGCTCCCGGCGCGCTCCCGATGGCACGGACAGGCTAAAGGAGGGACGTATATATACACCCTCCTGCCTGTACGTGCCATTCTGTCGACGTATATCGTCGTGCGCCGGTCGGCAAGTGGTTAAGGGAAGCAAAACTTTTTTCAAGTTTTATAATGTCCGCCAATCTTTCTTTATTTGAGTTGCAATGCTAATGAGTTTGCCCCTGATGGTGGCTTTGTGGGCAACCCAGAGAGTCTCGGGGGAGATATTGTCTACATTATTGAGAAGGAAGTATTCCTTCAGAGACTTATCTATTTCAGCGGTCTTAATAGGGTCACTAAGGATGGATTTGTTTAGTCGCCAGTGGGAGCCTGACGGTCTAGTGAGAGAGTTTTTCATGTGAAGAAGGACTAGTGAGTGGTCCGACCAAGCAGTGTCGATAATGGTCCATTTGCGTGTCGATGAGATGAGGAATGGGGGTATTAGGATGTGATCTATCCTAGCATATGACTGATGAGGAGCCGAGAAATGGGTATAATCCCTTTTTGAGGGATTGTGTTACCTCTATATGTCGACAAGCCCGCGTGAGTGAAGGATTTTTCGCTATGGTCAAACTAGCTTTGGTAGGGCGCGTCAGTTGGGCCTTGGGGGGGGTCGCGATTTGTCGATACCTTGGTCAAACGCAACGTTCGAATCCCCTCCAAAGATGACCTTGCCTTCTACTAAAGGTAAAAGGGTTTGAAGAAGGGTTTGGAAAAATTTAGTTTGCCCTTTATTGGGGGCATAGTAAGAGATTATGGAGTAGATGTTGCCTTCTATGGACCCTTTGACTAGGATAAATCTACCCTCAGGGTCTCTGTAGTCAGAGATATGCGAGAATTTACTACTCTTTGAGAACAGTATCGCTACGCCTTTGGTTTTATTTGCAGCATTTGCAAGATAGAATGTTGGAAAGTGTGAATGAAGGAATTTGGGGTTGTATCGGATCGGGAAGTGTGTCTCTTGCACTAAAACAAACAATGTCTATTTTCAGGGATCGGTAGTGTTCAAAAGCTATTCTGCGTTTTCTAGGGGAGTTCAAGCCCTGAGCATTATGTGTGGCCACTCTAAGATCGTTTCCAGTCGTGTCTAACGCAGACATTAGGTCAGAGGGGTGTAATTCTGTCAAGGCTATCAGAAGGTTTCTCGGACTTGGAAACAGTTGAGTACGGGGTGTTGGCATTGTCTGGAACTCCGAAATACCCGTCAGACGGCTCGAAAAAGGGGAAGAGTTGGGGGAGGGGGAAATAGAGATGGAACAAAACATAGTGCGACGTCCTCTAGGAGGACGAACGATGTCTGACGGGGCTAAGTCCCGCCAAACACCAACAGTTTGGTTTCGGCAGCCTCTATAAGAGGGCCGAAGACCCATACCACAGAGGGGTTAAAACCTCATCTGTGGGATGAGTGGAGGCGCAAGGGTGTCACCCCTGGCCCTTACTGAGAAACTAAAATGTAGTCGAATAGAACTAAAACAGCGTAAAGTCTACTTAAAAGAAGCATAACCAGACCGCCATTCAACAGTGAAAGTTCCCTAGAACCCGAATGCCCGCCCCGAAAAGGGGGGGGGTCTTGCGTAGGCATCAGGGCCGCTGTTAGAAATCACGGGGCCCCCTACAACCTACCTGACAGGGCCCCCCCCCCCCCGGGAAATCAAATCGCTGAAATGCCATGGTCACAAGCCTTGCTACTGCTGCCTCATGACACCTGTTTTTTTTTTTTTTTTTTTTTTTTTATTGCTGAGTGGCAATTTTACATTGTGAGATCGCATTGCAGCTGTAAGTATATATATATATATATATATATATATATATATATATATATAAGTATTTGGCTTCAAGGTGCAGAGCAGCCTCATTGAACTCAATGGGAAGTTTGACAGGTGGTGCTTCCTGTCAAATTCTGCAGCCTGCAGTACAAATGCCTCAGCTCTGAAGTAAAGCATCGCAGCCATGGCATGCATGCAGCCCTGTATGACAGCTGACTTATGTCGAAGAGGCTTGATCAAAAAAGGGCTGCTGACCATCTCCCTGACCGGAGTGTTCTGGTGGGGCGTCCCCTTGTCAGAACACAATAGAATAGCAGGGGAGATCACTGTACTAACATTGGATTGTTAGTATAGCTGCTCTGACCTGAGGCGTCAGGTTTTTTTTGTTCAGCCTGTGGGGTTTAGCAAAAGTAAACTAGCAGTGTATACGAGACATTAGGCCACATTCACATTTGAGGTTACCTTAATGTGTGACATGTGCACAGGTAATGGGCAATTTGCAGTGCATTTTGGAAATGCAGTAGACATGTGCATAGAACTTGTGGTTCCCAATAATTGTTAATGGCATCCCAAATGCAATGAGCAGACATGTGTTTTGTCTTGTGGCAAAGTTGCATGCCTTAAAAATTTCTAAAGCCTCTATGATGTGTTTGTTACATATGGCAGCCCATTCAAGTGAATGGGTTACCCTATGTGTGAAAAACAAGAAAAAAAAAAAGAAAATGTGAGCAGGAATGTTTGTTCCAGCTATGTGAAGTATAAAGGGACCTTAGGGATGGTATATAGAAATGGCTGGGCAGAGATTCCTGGCAGCTGGAGAGAGATAGAGATGTGTCCACTGGCTTCTTGCTCAGCACTGCATTGACAGCTATCTGCAGTTCTAGGCTGGCTTCATATTCACCTCTCTCCAAAATCCTAAAGTTTTGTGACTTTGTTCCAGCAGCAACCCCCCCCCCCCCCCCCCCACACACACACACATACACTCACCCCCTCCAGCAGAAGCACTGCTCCATCCAAACCCTGGAGTTCAGTGAACACAGAGCAGTGAGAGCACGATCTGGAGGGAGGGAGATCAGAGGTCAGTACTCAGGGGGGAGGAGAAGCAAACTTCCTGCTCACACTGACCAGAGATAACATTGCCGAGGGGGAGTTTCAGGACCCGACAGAGACACAGGCAGACTGACACTGCAGCTCCTTCTGCTCCAGATCAGGACACTTTACCACTTGCCAGTATGTAGAACTGATCCCTGCCCCTGCAGAGCTGCCTGAGGGAGAAAGCTGGCAGCTGCCAGGAGATCCACAAGTGTCAGGTTCCCGGGCCCCTCTTCTGAAGTGACAGAGCTCGGGCCCCCTACAGGAGGGCTGCCTGTACTGCCCTATCAGTGGCCCTGGTAGGCATACTTCGACCACCCAACCCCTCCCCCAAACCTGGGGGGGTTGGGTGGAAGCTCTCCGGGGTGCAGGCAAACTGTAGATAGGAGGTGGAATCTTCTCGGCTGGAGCCCTTGACAGGTTCACGTCTAGTAGCACTGAAAGCGATCAGAAATTTGGAGCGCGGTTCTGCGTGGGGAGGACCCATCTTGGTTGTGCATCCGTATCAGGGAAATGTCAGTCTGAGGTCCAGGCCTTGTGTCACTGTCCAGTGAGGTGAAAGGTTAAAGTCCAAATGGACCTAAAATGAACGGATCACTAGGAGAAAACAGTGGTGGCCTAAAGGATGGCAACAGGTGAAAAGTTAGGAGCTCAAAGCTCCCTCAACAGCGGGGTTAACTATCCCGGGTTGGGATGCCCTGATGAGGGCGAAGTAATGGAAAAGGCTAGCGAAAGCATCTTATGGGGGTCTAGCTTCCTTAGACTTCTTTGTCTTGCCTCTGTTCCAGAGAGGGGAAACTGGGCTAGCCGGAGGGGGTCTCTTGGTGGAACCTCCAGGTGCTGAGGAAAAGTCCATGGGTGCTTCCTGGGAAATCAGTTTAAGGTGGAGGAAAAGTTTCTCCCCTTCTGGGAGGGAGGAGAAAGTATGTTTTCCCTTGAATGGTGAATTTTACCCCGAAGGGGAAGGACCAGCGATATTTGATGTCTTGTTGGGACAGCACCGTTAAAAGCGGTTTGAGGGCTCTCCGCTTTTGGATGGTCGAGGGGGCCAGATCCGCAAAAATTTGTATTTGGTGACCTCGACAAGCAACTTGCTGTTTAAGGCGGGCTTGTCTCATAACTTCCTCTTTTACAGCGTAAAAGTGAGGCTTCACTATGATGTCTCTCGGGGATCCATCCTTCCTGGGGTCACTCTGAATTCAGGGAACTTGGATGCAATACATGATGCAAAAATAGCATTTGTTATAATTGCTGCAACTCTGGCAGCTTACTACAGGCTCACTCTGGTTAACATCGATACCTGCACAAGTAACACTAGCCCAAACAGGCATTAACCTGGAAGACACATGGAGATGGTACCAGCAGCAAGCCCCCAGATATCCGGGTCATCTTGAACCACCAGCCAGCTTTACATCATATGTCCCATGGACTCAGATTACAGTCTCTCTGCTTGATTTCACAGTCACAGCTCCTGCATCTGGGTGAGTCCAGTCCAAGAAGGGGTCTTCTACTTTGCTGGACTTTTTTCTTATTTCATGTTACTTCACTATTTTGTTGGCACGTAGTTTATGTATTTCATCACTTATATGTAACTAGTGGGCATATTCGTATCTATTATTGTGGTTTATTATTGTAGTCTCACTACTACATACACCAACAGATTTGTATATTGTTACACCGTTTGTGAACATTTGCTAGCGCTGTTCTTTTTTTCCGTTGTCCATATTTTAGAAGTTGTAGCACTTCTACCACAGCAGCTGCAATCTGTCAACACATTTGCACTATATTTTATTAGCACTATATTTTTTTTCTCTCCAGCGCCAGTTTTTGTCGTTTTTATATTTTTTTATTTACTGTCTGGAGGAAGCTATGTCCGCTGTGGTACTCGTTGGGTGGGGGTGATGCAGGGCTTCAGGCTCAAGCATCCATGATTGGCGGCCATTTTGGTACACCTCCGCGGCCTGCCCACACGAATTCCGATATGATTTACGGCGGGTCCTGGCAGTGTCCCCCCTCAAAGCAGGGTAGTGGAATGTCGATGTGGGGGGTGCTGTGTCCGCTGTTGCGCTCATTGGGCAGGGGTGATGTGGAGCTCCAGGCTCAGTCAGCCATGTCGGAGCTCCCGCGCATGCGCACTCTACTCTCCCAGTTTTGATCACAAACTATGGTGTAATGCCTCCAGCATGTCTCGCCTGGGGTCTGGGGAAGGACCAAGCTAGATCTCTGCATGTGGTCCATTGCGTTCAAAAATTGGCCGACCATCTCACAGTGGTGGTCTGCTGTGCTGGGGAAGAGGTTTATGGGAAGGCTGGAGGAGTATTTAAACTAGGATTGAGGGGGGAGGGTGAACTAGAATTACATCGGGCAGACAGGTTAGCTAGGGGTCTGACATTAATGGAAGGTGGAATGGGAATAGATGGGGGGAGGGTTATGGCAGGTGACAGGACATTTCCCATGTTGCAAACTGCCATTGGAAACTATAGTGCCATCTGTACTACTAAAAATGATATGAAAAACACCAGAGCAAAATGTAGTAATGCATTAAAGTGTTTGTTCACCAATGCCAGAAGTCTGCCAAGCAAAATAAGTGAGTTGGAAGCTCTGGTGCATGAGGAGAGCTATGATGTAATTGGTATTGCTGAAACTTGGCTTCAATCTTCACATGACTGGGCTATTAATATTCCTGGCTATGCACTCTTTCGGAGAGACAGAGTAAATAGGAAAGGTGGAGGGGTCTGTCTCTATGTGAGAAGTGATCTCAAAGCAAGCGTGAAAGAGGACCTGGGTGATGGAGTGTGTGATGAGTCTGAAGCATTATGGGTGGAACTGCATATAGATGTGCGTAGTTCAAAGTTAATCATTGGGGTTTGTTATAGACCACCCAATGTTCACGAGGAGGTGGAGACTCAGCTCCTTGCACAGATGGAAAGGGCTGCAAGGGCTTGGATGGTGATAATGGGGGATTTTAACTACCCAGAAATTGACTGGAGTAATGGAACTGCTGGGACAGTTAAAGAGCAAAAAATTATGAACCTATTACAGGACAATTTTATGGTCCAGTTTATTGAGGCCCCAACTAGGAATGATGCTCTGCTGGATCTGGTAATCTCAAACCATGCAGAGCTTATTACTAATGTTCAGATAAAGGAACACCTGGGTAACAGTGATCATAACATGATTTCATTTGATGTTAGCTGTAAGTAGGGGTGAGCCGAACACCCCTGGGATCGGTTCGCACCAGAACCTTCGAACGGACCGAAAGTTTGCGTGAATTTTCGAACCCTATTCATTATAATGGACGCGAACGTTTGAAATCAACATTGCTAATTACAACGGCCAATATGCATGTTAATGTCATAAAACAGGTTTGGGGACCCGGGTCCTGCCCCAGGGGACATACATCAATGCAAAAAGAACTTTTAAAAACTAACGTTTTTTTTCGGGAGCAGTCATTTTAATGATGCATAAAGTGAAAAAAAAGTGAAATTTTCCTTTAAATATGGTACCTGGGGGGTGTCTAAAGTATGCCTGTGAAGTGGCATGTGTTTCCCGTGTTTAGAACTGTTCCTGCACAAAATGACATTTGTAAAGGAAAAAAAAGAAGCCATTTAAAACCACTTGCGGCTTTAATGTCATGTCTTGTCCTGGCCGCCATATGGCTGAAAATCCTTGAGAAAAATGGCACCCCATCACCCCCCCCCCCACCCCCCACCCCAGCCCCTTTGGGTCTTGTATGGATATTAAGGGGGACCCCGCACCCAAAATAAAACCCTATACCTACAACCCTATATACTCTGAACAGCAGTATATAGGTGGTGCAAACAAGACACGGACTGTAGGTTTGTTCTTAAGTAGAATCTGAACAGGTACATTATGAAGTGTAGCTCCATCCCAAAAAAATCTATTTTTAAGCTTTTTGGAGAACATAGGGAGGGGTTATCACCCCTGTAACATTTGCTGTCTTTGCACATCTGTTCAGAACATTTCACCTCACTTTCCGTCCCAATGACAAATGTTTTTGGAAAAGTGTGGTTTTAATTGAAACAAGGATTGGTGATAAAGCATCAGTAGAGAGGAGATACCTTTTTCCCAAATTAAATCTAACAGGATAGAATTTCCCTTCCTAGGGGTAGATTTCCTCTCACTTCCTGTTTTCCCTTTCCGTTTGCAAGTAGGAGTCGTTTGTAAGTTAGATGTTTGAAAGTAGGGGCCTGCCGTATATACTCTGCAGAAATTTGCCCTATTAGATGTTGGTGTAGCCACAACACTGTAAGCCCTCACAGTTACTCTTGGTGGGCAAAGGAATGGGCCCTGCTGTGAGTTAATAGATCAAGATTTGTACTTGCATGCACCTGTTGAACAGGGCAGAAAAATTGGGCCTTTGGTGGTGGTGGACGGTGTTGCCACAAGACTGTAAGCCCTCACAGTTACTCTTGGTGGGTGCAGGAATGGGCCCTGCTGTGAGTTATTAGATCAAGATTTGTAATTGCATGCACCTGTTGAACAGGGCAGAAAAATTGGGCCTTTGGTGGTGGTGGTGGTGGTGGACGGTGTTGCCACAAGACTGTAAGCCCTCACAGTTACTCTTGGTGGGCGCAGGAATGGGCCCTGCTGTGAACTATTAGATCAAGATTTGTAATTACACGCCCCTGTTAAACAGGGGCTGAGAAATTGTGCCTTAGGCATTGGTGCTGGTGCACAGCAATGAGACCTGTTGCAAAGCATTGCCTAAAAATTTTAATTACACGCCCCAACAGGGGCTGAAAAATTGTGCCTTAGGCACTGGTGCTGGTGCCACAACACTGCAACCCCTCACAGATACTGTACTTGGAGCACAGCAGTCACACCTGTTGCGAAGCATTTTTAAAAGAAATTGTAAGTACACTCCCCTGTTATACAGGGGCTGAAAAAATGTGCCTTAGGCACTGGTGTGGTGGCATGGATCATTGAGGAGGAGGAAGAGGATAGTCAGTGAACATAACAGGACAGTCACTCAGCATCAGCATAGGCAGTCTTGAAGGGATGTGACATTATAAATTATTCAGTTATATCCGCTTCAGGTGCCTGGTAGCTGGTGGTGATCCAAGACTGATTCATTTTTATGAAGGTCAGTCGATCAACCGAGTCGGTGGACAGGCGCACCCTATGATCGGTGACAAATCCTCCAGCAGCACTGAATGTGCGTTCGGAAAGAACACTGGATGCAGAACAGGCCAGTAGCTCAATTGCATACTGTGCAAGCTCGGGCCAGTGATCCCTCCTCAGGACCCAGTAAGCCAGAGGATTTTCGGTGGGAAAGGTGTCCAAGTCTGACCTTGCCCCTAGGTATTCCTGCACCATGTATATCAGACGCTGGCGATGGTTGCTGGAACCGATCATACCTTGGGGCTGCAGACTAAAAAATTGTTTGAACACATCGGTCAGACGTCCACCTTCCCCACCACTCCTTCTGCTACTGACCGTAGCCTCAGCAACTCGTCGTCCAGGACCAGGAGTTTGTAACCTCACAGTTTCT
Source organism: Lithobates sylvaticus (assembly GCA_028564925.1). Classification (NCBI taxonomy): domain Eukaryota; kingdom Metazoa; phylum Chordata; class Amphibia; order Anura; family Ranidae; genus Lithobates; species Lithobates sylvaticus. Next base: position 21,004,237 of record CM053029.1, read on the forward strand.
GGGAACGCGTTGCACAGACCTTTCTGCAAGGCCTCCCTGAGATGTCTCATCCTCTGCTCCATCTGCGACGGCAAGATAAGGTCCGCAACCTTACCCTTGTACCGTGGATCAAGGAGAGTGGCCAGCCAGTAATGGTCCCTCTCCTTGATCCGAAGAACACGAGGATCCTTCCGCAGGCTTTCCAGGATCAGGGAGGCCATGCTACGTAGGTTAGCTGAGGCATTCGGTCCGGAGTCTCCTGGGTCACTGAGGATGACATGATCGCCAGCCACCTCCTCCCAGCCACGTACAAGTCCACTGGTTTGTTGGGACTGTACATCATCCCTAAAAGACTGCTGCTGCTGATGCTGAGTGCCAGGCTCCACCTCCATGCTCACACAATCCTCCTCCTCCTCATCCTCTTCCTGTGTGATGGGTGGGACAGAAGGAATACTGTCTGGATAAAGGGGGCCTTGAGAGGCAAGGAAGTCCTCCTCTTCCTGCCTCTGTTCTGCCTCAAGTGCCCTGTCCATTATCCCACGCAGCGTATGCTCCAACAGGTGGACAAGAGGTACAGTGTCACTGATGCATGCACTGTCACTGCTCACCATCCTCGTGGCCTCCTCAAATGGTGAGAGGACAGTGCATGCATCCCTGATCATGCTCCACTGGCGTGGGGAAAAAAAGCCAAGCTCCCCTGACCCTGTCCTGGTGCCATAGTCGCAAAGGTACTCATTGATGGCCCTCTACTGCGTGTGCAGTCGCTGCAGCATGGCTAACGTTGAGTTCCACCTGGTGGGCATGTCACATATTAGGCGGTTCTTGGGCAGGTTCAGCTCCTTTTGCAGCTCAGTCAGCTGAGCACTGGCATTATAAGATCGGCGGAAATGCACACAGACTTTCCTGGCCTGCCTCAGGACATCCTGTAAGCCTGGGTACCTGCCCAAGAACCGCTGTACCACCAGGTTGAGGACGTGAGCCATACAGGGCACATGGGTGAGCTGCCCCTGTCGCAGGGCGGAGAGGAGGTTGGTGCCATTGTCAGAAACGACCATTCCTGGCTTGAGCTGGCGTGGCGTCAACCACCTCTCGGCCTGCCCCTGCAGAGCTGCCAGAACCTCTGCCCCAGTGTGGCTCCTGTCCCCCAAACACACCAGCGCAAGCACGGCATGGCATCTTTTTGCCTGCGTACTCGCGTAGCCTCTTGTACGCCTACGGAGCACCGCTGGTTCCGAGGACAGAGCACTGGAGGAAGAAGAAGAGGAGGGGGTGGAGGAGAGAGGTGTGCCACAACCAGTAGTAGCATTTTGGAGGCATGGTGGCGGAACAACCTCCAACACTACTGCACCTTGTCCTGCATCCCTCCCAGCTGCCAATAGAGTGACCCAATGGGCCGTGAAAGAAAGATAACATCCCTGTCCATGCCTGCTGGACCATGAGTCAGCGGTAATATGCACCTTACCGCTGACCGCCCTGTCCAGCGAGGTATGGACATTGCCTTCCACATGCCGGTAGAGAGACGGAATCGCCTTCCGTGAGAAAAAGTGGCGTTTGGGAACCTGCCACTGAGGAACCGCACATTGAACAAACTCACGGAAGGGGGCCGAGTCTACCAACTGAAAAGGCAGCAGTTGAAGTGCTAGCAATTTAGCCAAGCTTGCATTCAACCGCTGGGCATGTGGATGGCTGGGAGTATACTTCTTTTGACGGTCCAGCAGCTGGGGCAGGGAAATTTGCCTGCTACAATCGGACGTCGGTGTACTGCAAGTACTTGGTTGTGACACACCTAATTTTACACCTTCAGTCCTCTCAGAGCAGCTTTCAGAGAGGACTGAAGATATAGTGGGGATGGAGATCCCAGCTTATGAGGAGCAAGGAGAGGTCCGCTTTGTTCTTTGGTGTGGGTCTTTTATGTGTGCTTGCCAACGAGCTGCATGGCAGGTCGACATATGTCTGCTCATGCTTGTGGTGCCCAAGCGGCTGATGTTTTGGCCACGCGAGATAGGCTTGAGACAAATATTGCAAATAGCTGTGGTGCGATCTGATGCACTCGTCTCAAAAAAGGCCCACACCAAAGAACTTTTGTGATAACGAATGTGATGCGAACGGCCCAAATAGTTCTGGGCTCGCCGAGCGAGCGAACGCCCGGTGCTCGATTTGAATGTGGGTTTGAATCGAGCATCGGGCCCATCCCTAGCTGTAAGCAAGAAATACATACAGGAAAGATAAAAACGCTCAACTTCAAGAGAGCAAATTTTCCAAGGATGAGGGCTGCTCTCCAGGACTTGGACTGGGAGGGAATATTGGCATCAATGAGCACAGAACAGAAATGGGAATTCTTCAAAAAGACTGTCTGGGACCTCACTGCAAAGTATATTCCCATGGGCAATAAGTTTAAAAGGCTTAAAATGTGGCTCACGGTCAAAGTTAAAAAAAGCTATGAACAATAAGAAAAGAGCTTTTAAAAAATATAAAAGTGAAGGAACACTAGTGTTGTTTAAATGTTACAAAGAATTTAACAGAATATGTAAAAAGGAAATCAAGGATGCAAAAATTCAAAACGAGCGACAGATTGCAAAAGATAGTAGAACAAACCCCAAAAAATTCTTCAAATATATTAATAGTAAAAATGTCAGGTCTGAGCATGTAGGCCCTTTACAAAATAATCTAGAGTGGGTGACTGGGGACAAAGAGAAGGCTAATTTATTAAATACTTTCTTCAGCTCTGTGTATACAAAGGAGCATGGGGGAGCTCATGTCCATAATGGGGGTGGTATTTACACAGCCCCAAATGATCCACAATGGCTCAAAAGTGATATGGTCCAGAAATATTTAGACAGAATAAAGGTGGATAAGGCACCTGGACCAGATGGCATCCACCCATGGATCCTAAAAGAATTGAGCTCTGTAATTTCAAAGCCATTGTATTTAATTTTTAGGGACTCATTAATGACAGGAATAGTACCACTGGATTGGCGCAGGGCGAACGTGGTGCCTATATTTGAAAAGGGAACAAAGTCTTTACTATGTAACTATAGACCTGTTAGCTTAACTTCTATAGTTGGGAAGATACTGGAGAGATTAATAAAAGACCACATAGACGAGTTCTTGCTGGAAAAAAAAATTTTAAGCAACAGACAGCATGGGTTCATGAAAGACAGAAGTTGCCAGACAAACCGGATTTCTTTTTATGAAGAGGTAAGTAAAACCTTGGACAGAGACGTGGCTGTGGACGTGGTATACTTGGATTTTGCAAAAGCGGTCAATACAGTTCCCCACCCACGGCTCATGTGTAAGGTAAGGTCTACAGGTTTGGAAATATCGGTTTGTAAATGGATAGAAAACTGGCTAAAAGACCGAATTCAGAGAGTAGTGGTTAATGATTCTTACTCTGAATGGTCTAAGGTTATCAGTGGTGTACCCCAAGGTTCAGTGCTGGGACCCTTACTTTTTAATATCTTTATAAATGAAATTGGGTCTGGGATCAAAAGTAACATATCTGTCTTTGCAGATGACACCAAGCTTTGCAGTGGAATAACGTCCTTACAGGAGGTCTCCAATTTACAAGCCGACCTCAATGCTCTGTCTAATTGAAAATAAATAACTCAGGTGGAGGTTGGACTATATATGGGTGGTGCGTTACTGCGTCGCCCGTTCCCCATTGAAAACGTCATCTGTGACGAAACGGCGTATGGGAAGGCACGCAGTGACGCCACCACTTAGATCGTGAACGGGGGACGGGTTTACACTGACCGGCCGGCAGTGGGTTTTATACTATGTTCGTTTTCATCTTACGTATGTAAGTGTTTTTAATTCTTTTAAGCCTGAATAAAAAATTGTTTATCAGTATCACGCTATGGGCGGCCCCCCTTTTTTTATGTACTTGAGCTAACCAGTTGGATGTCCCTGAGTGGAGTTTGTGGAGGTCCCTCTTTCCATTTGAGTGGTTGTTCCTGATGCGATCGGCCCTATCAGACATCTTTTATCTGGGAAATTGCAGGCTTCATATGCAGTGCTCGTTATATTTAGCCATCCGGTAAGCGGCAAATTCAAAAGGTGGAGGGGATCGCACAGAACTCTTACATGTCACAGTGTGATTTTTTAAGATCTGTCACAGTGGTGTTTTATTTGCTACAAACTACAAGTCTGCCGACTACATTGAATCAGGTTTTTTGCACTAAAGAAGACATATGATTAGGACTAATGCAGTCCTTACTGGACTCTATTTACCAGAAATAGTGTGTTCTTTCATGGCCACGCTACGTATGCATTTTTCCCCTCTCTTTTTGGACATTAATCATTTGGTTATTTTTATTTAGTTGTATTTAGTTTTTATTGGCGCAGCTTTACCCATTTGTATGTTTCTCTGTCTAATTGGGCGACTATGTGGCAGATGAGGTTTAATGTTGATAAATGTAAAGTTATGCACTTGGGGGCTAAGAATATGCATGCATCATACATGCTAGGAGGAGTACAACTGGGGGGATCCATAGTGGAGAAGGATCTGGGGATTTTGGTAGATCATAAGCTCAATAATAGCATGCAATGTCAAGCTGCAGTTTCCAAAGCAAGCAAAGTTCTTTCTTGTATTAAGAGAGGTATGGACTCCAGAGAGAGAGAGATATCATTTTGCCCCTGTTCAAATCATTAGTAAGACCTCATCTGGAATATGCAGTTCAGTTTTGGGCACCAGTTCTCAAAAAGGATATTGGGGAACTGGAGAAAGTGCAGAGAAGGGCAACCAAACTGATAAGAGGCATGGAGGAGCTCAGCTATGAGGAAAGATTAGAGGAACTGCATTTATTCACTCTTGAGAAGAGGAGAATAAGGGGGGATATGATCAACATGTACAAATATGTAAGGGGTCCATATAGTGAACTTGGTGTTGAGTTATTCACTTTACAGTCAACACAGAGGACAAGGGGGCACTCCTTTCGTCTAGAGGAAAAGAGATTTCATCTCCAAATACGGAAAGGTTTCTTCACAGTAAGAGCTGTGAAAATATGGAATAGACTCCCTCCAGAGGTGGTTCTGGCTAACTCAGTAGATTGCTTTACGAAAGGCCTGGATACTTTCCTAAATGTACATAATATAACTGGGTACTGACGTTTATAGGTAAAGTTGATCCAGGGAAAATCCAATTGCCTCTAGGGGGAAAAGGAAGTCATTTTTTTTTCCCCCGCTGTAGCAGATTGGAGCATGCTCTTTAGTTTTTTTTGTTTTTTTGCCTTCCTCTGGATCAACTGTGGGTATAGAATGGGGTTCATTGGATTGCACGATATATTTTATTTTTATTTATTTATTTTTTTATGGTTGAACTGGATGGACTTGTGTCTTTTTTCGGCCTAGTTAACTATGTAACTATGTATAATTGGAGAAAGTAATTATGACTGCCCAATCATGGCTCATTGCTCATAGAGCCACCCCACACTATAAAAGGATCCTTCCCACAGCATCCATTTTCAGTGTGATATTGGAGTGGAGAGAGATAGAATAGGGCTCTGTTTATTGTTACTAGCAAGTTAGGTTGCTATTGTGATTCTATTGCCAGTGTAAAAATCTGGCAATGTAAAAAAAAATCTGCGTATGAACCTACTTGGCCTCAGGCTCCTCCTGTTCATACGTGCGAAGACAACAGCCCAACGCTTCGCTACTCTGATACCTCTAGGATCAAACCGCAACACACTATGTTGCACGTACATGCAACAAAAAAAACCTCCACGCTTAAAGTAGTCTCATTAAACGCTAAGGGTCTCAACATCCCCGAAAAACGTAGTCAAGTACTTGATATGATGTATAAACTGCAAGCAAACGTAATATTCCTGCAGGAAACACAATTTCGCACAAACAAAATCCCCAAACTTACGTATCATATGTTCCCAACAGTATATCACGCCACCAACTTACACGCAAAAACTAAAGGGGTATCAATTTGAATTTCAAAGAATCTTGACTGGCAACCATTAGACTCGCTTATAGATACAGAGGGCAGATACCTCTTTCTTAAGGGCCGACTCCAGGGACGGCCCGTGACTCTGGCCAACATATACAGCCCCAATATGGCACAAGTAGGCTTTTTTAGATCAATCTCACGACTACTCTCAGATTTTCACTCTGGAATGACTATCCTAGGAGGTGATTTCAATGTGGCCCTCTTCCCAATATTGGACACCTCCTCCGGTACGGCCTCCCTGCCTTACAAAGCTATCCGGCAAATTAAGTTACAAATTCAAGACCTTCTTCTTCACGACACATGGCGTGCCCTCCACCCTGATGTAAAAGACTTTACCTTCTTCTCTGCACCCCATAACAGGTATTCCAGAATCGATTATCTTTTCCTATCCCAGAAAGACATCCCCTTCCTATCCACAGCCACCATTGAACCAATGTCACTTTCAGATCACCACCCGATTACAATGACCCTGACATTCCCTGACAAACACGTCCCAAAAAGCATCTGGCGCCTAGACTCGTCACTCCTCACCTCAGAAGACGTCACTGATGACGTCCGTAGTTTCATAAACATCTTTTTTCTTGAAAACGACACAGCCCCTCTCACCCAATGGGAAGCCCATAAATACGTAGTCCGAGGAAAACTCATTGCCCTGAAAGCAGCCCGTCAGAAAGCCCACCAACAAACCATTTCAGACCTACTTGACAAGATCAAAACCCTTGAACTTGCTCATAAGCAATCACGAGCTCAGCAAATCTACCATGAACTTACCTGCAACAGGAAAGTGCTGCGTGAAGAACTAAACCGTAAAACGCAACGCAAATTTGTCCTACAACAAAAGCTCTACTACGAATTCGGTAACAAATGCGGAAAATATCTTGCTAAAGCCCTCCAGACCAGGAAAGCAAACACAAACATTCATACCATCAAAGATTCTCAAGGGAAGGCCCATATCACCCCGATAGACATAGCAGCCCAATTTGAAACCTACTACTCAAATCTGTATAATCTCCCTAAGCATACCTCAAACCATAATAGAACTGAAAATAGACATGCCTCAATCAAGTCTTTCCTCGACAAATTTGTCCCCAAACCTATAGACAGAAGATGCCACCCAGTTAGAAAATCCTATTTCAGAAGAAGAACCTAAATTGGCAATTAAACAACTTAAAAATGGTAAAAGTCCAGGCCCCGATGGGCTTACAGCTGCTTACTTCAAAACCTTCACAGACATATTAACCCCACATATGATTAAGACCTACAACTCCTTAACATCATCCACTCTCCCATTCCATAGGTTATTAGAAGCCCACATCACAGTGATCCCAAAAGAGGAGAAAGACCCCACATCAGTCAGCAATTATAGGCCAATATCCCTTTTGAATGTAGATATAAAGATATACGCCAAAATTCTAGCTTTCCGTCTACTAACTTTCCTGCCTTCCCTGATAGGGAGAGATCAAGTAGGCTTTATCCCCGGAAGAGAAGCCAGGGATAATACGATCAAAGCCCTGAATATTCATCATTGGATTACATCACATAAACAAAAAGGATTCTTTCTATCGCTGGATGCAGAGAAGGCGTTCGACAGGCTGGCATGGGACTACCTGGGAGCAGTCCTTAGGCATATTGGGCTCCAAAATCTAATGTTTAACGCCATCATGTCCCTCTCTACAACCCCGACCGCTAGAGTACGTGTAAATGGCCACAGTGTTAAAGGCTTCCCCATCGGCGACCACACCTATAAAATAGCCGCATTCGCCGATGACATGCTACTTTTCCTACAAGACCCGCACATTTCAATCCCGAATCTTCTAAAGGAACTAGATAATTTTCATAAGATTTCCAACTTCAAGATTAATTTTGCAAAATCCCAGGCCCTGAATATCTCCCTATCACAAGAAATAGTAACACAGTGCAAAAACAACTTCCCCTTTCAATGGAAACATGATCAGATCAAATATCTAGGAGTATACTTAACAGCAAACCTTTCAGATATCTTCCCCAAAAACTGTCAATCCATCCTCAAAACTATTCAGAATGACCTAAACAAATGGAATAATCCCCATTTTTCCTGGTTTGGAAGGGCAGCAATTCTAAAAGTGAACATCCTCCCCCGAATCCTATACATCCTACAGACCATACCCATAAAATCCCCCCATCCTTCTTTCAGCTCTACAAACGACTGACTACAAGGTTCCTATGGCGACAGAAAAGACCTAGGATAGCTTACGAACAACTGACGAAACCAAAGACGAAGGGAGGCATTGGCCTACCAGACTTCAAAAGATACTACTGGGCCTGCCATCTCTCTAGAATTATAGACTGGTCTGTTCATGGCCAATGCAAAGATTGGGTAGCCCTTGAACACACATTCTCCCCCCTCCCTTTGCGTTTCCTACCCTGGACTTTGCCCGAACACATCCCGAAAAATCTCATTAACCATCCCCTAATCACCCCGACGCTCCGCTGTTTCAAAGACACATGTCGACAACTGCGCATTTCCTCTAGCCCTGGACCTCTTACGTCGGTTAAACTCAACCCAGCATTCTCACCTGGCATGTCCTCCAACTTTCTAGCAGATACCTGGCAACATGCAGAGGTTCTAGCCCACCACTTTTATAGATCGGGTGTATTTCTTAGTCGCTCCTCCCTACCAGCCAACACAGACAATAATAATTTTCCACTATGAACATATTTCCAGATCAGACATTTCCTTAGGAACGGTGACCGTATATCCTCTGTCTCTCGCATGCTCACACCATTTGAACAACTATGTTCTCAAACTGCACCCCAGCAACACATGATCTCCAACATTTACAACATACTATCCTCTGACAGTCTATTGAAAACGAACAAAGCCTGTCTAAGCTGGGAAAGAGACCTACAAATAGAAATGACAGAAGCACAATGGGAACACATCTCTAGAGTGACACATAAAGGCTCCCTAAATGTCTCGATCCAAGAAAATAGCTATAAGATACTAATGCACTGGTATAGAACTCCAGTAGTTCTTAACAAATTCAATCCTATCCTTTCAAATGCATGTTGGAGATGTGTCAGGGACACAGGTACTTTAGAACACATTTGGTGGTCCTGCCCCCTCATCCAGCCATTCTGGATCCGAGTACGGGAACTGACATCACAAATTTCTACATACACCCTAGGACATACCCCAGCACAGTTCCTCCTTCACCACTCAGACATACCGACACATAATACACATAAGACACAATACTGCAAAACACTGTTACCACACCTAATAAACGCAGCCAAAATCTGTATCCCTTTCCACTGGGAAACAACCCTCGTTCCGACCATCCCTGAATGGCTCAAACGAGTTAGTAAAATCGCAGAAATGGAGGAACTTATCTCCATAGCCAAAGATTGCCCGACTAAATTTTCACACACATGGGCCTGTTGAACCCACTTCTGCACCACCGACCAATACAAAGTATTGATGAGCCAAAATACCATGAACCACACACCCCGAGACGATGACAACTCTTAATGAGTCTTTTACGTCACTCATAAAATTGACCCCATCAAGGCATAGTACAAGTGCCCTCCCTCACCTAAACAAGGGAAGATTGAGGGAGGCCCCTTGTCAAATTAACTGAACACGCACCCAAATATCACCAGATTAAATCTCTCTACCCATAATACCCCAACCCTTCGCGATTGGTGGCAGAGTCTGTGAGGTACCCCAAACCCAACTCATCCCCACCCTTTTCTTCCTTTTCTTCCTCTGTCTCCCCCCCCCCCTACCCCCCTTCTCCCCTCCCTCGGTTTACACCATAAATCATCTCTTACACACAACATAGCTCCATTCTCCTAAAACACTGCTTTGTAACCAACTTAGGCAATGTAGGCTATAGATATAACTGACTACTCAAAGTTGGCTATTTTCTCAAGATCTATCAAGTGTCCAACCCTACCCGCGAAACAGACACACTTAGGTTCAGAAAGATGTGCTAGAAATGTGATAGACATTTACAGCGAACAGACCATATGTAAGAGTATCTCATGTTTCCCCTTAAGTTTATATACCAGTGATTTAAACCAAACGATGTACTGTGACGATCATTACTTGCTAGTTCTGTTAAAAGTTATTGTGATATCTATTGTAATGCCGCAAACACTTTGCTTACATATGTTGTAAACCTTACCTCTTTTTTCAATAAAACATTATGGAAAAAAAGAAAAGAATAGGGCTCTGTTTATTGTTACTAGCAAGTTAGGTTGCTATTGTGATTCCATTGCCAGTGTAGAGTGTCAGTTTAGTATGAATGAAGTGATAGTGCAGCATCAGTGTAGTTTGACCATTCATTTTTACTTTAGTGTGTGTCAGCTTAGTGTAAATAAAGTGATAATGCAGTGAGGTACTCGGAGTCCTCTCCCATAAGCAGGGGGACCAGACAGGGATGCCCTCTGTCACCACTTCTCTTTGCGATAGCGATCGAGACTTTAGCCGTTGCCCTATGATCAAACCCGGACATTAAAGGGGTTACTTGCTGCCCCCACGAGCACAAATGCGCGCTATACGCGGATGACCTCCTCCTCTTCATCACATCTCCACTGTCTTCCATGCCTATGATTCTTCAAACCCTGGGGGACTTTAGTGGGATTTCAGGCCTACGCGTTAATATGAACAAATCTCTGGCTCTAAACGTAACCCTCCAGCCGGATCTCCTCAAACAACTCAAAGATAATTTTATTTTCGCCTGGGCTACACACCAGATTCCGTATCTGGGTATCAAGCTTACCCCAAATATAGAGGGCCTATTCCGCTCAAATTATCCCTCCATGGTTCAGAAATGTTTGCAGGACATGGAGAGTCGGTCTAGATGTGGTCTATCCTGGCTGGGCAGAATTCATGCGGTAAAAATGACCCTGCTACCAAAACTCTTGCATCTATTCCGCTCATTGCCAATACCCTTACCCAAACGTTTCCTCACAAAAACAAAGTCAGACATACTACGATTTATCTGGGGTAAGAAAGGCTACAGATGTCCATCGGATACGCTCTACAGACTAAAGACGCAAGGGGGGTTGGGTCTTCCCAATCTTTGGGCTTATTACAAGTCGGCTCGGCTGGCACAAATTTCGATAGCATACTCTAGTTCTAATAAACCGGACTGGCTTGTTATGGAAAGGCAGGCCATTCCATTGCATACTATAGACTTCCTTTTGGGTTGCACTCTAAAAAACAGACCGGCCATCATGGCTCCCACCCTATCGCACTCTATAGCGCTTAGTACCAAACTTTTCTCCCTTAGTACCATAATCTCTCCACTGACACCCCTAACACACATTTTTCATAATCCCGACTTTCTACCTGGGATGAACATTGGGGCTTTTAAATGGTGGACCGACAAGGGCCTTTATCGCATCGGACACTTCTTTTCCCCCTCAGGACCCCTCTCATTGCAGCACTGTAGGAAGAAACTGGACATGCCCGACTCAGAACTTTATAGGTTCACACAAATCTCCCATTTCTTGCACTCCATCTGGACCACCAGAGTTTTCAGCACTTTGTCAAGATCTTTCTAACTGAACAATAAAAGAAGATTTCTCAGGGCTGGAGTAAATCTGTGTGGCAAGATTGGGCTCAAATGAAAGGAAAATCTTATTCTCTGCATTATGGCATCAAACTTTAAGGGGTTTACATCCACTTTAAGGGGTGGTGCTGGGATCAGTAGTCACAGGAGGAAGGCTACACAATCAAGGAGCCTCAGGTTCCTGCCTGTAATAGGCTTTTGCTAAAATCTGACTGAGGACCTGTCAGATCCACCAACAGTGAGACCCCTTTCACACTGAGGCAGTTTTCAGGCATTTTATCGCTAAAAATAGCAACTGTAAAGCACCTGAAAAGCGACTCTCATGCCTCCACAGTGTGAAAGCCTGAGTGCTTTCACACTGGGGCTGTGTGCTTGAGGCACGGGGAAAAAAGTCCTGTAAGCAGCATCTGTGGGGCGGTGTGGGAGCGCTGTATACAGCGCTCCTCCTCCGCCCCTGCCCATTGGAATGAATGAAACACGGGCAGTTTTAACCCTTTCTTCAGCCGCAAGCGGGGGTTAAAAGCGCTCTGCTAGCGGGCGAAAAAGTACCACTAAAATGCCGATAAAGCTCTGCTAAAACGAGCAGCGCTTTACCGCCAACATGGCCGTGGCTGCAGTGTGAAAGCAGCCTGATTCAGCTGTGTTCTGTAAGCAAGTGTGTGCTGGAGGAAGAAGAAGAGCTGTATATAGAGACTGTATATAGGAAGAGCTGTCCCTGAAGTTTGTTGTTGAAGTCAAGCAGGCAGATCATAACCTCCCATTCCTATCCAAATTATTAATACTCAATAAATAACAAAACCAAAGTCATGGACTGTTCTCTGTCTCTGGAGTGTGTGTGAAAATGTGGTGTGCCTGGCTGTGCAGGAGTGGGGGATCCAGTTCATCTGTGCCTCCTAAGGGTATAAAAATATGAATTTATTGATGTGTCTAAAACAAACATAGCAAATACAAAAACGCAACAATAAAGACTACATCAATCACCATCATCCAAAGACAATGTTGCCTTCCCACATATTACCTACTAGACATGTTTTCCAAAGTGCCAAAATGAACCCCCATAGTGAATTGCAGTGTAGTGGGCTATAGAGAGTAGAGTGTACCCCTGTACTCATTCTTCTCTTCAGTGCTCTATTACTGTGAATGGCATTACTTTTTTTTGTGTCAAGTAAGGAATTGTGTTTTTTTTCTCTTTTACTTTTCTGCAAAAAAAAAGTAAAAAATGTTTTAAAAAAATTATGGTTTTAATGTTTTAGGGTTGGTGTCAGGGGTTGTGATTTATTTTTAGTGTCAGTGGCATCGCTATGGGGGTGCGGGGAGAGTGGACCGCTCCTGGGTCCAGTCATTGTTGTGGGGCCCAAGGCAGCTGCCCCTTGAGCCGGCTATAGGAGTAACATCAAGAGTCATCCCTTGCTTCAGGGGGCCCGTGCTCATATCAGTGTAGCCGAGCGCTATGCCCCCCCCACTCTTTCCCCGCTCTCCTGCTTGACCCTCCCACCTCTGCGGGGGCCACTACAGTGGGTCTTGGGTCAGCTGTGCTATGACAGGGGAGAGGCACAGCTGTGGGTTGGCTATCTGCTTGCTACACTCCCTCCTCCTGTCAGCAGAATGCTCAGTGTAATGGCTGCTCTCTCTTCCCCCTCCCTCTGGCTTAGCAGAAAAAGAAGCCAATCAGAAGAGGCATGATGGAACATGTAGTCCCAAAGAGTGGACTGTTCACTGAAGTCCATGGGGCATGAACTAAACCAAAGGAGGAGGGAGCAAGATTTTCTGGGACAAAAATTCACCAGGATAGTCCAGTGTTCTGGGGCAGTTGGTGAGAGCAACGTGTAGTACAGTTTGCCCCAGAGAGAGACTGAGCTGCTGAAAAACCACCAAGAGAGTACCATGTGGGGGAGACCGCAAAAGCGAGAGGACTATGTTGCCGAGCCACTGCCAAGATACAAACCCATAGTGAGTGGACACCTGGTCGAAGGGACCACTGCTGCTGTGCCACTGATTCTGGTGAGAGGGCCTTGCAGCCACTACTTGCTACCACCACTATAGAATGCGCTATTAGGAACTTTGCCCAATCAGGGCACAGAACACTGTCAGATTCATAATTGGCCAGAATTTTGGTTGGAAGCCAAACAGTGGGGACACTGTGTGGACAGTGAACAAATCTTGCTTTTTTGACTGCTGGTGATTGCTGGATTGCATTTTTAGGTATTTATGGGCCTTTTCCTTGTATCTTCTTAATACCCTTTTCTGACACTTTTTAAACAGTTTTTTTTTTTTCTTTCCTTCCTTCAGCTTACTAATTAAGGGGAGTGTTTAATTGCTCACAGGTATTTGAGGCCTATATAAGTTTGTGTAGAGCTCATCGTGAGCCTGCTCATCTTTGAGACTGGTTGAACTCTGTCCAAGTGGAACTATTCTAAGTGGTGAGTTAAAACCAGAGTTAGTGGAACTATTCTAAGTGGTGAGTTAAAACCAGAGTTAGTGGAACTATTCTAAGTGGTGAGTTAAAACCAGAGTTAGTGGAACTATTCTAAGTGGTGAGTTAAAACCAGAGTTTAAAACAGGGGTTAAGACAGGAGTCTTCAAACCTGTGACATCCTAAACTTCCTACAGGCAATTATATTGTAACTGGGAAATGAGTGCTAGCAGGGTTGGAGGTTTTGCTCAGTGCACAGTTTGCCACATGTATGCAAAATTGGTGCAACTGCTCCAGGATGGATACCGCTGTGACAGATGTGAGTGGGTTGCCCTTCTGGAAGCTCGCATTAGAGATCTGGAGGAGCAAGTTGCAACACTGGGCGGAAAGGACAACCTTGAAAGGGGTCCTCTGCTCGCTGAGCAGGTGGTCAGTAGGGGTGATGTGGAGGGTGGAGGGGCAAGTCAGGATTATCAGATAGGAAGATGGGTTAATGTAGTTAGAGGGAATGGAAGGGGCTCACGGAAAAGGAAGGCCAGTCCTGTATTTGTGCATCAAAACAAATTTGCCATGTTGGGTGAAGATGTGGAGGTGGCAAACACAAAGGTGGCAGCCCTAGATGTCACTGCTACCCCTAACAGCCGGGAGAGCAGACCATCTAGTAGAGATGGTGAGGGGAGTGCAGGTAGGCCTAGACAGTTGGTGGTAATAGGGGATTCTATAATCAGAAGGACTGATAGAATAATTTGTCGCCAGGATTGCCTCAACCGAATGTTTTGCTGTCTCCCTGGTGCTAGGGTTCGGCATGTGGTGGACCGGGTGGATAAATTACTAGGAGGGGCTGGGCATGACCCAGCTGTCTTGGTCCACGTTGGAACCAATGACAGTATACATGGAAGATGGAGGCTCCTTAAGAATCAATTTAAAGAACTAGGCTGCAAGTTGAAGGGAAGGACCTCCAAGGTGATATTCTCTGAAATATTGCCTGTGCCATGCGCAACACAGGGAAGGCAGGGGGTGATTAGAGAGCTGAATGCATGGCTAAAGACCTGGTGTAGAGAAGAGGGATTTGGGTTTCTAGAGCACTCGGCTGAATTTTCATTGGGGTGCAACCTATATGCTAATGACGGTTTGCACTTGAATGGAAGGGGGTCTGCTGTGCTGGGGAAGAGGTTTATGGAAAGGCTGGAGGAGTATTTAAACTAGGATTGAGGGGGAGGGTGAACTAGAATTACATTGTGCAGACAGGTTAGCTAGGGGTCTGTCATTAATGGAGGGTGGAATGGGAATAGATGGGGGGAGGGTTATGGCAGGTGACAGGAAATTTCCCATGTTGCAAACTGCCATTGGAAACTATAGTGCCATCTGTACTACTAAAAATTATAGTAGCAAAATGTAGTAATGCATTAAAGTGTTTGTTCATCAATGCCAGAAGTCTGCCAAGCAAAATAGGTGAGTTGGAAGCTCTGGTGCATGAGGAGAGCTATGATGTAATTGGTATTGCTGAAACTTGGCTTCAATCTTCACATGACTGGGCTATTAATATTCGTGGCTATGCACTCTTTCGGAGAGACAGAGTAAATAGGAAAGGTGGAGGGGTCTGTCTCTATGCGAGAAGTGATCTCAAAGCAAGCGTGAATGAGGACCTGGTTGATGGAGAGTGTGATGAGTCTGAAGCATTATGGGTGGAACTGCATATAGATGTGCGTAGTTCTAAGTTAATCATTGGGGTTTGTTATAGACCACCCAATGTTCACAAGGAGGTGGAGACTCAGCTCCTTGCACAGATGGAAAGGGCTGCAAGGGCTGGGACGGTGATAATGGGGGATGTTAACTATTCAGAAATTGACTGGAGTAATGACACTGCTGGGACAGTTAAAGGGCAAAAATTTATAAACCTATTACAGGACAATTTTATGGTCCAGTTTATTGAGGCTCCAACTAGGAATGATGCTCTGCTGGATCTGGTAATCTCAAACCATGCAGAGCTTATTACTAATGTTCAGATAAAGGAACACCTGGGAAACAGTAATCATAACATGATTTCATTTGATGTTAGCTGTAAGCAGTAATGTAAGGAACGCGATTAAAGTAAACGGCGTTACGTAACGCCGTTACTTTAGAGGGTAACGAGTAATCTAACTGATTACTCTTCCCCTCGCGGTAACGCCGTTCCCATTACTGGGGCGGCGTTACCGCAATTACTCGCCGTGATCTGCGGAGCCGTCCGCGGCCTGGGCCTAAGGAAAGGCCGCGGCTTCGGCCTAGCTCCGGAGCGGCGGCCATCTTGGTGCACCCATCGGCCGTTTACAATGCGATTGCTCCGTCAAATGACGGAGCGATCACTTGTAAACAAACCGGCGTCAAGATGACGCCGGTTCCTCTCTCCCCTCTGTGTACAGATCTGTACAGTGGAGGGGAGATGGATGCCAGCACACACCCTGCCAACACTCTGCAACACCCTGCCAACACTCTGCAACACCCTGCCAACACTCTGCAACACCCTGCCAACACTCTGCAACACCCTGCCAACACTCTGCAACACCCAGCCAACACTCTGCAACACCCAGCCAACACTCTGCAACACCCAGCCAACACTCTGCAACACCCAGCCAACACTCTGCAATACACGGTAATACCCAGCCATACTCAGCCGTACCCAGCCATACTCAGCCAATATTACAGTTGAGGAGATGACGTGGATATTACAGTGGGTGAGATTGTGGATATTACAGTGGGGGTTTTATGGTGGTGGAATTTTCAGAGGTTTTTGCAAATTCAATTATTATTTGCTGATCCGAAAAATGATCCGATCCGTGACTCTGATCCAAGCAACGATCCGATCCGTGAGTTTGGGGGGGACAGATGTACAGAGGGGGAACAGATATATGTGTGTGTGGGGGGGGGGGGGGGGGGAACAGACGTGTAGTGGGGTACAGAGGGGGAACAGATGTGTGTGGGGGGGGGGGGGGGGTGGGGGGTGTGGGGGGGGGGGACAGATGTGTAGTGGGGTATAGAGGGGAAACAGATATATGTGTTGGGGGGGAACAGACGTGCAGGGGGGAACGCGCCCCTTGCTTACAGTAATACTAGACCCGCCCCTAAGAATATTAAAAAAAAAAAAAAAAAATCACCAGTTACTTTTCTGAGTAACTAATTACTTTTCCAATGTAGTAACTGAGTTACTAACTCAATTACTTTTTTGGGAGAAGTAATTTGTAACGTAACTAATTACTTTTTTAAAGTAAGATGACCAACACTGGCTGTAAGCAAGAAATACATACAGGAAAGATAAAAAACGCTCAACTTCAAGAGAGCAAATTTTCCAAGGATGAGGGCTGCTCTTCAGGACTTGGACTGGGAGGGAATATTGGCATCAATGAGCACAGAACAGAAATGGGAATTCTTCAAAAAGACTGTCTGGGACCTCACAGCAAAGTATATTCCCATGGGCAATAAGTTTAAAAGGCTTAAAATAAAACCTATGTGGCTCACGATCAAAGTTAAAAATGCTATGAACAATAAGAAAAGAGCTTTTAAAAAAATATAAAAGTGAAGGAACACTAGTGTTGTTTAAATGTTACAAAGAATTTAACAGAATATGTAAAAAAGAAATCAAGGATGCAAAAATTCTAAACGAATGACAGATTGCAAAAGATAGGACAAACCCCAAAAAATGCTTCAAATATATTAATAGTAAAAAGGTCAAGTCTGAGTATGTAGGCCCTTTACAAAATAATCTAGAGTGGGTGACTGGGGACAAAGAGAAGGCTAATTTATTAAATACTTTCTTCAGCTCTGTGTATACAAAGGAGCATGGGGGAGCTCATGTCCATAATGGGGGTGGTATTTACACAGCCCCGAATGATCCACAATGGCTCAAAAGTGATATGGTCCAGAAATATTTAGACAGAATAAAGGTGGATAAAGCACCTGGACCAGATGGCATCCACCCACGGATCCTAAAAGAATTGAGCTCTGTAATTTCAAAGCCATTGTATTTAATTTTTAGGGACTCATTAATGACAGGAATAGTACCACTGGATTGGCGCAGGGCGAACGTGGTGCCTATATTTAAAAAGGGAACAAAGTCTTTACCAAGTAACTATAGACCTGTTAGTTTAACTTCTATAGTCGGGAAGATACTGGAGAGATTAATAAAAGACCACATAGACGAGTTCTTGCTGGAAAAAAACATTTAAGCAACAGACAGCATGGGTTCATGAAAGACAGAAGTTGTCAGACAAACCGGATTTCTTTTTATGAAGAGGTAAGTAAAACCTAGGATAGAGGCGTGGCTGTGGACGTGGTATACTTGGATTTTGCAAAAGCATTTGATACAGTTCCCCACACACGGCTCATGTGTAAGGTAAAGTCTACAGGCTTGGAAATATCGGTTTGTAAATGGATAGAAAACTGGCTAAATGACAGAATTCAGAGAGTAGTGGTTAATGATTCTTACTCTGAATGGTCTAAGGTTATCAGTGGTGTACCCCAAGGTTCAGTGCTGGGATCCTTACTTTTTAAATATCTTTATAAAGGATATTGGGTCTGGGATCAAAAGTAACATTTCTGTCTTTGCAGATGACACCAAGCTATGCAGTGGAATAATGTCCTTACAGGAGGTCTCCAATTTACAAGCCGACCTCAATGCTCTGTCAAATTGGGCGACTATGTGGCAGAGGAGGTTTAATGTTGATAAATGTAAAGTTATGCACTTGGGGGCTAAGAATATGCATGCATCATACATGCTAGGGGGAGTACAACTGGGGGAATCCGTAGTGGAGAAGGATCTGGGGGTTTTGGTAGATCATAAGCTCAATAATAGCATGCAATGAGTTTTGCCCCTGTTCAAATCATTAGTAAGACTTCATCTGGAATATGCAGTTCAGTTTTGGGCACCAGTTCTCAAAAAGGATATCAGGGAACTGGAGAAAGTGCAGAGAAGGGCAACCAAACTGATAAAAGGCATGGAGGAGCTCAGCTATGAGGAAAGATTAGAGGAACTGAATTTATTCACTCTTGATAAGAGGAGATTAAGGGGGGATATGATCAACATGTACAAATATATAAGGGGTCCATATAGTAAACTTGGTGTTGAGTTATTCACTTTACAGTCAACACAGAGGACAAGGGGGCACTCTTTACGTCTAGAGGAAAAGAGATTTCATCTCCAAATACGGAAAGGTTTCTTCACAGTAAGAGCTGTGAAAATGTGGAATAGACTCCCTTCAGAGGTGGTTCTGACTAACTCAGTAGATTGCTTTAAGAAAGGCCTGGATACTTTCCTAAATGTACATAAAATAACTGGGTACTGACATTTATAGGTAAAGTTGATCCAGGGAAAATCCGATTACCACTAGGGGGATGAGGAAGTGATTTTTTTCCCCTGCTGTAGCAGATTGGAGCATGCTCTCTTATATATATATATATATATATATATATATATATATATATATATATAAATATATATATATATATATATATATATATATATATATATATATATATATATATATATATATATATATATATATATATACACACACACACACATATACACATAATATATATATATATATATATATATATATATATATATATTAAGCTTAAAAAAAAAATTGGAATAAAAGTCGTCAAAGGGCACTGTGACCTGACCCTAGTTGTAAGCAAGATTGCATGTATTTTTCACTTTATAGTCTTACTATTGTAAAATTACCAAACTACTGGTGTTTTTTTTTTTTGGAATAGGAGGTCAGGGAATCTATTTAATAGATTAGGTATCACTGATAAAACAGTTAATGTCTAGTTCAACGTTCAGGCCTCTGGGCACCAATACATCAACCGAATAGATCCAATGAGTTTCTCGTTTAGATAGCTCACGGACTAAATTGGTACCCCTCCAGTGTGGCTGGATTTGCTCAACCCCCCAAAATAGCAAACCTGTTGCACCCATGTTGTGCTTTAACTTGAAGTGTAAAGAAACGTTATGGTCTTTATACCCTATTTTAATATTGTGGATACGTTCTGCGATCCTTACACGTAATTTTCTTTTCGTGCGTCCAATGTAAATGAGACCACAGGGGCATTTCAATGCGTAACCACATGTGTACTGTTACACGTGATAAACTGTTCAATGGTGAACACCTGATCGTTTGCTGGAGAGGAGAACGTTTCCAATGCCCTACTGGGTCTTGCCACTTCCCTACATGCTTTGCATCTTCTGCATGCAAAAAAACGTTATGGTCCCAGAACGTTGAGGGACGCTTTGGTGGGTCAACCACCTTCCGTATGATCTTAATCGCCAAAACTTGTAGCCTTCCTGTATATAAATTGCGGTGCTGGTGTTAGTTCTGTCTTTAATTTCTTGTCCAGTAGTAATACATGCCAGTGTTGTTTAAATATGGCCTCAATTTCTCGAAATTGGGCATGGAAGCCCGAGATGAAACCCCATTCTTTGTTCTGGGCATTTTTTGTGCCCTCTTTCGGTTGGGATTTTCCTGATTTGTCTTCCTTTTCTCCTAGACAGATGGACCTAGGTATCTTACCAATCTCCTCTATCACCTTCTTCAGAATATTGGGATCGTAACCCCTTACTGTGAATCTTTCTGCCAAAATATTGGCTTAGGAAACAAAGTTGTTTTCCTCAGAGCAATTTTGCCGTACTCGCATAATTTGACCCTTATATTCTTGAGCCATTGGGGATGGTGTCCACTTGTTGTAGGGAGGTAGCTGTTCCTATCTTTTTTTTTTTTTTAAAGAACACCTTCATTTCTAATCTCTCTTCCTTCCTGTATATACTGGCATCCAAAAAATTGATTTCTTCCTTATTCCACTCTGATGTTAGTCTTATATTACGATCATTCATATTTAAAAATTGTATGAATGTTTCAAGATCATTCTCTGTTCCCGTCCAGATAAAAAACAGGTCGTCAATAAAACGTTTATAAAAAATTTGTTCTGGTGGCTGTTTGTTAAAAATAGTTTTATCCCCCCACTCTGCCATAAATAAATTTGCAATACTGGGGGCAAATTTGGCTCCCATCGCCACTCCGCGATGTTGAGAGTAAAAGACACTATTGAACCACAAATAATTGTGGCTAAGACAAAAATCCAGACTGTTTTTTAAAAACACCTTTTGGTTAAAAGGGATGTCCTCCCGTTTACTGAGGGCCCAATTTAGAGCCAAGAGGGCATCGTCATGTTGGATTATTGAATACAACGAGGACATGTCAGCTGTCACCAGCCAAATCTGTTGTTTATTCTTTAGGTCCACATCTTGTATATAATTCAGGAAACTTTTCGTGTCCCTTAGATATGATCTGGTATTTTGTACGCTTTTTTGCAAAAATGTATCCAAATATTGGCCCAATCTTGATGAAACTGACTCGATGCTATTGACTATTGGTCTTGCCAGAGGATTGACAGGATCTTTGTGAATTTTCGGTAACGTATATAGCGTTGGAACCAGACTACTCAATGGTAACAGATACTTTCTTTACTCGTTAGTACTCCTGTGTCGGTTCCCATATCGATCAATACCTCTAATTGATCTCTATATGATAGTGTGGGATCCCTGTCCAGTCTTTTGTACATGATTGTATCTGATAGCATACTCGCTATTTGATTCTCATAAAAGTCCTTAGTGAGTATAACTACGCCTCCTCCCTTATCGGCTGGTCGGATAATGTCCTTTAGTTTCTCTAGCATGTCTATGCCCTCATTGATGTGTCTCACACTAATCTCTTTTTTGGGTTTAATATTTTCCAGATCTTGTAACACCAGCCCTTTGAACACTTCAATCTGGTGATTTGGGTTATTTGGAGGGTTGAACAAAGACTTGTTTATCTGTTTTTTTATACCACATTTCAGCCCCAGGTTTAATATATTCAATTCTTTGTGTGTTAGTTCAATTGGAGTCAAGTTAAAAATACCCCCTACTCCGACCCCCTGCCCTGCCGCCTCTGTTTTTTCCTCCTTTTGATGCCCATTTGGTTCCTTTTCTCCCCTTTGTTGTGATCTTACATATGTGTCCATATGTGGTGTCTGATCTTGGGTTTCCCCGTGTTGGCATTGGGGTTATTCCGGGGGCTTGGGACTTCCCCATTTATATAAGTATTATCAAGCGGCCAGGCTTGCCCACAAATCAATAGTTTATTCCAGATTTGAGAAGCCCGACTGGATCCAATTAGAAAAACATGCAGTCCCCAACTTTACTCTGGACTTCTTATCGTGGACCCCTCAGAAGAATAGACCCCCAATTCTTTCCCCAACCTTTTCCCACTCCTTCGCCCTATGGGACTCTTTACGCTCTTCAGCTTCACTAGTCTCAGCATACAAGCCCTTGACCCACATATTTAACAACCCACATTTCCCCCCAGGCAGAATCCTTTAAATGGTGGGTTGATAAAGGCCTCTATAGGATAGGACATTTCTTCAAAGCTGCAGGACCAATCACCCTGAAACACTGCACTGAAAAACTAGACCTCCCCAATTCTGAACTATTTCGGTTTCATCAAATTCACCATTTTCTGCAATCCCTATGCAAAGACAATTCTAATCCGCCAGCGTTCAAGGATTAATAAATGTGGTGCGGTCAGGCCATGGACCAGATGGGGGGATCTCCACAATCTAAGCTCACGATTGCTAGGGCCAGGAAAACACTGGGCATTTCTCGCTCAATGGCTAAAAGGAAAATCTCGTGGGTTATGCTTCAGGAAAAGCTAACCAGTCTATTACAGGACACGTCAAACTAATTTGAAGCCACCTGGGAACCATGGGCCCTACTAATGGGAATTTCTAACTTTCCCCTCGTGTCATACACATGAATTTAACCAATGTTAGTCCATCAAGGACTCTGTTCTGGTTAACATATCTCAAGGTTACTATAGCGGTAAAGGTGTTCTCGACCAGCCCAGGTATAAAGGGCCAGTTCTCAAGCAGAAGACCGCACGGTGATGATTACCTAAAACCCGGAAATAATTACCTATTTTTGATTTAGAGAAGCTGCTCATTACTGGTAAAAATTGGCGCCGGTCCCCTTTGACACAGTGTGAACCCCATGGGGGTGTCGGAGGGTGCAGGGGCCAAAGCTCAACAGCTCAATCTCCTATACCAGCTTCCTGGCAACCAGTCATAAATAGAATCTAGACTAGGATACATATTATATGCATAGGGCATAATTGCTCTTCTCATGGCCTAGTAATCGTGTCACCTCTATTAACACCTTACGATTGTTACTATGTTTGGGATACTATATCTCTGTTATTGAATGTACTGTTGTTAATTCTAAATAGAAAAATTGTTGAAGTAAAATATTGTTTTTTTCAAAATAGTCGCTCTTTTTTTGTTTATAGCGCAAAAAATAAAAACCGCAGAGATGATCAAATACCACCAAAAGAAAGCTCTATTTGTGGGAAAAAATTAGTTTGGGTGCAACGTCGCACGACTGTGCAATTGTCAGTTAAAGTGACGCAGTGCCGAATCGCAAAAAGTACTCTGGTCAGGAAGGGGAAAATCCTTCTGGGGCTGAAGTGTTTAACCCCCCCCCCCCCCCCCCAGACCCCCAGGCACGATATTTAAAGGAATATTTCATTTTTATTGTTTCACTTTAAGCATTATTAAAATCACTGCTCCTGAAAAAACTGCCATTTAAAAAAAAAAAAAAAATTTGCATTGATACATGTCCCCTGGGGCAGGACCCGGGTCTCCATACACTTTTTATGGCAATAACTTGCATATAAGTCTTTAAAATCACCAAGTGTTGCAGTGCTGGTTTGTCTATGACCAGGATGTACTAGGCCGCTGGTGCATGCCAGTTCACCAGAAGGGTGAGCGACACTAGTACTGGCTCTCTGATCGATACAAGATGGGGTTGTTGCACCTCAGCAACAGATGAACGGGGTCGGGTACACCTGACTTTAGCAGGGACCACTACTCCGTCATCAGAGCTATCTGTCAGGGTACAGGCGAAAAAAAAGCGCTAACCCAAATAAGCACGCAGGAAACAATTTATAAAATAACATATTAAAAACTAAACCAAGCTGCAGAATAGTGAGATAAACACAATATATAATGCAAGAAAAGAAAACTGCGCCAAGTAAAAAATAACTACTACTACAATCCGATAAACCGGATGGAAATAGATACCCAATTGGCATTGACAGTAGGTGTATTTCAGAAAGTATTGACACTGTAATCCAATGTTGACAATGGATACCCAATTTACATTGTCAGTGAAAACACAGTATAAAATAAATTAAA
The DNA here is from genome assembly GCA_028564925.1 of Lithobates sylvaticus. Classification (NCBI taxonomy): domain Eukaryota; kingdom Metazoa; phylum Chordata; class Amphibia; order Anura; family Ranidae; genus Lithobates; species Lithobates sylvaticus. The sequence continues at coordinate 21,028,406 of CM053029.1, forward strand.
TATAAAACTTTTGAGGATTATTAATACTGGTCAAGATTATCACTGAAAATGTCCACAAAATAAAGTTGCTAATTCAATAAGTCCTCATTCCAGTGAAATAAGATCATATAAGGATAGTGCTTTCACGCCACACCGCTGTGCTCCACATGAAAGAGGGTACCACCACCAATATATAGGCTCCTTACCAGATGGTAGGTAGAAACCGACACTCAAATTGAGCACTAGGCAGAAATCCTGACGCTTAGAGGGGACACACACCTCCAGGGATAATATCCAGTTATTAGCCACTCGGTACCATATACTCCAGGGAAGGCACAGCGTGATGAATATAGTAATGGTCACAGCACTCAGCGGTGCATCCAAATGGTAACATAAAAAGAGTAAAAGCAGACCATTGTGTGATACTCTAAATGCCTGTTGCTAGGGGGTCCCTCGCTGTCATGGTGGTATAGTATGCTGTCAGGGTGCTCTCTACCGGTTTGTATATTGAGCCTGAATCTGACAGTGAGGTCTCTCCAATGCTGTACCTCTGTTTGGACATTTTGGCCACTAAATGTATAGGTACAGCTAGTGTGACTCACAGGTAAAAGAGCACCTGGTGGTCAGTGACTGCTTCAATCGCTACAAAAAAATGAACTGTTAGTGCTAGGAGGTATCAGGCGTGACTCTGCTAACACTGCAATTTTGTGTGCTGTGTTTTGTAAGTGACAGTGATCTATTGATTCTGCACTTGGGTGGGCTGGGCTGGGTGGAGGGACTAAACACAGGTGCTGGCAGGTGTCTGGGCTGATCCTGCTAACGTCATGTTTTTGGGAACGCTATACTATTGGGGACACTCATATAGATCTGATCAAAGATATTGATCCATTCAGATACTATACTAGTAATGGAGTATATAGTGTGTGTGTGCGTGTAAAGCCCCATACACACGGTCGGACTTTTTCATGGATTCTGTCCGATCGGACAATGTTGTTGAAAAATCAGACCGTGTGTATGCACCATCGGACAGTGTTCGTCGGTTTGTCCGATGGACAAAGTCTTATCTCCTGCTGGAAAGATTTGCCGTCAACCAGGTCCGATCACACCAAACCCGATCGTGTGTACGGTTGTCCGACCGGACAAAGTGCTACGCATGCTCAGATCACATTACAAGACCAAAGCTATTGGCTACTAGCCTCTACGTAGTCCCGTCGTAGGCAACAAACGTCACCACGTTCAGAATGATCGGATTTTCCGACAACTTTGTCCGACCGTGTGTACGCAAAACCAACATCGGACAAAGTACGACGGACATGATCCGACGGACCTGGTCCGCGGATTGTCCGACCGTGTGTATGGGGCTTTAGTGTACCTGGCACTAATCTGACACTGTCTGGGATTGACGCTGACCCTAACTGACACTAAAACCTGATGTCACCCGTGACACTAATACAGTGATCAGAAAATAGATCTGTACACTATACTAGTGACACTGTGACAGGGAGTGAAAGGGTTAACTCGGGGTGATCAGAAAGTTACTGATGCCAAAGTAAACCTGTACAATTAACCCTCAGAACCCCGTTATGGTTCTGAGGAAAAAACGAAATTTCCACTTATAGCGCACACTTGTTAAAGTTTGACCGCTACACATACATACACCCCCCACCATACACTATACATACATACATACACCCCCCTCCCCCCACCTTACACTATACATACACTCCCCCTTCCCCCCACCATACACTATACATACATACACCCCCTCCCCCCACCTTACACTATACATACACTCCCCCTTCCCCCCACCATACATATATACACCCCCCTCCCCCCACCTTACACTATACATATATACACCCCCCTCCCCCCACCATAAACTATACATATATACACCCCCTCCCCCCACCATAAACTATACATACACTCCCCCTTTCCCCCACCATACACTATGCATATATACACTCCCCCCACCATACATACATACATACACCCCCTCCCCCCACCATACACTATACAAACATACACCCTCTCCCCCCCCCACCATACACTATACATATATACACCCCCTCCCCCCACCATACACTATATATACACATACACCCCCCTCCCACAACCATACATATATACACCCCCCTTCCCCCACCATACATACATACACCCCCCACCATACACTATACATACGCCTACCGACACCGTCCACTGCCCTACCGACACCGTCCACTGCCCTACTGACACGTCTACTGTTCTACTGACACCGTCCGCTGCCCTACTGACACCGTCCACTGTTCTACTGACACGTCTACTGTTCTACTGACACCGTCCGCTTTTAAGGTAGGCTATTTTCATTATTTAACTGAAATTTCTTTTATTAAATCAAATCATATTTTATGGGTATATATAAAACAAAAAACTTAATAACCTGCGCCAAGTGGAATGATATTAAACAAACATAAATTGTGAAAATCGCATTACAACCACTATGCGATAAAATAATCACGTGATACAAACTACTGCTGCCTGGAAAGGTTAAATGAACCTTGAAGACTGGAATATAGGCAATTGAAGGCTGCGCTAGCAAATGTGACTCACCACTGTGAGTATAGATAAACCATACACAAAAAACAAAATTAAAGACTAAATTAGCAAATGTGACTCACCACTGTGAGTGTATGTGAAACAAATAGAAACATATAAATTGATATAACAATCAAATTGTGCAACAATGGCTACAAAAATAGAATAATGTCAAAGGTGACTTATTGTATTAATCAAAAATAAAACATGGGTGATGGACAGGACTAGGGATGAGCCGAACACCCCCGGGTTCGGTTCGCACCAGAACCTTCGAACCGACCGAAAGTTCGCGCGAATTTTCGAACCCTATACGTTATAATGGACGCGAACGTTCGAAATCAAAAGTGCTAATTACAACGGCCAATATGCATGTTAATGTCATAAAACAGGTTTGGGGACCCGGGTCCTGCCCCAGGGGACATATATCAATGCAAAAAGAACTTTTAAAAACTAACGTTTTTTCGGGAGCAGTCATTTTAACCACTTCAGCCCCGGACCAATTTGCAGCTAAAGGACCAGGCCCCTTTTTGCAATTCGGCACTGCGTCGCTTTAACTAACAATTGCGCGGTCGTGCGACGTGGCTCCAAAACAAAATTGGCGTCCTTTTTTTCCCACAAATAGAGCTTTCTTTTGGTGGTATTTGATCGCCCCTGCGGTTTTTATTTTTTGCGCTATAAACAAAAATAGAGCGACAATTTTGAAAAAAATGCAATATTTTTTACTTTTTGCTATAATAAATATCCCCAAAAAATATATATAAAAAAAACATTTTTTTTCCTCAGTTTAGGCCGATACGTATTCTTCTACATATTTTTGGTAAAAAAAATCGCAATTAGCGATTATTGATTAGTTTGCGCAAAAGTTATAGCGTTTACAAAATAGGGGATAGTTTTATAGCATTTTTATTAATATTTTTTTTTTTTATTAGTAATGGCGGCGATCAGCGATTTTTATTGTGACTGCGACATTTTGGCGGACACATTGGACATTTTTGACACATTTTTGGGACATTTGTCATTTATACAGCAATCAGTGCTATTTAAATAGCACTGATTCCTATGTAAATGACAGTTGTAGTTAGGGGGTTAACCACTAGGGGGCGGGGAGGAGTCAGTGTGACGTGTTGTGTTTTTTTTTTTACAGTAGGGGGGCGTGGCTGTACGTGTGACGTCATTGATCGGCGTTCCCGATGACAGGGAACCGCCGATCACTGACAGTCAGTGTAGGAAGCGCGGGGAGAGGTTTGTTTACACAGACCTCTCCCCGTTCTTCCGCTCCGTAACCCGATCGCGGGATACCAGCGGCGATCGGGTCCGCTGGTCCCGCGGCCGGGGTCACGGAGCTCCCGACCGGGTCGCGAGCGCGCCGCTAGCGGCGCGCGCGCGACCCACGGGCAGGCACATGCACGATCACGTACAGGTACGTGATTCTGCCTGCCCGAGCCATTCTGCTGACGTATATATGCAGTGGCCGGTCGGGAAGCGGTTAATGATGCATAAAGTGAAAAAAAAAAAAGTGAAATTTTCCTTTAAATATGGTACCTGGGGGGTGTCTAAAGTATGCCTGTGAAGTGGCATGTGTTTCCCGTGTTTAGAACTGTCCTTGCACAAAATGACATTTGTAAAGGAAAAAAAGAAGCCATTTAAAACCACTTGCGGCTTTAGGTTTGTTCTTAAGTAGAATCTGAACAGGTACATTATGAAGTGTAGCTCCATCCCAAAAAAATCTATTTTTAAGCTTTTTGGAGAACATAGGGAGGGGTTATCACCCCTGTAACATTTGCTGTCTTTGCACATCTGTTCAGAACATGTCACCTAACTTTCCGTCCCAATGACAAATGTTTTTTGGAAAAAGTGGGGTTTTAATTGAAACAAGGATTGGTGATAAAGTATCAGTAGAGAGGAGATACCTTTTTCCCAAATTAAATCTAACAGGATAGAATTTCCCTTTCTAGGGGTAGATTTCCTCTCACTTCCTGTTTTCTCTTTCCATTTGCAAGTAGGAGTCGTTTGTAAGTTGGATGTTTGAAAGTAGGGGCCTGGCGTATATACTCTGCAGAAATTTGCCCTATTAGATGTTGGTGTAGCCACAAGACTGGTGGGCACAGGAATGGGCCCTGCTGTGAGTTAATAGATCAAGATTTGTAATTGCATGCACCTGTTGAACAGGGCAGAAAAATTGGGGGTGGTGGTGGACGGTGTTGCCACAAGACTGTAAGCTCTCACCGTTACTCTTGGTGGGCGCAGGAATGGGCCCTGCTGTGAGTTATTAGATCAAGATTTGTAATTGCAAGCACCTGATGAACAGGGCAGAAAAATTGGGCCTTTGGCGGTGGTGGTGGACGGTGTTGCCACAAGACTGTAAGCTCTCACAGTTACTCTTGGTGGGCGCAAGAATGGGCCCTGCTGTGAGTTATTAGATCAAGATTTGTAATTGCAAGCACCTGATGAACAGGGCAGAAAAATTGGGCCTTTGGCGGTGGTGGTGGACGGTGTTGCCACAAGACTGTAAGCTCTCACAGTTACTCTTGGTGGGCGCAAGAATGGGCCCTGCTGTGAGTTATTAGATCAAGATTTGTAATTGCAAGCACCTGATGAACAGGGCAGAAAAATTGGGCCTTTGGCGGTGGTGGTGGACGGTGTTGCCACAAGACTGTAAGCTCTCACAGTTACTCTTGGTGGGCGCAGGAATGGGCCCTGCTGTGTGTTATTAGATCAAGATTTGTAATTGCAAGCACCTGATGAACAGGGCAGAAAAATTGGGCCTTTGGCGGTGGTGGTGGACGTGTTGCCACAAGACTGTAAGCTCTCACAGTTACTCTTGGTGGGCGCAGGAATGGGCCCTGCTGTGTGTTATTAGATCAAGATTTGTAATTGCAAGCACCTGATGAACAGGGCAGAAAAATTGGGCCTTTGGCGGTGGTGGTGGACGGTGTTGCCACAAGACTGTAGGCCCTCATAGTTACTCTTGGTGGGCGCAGGAATGGGCCCTGCTGTGAACTATTAGATCAAGATTTGTAATTACCCGCCCCTGTTAAACAGGGGCTGAAAAATTGTGCCTTAGGCACTGGTGCTGGTGCCACAACACTGCAACCCCTCACAGATACTGTACTTGGAGCACAGCAGTCACACGTGTTGCAAAGCATTTTTTTTTAAAATTGTAATTACCCGCCCCTGTTAAACAGGGGCTGAAAAATTGTGCCTTAGGCACTGGTGCTGGTGCCACAACACTGCAACCCCTCACAGATACTGTACTTGGAGCACAGCAGTCACACGTGTTGCGAAGCATTTTTTTAAAAAATTGTAATTACCCGCCCCTGTTAAACAGGGGCTGAAAAATTGTGCCTTAGGCACTGGTGCTGGTGCCACAACACTGCAACCCCTCACAGATACTGTACTTGGAGCACAGCAGTCACACGTGTTGCAAAGCATTTTTTTTTTAAATTGTAAGTACACGCCCCTGTTAAACAGGGGCTGAAAAATTGTGCCTTAGGCACTGGTGCTGGTGCCACAACACTGCAACCCCTCACAGATACTGTACTTGGAGCACAGCAGTCACACGTGTTGCGAAGCATTTTTTTAAAAAATTGTAAGTACACGCCCCTGTTAAACAGGGGCTGAAAAATTGTGCCTTAGGCACTGGTGCTGGTGCCACAACACTGCAACCCCTCACAGATACTGTACTTGGAGCACAGCAGTCACACGTGTTGCGAAGCATTTTTTTATAAAAATTGTATGTACACGCCCCTGTTAAACAGGGGCTGAAAAATTGTGCCTTAGGCACTGGTGTGGTGGCATGGATCATTGAGGAGGCGGAAGAGGATAGTCAGTGAACATAAGAGGACAGTCACTCAGCATCAGCATAGGCAGTCTTGAAGGGATGTGATATTAAAAATTATTTGGTTATATCCGCCTCAGGTGCCTGGTAGCTGGTGGTGATCCAAGACTGATTCATTTTGATGAAGGTCAGTCGATCAACCGAGGCGGTGGACAGGCGCACCCTATGATCGGTGACAAATCCTCCAGCAGCACTGAATGTGCGTTCGGAAAGAACGCTGGAGGCAGGACAGGCCAGTAGCTCAATTGCATACTGTGCAAGCTCTGGCCAGTGATCCATCCTCAGGACCCAGTAAGCCAGAGGATTTTCGGTGGGAAAGGTGTCCAAGTCTGACCTTGCCCCAAGGTATTCCTGCACCATGTATATCAGACGCTGGCGATGGTTGCTGGAACCGATCATACCTTGGGGCTGCGGACTAAAAAATTGTCTGAACGCATCGGTCAGACGTCCACCTTCCCCACCGCTCCTTCTGCTACTGACCGAAGCCTCAGCAACTCGTCGCCCAGGACCAGGAGTTTGTAGCCTCCCAGTTTCTGGGAACGCGTTGCACAGACCTTTCTGCAAGGCCTCCCTGAGATGTCTCATCCTCTGCTCCCTCTGCGACGGCAAGATAAGGTCCGCAACCTTACCCTTGTACCGCGGATCAAGGAGAGTGGCCAGCCAGTAATGGTCCCTCTCCTTGATCCGAAGAACACGAGGATCCTTCCGCAGGCTTTGCAGGATCAGGGAGGCCATGCAGCGTAGGTTAGCTGAGGCATTCGGTCCGGAGTCTTCTGGGTCACTGAGGATGACATGATCGCCAGCCACCTCCTCCCAGCCACGTACAAGTCCACTGGTTTGTTGGGACTGTACATCATCCCTAAAAGACTGCTGCTGATGCTGAGTGCCAGGCTCCACCTCCATGCTCACACAATCCTCCTCCTCCTCCTCCTCCTCCTCCTCATCCTCTTCCTGTGTGATGGGTGGGACAGAAGGAACACTGTCCGGATAAAGGGGGCCTTGAGAGGCAAGGAAGTCCTCCTCTTCCTGCCTCTGTTCTGCCTCAAGTGCCCTGTCCATTATCCCACGCAGCGTATGCTCCAACAGGTGGACAAGAGGGACAGTGTCACTGATGCATGCACTGTCACTGCTCACCATCCTCGTGGCCTCCTCAAATGGTGAGAGGACAGTGCATGCATCCCTGATCATGCTCCACTGACGTGGGGAAAAAAAACCAAGCTCCCCTGACCCTGTCCTGGTGCCATAGTCGCAAAGGTACTCATTGATGGTCCTCTGCTGCGTGTGCAGTCGCTGCAGCATGGCCAACGTTGAGTTCCACCTGGTGGGCATGTCACATATTAGGCGGTTCTTGGGCAGGTTCAGCTCCTTTTGCAGCTCAGTCAGCCGAGCACTGGCATTATAAGATCGGCGGAAATGCACACAGACTTTCCTGGCCTGCCTCAGGACATCCTGTAAGCCTGGGAACCTGCCCAAGAACCGCTGCACCACCAGGTTGAGGACGTGAGCCATGCAGGGCACATGGGTGAGCTGCCCCTGTCGCAGGGCGGAGAGGAGGTTGGTGCCATTGTCAGAAACGACCATTCCTGGCTTAAGCTGACGTGGCGTCAACCACCTCTCGGCCTGCCCCTGCAGAGCTGCCAGAACCTCTGGCCCAGTGTGGCTCCTGTCCCCCAAACACACCAGCGCAAGCACGGCATGGCATCTTTTTGCCTGCGTACTTGCGTAGCCCCTTGTACGCCTACGGAGCACCGCTGGTTCCAAGGACAGAGCACTGGAGGAAGAAGAAGAGGAGGGGGTGGAGGAGAGAGGTGTGTCACAACCAGTAGCAGTAGTAGCGTTTTGGAGGCGTGGTGGCGGAACAACCTCCAACACTACTGCACCTTGTCCTGCATCCCTCCCAGCTGCCAATAGAGTGACCCAATGGGCCGTGAAAGAAAGGTACCGTCCCTGTCCATGCCTGCTGGACCATGAGTCAGCGGTAATATGCACCTTACCGCTGACCGCCCTGTCCAGCGAGGCATGGACATTGCCCTCCACATGCCGGTAGAGAGACGGAATCGCCTTCCGTGAGAAAAAGTGGCGTTTGGGAACCTGCCACTGAGCAACCGCACATTGAACAAACTCACGGAAGGGGGCCGAGTCTACCAACTGAAAAGGCAGCAGTTGAAGTGCTAGCAATTTAGCCAGGCTAGCATTCAACCGCTGGGCATGTGGATGGCTGGGAGTGTACTTCTTTCTACGGTCCAGCAGCTGGGGCAGGGAAATTTGCCTGCTGCAATCGGACGTCGGTGTACTGCAAGTACTTGGTTGTGACACACCTAATTCTACACCTTCAGTCCTCTCAGAGCAGCTTTCAGAGAGGACTGAAGGTGTAGTGGGGATGGAGATCCCAGCTGAGGAGGAGCAAGGAGAGGTCCGCTTAGTTCTTTGGTGTGGGTCTTTTATGTGTGCCTGCCAACGAGCTGCATGGCAGGTCGCCATATGTCTGGTCATGCTTGTGGTGCCCAAGCGGCTGATGTTTTGGCCACGCGAGATACGCTTGAGACAAATATTGCAAATAGCAGTGGTGCGATCTGATGCACTCGTCTCAAAAAAGGCCCACACCAAAGAACTTTTCTGATAACGTGCAGAGGCAGCGCCCTGCACAGGCGGAGCTCTGCGGTGTTGTACAGTTGCTGTGCTGGCCTCTACCTGGCCTCCAGGGGGCATCCTGCCTCGTTGGACATGTGACGCCGCATCCTCCTCCTCCTCGTCCTCCTCCTCATCCTCTCTCCCTTCAGGCACCCACGTGGAGTCAGTGACCTCATCATCCCCTCCCTCTTCACCACTAGAGCAAACCTGGCAGTAAGCTGCAGCTGGTGGAACAGTACTGCCAGATTCCTCAAGCTGGGTATCATCATCCGAGCCTTCGAATCGTTGGGCATCCTCCTGGAGCATGTACCCAACACTGTGCTCAAAGAGTTCGGGGGACTCCTCAGGAGGACATGGTGGGTCTAGGGAAGGGGTGGCTGATGATGCTCTGCCAGTACCCTGAGCCTGGGTGAGAGAGGATGAGGAGGATGAGGAGGGCTTGGTCATCCATTCTACCAAGCCTTCAGCATGATGCGGCTCCACATGTCCAGCTGCCGAAAACAAAGACGCGCGTGTCCCATGGCCATGTGCTGATGACGATGCACGACCACGTCCACGGCCACGGCCACGTCCACTAGAAACAGAGCCTGCCTGCCCTGTGTTCTTGGCTCTGCACGCTCTGCCTCCCCTTGGCGGTCTTCCAGCCATTGTAGTCGGTAGTCCTGTGGGTGCTGCTGAGAAGAATATATAGGAGCTCTGTGTGATGCCACTAACACACTAGAAGTCCTATGGGTGCTTCTGCAAAGAAAATAGAGGAGCTCTGTGTGATGCCACTAACACACTAGAAGTCCTATGGGTGCTGCTGAGAAGAAAATATAGGAGCTCTGTGTGATGCCACTAACACACTAGAAGTCCTATGGGTGCTTCTGCAAAGAAAATAGAGGAGCTCTGTGTGATGCCACTAACACACTAGAAGTCCTGTGGGTGCTTCTGCAAAGAAAAATAGAGGAGCTCTGTGTGATGCCACTAACACACTAGAAGTCCTGTGGGTGCTGCTGAGAAGAAAATATAGGAGCTCTGTGTGATGCCACTAACACACTAGAAGTCCTATGGGTGCTTCTGCAAAGAAAATAGAGGAGCTCTGTGTGATGCCACTAACACACTAGAAGTCCTATGGGTGCTTCTGCAAAGAAAATAGAGGAGCTCTGTGTGATGCCACTAACACACTAGAAGTCCTGTGGGTGCTTCTGCAAAGAAAATAGAGGAGCTCTGTGTGATGCCACTAACACACTAGAAGTCCTGTGGGTGCTTCTGCAAAGAAAATAGAGGAGCTCTGTGTGATGCCACTAACACACTAGAAGTCCTGTGGGTGCTGCTGAGAAGAATATAGAGGAGCTCTGTGTGATGCCACTAACACACTAGAAGTCCTGTGGGTGCTGCTGAGAATAATATAGAGGAGCTCTGTGTGATGCCACTAACACACTAGAAGTCCTATGGGTGCTTCTGCAAAGAAAATAGAGGAGCTCTGTGTGATGCCACTAACACACTAGAAGTCCTGTGGGTGCTTCTGCAAAGAAAATAGAGGAGCTCTGTGTGATGCCACTAACACACTAGAAGTCCTGTGGGTGCTTCTGCAAAGAAAATAGAGGAGCTCTGTGTGATGCCACTAACACACTAGAAGTCCTGTGGGTGCTGCTGAGAAGAATATAGAGGAGCTCTGTGTGATGCCACTAACACACTAGAAGTCCTATGGGTGCTTCTGCAAAGAAAATAGAGGAGCTCTGTGTGATGCCACTAACACACTAGAAGTCCTGTGGGTGCTTCTGCAAAGAAAATAGAGGAGCTCTGTGTGATGCCACTAACACACTAGAAGTCCTGTGGGTGCTGCTGAGAAGAAAATAGAGGAGCTCTGTGTGATGCCACTAACACACTAGAAGTCCTGTGGGTGCTGCTGAGAAGAAAATATAGGAGCTCTGTGTGATGCCACTAACACACTAGAAGTCCTGTGGGTGCTTCTGCAAAGAAAATATAGGAGCTCTGTGTGATGCCACTAGAAGTCCTGTGGGTGCTGCTGAGAAGAAAATATAGGAGCTCTGTGTGATGCCACTAACACACTAGAAGTCCTATGGCTGCTTCTGCAAAGAAAATAGAGGATCTCTGTGTGATGGGACTAACACACTTCAAGTCCTATAGGTGCTTCTGGGAACAAAATATAGCTCTGTGTGATGGGACTAACACACTTCAAGTCCTATAGGTGCTTCTGGGAAGAAAATATAGGTCTGTGTGATGGGACTAACACACTTCAAGTCCTATAGGTGCTTCTGGGAACAAAATATATGATCTCTGTGTGATGGGACTAACACACTTCAAGTCCTATAGGTGCTTCTGGGAACAAAATATAGGTCTGTGTGATGGGACTAACACACTTCAAGTCCTATAGGTGCTTCTGGGAACAAAATATATGATCTCTGTGTGATGGGACTAACACACTTCAAGTCCTATAGGTGCTTCTGGGAACAAAATATATGATCTCTGTGTGATGGGACTAACACACTTCAAGTCCTATAGGTGCTTCTGGGAACAAAATATATGATCTCTGTGTGATGGGACTAACACACTTCAAGTCCTATAGGTGCTTCTGGGAACAAAATATATGATCTCTGTGTGATGGGACTAACACACTTCAAGTCCTATAGGTGCTTCTGGGAACAAAATATATGATCTCTGTGTGATGGGACTAACACACTTCAAGTCCTATAGGTGCTTCTGGGAACAAAATATATGATCTCTGTGTGATGGGACTAACACACTTCAAGTCCTATAGGTGCTTCTGGGAACAAAATATATGATCTCTGTGTGATGGGACTAACACACTTCAAGTCCTATAGGTGCTTCTGGGAACAAAAATATATGATCTCTGTGTGATGGGACTAACACACTTCAAGTCCTATAGGTGCTTCTGGGAACAAAATATATGATCTCTGTGTGATGGGACTAACACACTTCAAGTCCTATAGGTGCTTCTGGGAAGAAAATATAGGTCTGTGTGATGGGACTAACACACTTCAAGTCCTATAGGTGCTTCTGGGAACAAAATATATGATCTCTGTGTGATGGGACTAACACACTTCAAGTCCTATAGGTGCTTCTGGGAACAAAATATATGATCTCTGTGTGATGGGACTAACACACTTCAAGTCCTATAGGTGCTTCTGGGAAGAAAATATAGGTCTGTGTGATGGACTAACACACTTCAAGTCCTATAGGTGCTTCTGGGAACAAAATATATGATCTCTGTGTGATGGGACTAACACACTTCAAGTCCTATAGGTGCTTCTGGGAACAAAATATATGATCTCTGTGTGATGGGACTAACACACTTCAAGTCCTATAGGTGCTTCTGGGAACAAAATATATGATCTCTGTGTGATGGGACTAACACACTTCAAGTCCTATAGGTGCTTCTGGGAACAAAATATATGATCTCTGTGTGATGGGACTAACACACTTCAAGTCCTATAGGTGCTTCTGGGAACAAAATATATGATCTCTGTGTGATGGGACTAACACACTTCAAGTCCTATAGGTGCTTCTGGGAACAAAATATATGATCTCTGTGTGATGGGACTAACACACTTCAAGTCCTATAGGTGCTTCTGGGAACAAAATATATGATCTCTGTGTGATGGGACTAACACACTTCAAGTCCTATAGGTGCTTCTGGGAACAAAATATATGATCTCTGTGTGATGGGACTAACACACTTCAAGTCCTATAGGTGCTTCTGGGAACAAAATATATGATCTCTGTGTGATGGGACTAACACACTTCAAGTCCTATAGGTGCTTCTGGGAACAAAATATATGATCTCTGTGTGATGGGACTAACACACTTCAAGTCCTATAGGTGCTTCTGGGAACAAAATATATGATCTCTGTGTGATGGGACTAACACACTTCAAGTCCTATAGGTGCTTCTGGGAAGAAAATATAGGTCTGTGTGATGGGACTAACACACTTCAAGTCCTATAGGTGCTTCTGGGAACAAAATATATGATCTCTGTGTGATGGGACTAACACACTTCAAGTCCTATAGGTGCTTCTGGGAAGAAAATATATGATCTCTGTGTGATGGGACTAACACACTTCAAGTCCTATAGGTGCTTCTGGGAAGAAAATATAGGTCTGTGTGATGGGACTAACACACTTCAAGTCCTATAGGTGCTTCTGGGAACAAAATATATGATCTCTGTGTGATGGGACTAACACACTTCAAGTCCTATAGGTGCTTCTGGGAACAAAATATATGATCTCTGTGTGATGGGACTAACACACTTCAAGTCCTATAGGTCTATAGGTGCTTCTGGGAACAAAATATATGATCTCTGTGTGATGGGACTAAACACACTTCAAGTCCTATAGGTGCTTCTGGGAACAAAATATATGATCTCTGTGTGATGGGACTAACACACTTCAAGTCCTATAGGTGCTTCTGGGAACAAAATATATGATCTCTGTGTGATGGGACTAACACACTTCAAGTCCTATAGGTGCTTCTGGGAACAAAATATATGATCTCTGTGTGATGGGACTAACACACTTCAAGTCCTATAGGTGCTTCTGGGAACAAAATATATGATCTCTGTGTGATGGGACTAACACACTTCAAGTCCTATAGGTGCTGCTGGGAAGAAAATATAGGTCTGTGTGATGGGACTAACACACTTCAAGTCCTATAGGTGCTTCTGGGAACAAAATATATGATCTCTGTGTGATGGGACTAACACACTTCAAGTCCTATAGGTGCTTCTGGGAACAAAATATATGATCTCTGTGTGATGGGACTAACACACTTCAAGTCCTATAGGTGCTTCTGGGAAGAAAATATAGGTCTGTGTGATGGGACTAACACACTTCAAGTCCTATAGGTGCTTCTGGGAACAAAATATATGATCTCTGTGTGATGGGACTAACACACTTCAAGTCCTATAGGTGCTTCTGGGAACAAAATATATGATCTCTGTGTGATGGGACTAACACACTTCAAGTCCTATAGGTGCTTCTGGGAACAAAATATATGATCTCTGTGTGATGGGACTAACACACTTCAAGTCCTATAGGTGCTTCTGGGAACAAAATATATGATCTCTGTGTGATGGGACTAACACACTTCAAGTCCTATAGGTGCTTCTGGGAACAAAATATATGATCTCTGTGTGATGGGACTAACACACTTCAAGTCCTATAGGTGCTTCTGGGAACAAAATATATGATCTCTGTGTGATGGGACTAACACACTTCAAGTCCTATAGGTGCTTCTGGGAACAAAATATATGATCTCTGTGTGATGGGACTAACACACTTCAAGTCCTATAGGTGCTTCTGGGAACAAAATATATGATCTCTGTGTGATGGGACTAACACACTTCAAGTCCTATAGGTGCTTCTGGGAACAAAATATATGATCTCTGTGTGATGGGACTAACACACTTCAAGTCCTATAGGTGCTTCTGGGAACAAAATATATGATCTCTGTGTGATGGGACTAACACACTTCAAGTCCTATAGGTGCTTCTGGGAACAAAATATATGATCTCTGTGTGATGGGACTAACACACTTCAAGTCCTATAGGTGCTTCTGGGAACAAAATATATGATCTCTGTGTGATGGGACTAACACACTTCAAGTCCTATAGGTGCTTCTGGGAACAAAATATATGATCTCTGTGTGATGGGACTAACACACTTCAAGTCCTATAGGTGCTTCTGGGAAGAAAATATAGGTCTGTGTGATGGGACTAACACACTTCAAGTCCTATAGGTGCTTCTGGGAACAAAATATAGGAGCTCTGCCTGCCTGCCACGAACACACTACAAGTCCTATAGGTGCTTCTGGGAACAAAATATAGGAGCTCTGCCTGCCTGCCACGAACACACTACAAGTCCTATAGGTGCTTCTGGGAACAAAATATAGGAGCTCTGCCTGCCTGCCACGAACACACTACAAGTCCTATAGGTGCTTCTGGGAACAAAATATAGGAGCTCTGCCTGCCTGCCACGAACACACTACAAGTCCTATAGGTGCTTCTGGAACAAAATATAGGAGCTCTGCCTGCCTGCCACGAACACACTACAAGTCCTATAGGTGCTTCTGGGAACAAAATATAGGAGCTCTGCCTGCCTGCCACGAACACACTACAAGTCCTATAGGTGCTTCTGGGAACAAAATATAGGAGCTCTGCCTGCCTGCCACGAACACACTACAAGCCCCTCTTTCTAAATCAATCTTTGTAAATGAATCTATCTAACTCAATCTCTCTAAGTAAATCTCTCTAACTAACTAAATCCAGCAGAGTGTCACAGAACTATCCTGCTCTATCTACGCCGGAACAGCATGTGACCGGCGCAGACGGCGTGGCGTCCTTTTATAGGGGGGGGCGTGTACTAAAGCCCCTGAGCTGTAATTGGCTACAGGCGTCCTGCCTGTAGCCAATTATGGCTCTTCGAGTTTCCGGCGCTGTGATTGGCCAAGCATGCGGGGTCACAGTGCATGCTTGGCCAATCATCAGCCAGCAATGCACTGCGCCGGCCGCGCCGGCCGCAATGCATTGCGGGGCCGCTCGCATCACACGAACGTGATGCGAGCGGCCAAAATAGTTCTGGGCTCGCCGAGCGAGCGAACGCCCGGTGCTCGATGCGAACGTGGGTTCGCATCGAGCACCGGGCCCATCCCTAGACAGGACTAATTAAACTATTAAAATGATTGAAGTCATAAATTGCAGGTGGTCATTTGGACGATAGTCCCCTTTTGAAACCCCACTCACCAAAACGAAATGACCCACGGCTTTGCAGTCCTAGGGTCTTAAAAGTATTTTCAGGACGGTGAAGTGGATGATGTAAAAGATCCTATTGAAACTCGGGATAGATCAGCAGGGACTCCAGATAAATATCAAAGCCGTGGAAAGGAAAGAAATAAAACAACATGTGTAGTATCGCCGAGATAGACCTGTGGAACACTGTACAATAGTAACTCACTATTGAGCAGACAGGGATCAGCGAGTTCCGGGTGCGCGCTTGGCGTGCGCTCCAAAACAGAACAGGAAGCAGCGTCACTGGCTTACTGACCGGAAATTGCGTTGACGCGTTTCGCCCCTCCTCCAGGGCGTCCTTGATGACGCCCTGGAGGAGGGGCGAAACGCGTCGATGCAATTTCCGGTCAGTAAGCCAGTGACGCTGCTTCCTGTTCTGTTTTGGAGCGCACGCCAAGCGCGCACCCGGAACTCGCTGATCCCTGTCTGCTCAATAGTGAGTTACTATTGTACAGTGTTCCACAGGTCTATCTCGGCGATACTACACATGTTGTTTTATTTCTTTCCTTTCCACGGCTTTGATATTTATCTGGAGTCCCTGCTGATCCATCCCGAGTTTCAATAGGATCTTTTACATCATCCACTTCACCGTCCTGAAAATACTTTTAAGACCCTAGGACTGCAAAGCCGTGGGTCATTTCGTTTTGGCGAGTGGGGTTTCAAAAGGGGACTATCGTCCAAATGACCACCTGCAATTTATGACTTCAATCATTTTAATAGTTTAATTAGTACTGTCCATCACCCATGTTTTATTTTTGATTAATACAATAAGTCACCTTTGACACTATTCTATTTTTGTAGCCATTGTTGCACAATTTGATTGTTATATTTTATGGGTACACTAATGCTTTGGTTTTATTTCACCATGCCCCTTTAAGTCCCCCCCAATGTTAATGCAATTTTGGCCACAGCCACTGTTCACTGTAGCACACCTCATTACTACCCCCTTTGGTCACCCAAGGTATTTTACAATCATATAGCATGTACTACAAAAAAATTGCTGTGCGCCGCGGAAATGTTTGGGTTTGGCTTGAAGAAAAGGTGGCAACCCTAGTGACCAGTGAAAAATCTGAAAACTGCACTTGGTGACACTGTGACAGGGAGTGAAAGGGTTAACTGGGGGTGATCAAGGGGTTAAATGTGCACCTACCTTTCCTGGTGTCAGTGTAGTGTTGGTGTACTCACAGTAGATCAGCAGGTCCAGGCCAGAAATCATTGACCTGGGCCTGCAGACTGATCAGTTCTGAAATCAATCCAATCGGTGTGAGGACGGCGGGGGGTGCGTGACCGATGTACAATGATGGCAATTTGTGCAGGAGAGCCAAACCTGACGCAGTACAACTGTGTCGGCTGGTTGGGAACCGGTTAATGTATTTTCTGTATTCTCTGTATTATGGTAAAACAGCTTCTGCATGCAGCTCCCCCATCCCCCAATACTTACCTGAGCCTGATCTCCATCCAGCAATGTGCACAAGAGCAGAGGCTCTCTTGGCTCTCTCCCTCCTCATTGGCTCAGACACAGCAGGGGGAGCCATTGGCAGAGGAAGACTTGGGACTTTTTATGGCAGACAAGGACTCATAAAGGGGATGGGAGTTAGGGATGTTCATCATTTCTTCTAGTGATGGGGGAGGGGTAACTTTCCAGGATTTATAACTCCTATCCTGCAGAAGGGAGACAATGACAGATGATATTTCTGGAGTATGAGTTGTATTGGTTATGGGACGGCCTTTTGTACAGAAGTGAGAACTGTCTGAGGTCTTTGTCTTCAGAGGAATGGATCGTGTTTTCTGTCTGTATTATGGTCAGGACAAAACATTCCATTCATAGATTTGTAAATATGAAATATTGTATATAAATAATTTTCATTTTTAGCCAGTAGGTGGAGCTGAAATCTCTTTTCCACATGCTTACCTGCCTGTCCTTCCCGAATCACTGTAAAATCCATGTTATTTACAGAGTTCAGTAGCTCAAGCTGTAATTTCCCTTCATAACTGAATGACTCAGAGGAGGGGGAGGAGGGGGGAGCAGATTGCTGAAACCCACCGGAGGGACCTCACTGGATATTGTGTGAAAATTGAGGATGAATTGATCCGTGGTGTCTGTAGCTACAGAGGTCAGTGAGGTCTCGGTCACACGTGTGTCAGTACCATGTGATTACATGACATCTATTCAGCATTTCTAAAGCCCGATAACCGCCTTCCATGCCTGCCATGAATATTACAATGGCAGCACACAGGAGCGGTAGCGTTGTGTCGTGTTATAAATGAAGCCGCATGTCGCTGTCATGAGACATCCACGCTTGTCAGTCGCCTCCATTCATTTCATGGTGATGTCCAATAATCGCTGGGCATTGGAGGACAGACAGCGGAGGCTCCGGTATCCCAGAATGCACTGGGAAATAATAGAGAAGTAGGACAGAGCAGCTCCGGTCACTTCTGGTTGTACAGAACAGCCGTGTGGTAACTCCAATAGCTTCTGTGTGTCGGCAAAATCACCAACCAGCCAGAAATACTGACAGTGCCAGGCAGGAAATGTGTCACTGCACAGCCAAAAACCTCTTCCAATTATATATACTAATCAGCTGAACACAGAAGGATTCATCCACAAAATCCAACACCAAATACATAGAAAGAGAACTGTGCAGCACTACAAGTGAGACTCCCTAAAACTAAAAATTATATTTTTATTTCAAATGTTTAAACAATCCACACGTGTCTCAGCACAATTATACAGGAATATTACAATGTTAGAAAAAACAATATAAGTAAGATATTGTCAAAGTGTTCAATATTGCAGCATGATGAGTGAGACCACCCAAACTTTAGCATATTATGTACATGCAAAAAACCTACTTTGTGGTCGGCCACTTATGATTGGTGATGTGCAGTGACACCTCCCTTACAGGATAGATATGAAGATAGCTGTGCAGCTCTAGAAGTGAGACTCCCTAAACCTAAAAGTGTTAATTTTTACACATTTTAAACAAACAACACAAATATACATGATGAAGCCCCGCCTAGGACGTAACGTGTAAGGTGGAGACGTCATCACGCCTGTCAGATACACTAGGAGAGCCGCTGCTATACTGTTATGAAGGAGAGGAGGGTCGCCGGCCGCTCTGTGCATTCTTACATGGATATATTGTGATTCTATGTGAGGATATATTACATGTTATTATTAATAAACTATTAATGACCCGAGTATCCCAGCTATTGTGACACATACAAATAAAACAGATGTGGTAACAAGTCACCAAGCGGGTATTATCCTCAGACCGGGAAATCTGTCCTCCAGGGGGCAGGAGAGCGATAGTGAGTATGATGACATGGCGGCTGGTTTTCATTTTATAGAATTATTGTAATATATCCGAAATCCACATATCAGAGGAGATCATTTCCTCTACATCACTTCCTCTTTAGGCTCCTCCCACTAGAAGAGCAACCCCTCCCCCGGACATTTCTCCAGCATTCTTATAGTGTTTTCAGAGCTTCATAAACACAATGAAGACACATGATAAATGTCATAGAAGTCTTACTGAGCATTGCTTCCTTCTACATAATCATCAGACGTGTGAGCGAGTCCTAAGGGGTCTATTCCATCCTATTTCCTGCTTGCTAGGAATATGGATGGTCATTCCATATGTACATAGCCTGGTCACTGTTCTACTATAAGGGGAACCCCAAATCCCATGGATGAGATTCCAAAGAGAAAGATTCCCTCAGAGAGAGGAGAAGACATGAGAAGAGGACAGGTGATGGAAGATCCTACATGGGTGAGGATGGAGGACACCCAGAGATAGAAGGAGACACTGAGAGACGGGAACAAATCACAAGACGTCACATTTCCCCATCACTGCACATCACACATATCTCTTACCCCAATTCCTGAATTTTACTCTCCGGGTTCATCAGAAAGGAAAGAGAATCACACTTCCATTCATATTCTGAAAAGGAGGAATCTTCTTCTTCTGCTTTGTCCTCTCCCGGACAATCTTTACTGGGAATAGTACAACGATCAAATCTAAAAGCCAATAATGAGATAATAATTAGCACCAAGAATGTATGACCTCTGACATCAAGAATAACAATGTAACCCCCAACATTTCCCTTCCACATGGCTGCCTTCCCTCCGGGTCTACAGTCTCATACTGGACCTGATGAGGACTTCTCATTGGTGGCTATAAGTGGTCTTTGAAGTCACACTCCAGACAAAACTTAAAGGAGGCCACTGATATGTATACGGGGTCTCCGGCCTTCCTACACAGGGGTCTCCATTCAGCTTCTGGAAAATCCTGGAACACCACTTTGGTTCCAGATATAAAATGCAGTCCAGACATTCCCATCTCCGCCCACTTCTGCAGACAATTGGCCCCTCCAATGTTGGGATGATGACAGGGCCGCTGATAGAAATCATGGGGCCCCGTACAGCCTACCTGACAGGGCCCCCTTCAGCCCCACCCCTGGCCCCACCCCTATGCAGAGAGGCCATGGTATAAAGAAAGGCTAAATTGTGGGTTTGGCTAATTTTAAAATATGTGCTACACGGAGCTGGAAAATGGACATGGTTTAACCACTTTAAGACCAGCCTCGTTTTGGATTTTAGGTGTTTACATGTTTAAAACAGTTTTTCTTGCTAGAAAAAAAAATTAGAACCCCCAAACATTATATATTGTTTTTTTTCTAACACCCTAGAGAATAAAATGGCGGTCGTTGCAATACTTTTTTTCACCTCTCCCGCCGCCGATAACGGTGATCTCGCGGCGAATGCGCCGCGATGACCACCATTATCGGAATGCCGACCGGCGCCTGAAGAGATAGATATCTCGGTTGTGGCAGCAGCTGCTGCCGTTACCGAGATATCTCTCTTCAAAATCAAGACGTATATCGTCGTGCGCCTGTCGGAAAGTGGTTAAATTACGCTTAAAGCGGAGTTCCAGGTTTTTTATGTTTATTTAAAGTCAGCAGCAACAAAGTGTAGCTGCTGACTTTTAGTAAACAGACACTTACCTGTTCCACGGTCAAGCGATGCGGCCAAACGGCCATCGCTCCTCTCCGCTGGCACCTCCATTGCCACTCTGGGCACCCGGCCATGCTCTCGGAGTGGACAGGCGATCTTCTGGGACCTGTCACCAGTAGATTGCCCAGAGGGAGGGGCCGCCTAAGGCGAAAGGAGTCGCCTTGGCGGTCCCTGGGCAGAAGGAGGAAGCAGGACAGGAAGTCCCACTCCTAACGAAGCCCCACACTCCCCCCCCCCCCCCCAAAAAATGACATGCCAAATGTGGACTGTTAGGTGGTGAGGAGTGCTTAAAGCGGAAGTTCCACTTTTGGGTGGAAGTCTGCTTTAATTATTGGGCATGGCTTAAAGGGGTGTGGTTAGTCCAAGATGACTGTGTGTAGGATGCAGATGATACTGTGCTGCGTTCAAAACTGCACTGTCCAATTTGTCAGTCAAACAGTTCTACATGAAAAAGGAAGAAGATGCCATTTATGTCAGCTAAGCTCACTTTAAAAAAAAAAAATTGTAAAACTATTAATGAGAAGTAATATTATGTCTAAGGGGCGGTTCACACCACGCCTGCATCTGAATTGCGTAGGAATGTGCTGTGGATTCCTCTAAAATTCAACCTGCATGCAAAATACACTGCTTTTGTGATCTGCAGCGGGTGGCAATAAAAAGTTACTGAACCCTCAAACGCAGGTCGCAAACGTAGTGTTTTTGCCCTGCACCTGCCAGCCCTGGATCACCATGTGATCTGGTTGCAGTGCATGTAAAAAAGTAGTGCATACACTCCTTTGGTGCATTGCAATTTTAGCCCATTCAAAATGAATGAGCTTGAAATTGCACTGCACAGACCCGCATGTGAATCGCACAGGAACGCACAGTGCATTCCTGTGTGATTCAGCTCCAGGCATGCTGTGATCTAAAAATGTAAGTAGAAGTAATAAAAAGTGGGGTTTGCTGACATTGATGGCATCTCCTTTTTCATGAAATATGGCAGTGCAGTATAAAACCCAATTTCTCAGTCAGGACGGCTGTGCTACATGAAAAAGCAGACATTAGACTTTACATTGTAATTAATGTGAAGAAGAAGCCAGGAACCATCATGCTGGAAGCCCGGCCACACCCCCTCCCGCCCACTCAAACTACAGGATCTCACAGTCAGGCTCCGCCTCTCTGCCTCTGTGATGTTTAGCCTGGAGTGAGTGCTCATTGAGAGCAGCTGAACAGCTGCTGAGGGAGGAGCTGAGGAGGGGGAGTTGGAGAAAGAGTTTTTTTTTTTCTTCTGCAATCTATTCAGATCGGGCCCCCCCTGATGGCCAAGCCCGGTACAACAGGGCCAGTTGTACTGGCTTATCAGCGGCCCTGGATGATGATGTCACACCCCTGACATTATTTCCCTCCCCCAGATCTCTGAACACGAAGCTTTCCCTCCAAATGTTCTGTGTGATAAATGGTATAATTGGGGGGGCAGGGAAAGGGTTAATCTGATGTAAATGATGTGATTGTTACCAGAAGTTGTGTAGAAGGTGATATGTGGGAACCACCATTTAGCTCTGGTTCACACAGCACAACATGAAAGTCGCAGCCACTTCCAGCTTGACTTTTCTCTACAACTTCCCGGCGACCAGGTGCGACTTCAAAGTGACTTTACTGAGAAGCATTCCTATGGGACTTTGATGGATCCGTGTTTATAGCGTGTTTTGTCACATGACAAAACATGCGTCTGATAACCGTGATTGGGGCGTCATAAACAATCAGGCTGCATTTACATCTGCATGATTCTGAATGCACATCAACCGCACAGAAATTGTGTGCTTTGCCGCAGGTTTCAGAAATGCGCTGCGACCGTGCGTCACACTTGTACTGCAAAAATGGCGAGGTGAGCACAATGCATGTTTCCAAAACGTGTGGCAAAGCATGCATTTTCCTGCAGGTTGCCGGGCGTTCAGAAATGTGCAGACCATGGACATGTGCACGGGGTGTTCCCGGGTGTGCCTGGGCACACCCTAATGTGTGTCTGGAGATCTGCTGTAAGATGCTGCAAGAGACTGTATAGGGCGCTGCCTGTGAGACAGTTTCCCACTGAGCAGTCAGGGAGTCATGTAAGAGCCGCTTAGTGCTTTAAACTGTAATCTAATGTCACTGCTTGCAGATAGGAGCTGTCAAAACTCGGGGCTGATGTCCGGGCTGGGCGGGACCAAACAGATAGCCTATCAAACACGCTGATGTCGAGGGCTGGGCGGGCCACTCCGTGTATGTGGCACCACCCCCTTTCTATCTCTTACATGCCTAGCTGACTGCTCAATGGGAAACTTCCCCTCTCCTATATCAGTGCCAATTGGTGCCACCTATCAATTCCCATCATTGCCAACCAATGCCAATCAGTGCCACCTGTCAGTGCCCACCAGTTCCACATGTCAGTGCCCACCAGTGCCACCTGTCAGTGCCAATCATTGCCTGTCAGTGCCCACCGTTGCCATGTCAGTGCCCACCAGTGCCACCTGCCAGTGCCCATCAGTGCCACCTATCAGAGACAATCCGTGCCACCTGTCAGTGCCAATCAGTGCTGCCAGTCAGTGCCAAACAATGCCACCTATCAGTGCCAACCAATGCCCAACAGTGCTGCCTATGAGTACTCATCAGTTTTTCCTTATCAGTGCCAATCAGTGCTGCCTATCAGTGCAAACCAATGCCATAAATCAGAGCGCAACAGTGATGCCTATCAGTGCCCACATGTGCTGCAAATCAGTGAAGCCTATTAGTGCCACCTGTCAGTGCCAATCAGTGCTTCCAATCAGTGCCACCTATCAGTGCCCATCAGTGTTGCCTAGCAGTGGCATCTATCAGTGACAATCAGTGCTGCCTATCGGTGCAGCCTATCAGTGCCCATCAGTGCTGCTTATTAATGCCCACCAGTGCCACCTATCAGTGATGCATATCAGTGCCCACCAGTGCCGCCTATCAGTGCTGTCCATTAGTGCCACCTATCAGTGCCATCGTGCAGTGCTGCCAACCAGTACCGCCTATCAGTGCCCATGAGTGCTGCCAATCAGTTTCACCTATCAGTGCAGGGATGGGCAGTTGAACTGAGCAGCCAGGCACATTGTCTATGGTGGAGGGTCGGCCTGGTGGGGCACAACTGAAATCCGTCCGTTTATGAATGTCACATGCCGATCTTTAGTATAATACGTAATCACCACACTACTATTTACAATAAATTACTGGAGGTAAATTAAAAAAGTGTCAGTAAAAGGCCTCCCACTAATCACTGTTATGTGTTCCCACACCATAAATAAAAGTGCAGCGCTAACTTACTAATCAATAACTGATCAATAATTGTGGAATCCTCTAATGTATGGAAATCTCAACAAACGTCAATATTACCACAATGCCGGTGATATGTAACGTCACATATAATACACATCACACTGACAAAAGAAATAAAAAATGAAACTTAGCGGGGGATGGGGGAAACCCCTCCTATAGATATTTACCATACAGATTACCTTCAAGTGCAATAACTATTTAGTTGGGAGGTTCCCACCATTATAGCACTTTGGAATTGTTATTGTTTAGATTGTTACACTTCATTTTATATGTTTTAATTACTATTATAATGTGAACTTTTGTGCTTGAAGTTAATTTCCCACCACCCTTGCTAAGTTTGTGTCTTTATGGACCTTGCTTTGTGCTCTGGTGGGCAGTCATGTTGGAACAGGAAGGGGCCGTCCTAAACTGTTCCCTCAAAGTTGGGAGCCTGAAATTATCCAAAATGTCTTGGTATGCCGACGCCTTAAGAGTTCCCTTCACTGGAACTAAGGGGCCAAGCCAACCCCTGAAAAATAACCCCCCACAACATAATCCCCCCAAATGATTTGGACCAGTGCACAAAGCAAGGTCCATAAAGACATGGATGAGCGAGTTTGGGGTGGAGGAACTTGACTGGCCTTCACATTAAAGTAGAGACTATGAGCCAGGCCTTCTCATCCAACATCAGTGCCTGGCCTCACAAATGCTCTTCTGGAAGGATACTTCTGGTAATACAGTGTGTATGTTTGTGAGTGTGTGTGTATGTATGTATGTATGTATGTATGTATGTATGTATGTATGTATGTATGTATATATATATATATATATATATATATATATATATATATATATATATATATATATATAAACGCATGTGCGTTTGAGCTTTGGGGTGCACACCCTAATGCAATAGGCTGAGCACGCCTATGGTGCAGACGCCAACGAATAGTCTCGCAAGTACAACGTGTGTTGTCACACATTTTCAAAATGCACAGCAAAGCATGCGTTTTCTTACGGGTTGGCGTGCGTTTAAAAACATGAAGATGCAGATGAATGGTAACACAAGTGTGATGCACATTGCCACACAAAACATGCAGAAAAGCATGCGTTTTCTTGTGGGTTGCCGTCAGTTGTAAATACGTTTCCATTCATTCACATCTGTACATTTCCAACTGCACAGCAACCTGCAAGAAAATCCATGCTTTGCTGTGCGTTTCATAAATGTGTGACAATGTGCGTCACACTTGTGTTATTATTCATTTGCTTCTGTACATTTTTGAATGCATGGCAGACCGCAAGAATACATGCGCTTTGCTGTATGTTTCAAGGGAGCACAGCAAGGAGCATTGCTTTTGTGTTACCATTCATTTACATCTGCGCATGCGTGTCGTGCGTTGCTGTGCATTTTTTAGACATATGAAAAAGCGCACATTTTCTGTGTGAGTCGCCTCGTATTCGGAAACACTCAGATATGAATGTCGGCTAATTGTTAATGACGCCCCAATCACAGTTAGCAGACGCATGTTTTGCTGCCAAGACGCATGACGCTCCATGACTGAGAAGATTCTTGAGCTACTTTGGGGTGTTTGTTGCATGTCGGGCAGAACATTCCAGTGAATGGGCTCCCTATACACAATGTGTGATTACACATGAAAAATACACAAATAATGGAAGTGGGAATGTGCGTTTCTGCTACGCTCAGGTGTGACTGGGATGTGATTGGGAGGAAGATTTTAGGCAGCAAGGATGACCAGGGCGGAGAGGTGAGGGGTAAAGAAGCCTCAGAAGTCGCAGCAAAGTCTTAAAGATTCAGACAAATGTGCGACTTTCTGGTGATTTTACATTGAAGTCTATGGGAGTCGTGCAGCACAAGAATCACCCAAAAGTAGTGCAGGAAGTATTTTCTTTTAGTGCAGCGACTCAAATCGCAGCAATTAAGACAACAGCCAATAAAATCTTTGTGTTTTCACCTGACCTGCGACTTTACATGTCATCAGAATGTCGCTGGGAAATTGCTGTAGTGTGAACCAGGGCTTAGGGCTGAGGAAAGTGTGAGTTCCCAGGACTTCTAACAAGTGTGGTAGATGGAGAACATGTCTGATAATCACCGTTATACTGTATGCAGGTTCCTGCCCATTCTCTGAATTCAGTTAGGATATCCTCACACTCATTTACCTGACCCTCTGACACCTGTGTAGGATTGGAGATAGAAGTTTCTGGATCTCTGGACCCACAACGAAATCGTCAAAATTTAAAGACAGAAAACTTTCTCTCTTCAAAGTCTCCAAGCAATAGATCAGCTGCTTGGAATAATTCCTGTCCATCCAGTGATTAGTACGTGAGCTCCCCAGCTTCAAATCTGTACAACCAGACATGACTCTCCTAATGAAGTCCTCATCCTGAGTCTCATACAGACAGGAGATGGTCTCAGTATAGAAAGTCTGATCATCGCCCTTCTTCATGGCCCATTCTAGGATTGCAGGTTTGGCTCGGAGTGAGATGGTGATTCCTGTGACCTCTGAGAATGTCTTCACCTGATTTTCATTTAAGAGACCAAACAGGAATTGTAAAGATAATGATAAATGTGAGTACAATACACTGAAGTCACGGAGTGATTCCCCTTTACAGATCTCCGGGAGGAAAGTACCTTCCATAGACCCAGACCCATCATCCATCCCATAATAGAGAGCAGCAAGGAACTCCTGTACACTCAGGTGGATGAAGCTGTAGCAGGTCTGGTTACGGACGTCCCAATGAAAGATGTTCTCATTCAGAAATACAGACTCCACCTCATCCAGAGAAAGTCCATGTCTTTCTAGATCTTTCTTCTCAAATAAGATTTGTTGCTTCAGAACTCCCTGATTGGCCAGAGCACACAGCTTCTTCAGACAGGTTTGTTTCCTGTGTACAGACTGCTCCTTCTTGCTGTGATGGGTTAGTAAAACCTCCAGGAAGAGAAGGTAAATTGAAATTGTTGTATTACACCGAATTGCATCCAAATCTTTTCTTACTTCTTGTTTCATTACAGTGCAGACAATCCAGCATGTCATGGGGACGGCACACATGGTGTACACAACCTCATTGTCTTTTATTATACTGAGAACCTTGCCTGCATCTTCTTTATTTCCATAGAATTTATGGACATATTCCTCTCGATCGTCCCCTGTAAATCCCTGGATTTCCACATTGCGATAATCATTGATGAATGTGTTAAGTTTCTCCATGGCCAGTGACCTTGTGGTGATGATCAGAGAAGATTCTGGGAGAACATGTCCCCTGAACAAGCTTTGGAGAATTATTTCTTTGTGGGTTTCCATAGAAATGTCAAGACAACCCTCAGATTTCTCCTTCAGAGTCCACCTCAGTTCATCAAACCCATCAACTATGGTAAGAAGTTTTCTCTGACTTCCAGGATCCTCCAGAATAGACATCAGGTCATCTGAACTCAGTCTGCAGGTTCTGGATAAAAGTCCCACAAGACTTATGTCTCCAGGGATGGTGTTGATTTCTCTACAGCTCAGATATAACACAACATCAAACTGGTCTTTGTAGAGATCCTCAGAGGCCCAGTCCAGCATGATCTTCTTGGAGGTCATTGTTTTTCCAATCCCAGCAGGTCCTTGTAACACCACAATCTTAGGGATGAACCCTTTTTCATCAGGGTCAAAGAGGGCCTGGATTGTGATTGGGGATTTTTTCTCCATGATCTGTAGATGTCTTCTACCTGAACTCCTTATTTCTTCTTCTTTTCCCTCTTTATTCTGGGGTCCGTTTATCATCAATAACTTGGTGAATATTTCCTGTAGATGAACAGTCTCCCCCATACGGGAATTATATTCTTTAATCCTCTGGAATTTCTCGTTCTCTTTGTGTTCCTTACTGATGTCTTTATGAGAGAAAAGAGAATATTTTATTCCTCATACACACATGAAATAGTATTTATAAGACAGAGTTGGAAATATTGTATTCTAACCATAAACCTGAAGAATGGAACCCTAAAAGAAGATATCCCATGAAATACAGGAGGACTGTGGAAGCATCCAAACTATGGGCACACCATCCAGACCTAAGTCATAAATAGAACCTACAGGGCTCAGGTGAAAGAAATAATGAAGGGCACCTCCTGACTGCTGGGACCCTTTCCATCAGTCTCAGGCCCTTTCCTCTGGTCCCAGGGCCCTTCCATCCAAGGTTGGGGCTCTTCTCTCTGAGGCAGGAAAGAGTTGCCACCTCCTCCCCATTTAAACCCGAACACATAGTGATTACACAGGTTCTGTGGCTGATTAAGGTGGTATTTAAACTCACTTGGTGCCTTATCTGCACTCAATTAGTCTCAAAACCTGTGTAATTCATATACCGTATGTACTCGAGTATAAGCCGAGTTTTTCAGCACATTTTTTTGTGCTGAAAATGCCCCCCTCGGCTTATACTCAATTGAAGCATTTTTCTGCTGCAGAAAATGACATTTTCCGAACCGAATTTGGGGCCCCGTATCTCGGGGCCACTTGGTGCTGGAAACCCCAAATTTGGTATGCAAACCCAGTGGAACTAGCACTAAGTGGCCCCCTAGATACGGGGGCCCCAAATTCGGTCAACTGTGTCCATCTGCAGCAATGTAATTTCATGCCCCTTTGGGTCCAGAAACCCCAAATTTTGTCTGCAGATAGGGGGCATCTAGGAACCCTTAACTACCAAGTTTGAAGTTCGGGGGAAATATGGCTGCAAATAAGAATAGTGAGGCATGCAAATGGACACAGTGAGGCTGCAAATGGGCATTGTTGACCGTCTTTTTCACTTACAGTAGCTGTGCATTTCTCACCCTAGGCTTATACTCGAGTCAATACGTTTCCCCATTTTTTTGTGGTAAAATTAGGTGCCTCGGCTTATATTCGGGTCGGCTTATACTCGAGTATATACAGTATGTTCGAGTTTAAAGGGATGAGGTAGCAACCCTAAGGCAGGGGCCCTTTCCACTTGTTCCTGTCGTGGGGCCCTTTATAAGACCTGGTTCAGACTGCTGCGACTAAGTATGTGACTTTCAACACAAAGCCGCATGACAAGTCAAAACACATTCATTTCAATGGGTGCTGTCCTAATAAATGTGACTAATGTAACAGCAACAAAGAAAGAGGCAATACTTTTCTATGATTTTGGTGGGATTTGAGTGGCATAGACTGCAATGCCAAATCACAAAATTGCAAACAAGTCACAAGGAAATTGCAAGCAAGTCGCACAACTTTGGGATCACAACAGTCTGAACTGAGCCCATGTTCTGCAGTGGGCCCCATTCCTTCCATCTTGTGCCCCCTACAGCGGTAGAACACTAGGGCCCGGTCTTAAGTGCAACCTTTGCGACTCTGGTAGTTCCGCCACTGATCCAAACTACAATAAAAACAAAATGTTCATCCAGAAGGGATTTCATATGAAATGTAGATGTCCTACTAACCTGATAATGTTTTGCCATGTGTCGTCTTCTTCAGTTTGGCTGGAAATAAGATTAGGGAAGTGATTAGTCCTGACAAACCTCTGAAGTGTATAAAATAATAACTAAGAGAGTTATTAGTGTAGCAGATCCTCCCAGAAACCATCATCCCACCAACCCTCTGTAGATCGGAGTGTCTCCTCCAGGTGATGGGGAGTGTCTTTGTCTGCCTGGTAACATCTCAGCACATTGCAGTGACATGTGACCATGGTGGGGGGGACCAGAAAAGCCCCCAATTCTCTATGCAGGTTTACAGGCACACACCTAGAATCTGGAGCCTTGACTCCTCTTTCTGATGGAGGTTCAGGTGGATGCATGGGACACAAGGCTCAGAACCCCGAGCAACAATCATGAGGGTCTCCTAGGAATACAGCTATAAATATGGAGGTTCTGTATAATAGACAAGTGGCTGTGATTGTATTGCTCTGCTCGGCATGCTGAGTGATGTCATTGTGTTATGGTGACTGACTGCCGGCATCCTGGAGAAGTGTTACTCTGCTTCCCTTTTACATTGTTCCTGAACTCTGTAGCCTTTTCCTTCACAATTTTATACCCAAATTTATTTTATTCTGTAAACTCCCTCAGTAAAGATTGTTTAACCCCTTAGTGACTGAGGGGAAAACACATACAGTGGTGTGAAAAAGTGTTTGCCCCCTTCCTCATTTCCTGTTCCTTTGCATGTTTGTCACACTTAAGTGTTTCGGAACATCAAACCAATTTAAACAATAGTCAAGGACAACACAAGTAAACACAAAATGCAATTTTAAATGAAGGTGTTTATTATTAAAGGTGAAAAAAAATCCAAACCATCATGCCCTGTGTGAAAAAGTGATTGCCCCCCTAAACCTAATAACTGGTTGGGCCACTCTTAGCAGCAACAACTGCAACCAAGCGTTTGCATAACGTGCAATGAGGCTTTTACAGCGTCCTGGAGGAATTTTGGCCCACTCATCTGTGCAGAATTGTCCTAATTCAGTTACATTAGAGGGTTTTCAAGCATGAACGGCCTTTTTAAGGTCATACCACAACATCTCAAGGTCAGGACTTTGGCTAGGCCACTCCAAAGTCTTCATTTTGTTTTTCTTCAGCCATTCGGTGGTGGATTGCTGGTGTGTTTAGGATCATTGTCCTGCTGCAGAACCTAAGTTCGTTTCAGCTTGAGTACACGATGGTCGGACATTCTCCTTCAGGTCTCTTGGTAGACAGCAGAATTCATAGGTCCTTTTATCACGGCAAAACAGCCCCAGACCATCACACTAAAAAAAAATGCAGTGTTCCTTCTACCCAGATATACTTGGACACACACACATTTTGCTTTTTTATATCCTCCCTAAAAGCCTGACACTGATACTAATTTAACTGAGGCAAGTGAGGCCTGCAGTCCTTGGACGTTGTTGTGGGGTCTTTTGTGACCACTTGGATGAGTCGTCGCTGCGCTCTTGGGGTAATTTTGGGCGGCCGGCCACTCCTGGGAAGGTTCACCACTGTTCCATGTCTTCGCCATTTGTGGATAATGGCTCTCACTGTGGTTCGCTGGATTCCCAAAGCTTTGGAAATGGCTTTATAACCCTTTCCAGACCGATAGATCTCAATTACTTACTTTCTCAATTGTTCCTGAATTTCTTTGGGTCTCGGCATGATGTGCAGCTTTGAAGGATCTTCTGGTGGTCCTTACTGTGTCAAGCAGCTCCTATGTAAGTGATGCCTTGATTGTGAACTGGTGTGGCAATAATCAGGCCTGGGTGTGGCTAGAGAAATTGAACTCAGGTGTGGACAGTTATAGTATGTTTTAACAAGCAATCACTTTTTCACACATGGTTTGGATTTTTTTTCACCTTTAATAATAAACACATTTACAAATTGCATTTTGTGTTTACTTGTGTTGTCCTTACTATTGTTTAAATTGGTTTGATGTTCCGAAACACTTAAGTGTGACAAACATGCAAAGGAACAGGAAATGAGGAAGGGGGCACTTTTTCACACCACTGTATTAATGCCTTAACACAATTTTGCAACTTTGACCTGTGTTAGTAAATCTGTACATATCATCCCAACTACATTGTGTATCCAGATAGATTATACCGTATTCATTTCAGGACAAATTGAGCTTTATTTGGTAACACTGGCACTAACACTGTTAGTTGTGGTTTGTACCCGTAGTACGGCGTAAAAAACATTGCACACATTTTGCTTTTTTATCCTCCCTAAAAGCCTGACACTGATACTAATTTAGAAAATGTTTAACCACTTCCTGACCGGCTCATGCCGATATACGTCGGCACTTTAGAGAGGGATATCATTGTTATGGCATCAGCTAGCTACCATAACCCCGGTATCCTCTTCTTCAGTGAGCGGTCCGGTTTCTGATAAACGTGGTCTCTGCGGCGGATTCGCCGCCAGATCACTTTTATCGGTGGCGAGAGAGGGCCCCCCTCCCGCTGCTATCTGGTGCCCTCCACCGCTTACCAGAGCCGTCCTAGCGGCAGAGGCGATCACGTCCACTCCCGTGTGTGGTATGACGCTGAGTGAGGGGAAGATGGCCCCCACCCATCTCCATACTATTGCAGGGCGGAAGCGACGTCAAAACATCACTTTTTTTATTTTTTGCATTTTTGTGTAAATATGAGATCTGAGGTCTTTTTTGATTCCAGATCTCATATTTAAGGGGTCCTGTCATGCTTTTTTTGTTCTATTACAAGGGATGTTTACATATCTTGTAATAGGAATAAAAGTAACACCATTTTCTTAAATAAAAGGGGAAAAATAAAAAGGTAAAATAAGAAAAAAAACGCATACATGAGTAGCGCCCGCATATGAAAACGGTGTTCAAATCGCACATGTGAGGTATCTCTATGATCGGTAGAGCGAGAGCAATAATTCTAGCCCTAGACCTCCTCTGTAACTCAAAACATGCAACATGTAGAATTTTTTAAACATCACCTATGGAGATTTTTAAGGGTAAAAGTGAGTCGCCATTCCACGAGCGGGCGTATCTTTGAAGCGTGACATGTTGGGTATCAATTTGCTCGACATAACATTATCTTTCACAATATAAAAAAAATTGGGCTAACTGTTGTCTTATTTTTTTATTTTAGAAAAGTGTATTTTTTCCAAAAAGTGTGCTTGTAAGACCGCTGTGCAAATACGGTGTGACACAGAAAGTATTGCAATGACCGCCATTTTATTCTCTAGGGTGTTAGAAAAAAATATATAATGTTTGGGGGTTCTAAGTAATTTTATAGCAAAAAAAGTGTTTTTAACTTGTAAACACCAAATCTCAGAAAGAGGACTCGATCCTTAAGTGGTTAAAAAGAAACCTACCCAAAATACACTAACCCTGACCCCTAACACAACCTCTGACCCTAAATCTGGCACTGACACAGATCAAACCTTGATATCGCTATTTTTGTCTTTATTAGAAAGAACACAATGTATGATATAATATATCCTGTATGTATACAATGTATTATACAATGGATCCTGTATTTATACAATGTATTATATAATGGATAATGTATGTATACAATGTATTATATAATAGATCCTGTATGTATACAATGTATGATATAATGGATCCTGTATGTATACAATGTATTATATAATGGATCCTGTATGTATACAATGTATTATATAATGGATTCTGTATGTATACATTGTATTATATACTGTAATAGATCCTGTATGTATACAATGTATCTTTCTCTCCATTTATAAAAATAAAGAAAACACAGGGGTGAGCTGCACAGACACTCATTACTATGACTGGCAATTAGAGGATATCACATCGATCATTTGACAGGGAACTGGGAGTCCCGGATTCTGATCATTAGTACGATCCCCGGGGGGCTCTTGATGAGATCCTAGTCTCTGTGCAGTGCTCTCCCAGCACATAGAGAGGTACGCAGATATGTTCCCCCCCAGGATAAAGAACCCTTTTCGTGAGGCCCCATAAGTGCGTACTGTCAGTGGGAAGGGGTTTGTCCAGTTGGAAGCTCCTGATTGGTCACTGGCTTTCCCTGGATGAAATTCCTAGTTCTTACTCACACAGATATTGATCAGGAATTGGTAGGAAATGGTCATTATAGACGGAAACTCACCATGTTGTGCTCTCCTCTCCTGGAGGTCATTTGCGGGTCCCCTCAGACCGACCAGTGTAAAGACCTGAATGGTGACATCCAGAGCCCTTTCTTCTCCATATTTGTCTATCAGGATGTCCTTGGTGGTGATCCAGTCTGCATTTTCTAGTTTTCCTCGGGGGATGGGAAGTTCATCTCCATAGGAGTAATCAGACAATTTGTTCCTAAATCTCTTGAAGTCACATCCTTTCAGATCCTCCAGAGAATATATGATAAGATCCCCGGGAGTTTGTTTCCTCTTTCCCAGGACACCAGGAGCCGACCCTGCAGAGAGGATAATCAGCAACCATAAACATTCATCCTGATTGGAGGATTTCTGACACATGACAGCAGATAAGTCTGTACTGGCAACCAGCAATGCTATAAAGAGCATATAGAAGGGGAAGTAAATGATCCCCCAATATGTCTATTTGTACATTATCCTATGGAGGGATTGGATTCCCTGTGGTAATCTCATATGATTGCCTCCATAAAGTTACCTCTCAGATGGATGAATATTGGGTGCAAACACCTAGGGGGGCTATTTTTAAAAAAAACATCACCTTCATGAATCATCCCTATAATGTGTGTAGCGGTCACACTTCAACAAGTGTGCACTATAGAATGTAGTGGGGTATTCCTGCGCTACCGTGGAAGGGGGAGGGTAAGGGCGGGTGGTGGGGACTGACTGTGGGGGGACTGCTGCAGGCACCTGGTGTAGGTCAAACCGTACCTACCAAACTAGATATATAAAAGTGGGGGTGGTGCTGCGCTGTTCCCCAGGGAGGTGGCCAAATCTACCACAAGGTGGCAGTAATGTCTTTATCCCATTACTGCCACCTTGTGGTAGATTTGGCCACCTCCCTGGGGAACAGCGCAGCACCACCCCCACTTTTATATATCAAGTGTGCACTATAAGTGGAAATTTTGTTTTTCCTCAGAACTGTAATGAAGTTCTGGGGGTTAATTTTGCAGGAATTACTTTGGCATCAGTCTGACTGGGCTGGGCTAAGGTTCCGCCTGGTCATAGGTGCAGTGAGGCACCTGTGACAGGCCGAGAACCAGGCCTGATTGGACGTCTTAGGTAGTGATGGACGAACATCTGACGGGACGGTTCATAAACGCGATCGCGCAAACGCGCACAAATGTTCGCAAACCGCAGGTTTGCGGCGGGCCCCATTCATTTTAATGGCGAACATTAAAAACCTCCAGGTCATATTTTCAGCCACAAAATACTTACTAGCTATGCACACATAGTCCCACAACATGGACACTGACATACCAGAAGTAGGGATGAGCCGAACACCCCCGGGTTCGGTTCGAACCAGAACCTTCGAACGGACCGAAAGTTTGCGCGAATTTTCGAACCCTATACGTTATAATGGACGCGAACGTTCGATATCAAAAATGCTAATTACAACGGCCAATATGCATGTTAATGTCATAAAACAGGTTTGGGGACCCGGGTCCTGCCCAGGGGACATATATCAATGCAAAAAGAACTTTTAAAAACTAACGTTTTTTCGGGAGCAGTCATTTTAATGATGCATAAAATGAAAAAAAAAAGTGAAATTTTCCTTTAAATATGGTACCTGGGGGGTGTCTAAAGTATGCCTGTGAAGTGGCATGTGTTTCCCGTGTTTAGAACTGTCCTTGCACAAAATGACATTTGTAAAGGAAAAAAAGAAGCCATTTAAAACCACTTGCGGCTTTAATGTCATGTCTTGTCCTGGCCGCCATATGGCTGAAAATCCTTGAGAAAAATGGCATGGCTACCCCATCACCGCCCCCCCCCCCCACCCCAGCCCCTTTGGGTCTTGTATGGATATTAAGGGGGACCCCGCACCCAAAATAAAACCCTATAACTACAACCCTATATACTCTGATCAGCAGTATATAGGTGGTGCAAACAAGACACGGACTGTAGGTTTGTTCTTAAGTAGAATCTGAACAGGTACATTATGAAGTGTAGCTCCATCCCAAAAAAATCTATTTTTAAGCTTTTTGGAGAACATAGGGAGGGGTTATCACCCCTGTAACATTTGCTGTCTTTGCACATCTGTTGTGAACATGTCACCTCACTTTCTGTCCCAATGACAAATGTTTTTGGAAAAGTGGGGTTTTAATTGAAACAAGGATTGGTGATAAAGTATCAGTAGAGAGGAGATACCTTTTTCCCAAATTAAATCTAACAGGATAGAATTTCCCTTCCTAGGGGTAGATTTCCTCTCACTTCCTGTTTTTTCTTTCCATTTGCAAGTAGGAGTCGTTTGTAAGTTGGATGTTTGAAAGTAGGGGCCTGGCGTATATACTCTGCAGAAATTTGCCCTATTAGATGTTGGTGTAGCCACAAGACTGGTGGGCACAGGAATGGGCCCTGCTGTGAGTTAATAGATCAAGATTTGTACTTGCATGCACCTGTTGAACCGGGCAGAAAAATTGGGCCTGTGGTGGTGGTGGTGGTGGTGGACGGTGTTGCCACAAGACTGTAAGCTCTCACAGTTACTCTTGGTGGGCGCAGGAATGGGCCCTGCTGTGAGTTATTAGATCAAGATTTGTAATTGCATGCACCTGTTGAACAGGGCAGAAAAATTGGGCCTTTGGCGGTGGTGGTGGTGGTGGTGGTGGTGGTGGACGGTGTTGCCACAAGACTGTAAGCTCTCACAGTTACTCTTGGTGGGCGCAGGAATGGGCCCTGCTGTGAGTTATTAGATCAAGATTTGTAATTGCATGCACCTGTTGAACAGGGCAGAAAAATTGGGCCTTTGGCGGTGGTGGTGGTGGTGGTGGTGGTGGTGGTGGACGGTGTTGCCACAAGACTGTAAGCTCTCACAGTTACTCTTGGTGGGCGCAGGAATGGGCCCTGCTGTGAGTTATTAGATCAAGATTTGTAATTGCATGCACCTGTTGAACAGGGCAGAAAAAATTGGGCCTTTGGTGGTGGTGGTGGTGGACGGTGTTGCCACAAGACTGTAAGCTCTCACAGTTACTCTTGGTGGGCGCAGGAATGGGCCCTGCTGTGAGTTATTAGATCAAGATTTGTAATTGCAAGCACCTGATGAACAGGGCAGAAAAATTGGGCCTTTGGCGGTGGTGGTGGACGGTGTTGCCACAAGACTGTAGGCCCTCATAGTTACTCTTGGTGGGCGCAGGAATGGGCCCTGCTGTGAACTATTAGATCAAGATTTGTAATTACACGCCCCTGTTAAACAGGGGCTGAAAAATTGTGCCTTAGGCACTGGTGCTGGTGGCACAACACTGCAACCCCTCACAGATACTGTACTTGGAGCACAGCAGTCACACGTGTTGCGAAGCATTTTTTTAAAAAATTGTAAGTACACGCCCCTGTTATACAGGGGCTGAAAAATTGTGCCTTAGGCACTGGTGTGGTGGCATGGATCATTGAGGAGGAGGAAGAGGATAGTCAGTGAACATAACAGGACAGTCACTCAGCATCAGCATAGGCAGTCTTGAAGGGATGTGACATTATAAATTATTCCGTTATATCCGCTTCAGGTGCCTGGTAGCTGGTGGTGATCCAAGACTGATTCATTTTGATGAAGGTCAGTCGATCAAACGAGTCGGTGGACAGGCGCACCCTATGATCGGTGACAAATCCTCCAGCAGCACTGAATGTGCGTTCGGAAAGAACGCTGGAGGCAGGACAGGCCAGTAGCTCAATTGCATACTGTGCAAGCTCTGGCCAGTGATCCATCCTCAGGACCCAGTAAGCCAGAGGATTTTCGGTGGGAAAGGTGTCCAAGTCTGACCTTGCCCCAAGGTATTCCTGCACCATGTATATCAGACGCTGGCGATGGTTGCTGGAACCGATCATACCTTGGGGCTGCGGACTAAAAAATTGTCTGAACGCATCGGTCAGACGTCCACCTTCCCCACCGCTCCTTCTGCTACTGACCGAAGCCTCAGCAACTCGTCGCCCAGGACCAGGAGTTTGTAACCTCCCAGTTTCTGGGAACGCGTTGCACAGACCTTTCTGCAAGGCCTCCCTGAGATGTCTCATCCTCTGCTCCCTCTGCGACGGCAAGATAAGGTCCGCAACCTTACCCTTGTACCGTGGATCAAGGAGAGTGGCCAGCCAGTAATGGTCCCTCTCCTTGATCCGAAGAACACGAGGATCCTTCCGCAGGCTTTGCAGGATCAGGGAGGCCATGCAGCGTAGGTTAGCTGAGGCATTCGGTCCGGAGTCTTCTGGGTCACTGAGGATGACATGATCGCCAGCCACCTCCTCCCAGCCACGTACAAGTCCACTGGTTTGTTGGGACTGTACATCATCCCTAAAAGACTGCTGCTGCTGATGCTGAGTGCCAGGCTCCACCTCCATGCTCACACAATCCTCCTCCTCCTCCTCCTCCTCCTCCTCCTCATCCTCTTCCTGTGTGATGGGTGGGACAGAAGGAACACTGTCCGGATAAAGGGGGCCTTGAGAGGCAAGGAAGTCCTCCTCTTCCTGCCTCTGTTCTGCCTCAAGTGCCCTGTCCATTATCCCACGCAGTGTATGCTCCAACAGGTGGACAAGAGGTACAGTGTCACTGATGCATGCACTGTCACTGCTCACCATCCTCGTGGCCTCCTCAAATGGTGAGAGGACAGTGCATGCATCCCTGATCATGCTCCACTGACGTGGGGAAAAAAAAACAAGCTCCCCTGACCCTGTCCTGGTGCCGTAGTCGCAAAGGTACTCATTGATGGCCCTCTGCTGCGTGTGCAGTCGCTGCAGCATGGCCAACGTTGAGTTCCACCTGGTGGGCATGTCACATATTAGGCGGTTCTTGGGCAGGTTCAGCTCCTTTTGCAGCTCAGTCAGCCGAGCACTGGCATTATAAGATCGGCGGAAATGCACACAGACTTTCCTGGCCTGCCTCAGGACATCCTGTAAGCCTGGGAACCTGCCCAAGAACCGCTGCACCACCAGGTTGAGGACGTGAGCCATACAGGGCACATGGGTGAGCTGCCCCTGTCGCAGGGCGGAGAGGAGGTTGGTGCCATTGTCAGAAACGACCATTCCTGGCTTAAGCTGACGTGGCGTCAACCACCTCTCGGCCTGCCCCTGCAGAGCTGCCAGAACCTCTGGCCCAGTGTGGCTCCTGTCCCCCAAACACACCAGCGCAAGCACGGCATGGCATCTTTTTGCCTGCGTACTTGCGTAGCCCCTTGTACGCCTACGGAGCACCGCTGGTTCCGAGGACAGAGCACTGGAGGAAGAAGAAGAGGAGGGGGTGGAGGAGAGAGGTGTGTCACAACCAGTAGCAGCAGTAGCGTTTTGGAGGCGTTGTAGCGGAACAACCTCCAACACTACTGCACCTTGTCCTGCATCCCTCCCAGCTGCCAATAGAGTGACCCAATGGGCCGTGAAAGAAAGGTAACGTCCCTGTCCATGCCTGCTGGACCATGAGTCAGCGATAATATGCACCTTACCGCTGACCGCCCTGTCCAGCGAGGCATGGACATTGCCTTCCACATGCCGGTAGAGAGACGGAATCGCCTTCCGTGAGAAAAAGTGGCGTTTTGGGAACCTGCCACTGAGGAACCGCACATTGAACAAACTCACGGAAGGGGGCCGAGTCTACCAACTGAAAAGGCAGCAGTTGAAGTGCTAGCAATTTAGCCAAGCTAGCATTCAACCGCTGGGCATGTGGATGGCTGGGAGTGTACTTCTTTCGACGGTCCAGCAGCTGGGGCAGGGAAATTTGCCTGCTACAATCGGACGTCGGTGTACTGCAAGTACTTGGTTGTGACACACCTAATTCTACACCTTCAGTCCTCTCACAGCAGCTTTCAGAGAGGACTGAAGGTGTAGTGGGGATGGAGATCCCAGCTGATGAGGAGCAAGGAGAGGTCCGCTTAGTTCTTTGGTGTGGGTCTTTTATGTGTGCCTGCCAACGAGCTGCATGGCAGGTCGACATATGTCTGCTCATGCTTGTGGTGCCCAAGCGGCTGATGTTT
Organism: Lithobates sylvaticus; assembly: GCA_028564925.1. Taxonomy (NCBI): domain Eukaryota; kingdom Metazoa; phylum Chordata; class Amphibia; order Anura; family Ranidae; genus Lithobates; species Lithobates sylvaticus. The sequence continues at coordinate 21,068,111 of CM053029.1, forward strand.
TGGCCACGCGAGATACGCTTGAGACAAATATTGCAAATAGCAGTGGTGCGATCTGATGCACTCGTCTCAAAAAAGGCCCACACCAAAGAACTTTTCTGATAACGTGCAGAGGCAGCGCCCTGCACAGGCGGAGCTCTGCGGTGTTGTACAGTTGCTGTGCTGGCCTCTAGCTGACCTCCAGGGGGCATCCTGCCTCGTTGGCCATGTGACGCCGCATCATCCTCCTCCTCCTCCTCCTCATCCTCTCTCCCTCCAGGCACCCACGTGGCGTCAGTGACCTCATCATCCCCTCCCTCTTCACCACTAGAGCAAACCTGGCAGTAAGCTGCAGCTGGTGGAACAGTACTGCCAGATTGCTGTCCTTCAGCATCCCCTCTCTCTGCGCGCACACTACTGACTTCCTCAAGCTGGGTATCATCATCCGAGCCTTCGAATCGTTGGGCATCCTCCTGGAGCATGTACCCAACACTGTGCTCAAAGAGTTCGGGGGACTCCTCAGGAGGACATGGTGGGTCTAGGGAAGGGGTGGCTGATGATGCCATTGAGTACGCGTTGGCAGCTGCTCTGCCAGTACCCTGAGCCTGGGTGAGAGAGGATGAGGAGGATGAGGAGGGCTTGGTCATCCATTCTACCAAGCCTTCAGCATGATGCGGCTCCACATGTCCAGCTGCCGAAAACAAAGACGCGCGTGTCCCATGGCCACGTGCTGATGACGATGCACGACCACGTCCACGGCCACGTCCACTAGAAACAGAGCCTGCCTGCCCTGTGTTCTTGCCTCTGCACGCTCTGCCTCCCCTTGGCGGTCTTCCAGCCATTGTAGTCGGTAGTCCTGTGGGTGCTGCTGAGAAGAAAATATAGGAGCTCTGTGTGATGCCACTAACACACTAGAAGTCCTATAGGTGCTTCTGCAAAGAAAATATAGGAGCTCTGTGTGATGCCACTAACACACTAGAAGTCCTGTGGGTGCTGCTGAGAAGAAAATATAGGAGCTCTGTGTGATGCCACTAACACACTAGAAGTCCTATGGGTGCTTCTGCAAAGAAAATATAGGAGCTCTGTGTGATGCCACTAACACACTAGAAGTCCTATGGGTGCTTCTGCAAAGAAAATATAGGAGCTCTGTGTGATGCCACTAACACACTAGAAGTCCTATGGGTGCTTCTGCAAAGAAAATATAGGAGCTCTGTGTGATGGGACAACACACTACAAGTCCTATAGGTGCTTCTGGGAACAAAATATAGGAGCTCTGTGTGATGGGACTAACACACTACAAGTCCTATAGGTGCTTCTGGGAAGAAAATATAGCTCTGTGTGATGGGACTAACACACTTCAAGTCCTATACGTGCTTCTAGGAAGAAAATATAGGAGCTCTGTGTGATGGGACTAACACACTTCAAGTCCTATGGGTGCTTCTGGGAAGAAAATATAGCTCTGTGTGATGGGACTAACACACTTCAAGTCCTATAGGTGCTTCTGGGAACAAAATATAGGAGCTCTGTGTGATGGGACTAACACACTTCAAGTCCTATAGGTGCTTCTGGGAAGAAAATATAGCTCTGTGTGATGGGACTAACACACTTCAAGTCCTATAGGTGCTTCTGGGAAGAAAATATAGCTCTGTGTGATGGGACTAACACACTTCAAGTCCTATAGGTGCTTCTGGGAACAAAATATAGGAGCTCTGTGTGATGGGACTAACACACTACAAGTCCTATAGGTGCTTCTGGGAAGAAAATATAGCTCTGTGTGATGGGACTAACACACTTCAAGTCCTATAGGTGCTTCTGGGAAGAAAATATAGGAGCTCTGTGTGATGGGACTAACACACTTCAAGTCCTATAGGTGCTTTTGGGAAGAAAATATAGCTCTGTGTGATGGGACTAACACACTTCAAGTCCTATGGGTGCTTCTGGGAACAAAATATAGGAGCTCTGTGTGATGGGACTAACACACTTCAAGTCCTATAGGTGCTTCTGGGAAGAAAATATAGCTCTGTGTGATGGGACTAACACACTTCAAGTCCTATAGGTGCTTCTGGGAACAAAATATAGGAGCTCTGTGTGATGGGACTAACACACACTACAAGTCCTATAGGTGCTTCTGGGAACAAAATATAGGAGCTCTGTTTGCTGCCAGTGCCTGCCACGAACACACTACAAGTCCTATAGGTGCTTCTGGGAACAAAATATAGGATCTCTGTTTGCTGCCAGTGCCTGCCACTAACACACTACAAGTCCTATAGGTGCTTCTGGGAACAAAATATAGGAGCTCTGTTTGCTGCCAGTGCCTGCCACGAACACACTACAAGCCCTATGGGTGCTTTTGGGGTGCAGTGCTGTACTAACAGCACTGCGGTTGGTACTACTGAAATACTGTACTAACAGTAAGACATGCACCAGACTAACCCCCAGCAGCAGCTAAAAACACACTAACCAGCAACAGCAATGGACGATCAATGACAGGTAGCAATGGTTTAGCAAAGTAGAGCAAATCTTTCTAAATGAATCTAGCAAAGAGTGACACAGAATCAGCCTGCACTCTCCTAAAGCCGGAACGCATGTGACCGGCGCCGACGGCGTGGCAGCCTTTTAAATGAGGGGGCGTGTACTAAAGCCCCTGAGCTGTAATTGGCTACAGGCGTCCTGCCTGTAGCCAATTATGGCTCTCCGAGTTTCCGGCGCTGTGATTGGCCAAGCATGCGGGTCACAGTGCATGCTTGGCCAATCATCAGCCAGCAATGCACTGCGCCGGCCGCGCCGGCCGCAATGCATTGCGGGGCCGATCGCATCACACGAATGTGATGCGAGCGGCCAAAATAGTTCTGGGCTCGCCGAGCGAGCGAACACCCGGTGCTCGATGCGAACATGGGTTCGCATCGAGCACCGGGCCCATCCTTAACCAGAAGTATTAAGTGAATATGGGATCGACAACGACAAGCATTTTTTTTTTATTTGTGAAATTTTGTCAATTCAGGAGCGCATGAAGGCCATGGAGGAGAGGCAAGGCCAGGCTATGAAGGGGGTGCAGAAGATGATCCTGCTTTAGGAAAATTTGCCATAATTTTTTATTTTTTTTATAAGTTATTTTAGCGGGTATCCCAAATTTAGGGGTGACCTGAGCAATAGTTGGCTTGGGTCTTCTAATTGTTTGGACTCTGCCTTGCTGCTGTTTCACCTGGCGTGCAGTTCCCCTTAGGTGTATAGGTGGTGCTGACACTTGTACCCGGGGTTGAACCACAAGTGATGGAGTGGCTATTGGGTGTCCTCTCTCAGCAGCCCTGCAATGGGCATGTTCTACCCACTGTGCATGCTGGAAGAGGGTACAAAAGGGGCAGACGCCATTGTTCTGGGCGCGAATACCCGGGGACCTGTACCCGGAGGAGTGTATCCTCTCGAGGGGGGATATGAGCATTGACTGTGGGGTCTCGGGCACCTTCAGCCCGAGGCTACAGAGTTCCAGGTAGGCCCAGTACCTTTAACTGGGTCTACAAAGCCAGAAAGGAAACCCAGGGAGCCCAGGTGAGAGAGACCGCTCTGACTAAGAGGAAGCCAGGGGAGGATCGGTCCGATAACAGGAGTCGAGTGATAAAGATTGCTGTCTCAGGAGAGGCCTGGTGACCTGTCGGAGGGAAGGATTCCTTGCTCCGCAGACTGCCTTTGCAGAGTGCTGCTAGCCTGCTACCTAAGGAGGGATCTCTTTGACTTTGTCCTTGGAGGGGACTAAGTCACTGTTCGAGCTACATGGCGGCTGCTAGTGCCATTGGGTGACTATCCGGGTGAGTTGAAAGTATTTTATACGTGTATATTTATACGTGTATTACACCCCTATATACTGCACACCAAATAGTACACCTATACCAGTCCTTAAAAGGACTTTTGTGGACCTATATTCGTTTGCGTTTTGTGTCGCTACAATCTGTCCCTGCGACACACAGCAACCTCTCCCTACACTGATAAAAAAGCTGCTGAATGGCCTTTTCGGAGACATGGCGACCATGGATTCATTACATCTATACTGAAGCGTACCTCAGTGAGGTTACAGGTCCTGATTAATCCATGCAGCTCGAGCTTCCGCATGATCAGGGGGGCACCACCACCTCCATCCTCACCCTTCTTCACTTCCCCCTTCCTCCTCTTTTCATCCCCTTCCACCCCTCCCCATCCTACATATATTTTCTCCCCTTTTTTCTTTTTGTTTTTTAAGTTTTCCCCAGCCTTGGGCCGGTTTAGCCAGATATTATGCATATCTTTTATACATTACTCGCCTTTGGCGCCACATGGCTGGACCCGGCTGTCTGGGGGATAATTCCCCCAGCCAGCCGGAGTAGTTTCTCTTGGTGTGGTCGTGGCAGCCGCACCAGACATATGGGTTATTCAGGAAACAGTATGGAAGCTCCTTCCTGGTGTTGCACATGGGTAGTTTGGCTTTCACACGCAACCGCATCTGCAAACCATAAAGTGCGAAACTGGGGGAAGCGCTACACGGCAAAGCTAGTACATCATCTAACCCTATTTGTTACATGTTACTGTTTTTTACTATAAGCAATGTCATTATTATTCTGTGATTGTAATGCTGTACCATTTTGAAAATTAAATAAAGGAATTACAAAAAAAAAAAAAAAAAGCTGCTGAACCGCTCAGCAGTCACAATGCTGCACAGTAGAAATGCACTATATTATGCTTTCTATATTTTAAAGTATATTATAAGTGTATTACACCCCTATATACTGTACACCTATACCAGTCCTTAAAAGGACTTTTGTGGACCTAATAGCTAGTCATTACAGACTGTCCCTGCTCCACAAAACAACCTCTCTTCCTACACTGACAAAAGACAGAATGTAAAATGGCAGCCAGATCAGGTCTATTTATAAGGTAGGGGGTATGTTCATGTGCTGAAATGTCTCAATTGGCTTTCCTGCACCACATGATGGATGTGTCATGGGTCAAAGTTCTTCACAATGTAAAAGAATATGGCGGCTGCGAACAGCGCCATGTCCGCCGGTTTGGCGAATCGCAAACAAGCAAAGTTTGCGGGGCGAACCGCAAGGCAATTACAGACTGTCCTTGCTCCACACAGCAATCTCTCCCTACACTGACAAAAGACAGCTGCAGAATCACTCAGCACTGCAGTCACAATGCTGCACAATAGAAATTTACTGTAATATGCTTTCTATATTTGAAAGGCCATCTCTAGTCTTAGGTACCAATCTTCCCCGGAGCCAATCAGTGGGTGCGTCTGGCCCTGCTGCATAATCTGGGAAGAGGTACTTAAGGTGCTGAAGTCACGTGTTCAGGGTTTGGCCGTAGCTTTTGGTTCCTGGTTCTGGTCCAGGGTAGCCTAGGAGCGTTTGCCGTCCTGCAAGCATGGTCAATCTGACCAACCCCAGAGGCCCTTATGGTCTGGGGCAGGGATCGTCTGTTCCCTAATCTCGGAACTGGCTAGTCCGAGGCCCAGTAACTGAAGGAGGATTCGTAGGCGTCCCGGTGTGCTCTCGGTATTGGAAGGAAGTGACAACTCGTACAAGTGACCGGGGGAGGACTCTTCGGAGGAGGGCCAACAAGCTGGCTACTCAGTAAGAGCCTGGAAGCTGAGTTGTATGGACACTAAAGAATCCACACTTTCACAGTGCTGCCAAGGAGACAGAGAAAGTTCTAGGTACTGTGAGAGGTTCCTATTCATCTTCAGTTACAATTTAGTCTGTGGCAGAGACTTTTGCAAAGTTTCCGGATCACCTGTCGGCTGCGAGTGGCTACTCTGTGGGTTGATTAGAGACATTCAGTGGATGTCAGCAGTTCAAAGTGCCTGAGTTTCCTCAACCGTGCCCTCTATTCCCATCAGAGACTGTGTCATGTTGGATGTTACCACTGCAAAATAAAAACCTTGAAAAGGACTTTTATGTGTCAGCATCTGAAGTCGTTGGGTACTAACCCTGGGAACCCCTAGACAGTCGTCGACAAGCCATGAGGAGGTAACTGTTAAGCCCAAGAAATCAAGGCTGCCCCTCAAGGGGTTATGGCTGCTACATGTGTCCAATATGTTTATTTCCTATGATCATCAGCTCCATCCAGTCTTCATAATGCCATATCTTACTGGTTGATGTATTTCAAGAAAATAATGTATTATGAGCTGATGATCATAGGAAGTAAATCTATTAGACAAATTATGGGGATTATTAGTGATGACTGTACAAATGACACAAACTCAGTAATTATTTTATATACAGACCTCTTAATGTATTTGCAGGGATGATCATTTTAAACATCATGTTTATTGATTGCTTCATAGTAAACTAAAAAAAATAATGATGTGTCTGATCAGTGTGAACTAAGAACTCTGATTACCCCCAAATCTCCCAGCAGTATGTGTCATGTGACACGGGGCTGTATTCTCCTTAGGATTATAGACAACGGATTTCCCCGACCACTACACAAATACCCATAAAATTTAGGGTTCTCCAGTCATTATGGGTCACTGGACCATCTCAGAAGATCATTTCCATCAATGATAAATACAATCTGAAGACAAGAGAATGTGATGGTGAAATTGATGAAAACTCCTGAACTCTTCTAATTGGTGGACTGACCAGATGTCCACAGGAAATGTCCAGACTACGGAGACAGAGGATTTCCTATCATCTAATTCCAATCTCTGGAGATGTGAGCTGGATGAAAACATTGGAAAGGATTGTCAGGATCAGCAGTCATACCTTGTGAGGAGGAGGAAGAAGAGGTCGCCATGACATCAGGAGATGACCCGAGATGACATCACCTGGAAGGAGCACAAAGAATAATAAACTAATTTGTAGTGCAATGAACAGAACCAATAAGAAGTATTTGTTCCCTTCTGTGGATAACAATTGGCGTACTGGTTGTCCAATTAGAAAGTATTAGAATTGCATGGATTTCTGTCATTCACAACTCATAACTATGAGGATCAATCAGAACCGCCTACCCGGCATTCATCTAGTTGGTATATTGGGGTCACAAAGGAATCCTACCCTGTTTAGGGCCACAATTTATACAGACTCCTATTTCTACGTGTCACCTCCACAAATCTGTGCCATTCATAGCCAAAATGGAAGCTGTGTGTGATCAGCAGAGACCTCCATTCACTAATCAGCACCAAAGTATCAGCCAGTAAGATGTCTATAGAGAGGTCAGGTGATAAAAAGGAGAAGGCCCCAAAATGGAAGCTGTGTGTGATCAGCAGAGACCTCCATTCACTAATAAGATGCTTCCAAGAGGATTCTTCAGGAAGGTCGGTATTTATTCATCATAAAAACAGGTTAAAACACAAACAACACATTGTGTGGCTCTTTAGAGGCCACTTTGTCAGGGAAAGGTGTACAGGACACTTTGATGGTCGGGATCTGTGTGTGTCCATCAGACCAGACTACACTGTACAGTATACTGATATGTCAGGTTTTCTGATATTAAATGATAATTATTGATATGAATTCTGAAGGAGATATGAAGAATAACCTTCTGATGAACCACAGGTTACAAATGTTATAAAACTACAAAGACTCTATGCCGCGTCCGACGAAAAATGTGCTATTGGAGCTTCTTGTCGTAAATTCTGACCGTGTGTAGGCTCCATCGGAAATTTCCGACACACAAAATTTGAGATCTTGATCTCAAATTTTCCGACAACAAAATCCGTTGTCATAAATTCAGATCGTGTGTACACAATTCCGACGCGCAAAGTGCCACGCATGCTCAGAATCGAGCAGAAGAGCCACACTGGCTATTGAACTTAATTTTTCTCGGCTCGTCGTACGTGTTGTACCGCACCGCGTTTGTGTGACCGTATGTATGCAAGGCAAGTTTGAGCCAACATCCATCGGAAAAAAAACATGGATTTTGTTGTCGGAATGTTCGACCGTGTGTACACAGCATTGGAGTCGGCTGTGAAAGGAAAGTTTGCATACAGAGCAATTAGTTACAAGGACACATTTAATCCAGCAGACAATGGGGGTTATTTATGAAAGGCAAATCCACTTTGCACTACAAGTGCACTTGGAGGTGCAGTCGCTGTAAATCTGAGGGGTAGATCTGAAATGAGGGGAAGCTCTGCTGATTTTATCATCCAATCATGTGCAAGCTAAAATGCTGTTTTTTTTTTTCTTCCTTGCATGCCCCCCCCTCGGATTTACAGTGACTGCACTTCCAAGTGCACTTGTAGTGCAAAGTGGATTTACCTTTCGTAAATAACCCCCCAATGCGTTATAATGGTCCTCACACAAAACCGGTATAAAGAGGATTTATTTTTATATTAGATATTTATTAAAAAATTTTTACAAGTCCAGCAAAAGAAATACAAAACAGTCCAGTAACAAAGTGTGACATGAGAACAAAGGGGCTGATTTACGAATGCTGTGCACCATTAGAAGAGGTGCACGGTGAGGCGCAATGCATATTTTCCTATTTACAAAACAGTGCGCCAGGAACAGGTCACGAATACCCCATTTACTATAGCAATCTCGGGACACGGGAGAATGAAATCTGTGTGCCACTATGGACATGGCGCACGGCACCTTCAATTCAATATTAACAAAAGATAGAGGTGCCAATATTACGGGGTGATGTGAGGAAGTTTAGTAACAACTGCCCAAGTAACAAATATGCCCAAAATAGAATAAAAAAGTAAAATTTTCAGAGAAAGCCTGCTGTGCCCGCAAGTATGTTTTGGAACTGCGTGAGATCAATGAAAGCACTGCGCATGCGCAAGCGGCTCTCATGCTCATTTAAATGTGTTTGTTCACTGGACGGACAAAATCTTAGTAAATGTCAAACAACGCAAATGCAATGCGTGGGTTGAATGGGCACACCTCTAAACTTTACATTTTTACGCTGGTTCACCTTTATGTATTTTTTAAAGGATATTTGCACAGTTTATGTTAGCGTGTTACGGTGCCAACATGTGACATGCACCTAGTTAACATTATGTAAAAAGACTGGACAGGAGAGGAGTGTATGATGGGGGCAGAATTTTCAGGAGAGGAGTGTGGAGGGACTGATGGAGGCAGTATGTACAGCAGAGGAGTGTATGATGGGGCAGAATGTACAGGAGAGGAGTGTGGAGGGGATGATGGAGGCAGTATGTACAGGAGAGGAGAGTGGTGGGTATGATGGGGGCAGTATGTACAGGAGAGGAGTGTGGTGCGTATGATGGGGCAGTATGTACAAGAGAGGAGTGTGGAGGGTATTATGGGGGCAGAATGTATAGGAGAGGAATGTGGAAGGGATGATGGGGCAGTATGCACAGGAGAGGAGTGTGGTGGTTATGATGGGGCCATTTGTACAGGAGAGGAGTGTGGAGGGTATGATGGGGCAGTATGTACAGGAGAGGAGTGTGGAGGGCATGATGGGGCAGAATGTACAGGAGAGAAGTGTGGAGGGGATGATGGGGGCAGTATATACAGGAGAGGAGTGTGGAGGGGATTATGGGGGCAGTATATACAGGAGAGGAGTGTGCAGGGTATAATGGGGGCAGTATGTACATCGAGAAGTGATTGGGGCAGTATGTACAAGAGAGGATTTTGGAGGGGATGATGGAGGCAGAATGTACAGGAGAGGAGTGTGGAGGGGATGACGGAGGCAGAATGTACAGGAGAGGAGTGTGGAGGGGATGATGGAGGCAGTATGTAAAGGAGAGCAGTGTGGAGGGTATGATGGGGCAGAATGTACAGGAGAGGAGTGTGGAGAGTATGATGGTGGCAGTATGTACAGAAGAGGAGTGCGGAGGGTATGATGGGGGCAGTTTGTACAGGAGAGGAGTGCGGTGGGGATGATGGGTGCAGTATGTACAGGAGAGGAGTGCGGAGGGTATGATGGGGCAGTATGTACAGGAGAGGAGTGCGGAGGGTATGATGGGGGCAGTGTGTACATCGAGAAGTGATTGGGCAGTATGTACAGGAGAGGAGTGTGGAGAGGATGATGGAGGCGGTATGTACAGGAGAGGAGTGTGGAGGGGATGGGGGAGTATGTTCAGGAGAGGAGTGCGGAGGGTATGATGGGGGCAGTATTTACATGAGAGGAGTGCGGAGGGTATGATTGGGGCAGTATGTACATGAGAGGAGTGTGCAGGGTATAATGGGGGCAGTATGTACATCGAGAAGTGATTGGGGCAGTATGTACAAGAGAGGATTTTGGAGGGGATGATGGAGGCAGAATGTACAGGAGAGGAGTGTGGAGGGATGATGGGGCAGAATGTACAGGAGAGGAGTGTGGAGAGTATGATGGTGGCAGTATGTACAGAAGAGGAGTGCGGAGGGTATGATGGGGGCAGTTTGTACAGGAGAGGAGTGCGGTGGGGATGATGGGGGCAGTATGTACAGGAGAGGAGTGCGGAGGGTATGATGGGGCAGTATGTACAGGAGAGGAGTGCAGAGGGTATGATGGGGGCAGTGTGTACATCGAGAAGTGATTGGGCAGTATGTACAGGAGAGGAGTGTGGAGAGGATGATGGAGGCGGTATGTACAGGAGAGGAGTGTGGAGGGGATGGGGGAGTATGTTCAGGAGAGGAGTGCGGAGGGTATGATGGGGGCAGTATTTACAGGAGAGGAGTGCGGAGGGTATGATTGGGGCAGTATGTACATCGTCGAGAAGTGTGGAGGTTGTGATGGGGGCAGTATGTACAGGAGAGGAGTGTGGAGGGTATGATGGGGGCGGTATGTACATGAGAGGAGTGCAGAGGGTATGATGGGGGCAGTATGTAAAGGAGAGGAGTGCGGAGGGTATGATGGTGGCAGAATGTAAAGGAGAGGAGTGTGGAAGGGATGATGGGGCATTATCGACAGGAGAGGAGTGTGGAGGGGATTATAGAGGCAGTATGTACAGTAGAGGAGTGGGGAGGGTATGATGAGGCAGTATGTACAGGAGAGGAGTGTGGAGGGTATGATGGGGGCAGTATGTACAGTAGAGGAGTGTGAAGGGCATGATGGGGCAGGATGTACAGGAGAGGAGTGTGGAGGGGATGATGGGGGCAGTATGTACAGGAGAGGAGTGCGGAGGGTATGATGGGGGCAGTTTGTACAGGAGAGGAGTGCGGTGGGGATGATGGGGACAGTATGTACAGGAGAGGAGTGCGGAGGGTATGATGGGGCAGTATATACAGGAGAGGAGTGCGGAGGGTATAAGGGGGCAGTATGTACAGGAGAGGAGTGCGGAGGGTATGATGGGGGCAGTATGTACATCGAGAAGTGATTGGGCAGTATGTACAGGAGAGGAGTGTGGAGAGGATGATGGAGGCGGTATGTACAGGAGAGGAGTGTGGAGGGGATGATGGAGGCGGTATGTACAGGAGAGGAGTGCGGAGGGTATGATGGGGGCAGAATTTACAGGAGAGGAGTGCGGAGGGTATGATTGGGGCAGTATGTACATTGTCGAGAAGTGTGGAGGGTGTGATTGGGGCAGTATGTACAGGAGAGGAGTGTGGAGGGTATGATGGGGGCCGTATGTACATCGAGAAGTGATTGGGGCAGTATGTACAGGAGAGGAGTGCAGAGGGTATGATGGGGGCAGTATGTACTGGAGAGAAGAGGAGGGTATGATGGGGGCAGTATGTAAAGGAGAGGAGTGTGGAGGGTATGATGGTGGCAGAATGTACAGGAGAGGAGTGTGGAAGGGATGATGGGGCAGTATTGACAGGAGAGGAGTGTAGAGGGGATTATAGAGGCAGTATGTACAGTAGAGGAGTGTGGAGGGGATGATGAGGGCAGTATGTACAGGAGAGGAGTGTGGAGGATATGATGGGGGCAGAATGTACAGGAGAGGAGTGTGGAGGGGATGATGGGGGCAGAATGTACAGGAGAGGAGTGTGGAGGGGATGATGGGGGCAGTATGTACAGGAGAGGAGTGTGGATGGTATGATCGGGCAGAATGTACAGGAGAGGAGTGTGGAGGGTATGATGGGGGCAGAATGTACAGGAGAGGAGTGTGGAAGGGATGATGGGGCAGTATGAACAGAAGAGGAGTGTGAAGGGTATAATGGGGCAGTATGTACAAGAGAGGAGTATGGCGGGTATGATGGGGGCAGAATGTACAGGGGAGAAGTGTGGTGGGTATGATGGGGCAGTATGTGCAGGAGAGGTGTGCAGAGGGTATGATGGGGCAGTATGTACAGAAGAGGAGTGTGGAGGGTATGATGGGGGCAGTATGTACAGAAGAGGAGTGTGGAGGGTATGATGGGGGCAGTATGTACAGTAGAGGAGTGTGGAGGGAATGATGGGGGCAGTATGTACAGGAGAGGAGTGTGGAAGGGATGATGGGGCAGTATGTACAGGAGAGGAGTGTGGAGGGTATGATGGGGGGCAGAATGTACAGGAGAGGAGTGTGGAAGGGATGATGGGGCAGTATGAACAGAAGAGGAGTGTGAAGGGTATAATGGGGCAGTATGTACAGGAGAGGAGTGCGGACAGTATGATGGGGCCATATGTAAAGGAGAGGAGTGCGGAGGGTATGATCTGGGCAGTATGCACATTGAGAAGTGATTGGGGCAGTATGTTCAGGAGAGAAGTGTGGAGGGTATGATGGGGGCAGTATGTACAGGAGAGGAGTGTGAAGGGATGATGGGGCAGTATGTATAGTAGAGAAGTGCGGAGGGGATGATGGGGGCAGTATGTACAGGAAAGGAGGGTGGAGGGGATTATGGGGGCAGAATGTACAGGAGAGGAGTGCGGTGGGTATGATGGGGCAGTATGTACAAGGGAGGAGTGTGAAGGTATGATGGGGCAGGATGTACAGTAGAGAAGTGCGGAGGGTATGATGGGGCAGAATGTACAGGAGAGGAGTGTGGACGGGATGATGGGGCAGTATGTATAAGAGAGGTGTGCAAAGGGTATGATGGGGCAGTATGTACAGGAGAGGAGTGTGGAGGGTATGATTGGGCAGTATGTACAGGAGAGGAGTGCGGAAGGTATGATGGGGCAGAATGTACACTAGAGGAGTGTGGAAGGGATGATGGGGCAGTATGTACACTAGAGGAGTGTGGAGGGTATGATGGGCGCAGTATGTACAGTAGAGGAGTGTGGAAAGGATGATGGGGGCAGTATGTACAGGAGAAGAGTGTGGTGGGGATGATGGGGGCAGTATGTACAGGAGAGGAGTGCGGTGGGGATGATGGGGGCAGTATGTACAGGAGAGGAGTGCGGAGGATATGATGGGGCAGTATGTACAGGAGAGGAGTGTGGAGAGTATGATGGGGCAGAATATACAGGAGAGGAGTGTGGAGGGGAAGATGGGGGCAGTATGTACAGGAAAGGAGTGTGGAGGGAATTATGGGGGCAGAATGTACAGGAGAGGAGTGCGGTGGGTATGATGGGGCAGTATGTACAAGGAAGGAGTGTGGAGGGATTGATGGGGGCAGAAAGTACAGGAGAGGAGCGTGGAAGGTATGATGGGGCAGTAGGTATAAGAGAGGTGTGCAAAGGGTATGATGGGGCAGTATGTACTGGTAGACATGTGCAATTCGTTTTTTTTTTTTTTTTAGGTTGTTTTAGTTTTTTTCATTCGTTCGTTCGTTTTCGTACGAATGAACGAATCGTTCGAATCGAAGAAATCCAAATAACGAATTGTTCGAATCGAACGAATCCGAAAAGCAATGAAAATCCGAAAAACCAAACAACGAAAATCCGAAAAACTAAAAAAGGAACAACGAAAATGAACGAAAAAATTTGTACATTCGTAACTTTTTTTTTGTTGAATTGGTAATTTTCCGTGTCCCTTACAATGGTGCTGCTTAACGTGCTTCGAATGGATTGAACAAAAAAATTCGTACATTCGTAACTTTTTTTTCGATTCGTAACTTTTTTTTTTGATTCGTAACTTTTTTTTTTTTCGATTCGTAAATTATTAAAATGTAATAATAAGCATACACATTACATAAAATTATGAATTATGCTCCGATTACGAATCTACGAATGTACGAATAACTACGAATGCGTCCGAATTTCGAATAAACGAATGAACGAAAATTAAACTAACGAAAAAAAAACGAATCAACAAAAATAACTCTTACAAATGTACGAATCGTTACGAATCAACGGAAACGAAAGAAACGAAACAAAAAAAAAAGATTTTTTTTCAGAAACGAAAAAAAACAAAATGAAAATAAACAAATTTGTTTGTTGTGCACATGTCTATGTACAGGAGAGGAGTGTGGAGGGTATGATGGGGGCAGTCTGTAAAAGAGAGGAGTGCGGAGGGTATGATGGGGCAGTATGTACAGTAGAGGAGTGCGGAGGGTATGATGGGGGCAGTATGTACAGGAGAGGAGTGTGGAGGGGATGATGGGGGCAATATGTTCAGGAGAGGAGTGTGGAGGGGACTATGGGGGCAATATGTACAGGAGAGGAGTGTGAAAGGGATGATGGGGCAGTATGTACAGGAGAGGAGTGTGGAGGGGATGATGGGGCAGTATGTAAAGGAGAGGAGTGTGGAGGGGATTATGGGGGCAGTATGTACAGGAGAGGAGTGTGGAGGGTATGATGGGAGCAGAATGTACAGTAGAGGAGTGTGGAGGGGATGATGGGGGCAATATGTACAGGAGAGGAGTGTGGAGGGGATGATGGGGGCAATATGTTTAGGAGAGGAGTGTGGTGGATATGATGGGGGCAGTATGTACAGGAGAGGAGTGTGGAGGGGATGATGGGGCAGTATGTACAGGAGAGAAGTGTGGAGGGTATGATGGGGGCAGTATGTACAGGAGATGAGTGGGGAAGGTATGATGGGGCAGAATGTACAGGAGAAGAGTGTGGAAGGTATGATGGTGCAGTATGTACAGGAGAGGAGTGTGGTGGGGATGATGGGGCAGTATGTACAGGAGAGGAGTGTGGAAAGGATGATGGGGGCAGTATGTACAGTAGAGGAGTGTGGAGGGTATGATGGGGGCAGTATGTACAGGTGAGGAGTGTGGTGGGGATGATGGGGGCAGTATGTACAGGGGAGGAGTGCGGAGGGTATGATGGGGCAGTGTGTACAGGAGAGGAGTGGGGAGGTTATGATGGGGCAGTGTGTACAGGCGAGGAGTGTGGAGGGGATGATGGGGGCAGTATGTACAGGAGAGGAGTGTGGAGGGGATGATGGGGCAGTATGCACAGGAGAGGAGTAGGGAGGGTATGATGGGGCAGTATGCACAGGAGAGGAGTAGGGAGGGTATGATGAGGCAGTATGCACAGGAGAGGTTTGTGGAAGGGATGATGAGGCAGTATGTACAGTAGAGGAGTGGGGAGGCTATGATGGGCGCAGTATGTACAGTAGAGTGTGGTGGGTATGATGGGGCAGTATGTACAGGAGAGGATTGTGGAAGGGATGATGGGGGCAGTATGTAAAGGACAGGAGTGTGCAGGGTATGATGGGGCAGTATGTACATTGAGAAGTAATTGGGCAGTATGTACAGGAGAGGAGTGTGGAGGGTATGATGGGTGCAGTATGTACAGTAGAGGAGTGTGGAGGTTATGATGGGGCAGAATGTACAGGAGAGGAGTGTGGAAAGGATGATGGGGCAGTATGTACAGGAGAGGAGTGTGGAGGGTATGATGGAGGCAGTATGTACAGGAGAGGAGTGTGGTGGGGATGATGGGGGCAGTATGTACAGGAGAGGAGTACACATTACATAAAATTATGAATTATGCTCCGATTACGAATCTACGAATGTTACGAATGTACGAATAACTACGAATGCGTCCGAATTTCGAATAAACGAATGAACGAAAATTAAACTAACGAAAAAACGAATCAACAAAAAATAACTCTTACAAATGTACGAATCGTTACAAATACGAACAACGATGACTTACGAATGTACGAATCGTTACAAATCAACGGAAACGAAAGAAACGAAACAAAAAAAAAAGATTTTTTTTCATAAATGAAAAAAACAAAATGAAAATAAACAAATTTTTTATTGTGCACATGTCTATGTACAGGAGAGGAGTGTGGAGGGGATGATGGGGCAGTATGTAAAAGAGAAGAGTGTGGATGGTATGATGGGGGCAGTATGTACAGGAGAGAAGTGTGGTGGGGATGATGGGGCAATATGTACAGGAAAGGAGTGCGGAGGGTATGATGGGGCAGTGTGTAAAAGAGAGGAGTGCGGAGGGTATGATGGGGTCAGTATGTACAGGAGAGGAGTGTGGTGGGGATGATGGGGCAATATGTACAGGAGAGGAGTGCGGAGGGTATGATGGGGGCAGTATGTACAGGAGAGGAGTGTGGAGGGGATGATGGGGGCAATATGTTCAGGAGAGGAGTGTGGAGGGGATTATGGGGGCAATATGTTCAGGAGAGGAGTGTGGTGGGTATGATGGGGGCAGTATGTACAGGAGAGGAGTGTGGAAGGGATGATGGGGAAGTATGTACAGGAGAGGAGTGTGGAGGGGATGATGGGGCAGTATGTAAAGGAGAGGAGTGTGGAGGGGATTATGGGGGCAGTATGTACAGGAGAGGAGTGTGGAGGGTATGATGGGGGCAGAATGTACAGGAGAGGAGTGTGGAGGGGATGATGGGGGCAATATGTACAGGAGAGGAGTGTGGAGGGGATGATGGGGGCAATATGTTTAGGAGAGGAGTGTGGTGGGTATGATGGGGGCAGTATGTACAGGAGAGGAGTGTGGAGGGGATGATGGGGCAGTATGTACAGGAGAGAAGTGTGGAGGGTATGATGGGGGCAGTATGTACAGGAGATGAGTGGGGAAGGTATTATGGGGCAGAATGTACAGGAGAAGAGTGTGGAAGGTATGATGGTGCAGTATGTACAGGAGAGGAGTGTGGTGGGGATGATGGGGCAGTATGTACAGGAGAGGAGTGTGGGAAGGATGATGGGGGCAGTATGTACAGTAGAGGAGTGTGGAGGGTATGATGGGGGCAGTATGTACAGGTGAGGAGTGTGGTGGGGATGATGGGGGCAGTATGTACAGGAGAGGAGTGCGGAGGGTATGATGGGGCAGTATGTACAGGGGAGGAGTGCGGAGGGTATGATGGGGCAGTGTGTACAGGAGAGGAGTGGGGAGGTTATGATGGGGCAGTGTGTACAGGCGAGGAGTGTGGAGGGGATGATGGGGGCAGTATGTACAGGAGAGGAGTGTGGAGGGGATGATGGGGGCAGTATGTACAGGAGAGGAGTGTGGAGGGGATGATGGGGCAGTATGCACAGGAGAGGAGTAGGGAGGGTATGATGAGGCAGTATGTACAGGAGAGGTTTGTGGAAGGGATGATGAGGCAGTATGTACAGTAGAGGAGTGGGGAGGCTATGATGGGCGCAGTATGTACAGTAGAGTGTGGTGGGTATGATGGGGCAGTATGTACAGGAGAGGATTGTGGAAGGGATGATGGGGGCAGTATGTAAAGGACAGGAGTGTGCAGGGTATGATGGGGGCAGTATGTACATTGAGAAGTAATTGGGGCAGTATGTACAGGAGAGGAGTGTGGAGGGTATGATGGGTGCAGTATGTACAGTAGAGGAGTGTGGAGGGTATGATGGGGCAGAATGTACAGGAGAGGAGTGTGGAAAGGATGATGGGGCAGTATGTACAGGAGAGGAGTGTGGAGGGTATGATGGAGGCAGTATGTACAGGAGAGGAGTGTGGTGGGGATGATGGGGGCAGTATGTACAGGAGAGGAGTGCGGAGGGGATGATGGGGCAATATGTACAAGAGAGAAGTGTGGAGGGTATGATGGGGGCAGAATGTACAGGAGAGAAGTGTGGAGGGGATGATGGAGGCAGTATGTACAGGAGAGGAGTGTGGAGGGGATGATGGGGGCAATATGTACAGGAGAGGAGTGTGGAGGGGATGATGGGGCAATATGTTCAGGAGAGGAGTGTGGAAGGTATGATGGGGGCAGTATGTACAGGAGAGGAGTGTGGAGGGGATGATGGAGCAGTATGTACAAGAGAGAAGTGTGGAGGGGATGATGGGGGCAGTATGTACAGGAGATGAGTGGGGAGGAAATGATGGGGCAGTGTGTACAGGAGAGGAGTGGGGAGGGTATGATGGGGGCAGTATGTACAGGAGAGGAGTGTGGAGGGGATGATGGGGCAGTATGTGCAAGAGAGAAGTGTGGAGGGGATGATGGGGGCAGTATGTACAGGAGAGGAGTGGGGAGGGTATGATGAGGCAGTATGTACAGGAGAGGTTTGTGGAAGGGATGATGGGGCAGTATGTACAGTAGAGGAGTGTGGAGGGTATGATGGGCGCAGTATGTACAGTAGAGTGTGGTGGGTATGATGGGGCAGTATGTACAGGAGAGAAAAAAAAAAAAAAAAAAAAAAAAAAAAAAAAAAAAAAAAAAAAAAAAAAAAAAAAAAAAAAAAAAAAAAAAAAAAAAAAAAACAAAATATTCAAAAATTATATAAAAAAGGGAACAAAATAAAAGGAGGGGTTGGGGAGGGGGTAAGGGGAGTGGTTGGGGTGGGGAGGGAGGGGATGGGGTTGAGGGGGAGGGGGGGGGGGTGTGTAGGGGAGTGTGGGGTATGATGGGGCGTAAAAGGAGTGGGTATGGGGCTGTAAGGAGGGAGGCAGATGTGAGAGTGAGGCTAGAGTGGGGGAGGGGGAGGGGAGAGGAGAGGGGAGGGAATGGGCAGTTTAGGAGGGGGGTGGGGCGAATTACAGGGGAGTGGAGGGTGATGGGGGATTCGGAGGGGGTTGTGGGGGTATGTCAAGGAGGAGGGTTGTGAAGTCGGAGAGAGTGGAAGGGGATGGGCAGATAAGAAGGTGAGGAGTGGGCATGTACTGAGGATGGAGTGTGAGAGAGGTGGGAGGGGATGCAGTAAGATGTGAGGATGGGGAGAATGAGAGTGGAGTGGGATAGGAGGATGTGGAGGGTTGTGGGTGTGGAGGGTGGGAGGTGGAGATAGGGAGTAGGAGGATAGGGGGGAGGTGATGGGCAGTTTAAAAGGGTGGGGTATTGGGCTTACAGAGGTGTGGGGATGGGATAGTAATGGGGGGGTGGGGTGAGGGGGGGAGGGTATGATGGGGCAGTTTACGGAGTGGAGGGTTGATGGGCTGTACAGGAGAGAGTTGGAGGAATGGGGCAGTATTACAGGATGGGGGGGGTGAGAAAGGGGGTGGAGGGGGGGAGGGGGGGGTGGGGGGAGGGAGTGAGAGAGGTGGGGTGTGGCTTCAGAGGGGGGAGGGAGAGGGTTGGGGGGAGGGAGTGGGGAGCAGAGAGAGGGGGGAGGCAATGTACAGGGGGGGAAGGATGAGGGCATTACAGGAGGTGTGGAGGTGGGGGTAGAAGGTGGGGTGGGGGGCATGAAGAGTGAGGTAAGATGGGCAGATGTACAGAAAGGGGGAGGTGAGTGGAAAGGGGGAGGAGGGGAGTGGGGGAGTGTGGGGATGTAAGAGGGTGGGGAGGGAGGGGTGGGGATGGGTTGAGAGGGAGTGTGGGAGTGGGGCAGTAGTACAGAAGGATGGCATTAAGGGGAGTTGAGGAGATGGGGGTATGAGGAGGGTCAGGAGAGGGGAGAGCAGGGGGTGTGGAGTGGGGCAAGAAGGGTGGGGTTGATGGGCAGAAGTAAGGGAGAGGTGGAGGGATGATGGAGAGGGGTGGAGGTATGGGGATGTACGGAGAGGAGGGGAGGTGGGGAGAGAAGGAGGAGGGAGGGTAGGGGGGGTGGGGGAATAAGCGGGGGGTGATGGGAGGGAGGCTGGTAGGGAGGTAAGGGAGAGGATGGGGATGTGGAGTGTAGGGATGTGGGGTAAGGAAGGCATGGGGCAGCTTGGGGGAACCGCCGCCATTTTGGCATAGCTGAGGGGGCCGGGAGCCGCCGTCATCTGGCGCGATAGGTCCCGCTTGGCTAGCGGGGATGACATCCGCTTGTTCCTTGTGCTCTCCCCTGCCTAGAACACCCGGTGTGCGGGGTGTGCGAGCGCTCTGTAGGCTCCGGTGGCTAGTGGTGGGCCGTGAGGGAGCGGAGCTCTAGACGCCGGCGGCCATCTTGGGAGCTCCGCCCATGCGCACTCGTATTCACAATTTTTTAAGCAATGCTTCGCAACACGTCTGACTGCTGTGCTCCAAGTACGGTATCTGTGAGGGGTTGCAGTGTTGTGGCACCAGCACCAGTGCCTAAGGCACAATTTTTCAGCCCCTGTTGGGGCGTGTAATTACAATTTTTAGGCAATGCTTTGCAACAGGTCTCATTGCTGTGCTCAGAGTACAGTATCTGTGAGGGGTTGCAGTGTTGTGGCACCAGTGCCTAAGGCACAATTTTTCAGCCCCTGTTTAACAGGGGCGTGTAATTACAATTTTTTAAGCAATGCTTCGCAACACATCTGACTGCTGTGCTCCAAGTACAGTATCTGTGAGGGGTTGCAGTGTTGTGGCACCAGCACCAGTGCCTAAGGCACAATTTTTCAGCCCCTGTTTAACAGGGGCGTGTAATTACAATTTTTTAAGCAATGCTTCGCAACACATCTGACTGCTGTGCTCCAAGTACAGTATCTGTGAGGGGTTGCAGTGTTGTGGCACCAGCACCAGTGCCTAAGGCACAATTTTTCAGCCCTGTTCAACAGGTGCATGCAATTACAAATCTTGATCTAATAACTCACAGCAGGGTCCATTCCTGTGCCCACCAAAAGTAACTGTGAGGGCTTACAGTCTTGTGGCAACACCGTCCACCACCACCACCAAAGGCCCAATTTTTATGCCCTGTTCAACAGGTGCATGCAATTACAAATCTTGATCTAATAACTCACAGCAGGGCCCATTCCTGCGCCCACCAAGAGTAACTGTGAGGGCTTACAGTCCTGTGGCAACACCGTCCACCACCACCACCACCACCAAAGGCCCAATTTATCTGCCCTGTTCAACAGGTGCATGCAATTACAAATCTTGATCTAATAACTCACAGCAGGGCCCATTCCTGCGCCCACCAAGAGTAACTGTGAGGGCTTACAATCCTGTGGCAACACCGTCCACCACCACCATCACCACCACCAAAGGCCCAATTTTTATGCCCTGTTCAACAGGTGCATGCAATTACAAATCTTGATCTAATAACTCACAGCAGGGCCCATTCCTGCGCCCACCAAGAGTAACTGTGAGGGCTTACAGTCCTGTGGCAACACCGTCCACCACCACCACCAAAGGCCCAATTTTTCTGCCCTGTTCAACAGGTGCATGCAATTACAAATCTTGATCTAATAACTCACAGCAGGGCCCATTCCTGCGCCCACCAAGAGTAACTGTGAGGGCTTACAGTCTTGTGGCTACACCAACATCTAATGAGGCAAATTTCTGCAGAGTATATACGGCAGGCCCCTACTTTCAAACATCCAACTTACAAACGACTCCTACTTGCAAACGGAAAGAGAAAACAGGAAGTGAGAGGAAATCTACCCCTAGGAAGGGAAATTCGATCCTGTTAGATTTAATTTGGGAAAAAGGGTATCTCCTCTCTACTGATGCTTTATCACCAATCCTTGATTCAATTAAAACCCCACTTTTCCAAAAACATTTGTCATTGGGACGGAAAGTGAGGTGAAATGTTCTGAACAGATGTGCAAAGACAGCAAATGTTACAGGGGTGATAACCCCTCCCTATGTTCTCCAAAAAGCTTAAAAATAGATTTTTTTGGGGATGGAGCTACACTTCATAATGTACCTGTTCAGATTCTACTTAAGAACAAACCTACAGTCCGTGCCTTGTTTGCACCGCCTGTATACTGCTGTTCAGAGTATATAGGGTTGTAGGTATAGGGTTTTATTTTGGGTGCGGGGTCCCCCTTAATATCCATACAAGACCCAAAGGGGCTGGGGTGGGGAGGGGTGATGGGGTAGCCATGCCATTTTTCGCAAGGATTTTCAGCCATATGGCCAGGAAAAGACATGACATTAAAGCCGCAAGTGGTTTTAAATGGCTTATTTTTTTCATTTACAAATATCATTTTGTGCAGGGACAGTTCTAAACACGGGAAACACATGTCACTTCACAGGCATACTTTAGACACCCCCCAGGTACCATATTTAAAGGAAAATTTCACTTTTTTTTTTTCACTTTATGCATCATTGAAATGACTGCTCCCGAAAAAACGTTAGTTTTTAAAAGTTCTTTTTGCATTGATATATGTCCCCTGGGGCAGGACCCGGGTCCCCAAACCTGTTTTATGACATTAACATGCATATTGGCCGTTGTAATTATCGATTTTGAACGTTCGCGTCCATTGTAACGAATAGGGTTCGAAAATTTGCGCGAACGTTCGGTCCGTTCGAAGGTTCTGGTGCGAACCGACCCCGGGGGTGTTCGGCTCATCCCTAGATACGAGCAAATCTTGTGGTTTATGCACTTCAGCAACAATGAACTCTGTCGTCCTCGGGGTGACCGGGGTGACCCTGAATACAATCAGCTCCACAAAATTCGGGCCCCTTGTGAACCACTTCAACAAACAATTTGATGCCTTGTTTATTCCCGATCAAATTGTCTGCGTTGATGAGTCCCTGATTACATTTTCTGGCCGCCTTGCTTTCAAACAGTATCTCCCCAGCAAGCGTGCCAGATATGGGGTTAAGTTGTATAAGCTCTGTGACAGGGAAACAGGCTATACATATAGGTGTAAGGTTTACAAGGGAAAAGAAAGCAGCGTGGAGCCCCCAACTGCCCAGACTACTTGGGGAGCAGCGGTAAGATTGTTTGGGGCTTGGTGTCACCCTTATTCGGAAAGGGGTACCACTTGTACGTGGACAATTATTACACAAGGGTTCTACTTTTTAGTGAACTTTTTGATTCTGGAATTGGCGCATGTGGCACCGTGCGATCTAATCGCCGGGGCTTCCCCCATCGACTTGTAGATTCCCGATTCAGATGGGGAGAGAGCCTGCTTGAGATGTAATAAATTTCTTGCAGTGAAGTGGAGGGACACACAGAATGTTCTGTCCTCCATTCACACAGATACGACAGTCCAAATTCCAACGGCAACTGGTGTTGTTGAGAATGTCCATGACTACAACCTTAACATGGGAGGGGTGGACTTCAACAACCAGATGATGGCCCATAAGGCCAGACGCTGGTACAAAAATTGTCTGTATACTTATTTCACTTGGCTCTGCTGAATGCTTATATTCTGTTCAAAGCCTCAGGAAGAATTAAATCCCTCCTAAAATTCCAGGAAGAGATCATCACAGCCCTTCTGTTTCCAGAAGGTGCTGTGGCCCAACTTCCCAATGCAAATGCAGTGAGTCGGATGCATGAGTCATTTTCTGGATGTCCTCTGTGGTATCTCTACCCAAAGAACACCCCAAAGAAGATGTCATGTCTGTAGAAAACGCAGATATAGCCATGACACCCACTTTTATTCTCCCTCCTGTCCTGACCAACCTGGTCTCTGCATCAGTGAATGTTTCCGTCACTACCATACACTAGTGGAGTATTCGAATAGGGTACAGCATGGCACAGTCCTAGGGCACACTTACACAGGGTCTCGAAAGATGAGATGGCCATCACATTTTGAGTTACTCTAACCTGGAACATTTATAGTTACAATAAAAAGTGTAATTTTTTTTAAAACATAAAAATAAATAAATAAAAAAGCCAAAAAATGTTGACGTTTTATTGTTCTTCTCTCTCTATTGTTCTCTCTCTATTGTTCTGCTCTGTTTTACTGTATTCTATGCTTAACTGTAATGTTTTATTGGTACTGTGTTTTATTGAGCAAAGTCCAGAGATTTTTGTGCAGATGAGAAACAAACAACCACCGCTCCAAGACTCTCCTTCCCAAGCGAATGCTCCTGCTCCTGTGTGGGAGCCCCAGGTGCTGGCTAATAGCACAATGATTGGAAATCAAAAAGAAGAACTCCGGACAGCCGCACACCGAGAAAATAAAATCCAAAAAGTTTATTTAAAAGCAAAAAACACTGCAATCCATACACGGCAAAAAAGGGGGGTACAGAGCTGACGCGTTTCGCACCACAACTAGTGCTTACTCATAGCTGATGAACTCACAAATGAATATCAAATATATATGCTTACAGTATGTGCATCACATGATTGTTTGATGGAAAAAGGCTGTTACCAGCAGCTGAAAACTAGGCTTAATTGGATATCAACATGTGCTGCTAGGCTAATTCTGCAGAGTGAGAGTGACCACTTTAAAAGAAGCCTGATGTTGTTTAAAGACAAACTTAGGTGAAAAAGTTATAAGACCTGATAAGGAAATCGCATAAAAATGCATAAAACTATCAAGTGTGCACACAGTGTTATGTGTACACACTTAAAGGGCCCATTCAATAGAATAGCCCAACCCAATTGCGATTTCAATGAATGTTATAGTGAAAAAAATCTTTTTTACGTGTGTGAAGGAACTAGTGAGATACATTTAAATAAAAGAAATATATACATAATGTTCAAAAAATGTGAAATGTATATAAACTCTCCAAAAATAAAGTCTATATATTTGTGATAGCGAATGGGTGAGGGGGTGAATAGATAGTGAGGTATGTATATAACCATTTATTGGTATTATATATATCCGCTAACCAAATCGCTGTGATGAAATCGCTAACCAAATCGCTATGATAAGGTTTGTTGAACAACACTTGCCGAAAACCACCTAGTGAGTTGAAGTTATATTTAAATACTATACTGATGATACTAATACTTAACGGTTATATTGTGTGTCTTAAGTTATTTTAAGTTATTTTAAACGTGATTCCTGATGTGAATTTTAGTATCCAAGACTTCACTTTTATATTGTGTGGATAGGCATATTCAAAAATGAAATGAAATAAAAGATAAAAAAAGATAAATGACAAAATATATGAAATGTGAAGAAGAAAAGTGAATAGACAATCGTGCACTCTAAATGGTGTGTCTATATGTTTAATTAATCGTTTTTGTATTTATTTTTGTTTTTATTTTTATTTTGTATATCTAATGTTGTTCAATCGGGTTGATAGCCTGCATAGTGTGCTAACGGCTATATCTTCTTTCAAAGGGTTTTTAGCAAAACCTTACTCATTGGCTACTGGCAGTGTCGGTGATGAATATATGCATTTTATACAATAGTTATACATGACCAGTGACTGTAATTAATCCTTTAAGACTTCGTAATTGTGTATCTATGGAACAATCCGTGGACCCGGGCGACCAAATTAGATAGAAGTCCCGACCAGTGTAATTTGGTCGCCCGGGTCCACGGATTGTTCCATAGATACACAATTACGAAGTCTTAAAGGATTAATTACAGTCACTGGTCATGTATAACTATTGTATAAAATGCATATATTCATCACCGACACTGCCAGTAGCCAATGAGTAAGGTTTTGCTAAAAACCCTTTGAAAGAAGATATAGCCGTTAGCACACTATGCAGGCTATCAACCCGATTGAACAACATTAGATATACAAAATAAAAATAAAAACAAAAATAAATACAAAAACGATTAATTAAACATATAGACACACCATTTAGAGTGCACGATTGTCTATTCACTTTTCTTCTTCACATTTCATATATTTTGTCATTTATCTTTTTTTATCTTTTATTTCATTTCATTTTTGAATATGCCTATCCACACAATATAAAAGTGAAGTCTTGGATACTAAAATTCACATCAGGAATCACGTTTAAAATAACTTAAAATAACTTAAGACACACAATATAACCGTTAAGTATTAGTATCATCAGTATAGTATTTAAATATAACTTCAACTCACTAGGTGGTTTTCGGCAAGTGTTGTTCAACAAACCTTATCATAGCGATTTGGTTAGCGATTTCATCACAGCGATTTGGTTAGCGGATATATATAATACCAATAAATGGTTATATACATACCTCACTATCTATTCACCCCCTCACCCATTCGCTATCACAAATATATAGACTTTATTTTTGGAGAGTTTATATACATTTCACATTTTTTGAACATTATGTATATATTTCTTTTATTTAAATGTATCTCACTAGTTCCTTCACACACGTAAAAAAGATTTTTTTCACTATAACATTCATTGAAATCGCAATTGGGTTGGGCTATTCTATTGAATGGGCCCTTTAAGTGTGTACACATAACACTGTGTGCACACTTGATAGTTTTATGCATTTTTATGCGATTTCCTTATCAGGTCTTATAACTTTTTCACCTAAGTTTGTCTTTAAACAACATCAGGCTTCTTTTAAAGTGGTCACTCTCACTCTGCAGAATTAGCCTAGCAGCACATGTTGATATCCAATTAAGCCTAGTTTTCAGCTGCTGGTAACAGCCTTTTTCCATCAAACAATCATGTGATGCACATCCTGTAAGCATATATATTTGATATTCATTTGTGAGTTCATCAGCTATGAGTAAGCACTAGTTGTGGTGCGAAACGCGTCAGCTCTGTACCCCCCTTTTTTGCCGTGTATGGATTGCAGTGTTTTTTGCTTTTAAATAAACTTTTTGGATTTTATTTTCTCGGTGTGCGGCTGTCCGGCGTTCTTCCTTTTTTGATTTCCAATCACTGTGTTTTATTGTGTTTGCTTTGCTTTATTTCCATCCTGTTCTCCTCCTTCTTTTGTATCGCTCTTACCACTGCAGCCCCGCCCTGTGTGCCGTGATCCTCGAGCTACTGAACGGTTTGCCCATAACTGCCATGTCTAGGCGTGGTCAAGTCCTGCAACCGCGCCCGGAATATGTGGCCCAAGATGGTGTCCGAGCATCCCAGTCAGCAAAGGAGGCTGCCCAGAAGCTAAATCCCAGTACAAGTATACCCCAGCTAAAGTGACCAATGGCCCGGCAGAGATTAACCCTGTGATGGGAGTCACTTTGGGCGGGGGGCTGGTGGAACCCAGCTTACCTTGGAGAGCACTGGAAGCTCGTTGTCCAGCTCCAATAGCCCCTCCTATGTGTAAGTCACCCTGTGTCTATTAGGGGCACAGGGTGACCGAGAACCCCAGTTGGGTCTGCCTAACCCAACTCATCGTACAATCACACCGGACTCAGCATTTCCTTTTGACACTGTTGTCCTGGATTCTGTGTGTGTGGTTTGTGTGGAAGGAGTGAAGGGACTTTTTCACTTTGGGCAGTAATATTCCTGAACGATATCCCTCAATAATATATGAAGATAAATTTAACCTTTCCAACTTTCTGGACTATTGTATGAGCTTGATCTCATAAACTGTTGTAGTCTTTTTACTAGGTTGTTTGAAGTGTGACTGCTGTCCCATGTTCCTAAGTTACCAGGCAGTTACACTTCTCCCAGGCTTGTGGACTTATTATCGGCCACCATTGTTACCATGCCCGTCTCCTCTTTACTGTTTGTATTATGTGTGTAGCACTGATATTTTTGCCTACTAAGGTAATGCAATGTAAGTCTATGAGCAGTGTTAAAGCTTAGTATTTGGCACCATCTAGTGGCCAAAAACAGGAAATGGACTTCAATTATTTTCCTTTTCTACAGCACTAGAAAGATAACAGGAAGTGACTGTTCTGTTTACATTTTTGCTATGACCTACCTACCCAGAATGCTAGGTGACTTACCCATGATCACCTAGCACTGAACTGCATGCTGGGTAGGCTATAAAAGGCCCTGTGCGTCCATCTTAGTTCTCTTCTGGACACGTGGCCTGCCTGCAAGGACCTGTGGGAAGGATCCAGAGAGCGCAGCCTACAGCCACTGAGGAGCGAAACAACCACAGACTCTGACTCATACCTGATCGCTGGAGAGACTGTGAAACCGGATCGAGGAGGATCCAGAGACACCTGTCGGAGCCAACAGAGGGTCCCGGATCATCTTGTGGAGCGGAGCGGTGTGACGGAGCCTGCCGGCTAGAAGCAAGACTGAGTGCACCGGAGCGGAGCTGTTCTGTTCTTCAGACCCAGTTGGTGAGGGGGCTGTTGCCCACAGTTTTCCTAACGCACTTTCATACACCTAGACTTCAACACAGTGTTGCTGGGACCTGTAGTCCCACGGAAGAGAACCTAATAAAAGACTGAGTTTGAGCAGGCCTCAAGCCTATCATTCATTATACTATTGACACTGTGTTGTCCGAAGCTAATTACACCGGAGGCAGTTGCAGGTGTACCACACTACAGGAACAGTTATAATACTCACCCTACGTTAACCCTTGTTGTTCCACTGTTGGATTACAATTGATACAACACAAATAGCTAGCAGAAGAAAGAAGATTAAAGGACTGCATCTCTTATTGTAAGGCCTTACATCCTTTTAAAGTAGGGGAGCTCCCTAGTAGTTGTGTTGTACCTTATTATTAATACTTTGCATCTCTGTAACCACCAGAGTGTGCTGGAAGTGGGAAGGTGCCCGGAGTGAGGCGTAATCACTCCGAGCATTAGTCCCAATTGGAGACACATTCCCAGGTATAATATAAGACAACTGTACATGTACAAACTGTTGTGTATACTTACTGTGCTGTTACACTATGTTGGTGTGACAGTACAGATGTTGTAGTTAACACTTCATACCCGTTTCAGTAAACATAAGTTTCTGGTTAAGTACTATTGGTGTGGAGTGTTGTTCCTTTTTCAGCAGGTGGAACATCGGATACCCATGTAATAACAAAGGTATACTGTTATTATTTTGCATATTGTGGGGTTATTCTTCACTGTTAGCTTAACACCAACATTGCATCACAGCTGTGTCAAGAGGATTAAGCCAAGTCAGTGGGGGTTTAAAGTGGTGTTTCCCCCTCCAAAAAAAAATAGCTTAAAATTCCTAAAAAAATAAAAATAATTGGAATTTTTTTTTTTACTCGCCTCTAAATGCCTGTTGCTAGAGTGTCCCTCATAGTCTGCCTCCTTCAGTGCCCAGGCTGGTGACATCACTTCCCCTCAGCACAGTCAGTCATCTTGGACACGTGACAGGTCCCAGATGACTGCGCGGCATATCAAGGCACGCAGCGCCGCTCGCGCATGCGCAGTGGGTGCCCGGCTGTGAAGCCACAGCCAGGTGCCCACAGTAAGAATGCCAGGGCCGTCGAGCGGAGCGGGGAATGATCGGGGCTTCGATCCCCCACATCGCTGGACCCTGGGACAGGTAAGTGTCCGATTATTAAAAGTTAGACGCTGCAGTATGTGTAGCTGCTGACTTTTCAATTTTTTTTTTTAAGGGGCACCCCACTTTAATAGCAGGGTGCAGGGCCAATCAAATTCAGTAGCTCCTTCAGGGTTCAGTGCTACATGTGTATCTTGCAGGCAGGAGATGGGAGGGGGGAATTCCTCCAACAGCCTCCCTGCTGATAAGGTGGTCTATTGTTGAAATGTTTGAATACCTGTGTGTCCCTTATTGCTGACTGGACAGTTTACCCCACCCTAAATCAAAGGGAGGGGGGATGTCCCCTGAGTTTTACTTCTCTGTACATGTGTTTGAAAAAACATTCTGATGTTTTTCCACCCTACACTGCTGTCTCGAAAAGTGACTGGGTGGGCTAAGGGACCTTGGATTGTGCTGGTTCTGGACAAAGGAAGCATTTACGGCGAGCATAGTCCCGTTGAGGATGAGGGTCCGTCACAATTGGTTGGCAGAGGTGGGTTCATGATTCTTTGCTGTGAAAACATCCAAACCACAACCTGGATCCAAGGTTCGGATAGCAGAAGAGGAGAGTTACAGATACCAGCCATCAGGGAAGAGGAATTCCAAAGGAGATTGTGAGAGATGTAGATACAGCACAGGGGACCAGTATCAGTGCAGGTCCTGCTGGGATGGTATGATTCTGTCCACCACAACTCTAAAAGAACGAGCTAGCTCGGCAGCAGTGTCACCAGGGAAAAATTCTACCCTCCATCCATGTAAGGTACTGGTCGCAGTATGAAGTGTGAGTGCTATTATACAGAAAGCGACAAAACAAAAGTTTTTTTTGTCTAGCAGAATTTACCCCATACAGTGGGCAGAGAATCAAGATCCCGAAGACAGAACAGCAAAAATGTTAAAAAAAATTGAAGTAAGGTTGGGCCCACGTTTTGCTGGTTCTGGTTCTGGATGTCTTTTCCCACTCGAGGTCTGCTGAATTAGGAAGATCTGTTGGCCTCCTTTCTGGCCCACCAATTCTGTGGTGGAAATTATAAGCTAAAATAGGTGAAAAAAATTGTGAGCTGCCAAAAACTATTAAACTACCTTGAAGAAAACTAACAGCTGCTTGCACTTCCCACACCTTCCCACAGTATGAACAAACTATGATATATATATGTATATGTGGTGCACATACCTATATAGTGCTGCGCTTTTAATACATAAAACTAATGCTATAAATCAATGAAGTATATGTCATAACAGTGAAAAAATAAATATGTAAATAAAAATAATAATAATGATAAACATTTATGAAAATAAGGGGCGTGGCCTGACCTCGGTGAAGAATGGCAGCATAATCTAAGAGCTCCCGCCGACAGAGAGATTCACCTGCCTACAATGGAGGATTTTCACTCACCATCCACCCGAAAAAACATAGGAACCTCTTCCCGCGGATCATCTGCCTCACGATCCAGGTCTCCTAGAGAGACTACCGGGCGACTGAGCCAAAATATACCGGAGATGTTCAGAACACAGGCCGGCAACATGGCATCGTCACGAGGCTCCTCACAACCTACAGGCCCAACGCAAGGATCCATCCCGCAGACCACACCATCAAGCGACGGGATTATACTTACGCCACAACAACAACCTAGCCTCCACGATCTTTGCTCGGTAGCGGCCAACAGCAAGGATACCTTGACAGCAGCCCTCACAGCAGCGATCTCGGACCTCCGAGTAGACATCCAGACGATCGCAGGGAGAGTCCAGGAGGTGGAAAAAATCATGTCGACCCACTCCTCGGTGCTTCGCCGATCCTGCCAAGTTATGGACACCCACACCATGCAACTGAGGGATCTCAACCGACACATCGAAGATTTGGACAACCGCGGAAGGCGCCATAACCTCCGCATAAGAGGATTGTCGGAATCGATCGATGCGGAGCACTTACAGCTTGAAGTGACCACCCTCTTCAACAATTTATTAAGCAGACCACCCACTACCCCGATAGGCATTGAGCTTATCCACTGTGCTCTTCGCCCCCGGGAAAGGATTCTGACCCCCCTCGAGATGTGGTCTGCTGCATAATTGACTACCAGCTGAAGGAGGAAATTCTCCGGAGAGCCCGCTCTACCAACCCACTGACGCACAATGATGCAGACATTTGTCTCTTCCAGGACCTGTCGCATATCACCCTACAGCGTCGCAGAGAACTACGTCCCATCCTGTTACCCTTTGGCCTCTCAGCTTCTGCCCTTGGCCGGTCTGCACTCCTCAGAGTGCCGGAAGATCTACACCACTTCTGTGCCACCCTGGATATACCGTATACTGCTGTTCCCAACTGGTATGCGGAATTCAGACCCTCTACCTCCAGAAGAGCCACCCCGGGAGATGACCTCATGGAGACACAGGAATCCCGATCCAGAAGACAACGCTCCCCATCAAACCCATGGGCTACATTCCAAGCGTCTGACCCAGACACATGGAGCAAGCCCCACTAAAGCACCGCACTCCAGGAGGGCACACCGAGACCATTGAATTTACAGAAACACCCGCCTGATCAGATAAGTTAACCTGCATCCCCCCCCTGCAGCCCCCGATACAGACTGTCCTGTATCCCCTCTGATGCTCAGCTAAGCCATGCTAGAACCACCACACCAGTCTACGAATGCACCCTCTGCTCCAGGGCCCTCACTCCTCTGCCGAACTCCTGGCTCACCGTATGACTTAATTTTTTTTTTTTTTTATTTACTTTATTAATTTTTTTTGTTTTTTTTTACTCGTATGCCTTTTCTTTACTTTCCCTCCGTTCTGCTTGGATCCATGCCACCCCAGCTTTCCATGCTGTTATCTGCTCCAGGCACCCTGATTCGCATCTATACAAGGGATCCGGGACTCTCCTATGGATCAACATGCACACGGACGAAACTGCCCACGAGATTCCACCACGTTGCTTTCCCCCTGCCCCTTCCCCTAACTGGGACTTAAGGTACAATGTTATGCAAAGATATCACCATGAGTCTGTTAGGCCAAGTGTTTTACTTTATATGTTCTTGTGCTAATGGGGTGATGGTCGCGGACAGGCAAACTTCCATATGACATGGTTACCATATCCTCACCCGCCTAAGACACGATGCAGGAATCTCCCGCAACTTTATGCCCTCTTTATAACCCTCCCGCTTAAATTACATACAGTATGGGGACTGACGATGTCTATACCTTTTCAGTAGGGGGCATACTTTTCTTCATCCTGCTCTGATATCGTCTCTGCTATCATTTTATATTTTCTCCCTCCAGATGTAGGACATACGGATTAGTAGCCTCATGCGACCATCACCCTAACATTGCGCTTTGGGGTAACGTTACAACACAGAGATCAACACTACAATGCCATAACCCCGAACCCCTCTACCTATAGCGAGCCCCTCCCAGTACACAAACTCAGCCTCCCATGCTAAGGCGGATAACATCGTGGCCCTATATAATGCGCCATACTTAACCCTCCTCATAGCCAAGTTAACTAAGGCATGGTCTAACGCGAAGCGTGTAAGCCCACCCTCATCACTTTCACAGGTGTAAGTTTGGTGCTTCCATGCTCTGATATCATTCTGTGTTTTTTTTTTTTTTTTATTTATTTATTTATTTTTTTCCTTTAAGTTTTGAATGTTCATGTATCCATGATTAAGTGATAAATGTGTTTGATAGATTTTATCTCTGTTGTGAGGTACCCCCTATAACCCACAGCCATTCCTGCAGACTACACGGTATATGCATCTATCACAGACATGCCATACCTGACCCAGAACTATGGTGGTTCCCTAAAATTGTAAAATGTAGAACCCTCATGCACACTGCACATATTCCTGCTCATTGCATTTCCTCTGTTCATTGACCGCACGTGCCCTGGGTTGCACAGGAAATTCCCACCCGACTCCACCTCCAGGACCCCATGAACATCAGTGATTCTCCCCCCATGTGTACTTCATGCTACTCCCACATACTGTTCCCCCCTCCGGTATGCCAGCCTCCCCTGTTTTGAATCTATACAATATCTCTCCAAGCGGCGAGCTGCTGCTCAATATCAACACACACCACTCTCCAACAATCTCATCCAACCCCCACTCAGTGGACCCAAAGCTAGGTTATTCTCATCGATTCAGACACTCCTACTCATATCCACTGAACCACTTCGGTAATATCTGGACACAGCACATCTGTTTCCTTAGATTGGCAAGCAGGTTCTTGCTGATCGCCGAACCCCGGCCTACACACATAGGCCTCCCTAACACTAGCGCTCAAGTAGCCCCTTAAATACACCATCAACTGGTCACTTATATCCCCCCCTCTAAATACCCGCCCTCATCTATCACAAATATCCTAGCATCTACTGACCCCTCAGTGTACCTCATAGACTCTACAAACTGACAAACCGACTCTTCCTCCTTCACGGTCCATACTTGACCACTGCCCACATCTAGACAGGGTTCGACCAACACCCAACCTTCCATAGTCCTTTACACAATGACGAACCCAAGCAAAGTTCACCCAAAGTAAAGACTACAATTCTCTCTCTCAACACCCGGGGACTCAACACCCCAGAGAAACGATCCCAAGTCCTTCTCTCCCTCCACAGACACAAAGCAGATATTGCTTTCCTTCAGGAAACCCACATTAGAACTGATTCCATCCCAAAACTTTCAAACCCACACTTCCCAACCTCCTTTCACGCCACCAACCAAGCTGCAAAAACCAAAGGCGTGTCTATACTAATTGCAAAACATTGTCCATTTCAGGTTAAAGATACATGCAAAGACGTGGAAGCATGCTTCCTATTCATTAAGGGATCTCTTTATGGCAAACCAATAACTCTAATGTATACGCCCCCAACACGGGCCAAGTCTCATTCTTCAATGCCACGCTGACCCTTCTCTCTACATTCCAAGAAGGCATGCTTGTACTTGGGGGCGACTTCAATGTCTCCCTCAACCTGCTTCATGACACCTCGACAGGCACGTCTACTATGCCATATAAAGCACTTAGGTCTATAAGAAGCAACTGCAGGAACTATCTGTACATGACTCGTGGTGCACACCTAACCCAAATGTAAAGTACTTCACGTACTTTTCAGCTCCACACAACCAATACTCCAGACTGGACTACCTCTTTCTTTCGCAAGCGGACCTGCCATCCCTGTCTTCCGCTGCGATCCACCCCATGTTCCTATCGGACCACCACCCCATTTCTCTGACACTAGAAATCTCACATGCTCCCCCCAGGTCTTTGATCTGGCGCCTAGACCCTTCTCTACTTACAGACAAAACCATTGCGACCAACATAACAAAATGTTTACAACTGTACTTCCAAAAAAATTGCTCCACTGACATCTCACCTATGGTGGTATGGGAAGCACACAAAAGTACTATAAGAGTTGAACTCATAGCAATCTCGGCCAAACAAAAAAAGGACAGAAACGCACATATTACCAAACTGTCCAGTAAAATACAACAGTTAGAACGCACGCACAAAAATTCACTGGCCTTAGACACCCTCCCGGACCTAATCCAAGCCCGTAATGAACTATTAGACACCCTAAATAAACAAATAAGAAGAAAATATATTCTTTCCCACAAGACCTTTTATGAATACGGCAACAAGTCAGGTAAACTCCTGGCTAGAGCACTCAGGTCAAAGAAAGCCTCCATGACCATACACTCCATAACAAACTCTCAAGGCCAAAACATTGTCTCTAATGACCAAATCGCACATCAATTCATCCAATACTACACCCAACTGTACAACCTACACCCCACCGACCCCCAAAGAGACGACAGATCTTGTAGGCAACTGATCACAAACTTCCTTGAACAGTATAGTCCGTGCCCCTTACCTGCTGAAGAAGCTAGTGTCCTGGAATGACCGATCTCACCCAGTAAAGTCGACACAGTGCTCAAACAACTGAAACCCGGTAAAAGTCCGGGCCCAGATGGACTGACAACGGCATATTATAAAACCTTCGTAAACACACTAAAATCCCACTTTCTGACCGCCTTTAACTCCCTATCTTCGGATAATCCCCCGCCCCGAGATCTTTTGACAGCCCACATCACTGTAATTCCTAAACCAAACAAAGACACCTCTTAAGTGACTAATTACCGACCAATCTCCCTATTAAATGTGGACCTCAAAATCTACGCAAAAATCTTGGCCAACCGTCTCTTGCCTCTCCTGCCCAACCTCATCTCACTAGACCAAGTAGGATTTATACCGGGTAGAGAAGCAAGAGACAACACCATCAAAGCTATCAACATTCATCATTGGCTGTCTTCCTCCCAACAACAAGGATTTTTCCTTTCCCTGGATGCGGAGAAGGCATTTGACAGAGTGGCCTGGGACTACATGTCAGAAGTACTCCAAAAGATTGGAATACGAGACCGCATGCTCCAATTTATCATGGCCCTTTCTCCCCAACCACGAAAGTGCGGGTCAATGGCCACCTGTCGGATGCCTTCTCCATATCGAACGGAACTCGCCAAGGTTGTCCCCTGTCCCCCCTAATATTTGTTCTCACCCTAGAACCTCTACTCCAACGCCTACGAGCCAACCCAAACATCAAAGGAGTTACAATCTCAGACATAACATATAAACTCTCTGCGTTTGCAGACGACATCCTCTTATTCCTAACAGAACCACACACCACTCTTCCCAACTTACTTGCAGACCTTAACACGTTCAACACTCTTTCCAACCTCTAAATACATTTTTAGAAATTTGAAGCCTTAAACATCTCCCTACAACAAGATACACTTGCCCTTTGCCAAACTAACTTCCCGTTCAGGTGGAATCGAGATGCTATTACTTACCTTGGGATTAATCTCCCCTCCCACCTGTCTAACCTTTACTCTACAAACTATCTCCCCATACTTCAACGCATTCAGAAGGACCTAAAAGCATGGTCAACCGGCATTTTTTCTTGGTTTGGCAGGGCTGCTATACTCAAGATGAATATTCTCCCGAGGATACTATATTTCCTGCATACTACCTCAAGCCTTTTTTACCTCCTACCGAAAAGCCTGCAGCGACTTCCTCTGGAATAAAGACCGTCCTAGACTCAGCCATGATAGACTAATGCTGCGTACACACGAAGGGACTATCCCGCGGGATTATCCGCTGGACCGAAGTCGAGCGGATAATCCCCTCGTGTGTGGGCGCCGGCGGACTTTTTTTGCCCAAAGTACGGCGGACTAAAGTTTTAAGTTTTGTTTTAAAATTATCCGCTGGATAATAACTTGGCAGTCCGGCGGACAATCCGGCCGTGTGTAGTATGGTCCGGCAGACCAAAAAGGACGCATGCTCAGTAGCAAGTATTTTTCTAGTATTTTTCGTTTTCTAGTCCCGTCATACGTGCTGTACGTCATCGCGTGAACCGTCGGACTTTTAGCGTGATCGTGTGTGGTCAAGTCCGTTCGCTTTTTAGTCCAGCGGACCCAGCTGGAAAGTCCAGCGGATTGTCCGCTGGACTTAGGTCCGCCGGCAAAAGTCTGCACGTGTGTACGCGGCATAACTCTACCCAAGCTAAAAGGAGGGATAAGCCTTCCTGACATCACCAAATACCACTGGGTTTGCCAATTAACTAGAATCATAGAATCATAGACTGGAATGTCCACACTCACTCGAAAGCCTGGATAGCAATTGAGAACGAATTTACCCCAATCCCAATTCACCAACTACCCTGGATTACCCCACTTCATACTCCCCGATCCTGTAAACACCCATTGATAGGTAACACTTTACAAACATTTCAGAAAGCATGCCGAACCCATCACATCTCCTCCACACATGGTCCGCTAACGCCCTTAAGACACAACCCAGACTTCCCGAACGGCCTCTCTGATACCTTTCTGAAAGACTTCTGGCCACATGATGACATACAAGCGAGACACTTTTTCTCTGGTGACTCCTTTCTCCCCCTTTCACGCATACCCTCGCGAGAGACTGACCGATCTTGCCCGCAATGGACATACTTCCAAATCAGACACTTTCTTAACGATCCCCACAAACGACTAGCCTTCACCAGACAACTATCACCGTTTGAGACCCTATGCACGAAATCGGAACTGCAAAGACACACAATCTCAGAAATCTACTCCCTGCTATTTTCTGAACACGACGCTAAGTCCAACGCTGCTACCCGAAGTTGGGAAAGGGATCTATCCATCAACCTATCTGTAGATGACTGGGAAAAAATCTATACTCATATTCATAAGGGTTCGACTAACGTGACAGCACAAGAAAATGGCTTCAAAATCTTCTCTAAATGGTACAGGACCCCTACTAAACTCCACAAGATATACCCTGCCATATTGCCTAACTGTTGGAGATGCTCTGCAGGAGAAGGCACTATGTTACACATATGGTGGTCCTGCCCACTACTCCAACAGTTCTGGAAAGAAGTCCAGCGTATTACCACCAAGATTACTACGTACCAAATAAAATTTTCTCCTGCCCAAATGCTCTTTCACCACTCCTCCATCCCTTTTAGTCACTACCACCGATTCCTTGCGCTACATCTGATCAATAGAGCGAAACTATGCATCCCTACTGTCTGGAAATCATCTAAGCCCCCTACTGGCTCCAACGTATTTCTAAAATTGGGGAGATGGAAGAATTAATCCATCAATCCAAAGACTCACCCACCAAATTTAGGAATGTCTGGGCCTGCTGGCATCACTTCATAACGACCGACGAATATAAAACACTTACTCTCCCTAGGTTGAATCCTACCCCATGAAGCCCAAGTGAAGGAGGAAGAATCCACACCTATTTTAACGCATTCAATTCAACTCTCCAACTCACCCTGCGTATTCTGCACACCCCCGTGTAATGATTAGGTATGTTAGGTGCTCCCACCCACCCACACCCCCCCTTGCACCCACACCCACTCCTAACCATATGCACCCCCGAGACCCATCTGGTGTATAACCCATTACCTCTCAAATGTTCCCCAATTGGGGTTGCTAGTGGTCCGAGACCGCATCCCCGATATTGATACATCTTACCACTAAAGGAGAGGTAATGGTCTATCCCCTTTTTTCTCACTAACCCATGTTGTAATATATATATATATACCTACTGAGAACAGCGTGTTGATTCTCCAAACCACAGGAATTTAGGGCCGTTTGCCCTGCTTTTCTGAGGTATATTGGTTATTTGTGTTACAGGCTCAACGTAACATTTCCTATACAAGCATTGTTGGCTCAGGAAATGTATTAGTCTAGTGCTTCTTGCATTGTTTCTACAA
The DNA here is from genome assembly GCA_028564925.1 of Lithobates sylvaticus. Lineage (NCBI taxonomy): Eukaryota > Metazoa > Chordata > Amphibia > Anura > Ranidae > Lithobates > Lithobates sylvaticus. The sequence goes on from CM053029.1 coordinate 21,106,358, forward strand.
CTTTATGTTTCCTCCCATTTATATTACACTCAACTGTTTTGACATGTTGTAATGTACATTGTATTTACTATTTACAATAAACTTTATTTTGAAAAAAAATGAAAATAAAAATAAAAATAAAGTGCTCGTGCTCCGTGAATCACACGCAGTCCAAGGTGATTAAAATAGATTCAACAAAGTCCATACAGTGAAAAATTAACAAAAAAGTTCATGGGACTAAATAAAGTGTGTCTTCATGCAGTGTGCACTCCTCCCCCATCAGGTGTACCCTCACCTTAAGGGCTAATGTTTAAGCCTGAAGTGGTTATCAGCAGGTGGTCAGGGCCATTCTGATGTATCCTGGTAATGTACTGGCTGCTGTGTACAGGTGCTCCACACTGGTCACCTCCAGCTCCTGATAATGACCCAGCTTTGTATGGATATCAATATCTCCTGATTACTTCCACCAAGCCTCCTCACGTATACCACATAAGAAAATGATAGAGCACTGATGGAGGGGACGGACGTGCCGACGTAACGCCCGCACGGAGGGAGGAGCCTGAGCCTGAGGGCTGAGGGGAACAGGCATGCAGCCGGGGAGGACGCGGGACCGCTCCGTGAGTGAGAGGTAGCGGACGCCCGCGTTCCATCTTGTCCCCCCGGGAGAAGCAGTGTGGGTCAGGTGCGCTCCACCGCCAGGGGAAATCAAACAAATCGGCAAATCCAGCGGCACCGGCCGGGACGTATGGCAACGGCTCCCCTTCCCCACCTCCCACCTACCAACTAACCCTCATAAACAGCGCGTGACGGGCTCACAGGCAGAAATAAAACCAACGTGGTCGGCGCATCAAAGAATCTACAGTCTGTGAGTATACACCACACCCCCCCCCTGAAGCAGGCATCACCCGGAGGTAAGATCAATTTAATCGCTGACTTGAAGTGCAGAATGTTCCTATAGGACTGGTTAAGGTGCTAGGACAATTTCAGGACAAGACCATACAAACGTCCTTGGTTAACGTGCAAATGTCATTGTTCCTCTGTTTCTTCTCCTTCCCCATGTGGTTGATGGCCAGATCTGGCCTCCTGTTCCTCGGTCCTGGCTGGGTGCCCCTGCCTCCCCCTCTCCCTCTTATCCTCGCCGAGGCACTACCCCCCCCCTCTTGCAAGAGGGGACAGGCGGGTTATAGTTTAAATTGACCCCAAATCAAGAGGGGAGTGGCAACTGATGTCTAGTGTACCCCCCGGTCACTTCTAGCATATCCAGCAGTGCGAAAATTTACCGGTACAAGTTCCCAAATTTCACCAAGCGGACAATTATTGCAAGGGGGTGGTCTGGCCCCCCTTTCCCTTAAATGAAGCCGGGATAGAACAGGAGTTTCTAAAGTGATTCTCTGAAGTTTGACATATGCACGTGGGCGTATTTTGGTATTAAAACCCATGACCATGGGGAAATCATGGACATCACAGTCCTTAATGGGGGAAATCAGTTTGAAATGAAAATGCCAGAATCCGCCTTATAGACATCACACACATTAAAAGCTGCACCTCGGATTGTAAATATGACTTGGATGGGTGCCCATGAAGTCCTACTTTCCCCATTTTAAAAAGCAGCACTATCGAATGAAAGTTTGATCTCGATCGGCGTCTAGGAAGATTGACTATTACATACTAAAAGTTGCATTATGGAATAAAAATGAAATTCGGATTGATGTTTATGAAGACATATTACTATACACCAAATGCTGCACCATGGAATGAAGGGGTGACTCCGACTGGTATCTATGAGGACCTACTGGTCACTACGGCTCTGTCTGACGATAGACATCTGAATAAGATCGACACCTCAGATTGTGTATACTCTTTAAACTCTTGGTCTCTCTAAAATATGAAACTAAGCTTTAACTACAAAATTTACATGTTTATATGCTGCCCATGTTATTGAGATGAGTGACCCCCTGTAACATATTTTAAATACCGACTGATTTCACCAGCAGAGCCATCTGGTAAGACTTTGGAAAGGTATAAACTGTTTATTACTGAAGTTAACGGGTGGGAGGGGCGAACAAACCCCCCCGTTCAAAGATAACAGCCTCAGCCTCCGCGTAAGTGTTCTGAGCCCTATCAAAGGATCCTACAAGCGGAAAAGGTAGGAAGTGGAAAAGGGCCCAGGAGGCCTAAGTTTGCAATAAGGCTGGGGAAGAGAATCAGACCCAAAAAGAAGGCCAACATGAATAAAGATTCAGCTAAACAGCCTAAGAAAGCAACCACCAAAGGCAGCAAAGGGGAGACAAGTACAATCAAACACTATTTAAGACAGGGCGCAAGCCCAAAAACATCGGGAAAAGAAACCCGGGCCGGAGCTTCCCCGGAGAGTAGGGGCGGGGACGGAAGGAGAAATCAATGACTCCAGAGCAGATCTCACAATGGAGACCGAGATTGAGCCCAGAAGGGGGGAAGAGCAACAATCAGGAACCCACATCCCCAATAAATTTGAAATGGAGGCGATGTTATTACGCCTGGAAAACGTAATCAAACTTGAAATTAACTCCCTACGGGAGGATATGGGCCACATGCTGTCCAGGGTTGAAGTGGTGGAAGGGAGAGTGGACTCTATAGATTCGGAAATCACGAAGCTGAAAATACAATTAAAAGGCGCCTATCACATCCAGAGAGAGACCCTCTACAAGATAGAGGACCAAGAAAACAGGGATAGGAGGTTAAACCTGAGGCTGCGTGCCGTCCCGGAACAAAGAGGGGAAGACCTAGAAAAGAAACTATGGGAAATCTTGGGCCCCATAAGTGGCAAGGACTTAGATCACTTTCCCCATATAGAAAGGATACACCGAGTAGGTAGACCCGAAAGGGGGGGTGTAGAGCGGACCCGGGACATAATCGTCAGATTCAGCCACTTTAAAGAAAAAGAGGACCTGTGGGCTAAAATAAAAAATAAATGAGAGGGAGGGGGGGAGGGTGAGAGGGGGGGGGAGAGGGGAGGGGAGGAAGGGAGGGGAGGGGGATGGGGGGAAGAAGGAGGGAAACCACGTCCGCTGTGGGGTTGTTATCACCATCAATACTTCAGAGGGGAAAAAAAAAAAGAAAAACAAAATCCCAAAAAATAAATGAAAGACTTAGAAATCAAATTTTTATCATATAATGTGAAAGGCTTAAACTCTCCCGGCAAGCGATCTAAAATTTTGGAGGAAGTAGAGAGATATGGCGCAGATATAGTGTTCTTGCAAGAGACCCACCTGGCACATTCCTCAAATATTAGACTTTTTTTCTCCAGCTCTCCCAAATTGGTATTATGGAGATACTATCTCGAGCAGGGCAAGAGGAGTGGCTATTGGGATTGCGAGGGACATTGACTTCACGGTGGAGGAGAGAATGACGGACCCCGAGGGGAGGTACCTGTTTCTTAGGGGGTCCCTCCTAGGGGTAGAACTTACATTGGCCAATGTTTATGCCCCCAACGCCAAACCTATCTTATTCCTCGAAGCAATTCTGCGTAAGCTAAGGGCCTTTAGGAAAGGATACTTGATCCTGATGGGGGACCTCAATTTCGCGATGGACCCCGCGAAGGACAGTACGTCTGGCGGCATGGGGAGGGGCAACATGCAACTGAAGCGGATTAAAAAAAAACTATCGGAGGACCAACTGTTGGATGTGTGGAGGATCCAGCACCCACAGTCGAGGGACTACTCGTTCTTCTCCCCTGTCCACCAGATGTATTCTCGCCTGGACTATATTTTAATAGACCATGGCATACTGGAAAGGGTCAAAGAAACCGAAATTGGAATAGCTTCCCTCTCGGACCACGCGCCGGTATCCATGAGGCTAAGGTTCCCCGAACACAAACAACCCTCTAGTGGATGGAAACTTAATCCAGAATTGTTACAGGACAAAGAAATTAGGGATTATATCAAAAAGGAACTAGAATGGTTCTTTCAAATCAACGACAACGGAGAGGTCTCAGAGGCACAACTGTGGGACGCTCATAAAGCGTTCATTAGGGGGCTCCTGATAGCTAAAGCCTCATGGAAAAAAAAGGAGAGGGTGGGAAAAACGCAGGCTCTAATGGCCGAGATTAAAACCCTGGAGCAAAAGCACAAATCGGGGGGGGCACTTAGCCAGAGCATATACATAGAGCTTACAGATAAGAGAGAGGAATTGAAAGACTTAGCTGAACAGGAAGTTAGACAGAAGTTCAATAAATTGGCCAGGGAACAATATATATGGGGCAACAAGCCAGGGAAATATCTAGCAAGGAAATTACAAAAAAAGAAAACCAGAAATTTCATTGAAAAAATTCAAACAAGAAACGGGGAGATGAAGTTTACCTCTAGTGAAATAGCCGCTACATTCAGAGACTATTACAAAGAACTTTATGAGGTGAAAACCAAGGGAAACAACGACAGCAGGGGAAATAACCAGAAAACATCAGAGTTCCTAGAGAGGGCAGGGCTAATGGCTCTAGGGGGGGAGGAGAGAGATGAGCTTGAGAGGCCAATAACGGAGGAGGAGATCTTAGCAGCCATCAACAACTCTCCAACAGGGAAGAGCCCGGGCCCGGACGGCTTCACGGCCTCATATTATAAAACGTACAAAGAGATTCTTATACCGAGATTGCTGCGATATATGAATGGACTAGGGATAGACTATGATATGAGCGAAGAGGCCCTAAAAGCCACGATCACTCTTTTGAGGAAGGATGGGAAGGATGGATCGGTGTGCTCGAACTACAGACCTATCTCCTTATTAAATTTCGACACAAAATTATACGCTAAGATACTGGCGGATCGAATAAAGGGGCACTTGGGCACACTGATCCACCCGGACCAGGTCGGGTTTGTCCCGGGCAGAGAGGGGAGGGACAATGGGATTCGGACATTGCTAGCCATACAGAGGATGGGAGATTCGAGAACCCCCAGTCTACTCCTCTCGATAGACGCTGAAAAAGCGTTCGACAGAGTAGACTGGGGGTTCATGTTCAACACTCTACAGAGGATGGGTTTCGGACCCAGAATTATTCAAAAAATCAAAACCCTATATAATCATCCGAAAACCAACATCAAGGTCAATGGAACGACCTCTGCGGAGTTCGAACTGTTTAATGGCACTAGGCAGGGCTGTCCACTCTCCCCGCTCCTTTTTATTCTATCCCTGGAACCGCTGTTAGCCATAATTCGCGGAAACCCAGAGGTGGAAGGCTGTAAAGTCGGCAGCGAAGAGCACAAACTTGCGGCCTTCGCTGACGACGTCCTCTTTTATATAAGCTCACCCCAGAAGTCAGTCCCCATATTGCTTAAAACCTTAAAGGAATATGGGGAACTAACAAACTTTAGAATCAATGCCTCAAAAACATTTATCCTTAATATTAACCTCAATAAAATAGAGAAACAGATCCTACAGAAAACAGTTAGTTTCGTCTGGAAAAAAAGGATAAAATACTTAGGAATAGAACTGGCCAACAACTCGAGGAAATTATACAAAATAAACTATATCCCACTCCTAGAAGATATAAAAAAAAAATGCCAAGAGCTGAAGGGAAAAATTCTATCCTGGATAGGCAGGATTAATTCGGTTATAATGATGATCTTACCAGTCATCACATATAAATTCCAGATGCTCCCCCTCCCTCTCCCAAAACAGTACCTCGGTAAACTAAGAGCTATTATAATGAATTTCATATGGAATTACAAAAAACATAGAATCTCCCTCCAAGTTCTAAAACAAGATAAAAGTCAGGGCGGTCTGGCGGTCCCAGACATAGAAAGTTACTACCATGCCATAGCACTACTAAGAATCGCAGAATGGGGTAAAATAGGTAACACTAAAAGATGGGTTAGTTTGGAGGAAGCACTGAGTGAAGCTAGGCTGGGGAAGATTGTGTGGAATCCTCCGAAAAGCCGGACACTGGGAGAAAAAACACATATAATCACCATCACTACTTTGAAAATTTGGGACAAAATATATAAAATATTCAACAAAAATTATAATTCGCCACTTATAGCACTTAAAGAAAATCCTTTTTTCCCGCCAGGGTTAAAGGAAATAGGAGGTGATTGGATTAGAAAGGACTGCACGAGACTAGGGGAAGTTATTAGCAAGGGGAAGGTGATGACATTGCACGAGTTACAGAATAATGAGGCTTTTTCCATAGATGGATGGCGGCATCGCCAGCTGACCCACTTTGTGGGCTCTCTTCCTAGCCCATTAAGGGAGGCTAAGGATCTAACAAAATTAGAGAAAATCTTTACAGCAGAATGTTCAAAAAAAAGAATATCCAGAATATATAAACTGTTATTAGAAAGAGATAGACCGGAGATGCCGCCATACCTTACCAAATGGGAAAGCGAACTAGGAACACAATTAGAAATAGGCACAAGTAAGAAAATTTTAAAATTAGCACATGGGTCAGCGGTAGATGCGAGAACTGCAGAAACAAATTTTAAGTGCATGGCTAGGTGGTATAGAACCCCAGACAGGGTCAGCAACTTCCAGGCGGATACATTGGCGAACTGTTGGAGGGGGTGTGATCAAAGGGGCACAATGGGTCATTTATGGTGGGGGTGTCCTAAAATCAAAAAATTTTGGGAGACTATCCTAAAATACATAAAAGAAATAACATCGATCGAGGTAAAAAATGACCCTTGGGTGGCACTTATGCATGCCACATCCAAGGAAATTAAACAATATAAAGGCTCATTGAGTCCCCATCTGCTTAACGCGGCTAAAAAGGTAATTCCAAGGAGGTGGAAGGACAAGGAAAGCCCACCCTTATGGGAATGGGTTGACGCAGTGGAGTCCACCTATATGATGGAATGTGTGTTGTATACCGGGGAGGAGGACAGAGAGGCCACGAGGGCTAGATGGGAGAGTTGGAGAAAATTCAAGAGGTCTTGGAGCTACAGGGAGGCTTTGCGAGTGCAGCCGTGACAACTGATGATCCTTGGGGGGTGAAGCCGAAAAGAGATCTAGCCACGGGAAGGCAGACCCTAAGAGCAGGAGAAGATACTGGGGAGAGAGGGCCACCTTACAACAACCAAACAGCGGACGGGGAGGGTGGGGGCACGGGGGGGACAGGGGGGAGGGGGGGGAAATAAAATAAAAACCCCCGGGGGGGTTAACTGGAAGAGTGGTGGAACGGGATTTAGGATAAAGGAAGCGGAGGGGGAGTGGAGGCTGGGTGGGATCTCGGATGTATATATGTATTTTTGGGCTTTGTAAACTTTATGGATGCCCGACTCAGGACCCCTATCCCCCCCAACTCCAAGGGGGGAAAAAAAAAAAAGGGTGAGAATGAAACAATCCACTAATGATGCTAAGACAATTGGAGGGATGGAGATGCGGGCATAGCTGACACTCACCCACGAATATTCTTTCTGAAGTGGAAAAAAAAAAAAAAAAAAAAGAAAATGATAGAGGCATTCAATAATGTAATACCATCTAAATTGTTTAATTGTTAAAAAACTCAATGTACATTCAACTCACATTTGTAAAAAAAAACATTGCTTTTAAAAATTGCTGTAGTGGTGAGGGGGGCGGGGGGGGGGGTAGGATCACCTGTATCCCGGATCTGCAGCCCCGGTTACACAGCGTTTGGTCTGTCCTGTGCCTCCTCTCCCGACAACTTCCTACTTCCCATATGTCAGACAATCAGGCTCCTCCTACCGGTTTCATCACAAGTCTTGTGACTTCCTCTGGGACTTCTGATTGGCTGACGTTTTCTCTCTCTCTCCCAGCAGCCGGGATACATAACAAGGAGAATTAACCAGGAGATATTGATATCCATACAAAGCTGGGTCATTATCAGGAGCTGAAGGTGACCAGTGTGGAGCACCAGTACACAGCAGCCAGTACTTTACCAGGATACATCAGAATGGCCTTGACCACCTGCTGATAACTACTTCAGGCTTAAACATTAGCCCTTAGGCCCCTTTCACACGGAGGCGTTTTTCATGCGGTGCAGCGCTAAAAATAGCGCCTGTTCACCGCATGAAAAAATCCGGCCCCTTTAACTCCAGTGTGAAAGCCGGCGGGCTTTCACACTGGAGCGGTGCGCTAGCAGGATGACAAAAAAAGTCCTGCTAGCAGCATCTTTGGAGCGGGATAGGAGCGGTGTGTTCACCGCTCCTATACCGCTCCTTCCCATTGATTACAATGGGAGACCGCGGTAAAACCGCGGTTACCGCGGCAATACCGCGGCTACGGCGGCGCTCTGCGGGGGGTGTTTAACCTTTTTCGGCCGCTCGCGGGGGGTAAAACCGCACCGCGAGCTGCCGAAAACCGCGGTGAAAACGACGGTAAAGCAGCGCTAAATATAGCGCTGCTTTACCGTCACCGCGGCTCACCGCCCCAGTGTGAAAGGGGCCTTAAGGTGAGGGTACACCGGATGGGGGAGGAGTGCACACTGCATGAAAAGACCTGATCACTTTATTTAGTCCAATGAACTTTGTTGTTTTTTTTTTAACTTTATGGACTTTGTTGAATCTATTTTAATCACCATGGACTGTGTGTGATTCACGGAGCACAAGCACTTTATTTTTATTTTCATTTATTTTTATCATATATTTATATGTTTTCTTTCAAAAGAACCAATCACACACATGTATATATTCCAATAGAATTCCAGTAGTGATGTGTGCAGATGGTCGTGTGCAGAGCCATGCGGTCAGCTTATTGTGAGACACAAAGTGGGCTCCGAACACGATTGTGTGCACATTTCCACCGCTACCCATGATGCGAGCCGTAATCTATCATGGCTCATTGGGCCATACATTTTTGTATGGTTATGCTATGGTTCCTATATATGCAGATATGTTGGCTAGGAGTGTTAATGTAGTCGCCATGAGGTGGCCAGTCTCTTGGTGAGGCATAAACGAACATCCCTGAAAGAGCAAACAGATCTGCTGTGTCCACGGGAAGGTTTCCAAAGCCAATGGTCTTCCACCAACGTCTATATGTGCGGATACGCTTGCATGAGCGTATTACAGCAAAACTGACACTGGGGGACATCTGACAACATACATTAATAAAAATTTCCACAACACAACCCATCTGGGGTGGACATGGAAGACTTGGCTAGTACACAAACCGAACAAGCTTGACCATACTATTTGACATCCTTATGAAGAGAGGGCCACCAGTAGTGACGCTGAAGAAGGTCACAAGTAGGATGTATACCAGGATGTCCAGAAAACTTGTCATGTGCCCATGCAAGGAGTTTGGGATGAATTGTTGGAACCACAAAAGTTTTACCTGGAGGAGGCTGCATAGGCCGAAGCTGAGTAGTGGCTAGAATTCAATGCAAAGTGATGATGGGACCAGGATCTAGGTGATTTTCAGAATCATAGACATTGAACGACCTGGACAATGCATCGGCATGAATATTTTTGGCACCAGGACGAAAGGTAATGTTGAAGATGAAGTGGACAAAAAAGAGAGCCCAGCGAGCTTGGCGTGGGTTCAAGCATTTTGCAAAGTGTAAATACTGCAGATTTTTATGATTAGCATAGATGGTAATGCAATGGAAGGAGCCCTCTAGCAGATGTCGCCATTCTTGAAGAGCTAGTTTAATAGCCAGTAGCTCTAGACCCATCCTTTTAATTCTGTCAGCTTCTCTTGTGTCTATCAATTGGGCTCAAAATGCCTATTAACTCTGCACAGGTGGACTCTGGAGCAGTTGGGAATTTCATTGAACAATCTTTGGCTTGCGAGTTGGGCATTTCCTTTGTTGCCCTGGCATGACCATGACGGCAGTAGATGGCTCCTTCTTGCCAATGGGTCCCATCCGGTTTAAAACCCCTCCTGTTGCGTTACGCATTGGGGTTTTGCATGGTGAGAAAGGAGGGTATCAGCAGCAGAAGACACTCTCCCGGACTCATCAAAAGTTTTCCAGAATGCATCCAAAAAGGCCTTGAGGTTGGAGGTGATAGGATCGTGTTGTTCTCATAGTGGGGAGACCCAAGCTAGGGCATTACCAGAAAGGAGGGAGATGATATATGCCACTTTTGTGCGATCTGTTGAAAAATGGTGGCTGGAAAGTTCAAAGTGGATGGAACACTGATTAATGAAGCCATGACAATCCTTAGGGTCACCGGAAAAATAAAATGGTGGTAGCAGATGCAAGCGGGGATTGCCAGGTGCAGCAGTTAACATGGGAGCAGATGGGGCCGAAGCAAGGGCCAAAGGAGTTGAGGTTGCAGCGACTTGCAGACAATCCAGGCAGGAATTAAGATCCTGTAGAAATAGCATTATTTGCTATTGATTTGCTTGCTAGGAGTTAAGTCTCTGAACTAGGTGTTGCATTTGGTCTTCGTTGGTGACAGACTTTCTGAGGAGCTCATGGCTTGAGTAAACTGTCACGGTGCTACTGGTGTGAGCCCACAGGTGGGCAGGTGACACGGGATCCCCCAGGGCATGGAATCTAAGGGTCAGCCGGTATTCTGTCAGGGACCCTCTCACAGGAGTTTGGACTTGGCTGCATGCTGACCCCAGGTCACGACCCCCAGGTTCACCCTGCTCGCAAGGAGAAAGAGCAATGAGAATGGGAAGGTAGTAGACATGTGCACAATAGAAAAATTTGTTTAGTTTCGTTTCGTTTCTGTTCGTTTCCGTTGATTCGTAACGATTCGTAATTTCGTAAGTCGTCGGTGTTCGTATTCGGACTCGTTCGTATTTTCGTAAGAGTTATTTTTTTGTTTATTCGTTTTTCCGTTAGTCTAATTTTCCTTTATTCGAAATTTGTATTTTCGTATTTTCGTTATATTTTGTATTCGGACGCATTCGTATTTTCGGAAGAGCTATATTTTAGTTGATTTAAAAAGATTCGTATTTCCGTTAATCTAATTTTCGTTGATTCGTAATTTTGTATTTTCGTAGAATTAGTTACATTTGTACTTTCGTAAGATTGATTTATTCGTACTTTCGTAAGATTGATTTATTCGTACTTTCATAACATTGTTTTCGTAGATTCGTAATCGGAGCATAATTCATAATTTTATGTAATGTGTATGCTATTTACATGTTTAAGAAACAAAGAATTTCTCTCTCACAAGTCAGAACTTAACTCAAAAATCCACCAAAACACAGTGCCTCCGACCCAACCACACCCTATCTGGATGGAATATTTCAGAATCAGAACTAATATTCGTTCTTTCGAATTCTCGATCAGCAGAATTTTTGTTATTTTGTATTTTTGTTGTTTTGATTTCCTTTTCCGAATATTCGTAATTTCGATTTTTTTTCGTTCATTTTGATTTTCGTTATTTTTGAATCTTTGTTCGGTATTTTCGTTGTTTCTGTTTTCGTTTTTCAGATTTTCATTCTTTCATAGTTTCGTTGTTTCTAATTTAATTATTTCGTATTTTTGTTGTTTTTCATATTCGTTCTTTTTGATAGTTCGTTATTCGTTAGGAGGACCAGGACCAAACAGACCGCAAGGTCTTCTGGATCGGAAACCCCGTAGCACGTGATCTCAGTACCTTAAGTACCCTCTCCCAGAAATCACAGCAAGACGACACTCGCACTGGTTGGTTCCGAGAGAGATTGGCACCCAATACGTCCAGCCAAACTGCGTTCTCGTACTTGCCAGAGGTGACAATGACACATATGGCCAAGGAGAAGACAGTGCAATCCAGCCAGACTGGAACTGAAACCATAATTTAGTACAATTAACCCCAAAACCCAACTGTGGTTTTAGAAACATTAAATTTACAAAACACATAGCACATGCTCGTCAGGAGCCCGGCGCTACACAGGTATGCAGCCAGTAAGACACAGATCAGCTCCGCAGCTGATCTGTGACACCCTGCTTACCTTGGAGAGCACTGGAAGCTCTTAGACCAGATCCCCCAGCCCTTCCTATGTGTAATTCACCCCTATTAGGGTCTGCCTAACTCAACTCACCCTACAACCACACCGGACTCAGCATTTCCTTTTGACACTGTTGTCCTGGATTCTGTGTGAGTGGTTTGTGCTGAAGGGACTTTTTCACTTTGGGCAGTAATATTCCTGAACAATATCCCTCAAGCAATATATTAAGTTAAAATTCGCCTTTCCAACTGCTGGACTATTGTATGAGCTTGATCTCATAAACTGTTGTAGTCTTTTTAATAGGTTGTTTTGAAATTTGACTGCTGTCCCATGTTCCTAAGTTATCAGGCAGTCACACTTCTCCCAGCCAGGCTTGTGGACCTATTATCGGCCACCATTGTTAGCACAATGTAACCAGGAAAAAAAAACTGAGGCAACTTGGGCTTAGGACTTTGCAGAACTTATATGGGACACAGTGAGTACTCCAGCTATCCTGCACTCAGACAGGGATCCCAGTGTACCTGAAACTCAGGACCCAGAACCCACTCTCAGGGAGATCTTTGCTGCAATCTCATCCTGCAATGCTAAGCTCATGAATCTCACCACAGAGTTTAAAGGAGTGAATTTAGAGGTTGCAGTGATCCGGCAGGATATGAAAATGCTGAGAGACGGTACTGCGGCCCTGGAAGGCCACATGAGTACTGTTGAGGGTGATGTGGTGCCATTGCAACATGAGGTGTGCCAAGTGCAAACCCTGACCTCCAGCCATGCTGCCCGCTTGGAGGATATGGAGAAACAATGTGCAGGCTGTGGGCATTCCAGAGTGGGCTGTGGGCATTCCAGAGGAGGCTAAGGGGAAAAATCCCATAGCCTTGATAGAACACTGGCTCATTGGCCAGTGGGCACATGGGCATGATTGAACGAGAGAGACTTGCACGTCTAATTTTTCCTGGTTGTACTGTTGAATACAAGTTGCACCAATCCATTATCGCAGGAGCTATACCTCTTTAAGGAGGTGTACATGCACTTTGCTCTTTATATTTGTTGTTTTTCTTTTTTCAGTGGAACTTGCAAGTCCCTTTTGGCTCAAAGGGTGAACCAGAAACATTAATGTTCCCCTCAACTTCTGTCCTGCGTGGACGTTCTACTTATGTCTGTCCCCTGTGCTCTATGGGGCATATATGGCACTCTTCTTCTTATTTTGGTTTATTTTGTTTTTCCTGCTTTGGGCTCTGTTGGCCCATGGTGGAAATATGACTTGCAGTTTGAAGTGTAAGTGTCCGCTAGCCCCTCTACCTGTCTACCACCATAGTACTCAGACCATGCATGGTGAGGTGATGGATGTCCAGACCTGCTTTGGCCTATGTATGCAGCAGGTGCACATTGCTACTATCTCAGAGACCATTATATTTGTTTTTGATACTGATTTATTTCCCTTTCAATTGGCATGTACCTTATTGGATTGATCTTCAGTGCATCTTTATAATACTACCTACGGTGTTTACCCGAAAATAAGACCCATCTGGAAAATAAGACCTAGCATTATTTTCCAGGAGGGCTGCAATATAAGCCCTACCTCCAAAAATAAGCCCTAGTTTAAAATGCTTGTAAAATCCTATAATACACACTAGCACAGTAGTATATGATGTACAATGTGTGCATTTCTGTACTATAATTGCGGGGAAGAGTAGTATAAATATTTGCTGATGGTTGAAAAAACAGTAATAAAAGCATATAGCTAAATGAGATATTGGTATTAAGTAATCAATAATACCACTACTGGATCCAGATGAGAGGGGGTTAACATCAACCACTCGGCTTAAAATTGGATCTGGAAGAGAGCTATCCCAACTCTAGGTGGATGGTATAGAAATCCTGGTATGTAGAAGGGTAGGATGGTGTCTCAACCCTTAAGTCTGCCAGATGAAAGTGCTCAGTCAACATGCACACGTGCAGGCACAGTAAGGAAAACCCTCAGATAGGCACAGCAAGCCCTACCGTGGGATGTGGATAGAAACTCTGCTGGGCTGGCTGTACAGCTGTGCCGTGTGATGGCTAATCTGCTGGCCAAGATGTACAGAGACCTTCGTGAGGGCAATTAGAGCATGAAGAGCCAGACAGGCAGACTGGAAGCCGGGCGCGCTGGGGGCTGGGTGATAGTGATGTCCAGTTCATGAACGAATCGTTCTTTTGCATCGATTCTTTTCAGTGAACTGGATGAATCGATTCATCTGACTGAACTGATTCGTTTGAAACAGTTCACTATGGACTCAATACATAGCAGAGCAGAGCCGGTGTTCTATCACCAAGTGTCCGGCTGTCACTAGGTGTCCGAAGTCTACTGCGCATGCGCAGCGCATGCGCAGTCTGGATCCAGAAGATTTTCGGAAATTGTCGGAACATGAGCGGCGCCTGCGCCGTGAGTCGAGGAGAAGCCCCCACCATCCAAGCGGACATAGGGTTAGTCAAATTGAGAGGGCCCCTCGCGGGCTCGCTTCGCTCGCCACGCATCGGGCACGGCCTCGCTGCGCTCGGCACTTTTATATTCTAACTCTATGTCCACTGGGATGGTGGGGCTTGAAAGTGGACTCACGGTGTACCCAGTACACCGAGTTAAAGCAGTGTTTCAGCTTAAATTTTTTTTTTTTAAAAGTCAGCAGCTAAAAAAAAAAGTCGCTGCTGACTTTTAATAAGTACACTTACCCTCCCAGGGCGCCCGCGATGTCGTTCGTGGAGGCCGAGATGTCCCTCGGCGATCCGGATCCAGCGCCGCCATCCTCAGTAAGGGAAACGGCTTTGCGCGGCCTACTGCGCATGCGCGAGTCGGATTTGTGAATGGGGAACGCAATGTGTTGTGGGACACAGTTCCCATAACACACCGTGCCCCATTCACTAAAAGACGGAAGGAGAGAAGATCACTGCGGCACTGGAGGAGGCAGATTAGGACAATCTGCCTAGCAACAGCCATTTCTGGTAAGTAAAAAAAAAAAAATTTTTTTTTTTTTTTTCATTTGAAATTGTTACTAACATTTTTTAAAGTTTTTTTGTTTTCAGGGTGTCCCACCACTTTAAAGAATCATATGAGTTGTTAGAACACAGTACACTGAAAGAATCATGAGTCCCCACTAGTAGAACAATACACTAAATCAATGATCAGGTAGCAGCAGTGATAAGGTGGTACAGACAGCCCGAGGCCCTTTCATACTTGTGTGACTTGGGACTGCAAAGTTGCATGACAGGTGGTACCCGATGATTTCCAATTAGAACCATTCATATCTGTGCGACTTCAAGTCACAGCGACTTCAAAGTAGTCCCTGCGCTACTTCTTTGGTCCCACTTTGATGTGACTTGAGGTCCATAGACCTTCAGAATACACAGTTGCTTTAAGTCGCATCAAAATTGTGTCAGAATCGTGCAACTTTGAGGCTGCGATACCCTGAAAAGCCTGAAAGTCGCACAATTCTGCTGCAATTTTTTGCCACAAATTTGCAGCGACTTGAAGCAATGCCTATGTATTCTGGAGGTCTATGGACCTCAAGTCACATCAAAGTGGGACCAAAGTAGTGCAGGGACTACTTTGAAGTCGCACAGACTTGGAGTCGCACAGATATGAATGGTTCTCATTGTAAATCCTCAGGTACCACCTGTCATGCAACTTTGCAGTCCCAAATCGCAGGACAAGTTGCACAAGTGGAAACTGAGCCTAAATGAAAAGAAGGCTTTTGTGCATGTTAACTGCATTCTGATAGGACAACTTCACAGTTAACATTGCTAGCCATCAAATTTGTGGAAACCTAGGCTCAGGGCCGGTTCACACTGCTGCGTGGTGCAAAATCGCATGTGATGTCCGTGCAATGTGATTTCAGCCATACAGATAGTATGGCTGAAATCGTATCGCATTCGGACTAAACTCACACAGCACCTTTTTTGGTCCGCATCAGAATCGGATCGCATGGGTGTTTACACCTATGCGATCCGATTTATGTCCGAACTGACAGTTCGCAGTACGACATGCCAGCTGAAATGGGGGTGTCGTTAACATTGTATGACACTCCCCAGCAGTTTGCATATGGCAGTGTGAACTGCCGTGCGTGTCAGGTGCGATAAGGGAACCCGCAGTGAAATCGCAGGGTTCCCGCATTGCACACGTGTGAACCCAGCCGTACACAGCTCTTTGTGTGTCACCAAAATTCATGATGCCGGCTAATCTGACAAATTGTGGTCTGACAACAATGAACTAAATAAAAGTAAATGTCCCCCCAGGACCTGCCAACCTTCTGTGTGAATCAGTCTTCTGATTCTAATCATTTAATATGGTTGCGTCAGAGCTTCGCTTCACTTGCTTGTCAGCCGACTCAACAAGTGAACCGAAGAACCGATTCATTGAATCGGTTCATTTCAGTGAGCAGTTCGAAATTAACCAATTCACTTTAAAGATCCGGACTTCCCTTCACTACTGGGTGATGTCAGCGTTGCCTCGGAAAAAAAGGTTAGCCGGAAGGGACTGGAACTCGTCATGGTCAGTAGTGGTATATCGTAAGCTCAGAGGGAAGCCGAGACTTGCATGTTTCATGCTTCAGACTTTGAAAAAGCGCTTTTATCATTTAGCAACATAGAATTTGTTTCATTAAAAAAAAATATATATACATATATTATTTTTTTCTCTCTCTAGATATATATATAAAGAATTATAAATATATATAGAAATAAATACATAAATAGTGTGTGTGTGTGTGTGTGTGTATATATATATATATATATAATATATATATATATATATATATATATATATATATATATATATATACACTTTAATTAAACTAATTATATGTTACTAAATGGATATAGAGAGAGATACAGGGATACACAGATAAATGCCTGTAAAAACCCACCTTATCCAAGCGCTGGAAATACAATGCTTGGAAGGTTAAGCATTTCTTTGTTTTATTATCTCCATGCTTGGTTTATCTTCATTGTCATAACAACGGGGCGGGACCTTACTCCGTCGCCGCCCGTTGTTATGACAACTATACACACTAACGGCGATACGGGCAAAGTTTTACTGCGCATGCGCGAGATGGAGAGGTACATGCTGGTTACCCAGCATACTCCTCTCTCCAGAAAACCCGGAAGATAAATCAACTGGGCTTCACATGCCCATACCTAAAATGGAAACAGCCACAAGATCTCTGGCAAGATATGAGGTATGTTTTTAAATAGATTTATGACCGGATCTTTAATAATTAATAAGTGTCCCTGCATATATAGTAGATCATTTTTGAGATAGAAAAAAAATTAATGGCCGGAACATTACTTTAAGAAGAGAATGGTCATGACAGGTTTTTTGGAGTGTACCCCCATTGGTGCAATAGATCATACCCTGGACTAGCCAAAATTCCTAGCTAGCTACTCATTATGGAAGAAGGCTGGAATTCAATATCTCTTTTGAACAGTTCATTTTTTTCCACAAGTCTTCGGAAAACGTGGAAAGAAAATGAAAACATTTATTTTTTTACACAAAGTGGTCAGTTTATAAGATATTTCTAACTGAAAGCATGTACATAGCAAAAATGACACCCCAAAATACATTCTGCTACTCCTCCCGAGTATGGCGATACCACATGTGTGTGACTTTTACACAGCCTGACCACATACAAAGGCCCAACTTGCAGCGAGAACTGTCAGGCGTACTAGGAGCATAAATGACACCTCTAATTTCCTAGTGACCTATTACATTTTTGAAGGCCCTGAAGCACCAGGACAATGGAATTACTCACAAAATGACCCCATTTTGGAAAACAAACACCCCAAAGTATATTTTATGAAGCATTATGAGTCTTTTGAACAGTTTTTTTTTTTTACACAAGTCTTCAGAAAACGTGGAAAGAAAATGAAAATCTTTTTTTTTTTTACACAAAGTTGTCCATTTATAAGATATTTCTAACACATAGCATGTATATAGCAAAAATTACACCCCAAAACACAGCCGATGGGCTGGTGACAGGTACTTGGGTACTCAGATGGACTTGACAGGTATTCGGGTACTCAGATGAACTGTGACAGGTACTCAGGTACTCAGATGGGCTTGGACAGGTACTCAGATGGACTGTGACAGGTACTCAGATGGGCTTGGACAGGTACTAGGGTACTCAGATGGACTGTGACAGGTACTCGGGTACTCAGATGGACTGTGACAGGTACTCAGATGGACTGTGACAGGTACTCGGGTACTCAGATGGCCTGTGACGGGTACTCGGTTACTCAGATGGGCTGGGACAGGTACTCGGTACTCAGATGGGCTGGGACAGGTACTCGGGTATTCGGGTACTCAGATGGGCTGTGACAGGTACTTAGGTACTCAGATGGGCTGTGACAGGTACTCAGGTACTCGGATACTCAGATGGACTGTGACAGGTACTCGGATACTCAGATGGACTGTGACAGGTACTCAGGTACTCAGATGGGCTGTGACAGGTACTCAGATGGGCTGTGACAGGTACTCAGATGGGCTGTGACAGGTACTCGGGTACTCAGATGGGCTGTGACAGGTACTCAGATGGGCTGTGACAGGTACTCGGGTACTCAGATGGGCTGTGACAGGTACTCGGGTACTCGGATGGGCTGTGACAGGTACTCGGGTACTCAGATGGACTGTGACAGGTACTCGGGTACTCAGATGGGCTGTGACAGGTACTCGGATACTCAGATGGACTGTGACGGGTACTCAGATGGGCTGTGACAGGTACTCAGGTACTCGGATACTCAGATGGGCTGTGACAGGTACTCGGATACTCAGATGGACTGTGACAGGTACTCGGATACTCAGGTACTCGGGTACTCAGATGGGCTGTGACAGGTACTCGGGTACTCAGATGGGCTGTGACGGGGACTCGGGTACTCAGATGGGCTGTGACGGGGACTCGGGTACTCAGATGGGCTGTGACAGGTACTCGGGTACTCGGATGGGCTGTGACGGGTGATGACACGTACTTTGATGGCTGGTGACAGGTACTTTGATGGCTGGTGACAGGTACTTTGATGGCTGGTGACAGGTACTTTGATGGCTGGTGACAGGTCCTCTTTATTAGGGGGGTAATCAGTGTGGTTGGTGTACACTAAGGGGTAACGAGATGTTACCGCCACCTCCTCCTCACACACGATCGGTGTGTGAGGAGGAGAACCCGGTAACATCTCGCTACCGCGGTCTGTTGACATTCTGTGACCGGCTGTGATTGGACACAGCCGGTCACGTGGTAAAGAGCCAATTTCATTGGCTCTTTACTGCGATCAGGGTTGGGCTGTGTCAGAGTGACAAGCCTCGTCCCCGATCGCCGCTCTGCATGCGCCCTAGGGGCATGCACGAGCGCCGTTCACAGAGGCAGTACATGTGACCGGCGGTGATTGGACACCGCCGGTCACGTGTACCGGGGGTGGCTCGGAGATGCCAATCACTCAGATCGGGGATGGGCTGTGTCCGAGGGACACAGCTCATCCACGATCGCCGCGCTGCGGGCCCCCGGGGGCCCGCAGGAGCGGCAAAATACCGAGGACGTCATATGACGCCCACCCAGGATGGGAGATCCCATCTGTGGACGTCATTTGGCAGTATAATGGGGCAAATTTGATGGGGGGGAATAGGATGGGGCAATAGGATGTGGCAATTTTGATGGGAGCAATTTGATAGGGCAATAGGATGAGGCAGTTTTGATGGGGCAATTTTCGTGGTGGCAGTACAAGGGGTGGAATGTGATGGGGAAATTTTGATGGGGCAATTTTGATGGGGCAATTTTGATGGGGCAATTTTGATAGGGCAGTTTTTATGGCGGCAATATAATGGGGACATTTTGATGGGGCAATTTGATAAGGGCAATTTCATGGGGAAATTTGATAGAGTAGTTTTGATGGGGGCATTTTGATGGGGGCAATATGATGGGGCAATTTTGATGGAGGAAATTTTGATGAGGGCAATATGATGGGGCAGTTTTGATGGGGCAATATTGATGGTGGCAGTATAAAGGGGAAATTTTGATGGGGGCAATATGATGGGGCATTTTTGATGAGGGCAATATGATGGGGCAATGCGATGGGGCAGTTTTGGTGGTGGCAATATAATGGGGACATTTTGATGGGGCAATGTTGATTGGGGCAATTTTGATGGTGGCAGTATGATGGGGCAGTTTTGATGGGGGTAATGTGATGGGGCAGCTTCTGCAAAAGGTAATTACTTTTTAGACAATGCTAATTGTAAATGATATCCCTCTTTCTGTGCAGATTATATATATATATATATATATATATATATATATATAAACAAGGGATATCATTTACAATTAGCATATTTTATAATGTAACTACCTTTGCAGGAGATTTTTGCATTTCTAGATTTATAAACTTTGTAAATGTAGATACACTTCCTGCTTCCTGGAGGTGGAGGGGAGGTTGCCATAGCTAAGGGGTGGAAACTTCCTCTGACACGGCTGTTGCTATGGAAACCCGATCTACAACCTATTACACGGCTCGTGCTGCTCTGAGCATGTGCGAGATCTGGATGTGCATGCTGGGTAATCATGGAATACAGGAAGAGATACAGTCTGGCTTCAAATGCCCACACATGAGATGGCGGCAGCCTGCTGGGACTTACAAAAGTAAGAAAACAATGCTGCAAAAATACAACGGGACCTTGCATTACAGCGCAACCTTTACTAGAATACATGAATCATGAGGATTATAGGGGGAGATTTAGCTACAAAGTAACATTTCTCCCGGAGCACCACTTAAGGACCACCTCCTGCACATATACGTCAGCAGAATGGCACGGCTGGGCACAAGCATGTACAGGTACATTGCTCTTAAAGAGCCCAGCCATGGGTCGCGCGCGTGCAGCCAGTGGCGGCTCGCCCGCGACCCGGTCCTGAGCTCCGTGGCCGCGGGACCCACAGACCCGATCACCGCCGGTGTCCCGCGATCGGGTCACAGAGCTGAAAAACGGGGAGAGGTAAGTGTAAACAAACCTCTCCCCGTGCTTCCTAGTGAGGCTGTCACTGATCGTCTGTTCCCTGTCATAGGGAAAGAGGATCAGTGATGTCACACACCAAGCCACGCCCCCTACAGTAAAAAAAACACATAGGTCACACTTAACCCCTACACTGCCCCCTAGTGGTTAACCCCTTCACTGCCAGTGACATTTTTACAGTAATCAATGCATTTGCATCCCAAAAAAATGTGTCAAAATTGTCCAACGTGTCCGCCATAATGTCGCAGTCCCAATAAAAATCGCTGATCGCCGCCATTACTAGTAAAAAAAATATTAATGAAGATGCCATAAAACTATCCCCTATTTTGTAGACGCTATAACTTTTGCGCAAACCAATCAATAAGCGCTTATTGCGATTTTTTTTTTTTAGTTTTCAAAATTTTATTGTAAATAGGAACGATACAAAGTCATAAAAGTGAACAAAATAACCAAACACACCCCCTGGGGGGTCAGTACAGAAGGCAGTTTACAGGCAAAGACAATCGGTAATTCACTGGTAGAGGTATAGGTGTAGATAACCACAAAAAAGGGGCTATCTCAACCCCGCGCTTGGAGGAAAAAAGACTCTACACTAAAAAAATATATATATAAAAATATATAGTATTTTAATATTGCAGTATTAATAGTGCGCTAAATTTTAACACTAATTAATCATAACTAGATCAATTAAATTTTATTAAATACTAAAGCTGCTCCCTTTGAAATCCGTAGATTTAATGGATGGTGAGATTTGGTATTTGGGGCGCTAAGAAATCTACAAAACCTGATAATAATATAATAATAAAAATTACATTATATCTCTCAAGTGAGAGGTAGGTGCCTCTATTTTGGTGTGAATATTACTAGTATGAATGGTACTGGTACTGAATATTACTGAATATTACTGGTATGAAGCCCAAAAAAATATATATGTCAATGTGAACCTCCTAATATGCCATATACATATAGTCTGATTGGTAGATACTCTATACTGACGCTCCTAGAATAACTGACCCCCTTGCGCCAATAGTGTTAACCAGTGTGTGGATAGATGTATGTGTGATGAACACCACCTATCAAATCCCTAAATGTGAATAAATATATAGCAGCCACTTTTAGGAGTGTGTAACCATAAAAAATGTGATTATAATCAGACTAGTAATGACAAGTGAAAAATATAATCAAATGGCGCTTGAAAAAAGAAAACTCTTTACATTTTAGAGAGAAGCACAACCGGGATCCATCTCTGATTCAATTTTGTGGAATAGACACAGTAAAACCATCTTGGAGGGGCTCCAATAGGGTGAGAGATTTATCACAGAGGGAGACCCGCTGGATTTTCTCCATGAAATGTATGAGCCCTAGGGGGTTGAATATTGAGGTGGACCTCAATTGCTTCATTAACAATTTCTGAAGTCGGTGCTTGACCTAAAAAGGTCAGCCAATTATGACAGGGTTTCTGCTAATGCGAGATGTGGTCAACCTCGCTCGATCATTAATAAGGAATTTTTCCGATTTTCCTCGCTGTTAGATGTTTGATCCACCATTGTATGTTCTTAACTGATCATGATCAATTAGTCGGTACATAATCGGGTTAAAAAATAGACCGTATATACCATAGACTCTTTGATTCTATCTAGTCTCTAATACATCTTTTTATCTTTTTTATTTATTTATAGTAGGTGTCAGATGGTTATTCTTACGCCTATTTTATTATCACATCCATGTATATATGCACACAGGAGTATGATGTTCTAGCCGCATGCTCCTGCATTTTTTATTTATAAATAGTGATGTTTATTAACCGTCTTTCTCTGGGTCAGAGATTGATATATATTTATCTACACCTCCTGCTTTCTCCCCTACGGTTGGACAGATGCTGCATGTCCAATCCGGGTCTCTAATATTTGTGTCACTGTATGGGTCACACATATGCTGTTACACCATGCAGATAATATATGCACTGAGTGCAGGAAATGTATGTGTGTGTTGTTTGAGACTTTCTGATGCAGATTCTCCACTTTTATATGTTTGTGGATAACACATTTTAATTAAGTTGTTTTGGATAATTCAATGTAGACTTTTTTATATGTTTATAATCGACACATATGAATTATGGAAGATTGCTGTAAAATAGTGATCATTGTTGAGCCATGTTCGTTCATGCAGTTAATGTAAATGGATGAAGTGACTGAGCGCACTAAGATCACAATGGGGAGTCACTTATAAACAGACACAGATGTAATTTAGGGTGGATGGAGAGATAGGACCTAATATATATATTATTTAGCCTGCACAGTTGTGATTGGCGGATTAATCACCGCTATGTCCGGGTGTTATGCAGGGGGAGATATCTGGCCCATTGA
This sequence comes from Lithobates sylvaticus, assembly GCA_028564925.1. Classification (NCBI taxonomy): domain Eukaryota; kingdom Metazoa; phylum Chordata; class Amphibia; order Anura; family Ranidae; genus Lithobates; species Lithobates sylvaticus. The sequence continues at coordinate 21,129,530 of CM053029.1, forward strand.
AGATGCGCACGCATCACTGCTCGCCAGCGTCTCCTTACTGAGCATGCGCGGGCGGGAGTTAGAGAGGCGCGCGCACTCAGGGCACAATGTTAGATGCGCCCGAACTCGCGCGCGCTGGCGTCCCTCCATTGCGCATGCGCGGGCAGGAGATAGAGAGTCGCGCGCAGGATATGCGCGCGCACTCGGCTCATGGTGTACGGCGCATGCGCATGCGCGGTGACACATCACGGGTGTGCACTTAGCAGTGTCACCCGGAAGTAGCTCCTCGGGATTTGAGGTGTGCTGTGCGTGCACATACTGCAGGTGCATATTCTGCAGAGTAATACAGAGGGGATTTTAAGATATATGCCACATCCTGTGGCAAATACATGCGCAATGACACATTACGGGTGCACACATAGCAGTGTGACCCGGAAGTAGCTCCTCAGGACTTGGGATATGGATGAATGGGACTCAGCTGGTCCTATGGGACGAGCAAGGGGGCATGAATCACCCGCACCTGAGGTCTTACAAGCCATTGGTCCACTGCGATCTTGTGATCGTTTTCATCATCATTTAGGTAAGCGTTCGGTGTCCGTGTGGCCAACTCCCCTTTTTGAAGAAGTCATATCGACGAAACATGTCAAGGGCGTAGCTACACGGACACTGAGATACTCAAACATTTCAATCTTTGTGTTTAATCGTTTGAATTTGTGTGCGGTCTCCTCCACCATTACTATTGTTTGAGATCACCACCCGGCAACCTCACTGAAGTGACTCCTGGAGAAAGAACCCACACCAGGAGCAGAGCTGCGAGGGGTGGTGAGATCACTTGTTACCCAGTTTTTGAACCCAGTTGTTTTACCCATTGGTGATCTTATGTGCGCTCTGTCGGCCCATCTGTTATCCAAAAGTTGCAGTGGATTGTGTGCTGAATTCGGCTGTTTTACATTTGTGTTTTTGTAAGTTGAAACATTGAAGTGTGAGTGAGGTTGAATTTTAATAAATAAGTTTTATCACAGTATCACGCTATGTGGAGGCACATTTTTTATTTGTTTTCACATATGGAGTTTGCAAGTTTGGAGTGATCGCACAAGTAACCCAGGTGGGGTAATCGCTATATTTGCCAACCACGAGAGTGCGAGGCAATACCATCCGGTGAGTGCGGTCTCATTGGGAGAGGGAACACGAGTTGGTGTGGTGGAAGATCCATTTGATTATTCTATTGAAGATTTTCTGGTGGACTTATTTTTCTTTGGAAGATTGAATCACTTTTTTCTTTGAATTTTGCACAAATATTAATGAAGATTGTTTTTTGTATCATTTCACGGACACTATTTCACGTGGTGTTTTGTATATTTATATATTTTGTTAGTTTTTATATAATTTTGTTTTCTTTTTTTCAAGCGCCATTTGATTATATTTTTCACTTGTCATTACTAGTCTGATTATAATCACATTTTTTATGCCATATACATAAATAGTAAAAGATATATGAATTCTTATAATAATAAAGAATTAAATAAATTAATTAAAACAATCAACATCTTCTGGTAAGCGGCCAGCCTTATTACTGTTATCACTTGGGTGAAAGAAGATTTTTTCTATGTGGTGAAGGGATTCACATTCATTAAGAAAAAAGTGAAATTCAACATTCAACCGATGCAATTTATTCCATGAACTTTTTCTTATTGTTTTTTGTGGCATTTTTCCAGAGACACTATTTTCACTTATATATATATATATATTTGTTTTGTGGTGACACACTTATTTGGATTTTATTAAGGAGTTTTTTGTATTATTCTATGTGATTCTTATTTATCACAGTTGTGATACACTGAGGTTGATCTATGCTAATCATATTTTAGGGTCAATATATGCGGTGGGAGCACTCAATATTGGTTGAACATATGTTTATTGTTTTGATGTAAACACATTTATTAGTACTTGATCACGACCAAAGGTCAATATTGGTGATATTATATTTTCTATTGTACATGTTGAGTGTCACAATATTTGTTTGTTTAGTGCACTGTTATTTGACACCACTACAGGAATTTGGTATTCCTATTTCTTTATTATTATAAGAATTCATATATCTTTTACTATTTATGTATATGGCATATTAGGAGGTTCACATTGACATATATATTTTTTTGGGCTTCATACCAGTAATATTCACACCAAAATAGAGGCACCTACCTCTCACTTGAGAGATATAATGTAATTTTTATTATTATATTATTATCAGGTTTTGTAGATTTCTTAGCGCCCCAAATACCAAATCTCACCATCCATTAAATCTACGGATTTCAAAGGGAGCAGCTTTAGTATTTAATAAAATTTAATTGATCTAGTTATGATTAATTAGTGTTAAAATTTAGCGCACTATTAATACTGCAATATTAAAATACTATATATTTTTTATATATTTTTTTAGTGTAGAGTCTTTTTTCCTCCAAGCGCGGGGTTGAGATAGCCCCTTTTTTGTGGTTATCTACACCTATACCCTATTTGTATTGGCTACACTAATTAGTACTTCAGGCCAATACTAACAACCCACGCAGGCATGGACGTATTCAACTTTATGCAGGAGAGACACATAAATCTAGAGGAAGTGTTCCAACAGACACCCAGCCCCAACCTAGACCTCGAGAGAGGGTTCAAACAATTACAAGCAGATATGGAAAAACAAATAAGGTTGTGGTGGGATGTGGCCTCTTTTGAAATGTATATTGGTCATAATTTAACTCCTAGAAGATTAAGGTGGGATATTAGCCCCAATGAGGGATCTGAGGATTTACAATCATTAGATGAATGGTACCAGTTCTTTAATGGCTGCGAACAAAAACTTATGCAGCTTATGGTAAGGAAGCGTAAAGCCAAAGCAGTTTTAGTGCAAGCAAAAATCGCAGACCTTAAAGAAAAGATGGAACCATTCAGTACAAATAACGAATATGTGGAAAAAGCTAAGATACTTCAGAGCCATCTGGCAAAATATGACGGAGAGATCAAAAACAAAAAAATAAAAAAAATACCAAAGGGACATAAAGGACTTTGAGCAAAATAAAGTATATAAATGGCAGGAAACTTTACTAGCAGGGCCAGAGTTGGATACCTCGGAGGCCAAAAATCAGGTTTCGGTCCAACCAGTAAAAACAACCAGAGGACCTAACACCCCGAAATCTGTTAATAGACCTATAGGCGGGAAGCCGCCGGGTAACCATAGAGGATCCAATCAAGGTCCACCAAATGGTTATCCGTATCCACCACCATATCCATTGCCAACATACAGTGGATATGGTCAGATGGATAATAGATCCAGTGAATATAACTACTATGGGCCAGAACGCAATCACTACCCTCCTAGGCCCCCTAGAGGAACATTTAGAGGCAGCTTTAGAGGTAGACCCGGCCCATACCAAAATCAATATGCCAACCAATACCAGGGGGAATGGAGGGGATGGAAGGAATCTTATCGTATTCCACCAATCCCCACCCGGGGACCAAAAGATACAATAGACCGAGAGGAAAAAGAGGAAGAGGTCGAAAGAAAAAGAAAAAGGGACAACTGAATCAAGGTTTGTTCAACTTGACAGAGGTCCAATTTTCTGACGTTGAGTTAGAAGTTTTAAATCAGGGATTAAAATATGCACCTAGTAAAAATGCAGATAAATTTGAATTATTTATTGATATTGAAAAATATGTCAGGAAACTGAACATAAAAAAAACATTTTACCAACCAGACTGCAGTACAAGATGCCCCCCAAGTGACACATCCATTTATACATACCAATTTAAGAAACAATTCTACCTTTAACCCTCAAAAAGGTAAACATCATCACATAGAAGTATTTAAAAGCATGGTACAAAATGATATAAAAAATTTAGAGATCAAAAAATATGCCGATACAGCAAAAATATGGGAAGGCATAAAATCAATTGAGGACAACAAGGAAATAGTTGTCAGGGCGGCAGATAAAGGGGGGGGACTAGTCATTATGACACGCGAATATTACTATCAGGAAATGAGCAGGCAGTTACAAGACCCAAATACATATCAGAAACTGAGGGGGGATCCAATGCCCAAGCTAAAAACTTTATTAAATGAGTGGGTAAAGGAGGGTGTACTTAAACAGTTCCTGAATAAAAAAAGAGGTGGAGTATTTAGTTCCTCAAGCCCCAAAAATTCCGGTATTATATTTAATACCGAAGATACACAAAAACAAAGACCATCCACCAGGGCGGCCAATTATTAGTGGAATTAATTCCTTATTCTCCCGGCTGGGGGAGTATCTGGACTGTTTCTTTAAACCTCTGGTGGCAATGAGTCCCTCATATTTAAAAGACAGTCGAGAACTACTAGTCTTACTACAACAATTAAAAGCCACTAAAAACACAATTATGGTCACAGTGGACATAGAATCCTTATATACTAACATCAGACACTCAGATGCACAGGTGGCAGTACAATGGGCTCTAACAAGGCAGTCCAGGTTGAAGAAGGCACAAATTAAACATCTGGTCAAAGGCTTAAATGTAACAATGGGCAACAACTACTTCTGGGCAAACAATGATTATTTCAATCAAGTAGGGGGCGTAGCTATGGGGGCACGATATGCCCCAAGCGTGGCCAATATCGTCCTCAACAAGTGGGAGTCTGAGACTATCTTTAATCAACGTAACGAGTCGCTTATGTTCTATAAAAGGTACATAGACGATATAATCCTTTTTTGGAAAGGGAATATAGACGAGTTCACCAACTATTTAGCAGGGATGAATAGTAATGTTTATGGCCTAAGGTTTACCACTGAACATATGGGCAAAGAAGTCAACTACTTAGATCTAACTATTACCATCAAAGAAGAACTGTTTATCACCAAGACGTTCTTTAAAAGCACCGACCGGAATGGGTATGTACCTACAAGCAGTTGCCACCACCCGCGGTGGATAGGAGCCATACCCAAAGGCCAATATATGCGTTTGAAACGCAACTGTGTATCTACAAGTGACTTCCAAGAGCAAGCACAAATACTAACAGCTCGATTTGAGGAGAAGGGTTACAATCATAATACTCTTAGTAAAGCTTTGTCTCAGGTGTCACTAATGGATAGGAACACCCTGCTAACAAATAAAGCTAAACCTGAATATAAGGGCTCTTTGGCCTTTATTACAGGGTATAACAGGCAGTATAGGCAGATAGAAGCAATTTTCAAAAAACATTGGCCCATCCTGTTACAAGATAAAGACCTAAAAATTACGCAACAACCAAAATTCATTTACAGACGAGCCCCAGGATTACGGAACAAAATAGCCCCCAATGTGCCAGACCCCCCCAGGAAGGTGACCACCTTCCTGGGGGATCTGGCTTTCATTACTGTACCAGATGTAAAGCATGTCGACTTACTAGAAAACCAGGAACTCAAAAAAAGATTTCTCACTTTCAATCATGTGTAACTAAGAACACACATAAAATCAAACCCCTAATTACTTGCCACTCAGACCATGTGACCTATGTGCTCGAGTGCCCGTGCCCAATGCAATATGTGGGCCGCACCACCAGACAACTTAAAATTAGAATAAACGAACATCTAGCCAACATAAAGAAAAAATTCCCTAATCATAGTGTATCGAGACACTTTGAGAAATATCACAACAGCGATCCCACCCAGTGTCGTTTTTATGGGATCGATAAGATCTCAAGACACTGGAGGGGAACAGATATGAGAAAAGAGGTTTCCCAAAACGAGACAAAATGGCTATATACACTCAATACAATGCAGCCGTTGGGTATGAATATAGAATTAGATTTGAACTGTTTCCTGACAAACGAATAGAATCTGAATATGAACTAAGTAGGGGGAGGGGATGTAAGTTTTTTTCACAGAATAATAATTTTTCTTATATATCCTAATTTTTGTTATCATCAACCATTAGAGGCGACTCTAATTGATTCCCATAGAGAGAGAAAGAAAAAATGACAACTTAAAGGCATACTAAAAGATTGATATGCCAAGGACACTAATGGTAAATGCAAAAGAAAGTAGTATCAAAACAATCAAAATAAAAATATCTTGTGGTAAATGTCCAAAATATAAGAGCAAAATAGTCCAGCTAGAATCAAAATAGGAGTGACATCTAGTGGATTATCAGCAGTATGGTAGGCAATTAGTTATTTCTAGGGAAGATGACAGAACTTTCTTTGAATACATGATAAAAAAGGTGACATATAAATAAATAAATTAAATAACGACCCTTAGCATTAATTAAGTAGGATGGCATAAAAACAAAAACAATAATAAATAGGAATATAAATTAAAAGTTTCTTGCATACATTTTAACAATAAGCTTAGTGTAATTGTTAAAAGTGTAATTACTAAATACTTTACTAAATAAATCATGATCCAGTCAATAAATAGTGGTAGGTTTGATAAATAAAAAGCAAAATATTTATTTTTAAAGTTGTTTTAAGGCATTTTAACATGTATGAGTGTCATATGTATATCTTAAGCGGCAGGTCCGCAATGAGGAGTCCAGTTGGCACTGAGGCTGCGCAGATCATAAGGCTTCCCATTGGCGGAATTGCTAATGGGAGACACTACATAATTAGACATTTCCCAGTGATCAGGTACGCCACCCTGAAGACGTGACATCACGAAACGTACGTCGGAGGCGGTACCTGATCACTACACCAAACGTAAGCTTCCCAGGATATCCGGTTTGTCGGGTTGACGGCGAGAGGAGGTGACACGCACGCCGATCCACACAGGAATCCTCTAGAGGGAGAGCTATCCTAAACCATACCACTGTTTTCTAAAGGCGAGCAGCCCCAGTGCCGGGCGGGCACCGGAAAATGTGAGTGGCCATTTGGCTTTTCTGTTAATTGTTTTATTCCAAAAATAAAAGGCAATTTTACACTATGAAGTGTTTTTTCTAATTCCACATATATACCCACCTATGATCTGACCTGAGCTAATCTGAGAGGAGGAGGAGGTGTCCCAAAGTATTTTTGGTTATCTTAAACAGGCTATGTCCTGTAACAAGCGCGTGTGATTGTTTTTTAATTAAAACAATCAACATCTTCTGGTAAGCGGCCAGCCTTATTATTGTTATCACTTGGGTGAAAGAAGATTTTTTCTATGTGGTGAAGGGATTCTCATTCATTAAGAAAAAAGTGAAATCCAACATTCAACCGATGCAATTTATTCCATGAACTTTTTCTTATTGTTTTTTGTGGCATTTTTCCAGAGACACTATTTTTACTTATATATATATATATATTTGTTTTGTGGTGACACACTTATTTGGATTTTATTAAGGAGGAGTTTTTTTGTATTATTCTATGTGATTCTTATTTATCACAGTTGTGATACACTGAGGTTGATCTATGCTAATCATATTTTAGGGTCAATATATGCGGTGGGAGCACTCAATATTGGTTGAACATATGTTTATTGTTTTGATGTAAACACATTTATTAGTACTTGATCACGACCAAAGGTCAATATTGGTGATATTATATTTTCTATTGTACATGTTGAGTGTCACAATATTTGTTTGTTTAGTGCACTGTTATTTGACACCACTACAGGAATTTGGTATTCCTATTTCTTTATTATTATAAGAATTCATATATCTTTTACTATTTATGTATATGGCATATTAGGAGGTTCACATTGACATATATATTTTTTTGGGCTTCATACCAGTAATATTCACACCAAAATAGAGGCACCTACCTCTCACTTGAGAGATATAATGTAATTTTTATTATTATATTATTATCAGGTTTTGTAGATTTCTTAGCGCCCCAAATACCAAATCTCACTGGTAGAGGTATGTTCTACAAACGGGTCACAGAAAGAGTGACAAGGAGGGCGATACACATTCTAGTAATCTAGACTTCGTTACCACTGGGCGGAGAAGAAAAGCACCTAGGTAAGTATCAGAGGACTTAGGATCAGCGTCTGCTCCCCGACGCCCCACGCACCCCCAGAGGGATCTTGATGTGCGTGGGAGGGTCAAGGACCAGCATCTCTGGTGTTGCCAGAGATCAAGAGTGGGGATACTGCTCCCTAGGGCGGGATGCTCACCCTTAGCCGGGGTGAATATGCAGCAGGCCTGTTCCTTATCCCCCACTTAACATGGGGGAGGATGAAAGACGGCCTGGAGAAGCTATGACTGCCCCCTACTACCAAGTGGGCTGCCCTTCCGTACCGTCGAGTATCAAAACATTATGAACATAATTAACTAAACTGGGTCCCTTTGTAGTCCAGGACCCTACAAGTTTTATATGAAGGAGCGAGAGGAGAGAAAGAAGAAATTTGAGAGAAGTAGGAAAGAAGAGAAGGTGTAGAAAGAGGGGGGGGAGGAGGGGTGGGAAGTGGAGGGGGGTTCGGTCGGGCGCCCTCGCGGAGAGGAAATGGGGAACGTGTGCTACTACCAACAAGTAGTTGTCAGCACCTTCTCATAAGAGGATTAGCGAGTGCCCATGGTTCCCAAATGAGGTGGAATTTGTCTGTAGAATCCAATATGGAGTGGGCAATTTTTCCTTGCGACAGTATCCACAAAAGTTTTTGTATAGCGCAGTGAAATTAGACCGAGGGCGATTTCCACGCATGGGCTATGGTGATCTTGGCTTCCAGGAGGATAAAATGGATGAGCGAATGGGTTAATTTAGGGACCAGCGGAATAGCGTTATTGAGGAGCACTATGGATGGGTCCTGTGGCACACTGAAGCCTGTAACCTTACGGATGAGGTAAAAGATTTTGTTCCAGAAGCCCCTGATTTTAGGGCATTCCCAGACCGTGTGTAGAAGAGAGCCTATGATGCCACATCCTCTGAAGCAGAGGGGAGAGGACTGAGGGTAAAATTTGGCGAGGCGGGTAGGGACCAGATACCATCTGGAGAGTACCTTGATGTCAGCTTCCATAAGGGAGGTGTTTAAGATACCTTTAAATGAGCGAGAAAAATGTGTGTGCCAAGTGTCCAGGTCCCATTCGAACTGGAGGACCTGCCCCCACTTCAGCAAATAATTTGCTTTGCCCTGTGGTTCAGCAAGCGCTGAGTAGATCAGGGAGATGCCCCCCTGACTCCCACGGCTGAGGAACACCATAGTTCATATTGGGTGACCGAAAGTGGGCTGTCTGAGCTGATCCAGATCTTGTGTAACAAGTGTCGTAGCTGGTAGTATCGATAAGTTTCCGAGGGGGGCATTTCTAACTTAGAAACGCAGTATTTGAGTTATATGGGGCCATCATTATTAAAGTATTGACCAATCCTGTACAGGCCCTTATCGAGCCACCATGCAAAAGCCTTAATGTTGAGCCCCGGTTGAAAATGGGGGTTGTTGAAGATGTGTGCGAGAGGGTGCCAGGGG